>CATKUY010000344.1:0-741004 GCA_949802685.1 Dicyrtomina minuta
TAGCATATTATATTGCCTTATTATATATATATATATATATATATATATATATATATAATACATCTCAAGGAGCATCCCGCCATCTTACCCAGCAGCCCAAGGCGCTCCCAAACAACCTAAGGCGATCCCGAGCATCTCAAGGAGCATCCCATCATCTTACCTAGCATCTCAAGGAGCATCCCATCATCTTACCTAGCATCTCAAGGAACATCCCATCATCTTACCCAGTATCTCAAGGAACATCTCAAGGAACATCCTCACCATCTCAAGACATCTCCACCATCTTAAGACGCCCCCCCCCCAGCCCCCCTGCCCCACCCCCACCCCGCCACCGCCCCATGGCCGCCATTTTATTTTTCCACCAATCTGCTCATATATATCTACTTATAAAGCCTAGATTTCTCAGCAAATAATAAAAATTGGTTTCTTTTTTTCGCTATAATAATTTCCAAAAAATTATTTCTGGGACTTTGAATATTCAAAAATTTTCCAAAATGCTTTCTTTTAAAATCGCCTTGAAATTATTTCCCTCAAACCTCCGTTGCTGCTGGAGGGGTCCCCCTAAACCCATTGTGTTAAATCAAAGTTGACACCCACTCCCTTTTCCCCTCTCAAAAAATTACGTCATCTTCATCCCTATCATGCCTTTTACCTGAAAAAAGGTCCTCTCCTTTCACTTTCCTAGGGGGAACCCCGGAGTATGTACTAGTGCTTAATAGAAAATTTTAGTTTAACATTTTAAAACTTATGTTGACAATTTTTATTTTTTCAAAACCCTGCATCTGCCATCCTTCATTTCCTTCAAGTCTTAGTTTCATCCGATTTTGGAAATGTGGTGGTTGCAGGGTACGGACACTTTCCTCCCGGACTTTTTCCCAGGGGTGTACCGAGGACATTTTCCACCCAGTATCAAAATCAGATCACTAAAATAAACTATCCTTTCCAAAAAATGTATGCAATCTATGTTTTAATGTTAAGAATCTCTACGATTGTATGCAATCGTAGAGAAAGGAACAGTTTATTTTCGTGATATGATTTTGAAACTGGGAGCAAAACGTATTTAAATATTATGCATCCATTTAATTGCCGTTAGGCTATAAACATTTACAAAAAACCCTTTAGCAAATCTAAACGTTCAATCTGAAATAATATTTCCGCAACTCCAGCTTTCTTTTACATGCTGTCATGCTGTGTTAAAACACCATTACATTGGGCTCAAGGCGTGACCATTTACTCATTCGTAGCATTCTGGATTATCGAATTTATAATATATACCCCTCCCCGTCTATCACGACTTATAGGTTCGACATTATAATTCCTCCTCCACTGACTGTACTTAGCATCGTTTAAAAAATTAAAAATTCTTGAAATATTTTCTTACATTTTGCATAAACATCAATTTGCAATCCAATCTGATTGACCGTGGGAAAAGATACAAGAAGAAGGCTGAAATTGGATTTGATGTTTCCATGAATGATGCGCCGGGTGGCACGAGCTTATTGCGAATCTTGTGTAAAAAACCGGGAATGCTAAATGCGGGATTATAATCGAAATGCAATTAGCACATCATAGACACACAAACACATTATTTTAAGTATCCAATTTGCAAATATTTAAATTGTATAATACCTACTCAATACATAGTACGTATAAATAAAAAATGAAATAAGTACTTACATAAAATATACCTAGAAGTGGAAATACCTAAGTAGAAAAAAGTTGAGCTTCAGAAGTTACATTAAATATGTACATCCTAATGCTAATGACAACTGGTATCCCAAGGTGAAATGTGATAACAGATTAGACTTAACAGTCGTCTCTCCCGTAATGCATAATGAGTTTGAATGAACAGCGAGATTGATGGGAATGGCAGTCAGGTATTTCTTGAATAATTTTTAATTAATTTTATACCATTTACACCGAAAAATTCTGCTCATGATTTACAAGGAATTTTTTTGCCTCAGTCAGTTTAAATTTGAGCACTCGTAAAAATTGATCATACACATGGAAATTTTGCACACATGTCCAAATATTTAAAATCAGTACATTTTTCTTAAACGCCTACTAAACTGGTACTTATACTACTTACCTACTTATATTACAGGTTTATTTATTACAATGACAACGATGACAATAACAGTCACTTGCACATAATTTGAAAAAATATTTTTATACCATTTACACTCAGAAATTCCACTCAATATTTACAGAATTATGAAGCAGAATTCTTAGCTAGTTATGATTAAATTTTGTAATTAATGAAGTTTGGGATGCTCTGAATTTCGGTGTAATTGGAAGTTGGAAATCAGTTACTAATAGTAGGTTCACCAGGTAAGTACGAGCAAGTACTAACCAGTTTAGAATGTAATTTTTAATACATACTTTTTTCAAAAATGATAATCAGTATTTTGGAAAAAATTAGGCACTCTTAAAAATCATTTTACAATTGCCAAGAAGATCAAACAGATAGAAAAGCTGGTCACACTACTACCTATTAAAAATCAGTTCTATTTTTTAAAAAAACCTGTATTCAAAATTAGCTACTACCTACGCTTATTACTGACTTAATTGCGTTTTACCTAACAGGTTCAGTCTGGTTCAGTAGGTAGGTAGGTAGGTACTGTAGAGTCAACCGAGACTGATATCTGGCAAGAATAAATTTTGCATGCAAACAAACGGCAGCTTTATCCTTGCCAGATATCAGCCTCGGTTGACCCCACTACAGTAGCATTGTGGCATTATAGGGAAGGAGAAAAGAACTTTTTAGTAATTTTCACATTCGCCATTGACAATGACATGGAAACGAGGAGCCTGCAAGAAACCCACTATGGGGCCATACGCAAAATACGCCACCCAAATTTACTAAGTATTCGGACTCACCTTGTCACTCTCTTAAGCATTGCGTATATGGCTATCTTTAACATGAGGTGTCAAGTGACCCACGCGGCGCTGTGAATGCCCGACTTGTGGTTCACCCCATTGCATCTTAGATTTCTCAAACAAAAGAAAATCTCAAACATCTGAAACAACCAATGGTTTGAGAGCTTTGAGAAATTTAACCGCCAATGTTATTATCATTATTATTAGATAGATCCATGCATGAATAACATCTTCAAATGAAGGGGGGAGTGGGTTTTAGCTGTCCGTCCTTTTACATTGTCGTACATACCATAAATTCCACATTCAATCTCACGACCTCAAGAGTTCATGCGGAACAGGAATAGTTTTAATTTTTGCACATCCCCTTTACGGCGTGTGGCCACGTCATTCCGATTCCGAAAACCCCGTCAACGCGAAACTTCAAAACATCGGAAAATCGGAAAATTTTAATTTTAGACTTTAGTCATTCTCTGTAGTCGATTATGTTAGGATGGTTGATGAGTATTGCCATTTGCCATCCCCATTTTTTTCATAATTTTAAAGTAAATTATCTTGTACTGGTGCATGCCAGCACCTGTACTTACAAATATTTAATCTCATTAAAAAATCAGATCCGAATTTCTCAGCCTCCGATTTCGACTATACATAACCTTGTACTGGTGCATGCCAGCACCTGTACTTAAAAATATTCAATCTAATGAAAAAATCATATCCGTATTTCTCTGCCTAATTACTTGTTCAAAGTGTTTCTCACTTCAAATATTAAATAAGGGTAAAATCGGTTAATTGTGGTCGCGTCAGTTTTCAACTAGAAAACATTACCGCTGAATATAAGCCTACATCTTATCAATCTTGTGGTATACGGACGTTTTCCTCCTGGACATTTTCTTCCCGGGAGTTTCCCTCCTGGACGTTGTCAGCTCGGATTTTTCCTTCCAAATCTGTGTTAAGACAGTTTCCTCCCAGTATCAAAATCGTGACACTTAAATAAACTAGCTTTCCCTTCCAAAAAATGTATGTTTTCGTAGACATTCTTAATATGAAAGTATAGATTACATACATTTTCTAGAAAGGAACACTGTTAATTTAGTGATGCGTTTTTGATACTGGGAAAAAACTGTTCTCGGTACGAAGTAGGGAGAAAAACACCCTGAATGAAAAATCCGAGGGGAATGTATCCTATAACAACTTGCAATTGCATAATAATATAAGATCGAACTCTGTTCTTTGATGTAAGTAGTAAGTTGTAAGTATCATTAGATTAGTCATCAGGCAGACGTTTAAAAAAACGGACGGATTTTAGAAAGTTGGACATGTGTGCTTTTTGGTTTACATAATCGATTTTTGCAAGTGCTTAAAATTTAACCCAGACAAAAGAATTCTGTGTAAACAGTGAGCAGAATTTGTCAGTGTAAATGGCATGAAATTACTTTACAAATTAAGCAAGAAATACCTAAATGTCATTGTCATTATTCTCGCTGTTTACATTCAAGCTCATTAAGGGAGAGACTGACGAGTTGCCGCGGAGGCACGGGGGACAAGGCCCCATTGTCCCCCCTTGAAAATTTTAATTCCTTATGTTAATAAATTGGTACATACCAATAGTATGTGCATATGCTTAACATAGGCTTGTCCCCCCCCCCTGGAATATTGACCTTCTGAAGCCACTCGGAGAGACGACTGTTCAGTCTTTAATGCTTCATTAAATTTCACCTTGGGATATGGGTTGTCATTAGGATGTACATATTTATTGTAACTTCTGGAGCTCAACTTTCTAGATGCTTCCGCTTCTGATCGTAGGTATGTCTTATGTAAGTACTTATTTCAATTTTGATTTATACGTACTATGTATTGAGTACAATTTAAATGTTTGCAAATTGGATACTTAAAATAATGTGTTTGTGTGTCTATGATGTGCTAATTGCATTTCGATCATAATCCCGCATTTAGCATTCCTGGTTTTTTCACAAGATTCGCGATAAACTCGTGCTACACGGCCCATCATTCATGGACACATCAAATCCAATTCCAACCTTCTTGTATCTTTTTCCACGGTCAATCAGATTCGATTGCAAATTGATGCATATGCAAAATGTAAGAAAATATTTCAAGAATTTTTAATTTTTAAAACGATGCCAAGTACAGTCAGTGGATGAGGAATTATGTCGAACTTATACGTCGTGATAGACGGGGAGGGGTGTATTATAAATTCGATAATCAGGAATGCCACGAATGAGTCAATGGTCTTGCCTTGAGCCCAATGTAATGGTTTTTTTACACAGCATGATAGCATGTAAAAGAAAGCTGGAGTTGCGGAAATATTATTTCAGATTGAACGTTTAGATTTGCTAAAGGATTTTTTGAAAATTTGTATAGCCTAATGGCAATTAAATGGATGCATAATATTTAAATACATTTTTAGGCCTTCAATTCCGTCTACAGGCTACAGTTCTCAACAGATAGAAAGATTTTGTTTTAATAGGGCCTTAACATGAGAATAGTTTTTCAAAAAAGAATGAGTTTTATTTTCAGATGAAACTCTTTAGGTAATTTTAAAAAGATCAAACAAGTTCTTTACGAAAATCAGATAAAACTAAGACTTGAAGGAAATGAAGGATGGCAGATGCAGGGTTTTGAAAAATTAAAAATTGCCAACATAAGATTTGAAATTTTGAACTAAAATTTTTTATTAAACAGTAGCACATACTCCGGGGTTCCCCATAGGAAAGTGAAAAGAGGGGACCTTTTTTCAGGTGAAAGGCATGATAGGGATGTAGATGACGTAATTTTTTGAGAGGGGAAAATGCCCATGCAGCATACCGTAGTTAATTAAACGCTTAGATTTGGTTAAAATAATAAACGTAAAATGTTGACATATAATAAACGACAATTAAACATTTATTTTAGGTGATTGTTGGTAATGGTTTTATATGTTGAGCACCATCTACTAATAGACGTATAAAACACGTTGAGCATCAACACATGAAAACCGCATGAAACCCGTACGAGGTCGAGCCAAGTTTTACGTTCTCTTTACATACAAACTTATCCTTGCTGACTCCAGCTGTTAGGTACGATTCCAATTCCAATTTCCCCAAGTTGGCTTTTTACTGTCAGAATAATACATACAGATGCAACGGACAAATGAAATCCCCATAAACTACACTTTTACTTCCTGACAAAGGTGGGTGCATGTTAAAGTTATGTGGTGGGTGATGATCTCTTTCACATGTACCTTTTAGTTTGTGCACGAACCCCTTGAAGGCGCCAAACATATTATTATTGCCGGTGAGTTTAAGACTTCAGTGTTAAAGTAGAGCTCAGACCCAGCAAACACAGAGATTTGGCCCGAGTCAGGATTTGGTGGGGGACGTCGGGGGAATCAGATCGTATGGGGAAAGAACACCTGGGCAAGCCTTTGCCGTACATAAAATAAACATAGCATTCTTTGAACGTTTGGCCCTGGCCTGGGACTAGTCAAAACATTATGGTCTGGCTTAGGTATGGTAAATCGAATTTGGGCCAGACGCAAACGAATTAACCAAATACAGGCACTGCTACAGCCGAGCCTGTCCCATATCTGGTTAGTCAGAGTGGCATTTTTATTTTCCCTAGTGCAGGATTCATGTTCAGTCTTGGTTTGTCTTAAGTGCAGTGTGGTCGATTGATGTGAGTTGCACCCTGCACATCATTATAGCAATTCATTCTGTCTGTGCTTTTCCACCAACAGCACATCACATATCTCACTCGCCTGTTACTACTGATAGTGATAGTAATTATTTAGTGCAATAAGTAAGTTGTAGTTTAGGTTTTGATCGAGTTATTTCTAGTAAAGTTTAACGTAAGACCTTGGTTTCACTAGAAACGTTAACAATTGTTTGCCATAAGAATCTCGTTTTTAGATTTAACTATTGTTAAAGTTGAAAGCGAAAACCTTAGGACTAACAATTGTTAACTTTTCTAGTGAAATCAAGGTCTTAGAATGTTTAAGTGTAACGGATTTAAAGCCAGTTAAAAATTATCTTATTACTAGTTCAATTCTTTGTATTTTTGAAACGAGACTTCAAAATTCTAACCCCGTTTACATTGATGTTAAGAAGTTAAAACAAAAATGTGTATTATTGTCAGCTTCAGCTGACCTAAATTTTTTCGTCAAAAATATGAAATAGGTCATGCATAAGCATGGTTATTTAACAGTGAAATTATGACCAATAATTAGGGCTAATAAAAAACATAAATTGAGATGAATTGATGTTTCGTTTTCGTTATTTGCATCAGATTATTTATGTATGACCAAATTAATTATGCATTAATAAGGAATAAGAACGACTGGCTTAGCCCTGGGAACGCTACGTACTAACTCAGAGAAAAAAGCCTGGCCCTTGTTTCACCCAGGCCAAAACCATACGCCAGGGCCCAACCAAAACCGAGCGTGGCCCCTGCCATATATTTTTGCCTTGGCCATGGCTTGCCCCCTTGGCCAAAAAAGAGCCTTGGCCAGGCATTCTTGCATGACTTGTCCCAGACCAAGGCCTTGTCATCGGTGTTTAATGGGGAGTTATTGTAGGTCATGGCCTCTTACATAAAATTCCAAAAATAATTAAAATTACAATCAAGGTGGCCTACAATGGCCCATGCTTCAGCAATAGGGATTGACCTAGGGTCATGCTACTCCCGTGTAGCAGTATATAACCGTGGAAAGGTAGAAATAATTGTGAACAGCCAAGGCAACCGATCAACCCTCAGTTATGTGGCATTTACAGATACTCAAAGTCTCATCAGGGATGCAGCCAAAATTCAAGTAAAAATAAACCCTACCAATACATTTTTCAGTAAGAATGTCTCGCATTTATGTAGCATAGGTAATTGTAATATATTAATGGCATAATTAATAAAAAAGGATGATTTAAAAAGTATATGTCGCAGTAAATTGGAAATTAGTTTATGCATTTGTAATAACAGTTCTGTTATGTCATATGTACGATTTTGTAATTTCAATTATTTATTATGTGGCTGTGCAAAAACTAATAAAGGTTATTTTTTGGGTAGATGCTAAGCGACTTATTGGACGTACATTCGATGATAGTACCGTTCAAGCTGACATGAAGCTCTGGCCTTTCGAAGTCATCAACGATGCAACTAAACCTAAACTGCAAGTTGATTACAAGGGTGAGAAAAAATCTTTCTTCCCTGAGGAAATCTCTTCTATGGTATTAATCAAGATGAAGGAAACTGCCGAGGCTTATCTTGGAAAAACTGTATCTGACGCCGTCGTTAGCGTTCCTGCCTTTTTCAACGATTCTCAGCGTCAAGCTACTATAAATGCAGGGAGCATTGCGGGTCTTAATGTCCTTCGCATTATCAATGAATCTACTGCCGCAGCTATAGCTTATGATGTAGACAAGAAAGTTCAAGTAAGTAGCAAGAGCAACTAAAATTGAGTGTAGACAGAATTAAAATTAATGATTGTCTCAGCGTTATTTATTATAGTGATAATTCTAAGTGCGACCTTTTTCATTTTGTAGGGTGAAGGCGAAAGAAACGTTATGATTTTTGATCTCGGTGGTGGTACTTTTGACGTGTCAATTGTGACCATCGAAGAAGGTATCTTTGATGTGAGATCAACTGCTAGTGACATACATTTAGGAGGAGAGGATTTTAATAACCGAATGCTAGCACACTTTGTTCACGAATTCAGTGAAAAGTACAAAAAGGATCTGACCACCAACAAGCGAGCTTTGCGTCAGTTGAAAACTGCCTGTGAACGAGCAAAGAGAACTCTTTCCAGCTCTACTCAAGCTTCAATTGAAATCGACTCATTGTTTGATGGTATTGACTTCTACACATCAATCACCCGTGCTCAATTTGAAGAACTGAATGCCGATTTGTTCCGTGGAACTTTGGAACATGTTGAGAAAGTAAGTATTATTTTTCTGGCTAGTGTTTGTTGTACTTCGTTGTACAAATTCCCAAAGTTTCTTGTACTACAGTTATAACTTTTTCTTTAATTCAGTCATTGCGAGATGCTAAGTTGCACAAGGCTCAAATTCACGACATCGTTTTGGTTGGTGGATCCACCCGTATTCCTTAGATCCAAAAGTTGCTCCAAGATTTCTTCAATGGAAAGAAATTGAACAAGTCCATCAATCCCGATGAAGCTGTGGCTTATGGAGCTGCACTTCAAGCTGCTATTCTTCACCGTGACAATTCTGAAGAGGTTCAAGACTTGGTCTTCCTTGATGTCACGCCTTTCACTTTGGGCATTGAAACAGCAGGCGGTGTTATGACTACTGTAATTAAACGGAATACGACGATCCCAACCAAGCACACTCGTTCTTTTACTACTTGTGTAGATCAACAATCTAAAGTGGTCATTCAGGTACAAAATAAAACTTTGAATTTACGTTTTTTGTACTACCCTTATGATGTTTATTATTATATATATATTACCGTAAAACTTCAAATTAGAGCCGACCTTATACTGAAGCCCGCCTCTAATACAGGCTCGGTCAAATATTATACAAACAGGAATAAAAGCCGGCCTCTAATACAAGCTTGTAGTTCTATTGAAAGGAAATATATTGTGGGCGAAGGATCAAATCCGTTAACTACCACTTTTGATTTAAATGAGCGGTTTAGCTGACCATTTCATAATAACATGGTTATGAAAAGTTGGAAAAATTGCTCTAATTGCATATTGCAGACGTCAAAACGCTATAACTATATGGCATTACCTACTGCAAAAAGGTCTAACTACACGATTTTAAAACGCAAACTGCTCTAACTTCATGATTTGAACAAATTCCAAATTTACTAAATGCATGATGTAAGTCGCAAATTGTACCAACTACATGATTTTGCAACGCAAATTGATTGCTCTAACTACGTGGTTTATTACATGGGTTTAAGTTTCGAACTGTTCTAACTGGATGATTTCTAAAATTGCAATATGTTATAATTGCATATTTTCAAAATTTGAAATGTTCTGATTATTACACATTTTATTACATTATTACAAAGTGCAAAATGTTCTAGACTTGTTCTAGTTCTAGTTTGCAACTTGAAACGATGTAGTAAGAACATTTAGAACTTCTGAGAACTATGAAGTTGGAGCAATAAGCGTTTTAAAAATTTGTAGTTAGAACAGTTTTCGAATAAATAAATCATGCTTTCAGTGCATTTGTAATTTGTTTAAATCATAGAGTGTGAGCGGTTTGTGTTTTTAAATCATGTACTTAGAACCTTTTGCAGTTGTTAATGCCATATAGTTGAACGGTTTGCGTTTTACAATGTGCAATAAGAGCAATTTTTAACTTTTCATAACCATGTTATTATGAATTGGTCAGCTTAAACGCTCATTTAAATCAAAATTGGAAGTTAGCGGATTTGCTTCTTAGTAAAGATGGAAGTTAGCGGATTTGATCCTTTGCCCACGATATGACTTTTCAACGTTTTATTATCTAGTTTAGCCCGGGCGTATATTAAAAGCTAACGTATAATTTATTACCGCTGCGCATTAGGAGCTGTTCTGATGCACTGCAGCAGGTACAAATCTTTTTAGGTAAATGGCATAGGTATTCAAAATGTTAAGTTGGCATTGATTTTGTGTAGGTTTATGAAGGGGAGGGATCAAGGACCAAGAATAATTTAATTAGAAAACTTGACTTACCTGTAATGTATCCACAACTTCAAGGTCTTCCTCAAATTGATGTCACGTTTACAATAAATCATAATGGTGTACTGGAAGTGTCAGTGGTGGAAAGTATGACCCAAAGAAAACGAAAGCGGAGTGCACGCGACTTGGATCAAAGCAATATTCGTGTAAGTCCTGAAACCCTTCGTCAATGTTCAGTTGACGATAAAGAAACTCAGGTGAATGGTAAGTTAGGTTTTCACTTAACAGTAATATTTCAAGTTTCAATGTTGAATTACTGAGATGATAAGTTCCCTGCTTCCAACCCTCTCAATTTAATTAAACAATTGGCATATAGAATCACTAATTTATTTCAGAATTCATTTCAACCAACTAGTAGTAGAGTGCGTATATGTGATCATGCCTTAAGTGTGATCAGTGGCTGGTGCTAAAGCACAAGCTGCATCAGAAATCCTTTACTAGGCGGTAATGATAGCTTGTACTCTTAACTAACGACAGTATAATTTAGGGTGCGAAACTTTGAAAACCTGGGCAGAGTAAAATCGTCGAAGTCCGAATATCAGAATAACTCGTATTCCGAATTTTTTTCCGAGTTTTCAAATTTCAAAATTTCTAGTGTTGTACATTTTAGAATTAAACAACGTGTGCAACGTGATTGACACATTCATTACCAACTAGTTGAAGATACTGTTTGAGATTTTCGTACGGAGAGTTCCCACTAAAATAGATGAAAGGTCAAAGTGTCAAATCCGGGAGTTGTGCTATAATGTGATCATTCTATGAGCTCTAAATGTGATCAGAGCTGCAGATGGCTAAAAACATCGAATGTCATGGAATCAACTCAGTTTATCAAACAGCTTATTAAAATAAGTTGACAATGCTGTTTTACATCATTAGGGATCGTCCATAAATGATGTCGTCCGGATGGGTGTGGGTCCAGTCAGATTTTGAAGACATATTACATATAGCGGTTTAAGTAATGTTGATGTCATGACAATCATGACATAGAGGTGAATGGGTCATGTCCTAATAAAGTTTTAATTTGGGTGACATTATTTATGAACCATCCCTTACAGCAAATTTTGATTTTTTGTAAATTAGAAAAATGGGTAGGTATTAAAATTCAGTGTATCGTTAGCATTATTGTGGTGTGTAGCTCAAGATAAATCCACTAGTTCAGGAATTCCTCGATCATTTACGCAATTGCTGTTATCACATGTTACAGATGCCGAATTATCGTTTATTTTATTTTTACCCACCAAGATTTTACATCATTTATGGGTAACCCCTTAAAGAATGTCATCGTTCGGGTCAGCTGGTTTAGCCAGATATTGATGACTGATGACATTCCATTTTAAAATAGTCGCTTACTCAATGGTAAGAGATCATCCGTAAATGATGTCAGGGGTACGGTTAGTGGGTCAGATAGGATCTTGATGACAACGTATGTTAAAGATATCCATCTATTCTACACAATGGTTCGGTTGATGACAGGGTAATCATAGGGTCGTAGAAATGGAGATATTTCGATGACATCATTTATGGGCAACCCCTAAAATGATAAAATAGTGGTTGGACAAAATGTCATTAATTTTGTGACGCCATTTGCAGACCACCCCAAAACATGTGATTTTGTATTTTACGCATGTAGATGTAGTGTTATTTAAACTCTCATAAATGGAACCTAATATCGCATTATCTTTCATTTTCAATCTTATCTGAAAGTTTTCTAGAGTGATCACATAAAAGGCACTAACTTTCACTGTAATATTAATGCAATTTTAACATGATCACATTTTGGGACACGGTGATCACATTTACAGCATTTTTGTAATATCGAAAATTATCGAAGATATTTCATACAATTCGGTATAAGTCTTGGAATTTTCAGTTTATCGGTTTGATATTTTAAGGGTACATAGAGAATGAACTGGCTAGTATTTAAGTACATAAACAGTGAATTTGGAGGAAGTACAAAAAAAGTTACAGATTTTCAAAGTTGAAAAAAAATGAACCCGATCACACATACGCACTCCCCTGCTACAAAAAACGGAGGACAAATTCGCTGCATGACTGCACTGATTATATCAACAAAGTACGATTATGTGTCAGTCGCAACATTAATCCTGATGGATCTTTCAAAAGACCTTGTATTTCCTATGTCACCAAACGAACGCCACAGATCCGACGAATACCAGCACCTAAAAAGAAAACTACTAAAGCTGAAGAAGCAAGAAAGAGCGCTCCAAAAGCAACTGACACTCATACCAAAAAAAAGTTAGAAGAGCTTCAAAAAATTCAATCCAACCATACATGCCGTGGCTGCCAAATTGTTTTTTCTAGAGCTTCATTGCTAAGGTTTCATATAAGGAATATCTGTCAGTCGTTGCCTTTAACGTAAGAGTTATACAAATTACAAATAATTATGACATGTTCTATAAAATATGAAAAATGGTTAAGTTAATTAGTTTTAAGGCGATTTCAAACAATAAGGCTACGTTAATTATTAAATTCGAATTACAGGCCAAGAATTATTGCAGCTGATAACTGTGTATTTCGCCGTCGCCTTTTATGTACGTTAAAGCACAAGGGAATTTTAATTCTTGCTTTAAATCATTTTGTTAAGTAGTTACCTCAAAAAAAAATACAATTAGCTGATCCTCACTACATCTTGTTTTGGAACAATCGTACAAACTTTGGCAAGAAGAAAAAAAATGCTTCCAAAAAGAAAGCAATAAATCCTGAGGCTTCTCACGAACCGTATTCAAAGCGAGTGCTTCGACTCACGGATGGGTCCAGTTATAAGGGGCGACATAAACACATTCAATTTCAAGAAAGAATACGCTCAGGAGTTAAAGCAGGAACCGTAAATACAGTGGTATTTCCTATAACGTTTCACACTTACCGAAAACGCAATCAAGCATCAATTCTTCCCCGTATACGAGACAAGGAGCACTGTGCTTTACTAATTATTACGAGGTTAAATAAAAATTCGCCATTTAGAGGGTATTATTATGACAGTGTGGACCAGACCAAAATATTTAAAAACAAAGTTCTTAGTCATGAGCTGCACTACCATCTAAAAACCATATTTGGCTGTCACGTTCCGATCACAGGCCAAAACGTCTTCAATAATTTGTACGAATTTAAAATTAATTTACGCTTTTTTTGTAAATGTCGTATGTTACATTTATAATTAATAAATGTATTTCATTTTTCAGAACTCAGAATGGATGTGCAGCAGTCTTATGTTACTGGTTATACACATATTTTACTTACGGAGAAGTGGAACACCCAACGAGTTATGGGGTCACTGCAGGTTTAAGATTGCGACTGTTAGATGGTCACTAAAAGGGGCATTACAGAAAATAAATTTGTAAAAAAGTAAAATTATTTATTTAAAATTAAGCTAACTGCCTAGAACAAGTTATTGCTTGTTCATACAGCACTTAAACATTATCAAAAATATAGAGTACGTGATATTTTTCAACACAGATTTAACAAAAACAATAATTGCTTTTATTGAAAAAAAGAAGCTAGACATTTGTACATTGCACTTTAATCTGGAACAAGCAAACAGTATATTAGTATTTAAGATCTCATATGCTTAAAATAAACGTGATAATATGCAATATTCATTTTTTTTAATTAATTTGCATTTCATGCTCTATACACATAGCATGCCATTTACTTTTAAGTTGCGCTATATTCCTAAACTAGCACAGGTGATATTATTACTTAGCATGTTATGTGCTTTAAAAAACGTTATAACATAAAATATTTTTCATGCGCTTTTTTTTTAAAATTAATTTGCATTTCATGCTCCATACACATAGCATGCCATTTACTTTTAAGTTGCGCTATATTCCTAAACTAGCACAGGTGATATTATTACTTAGCATGTACTGTACTTTAAAAAAAAGTTATAATATAAAATATTTTTTATGCGATTTTTTTTGAAAAAAATTAATTTGCATTTCATGCTCCATACACATAGCATGACATTTATTTTTAAGTTGCGCTATATTCCCAAACTAGCAAAGGTGATATTATTATTAAGCATGTAATGTACTTTAAAAAAACGTTAAAATATAAAACATTTTTCATGCGAATTTTTTTTAAAATTTATTTACGGTTTAAATGCAAAATTAAAAAAAAAACAAAAATCTTGTCCTAATACTGTACAAACGAATCTAGTCTTTATTAGGCCAATCACATGATACGTGATCACGTGTTTAATGCAGTAATAATTGTATTTATATTAATAATTGAGTTTAGAATTAGGCAGTATTATACATATATATATTTAACTTATGAATTATGCTGTATTATTTAATAATAGTTAAGTTCAGAATTAAGGTTTACTACTTTGTGTTGCTAGGTAGATTGTTTTTTGCTGGCAAAAATTCAAAATCCCACATTTCGTGAACGTATTGTTCGTCAGTATCGTCAGCTTTGGGTGGGTCAGCATTAAAGCGTTGATTTCTTAGCAGCATTTCTCGAATTGTAGGATATACTTGATGGCATGCTTCTTCTCCAAATCGTTTGGCCACACTAGCTGTATTAAAATCAAACTTAGTTTTCATAGTTGTCCTCAAGCCCTTAACAATATCTTAGTTAGTTCTGATTTAAACCTTTTAAATGCTTCATTATTTCCTTAAGAATGCACGCCATGCAATAAGCTCCTTCTTCAGAATACAAATTTGTTCGTTTCCTGATGTGAGATGCTGAAAAAAAGATTCAATAAATCTATTTATACGAAAGTTTTCTCTCCTGTTCCACGCGTCAATCCAAGCTATTGCATTCTTTTGCACAACAATAGTTGTTCTAGGATAAAGCTGATTCTAGTTAAATAAAAATGTTTAGTTTGCGTTGGTTCTAATTCACAGTTTATACTAAGCTCAAAATAAAATCGCATTTAGATTTTAAACTTTAACACTTACTAGGTTTGAACTTCGTTGGTTTTCCATTAAAAATGCTGTTTTGTGAAGCAAATAAAACTACTGAAAATTAAAGTGGTAAATTGGAAAAAGAGCCACAAACCGCTTTTTTATTTTTAATACCTTTGAAATGAGCAAAATGGAAATGGAAAATTGGAACACAGTCTTTGGTTATTAGTAAATACAACAGAAAAACCAACGTATAGAGTAGTGCTTTACGCGCATGACTTCAAAATTCCAATTTTATTTGCTACACAGCTAAAAGATTCTACGGACGCAGTAGCAGGCAAGCTGCGGACGCGTCTAATATGTGCACTAGTAGGAAAACTCAATCGACGATTACGATTCTGTTTTCCATTTCAATATACAGTAACGTACAACCTAAATCCAAAACTTCAGTCTGCGTTGTCGTTTTCACCGTGACTGCAGTGCTTGGTACTCCGTACTCCAGTGCTTAGTGTGTGGTTTATTTTCTCGTTTTCTCAACATTTTACATAGTAGAGAATTAGTATAACGTACATTTGGAATTGAAACATTGAATATTACCGTTAAACTTTTCTGCTTACGTAAGTACGTAAAATTTTTAATCAAAACTTTAACACCTAATGTTAAAACTAAATTCGCGTCAACGTCGCCGATTAGTATCAAAAAACGTAAACTCTTTTTGGACACATTCGAACGATTCACAAGTTTTAGCGTTACCAAACAATCAACAGGTACATGATAGTAAGTTACTTAATACAGATACCGAAATTTGCCAAAGTTTTCCTGATAATGTGTACAGTTGTGAAGATAACGATAGGAGTGACAACTACGATTCTAGTAACACAGACGATTTTGATGTGGCTGCTTTACTGCAACAATGTGGTGGTACAAAAACTTCATTTAAACAAAAACTAAGAACTTAGGCTTAAGAAAATCGTATTACCCACGCTGCACTATCAACGTTACTTAACATTTTTGCAGTAGACCTAGATTTAGATCTATCTAGAGATGCCCGAACACTGTTAAAAACACCTCTAAACACAATTGTGCGATATGTGGAACCGGGTTATTACTGTCATGTTGGGATACAGAAAGGACTTTTGAAAATACTAGATAGTTTATTACTAAATAGAGTTGCAGAAATAACAAAAATAATAATAGATGTAAGCATCGATGGATTGCCAATAAGTACAAGCAACAGCAGCCAGTTGTGGCCAGTTTAGTGTTGTGTTTTCAATATTGTAGAGTCGGTGCCATTTATTGTAGGGATTTATCATGGAAATCAGAAGCTAAAATTTGCGAACAGTTTTTTACTTGACTTTGTCAATGAAGCAAAGGAGCTAGAAACTAATGGTTTTGATTATAATAATAAAAAGTTTGGGTTTGAATTTAGAGCATTGATATGTGACGCCCCAGCTAGAACATTTGTAACTCTTTCTTAAGGTCACAACGCAATTTATGGTTGTGGTAAATGCGAGCAACGTGGTGCTTACTTTAAGCGTAGAGTTGTGTTTGATACAGAATCAAAACAATTAAGAACTAATGCTGCATTTAAAAGAAATAAAAATAAAGAGCATCATCTCGAACATTCGATTCTTAATGAGCTCAAAAATAGGTTTAGTATCACAAGTCCCATTTGAAGCAATGCATCTTGTTTATTAAGGAGTAATGAAAAAAATAATAATATTGTGGAATCATGGTGAATATATAAACTGCAAACTGTCAACTAAACAACGATCTCTAATTACAGAGCTGTTATTGCGGTTAGAGTGTTTTATTCCTAATGAATTTGCCCGAAAACCTAAAGGTTTCCAGGAAGCACACAGATGGAAAGCGACTGAACTTCGTCAGTTTCTTCTTTACATTGGTCCAGTTGTATTAAAAAATGTTTTAGCAGCTAACTTTTACAAACATTTTATGTCACTTCATGTTGCTATTTACATTTTTTCAAGTAGAGCCTTACTGCCTTGTTTTTCTAAGTACGCGGCTTCATTGCTGAAATATTTTGTACAGTATTTTCATAAACTATACGGCCGTGAACAAGTCTCATACAATGTGCATGGATTGTTGCATTTAGGAGAAGATGTAGAACGATTTGGAACTTTAGAACAGTTTGGTGCTTTTAAATATAAAAATAATTTAAAATCTGCAAAGCAACTTATAAAGCATGGCAATAAACCTCTGCAGCAAGTAGTCCGACGTTTACATGAGCAGAGTTATAAGTTGTTGAAAAGTGAGCAAATAAGTTATCCTATCTTCAAGTTTTCTCACAGTTGCGGTCCATTACTAGACAACAAAGAGTGGAAGCAATACAAGAAAATTGTTTTTCCCAAGTTTTCTATTTCGTTAGTTCCTAGGGACAGTTGCTGTTTTTTAAGCAATGGCGATATTGTACAAGTAGATAACATTATTGTAAATGCCTCAACCTCTATTTTCATTGTAGCAAAAAAATATTGAAACTGTTCAAACTTTTTTACATCTCCTTGTGCATCCTCTGATCTAGGAGTTTTTAAAGTTGACAAAAATAAGTTTAGTGATACAAAATTAAATCAAATAAGTGACATCAAATCAAAGTGCATACGGCTGCCTTTTGGAGATTTGTACGAAGTAATTTATCCCCTGTGTCATTTAAGTTAAATATTTGTTTGATTTGCTGCAACACTTTTAGCCTCACTGTTGCAATAGATTATGCTGTAGTAGAGTTTGCTAGTACTGTCTCTGATAGTTCCTCTGAAGTAGAAGTTGTTCCTTCATGCTGGATAACAGATTCAAAACAACAATGCTATTGGCCTATGCGCAAGAATTGCACAAAATTCATACAAGAAAAAGTAAAGCCTGACTCTACATTTGTAAAGTAAAACATCAAACAGATTTGGCAGTATTATGGTAAGCTTTAACGATTACCTATGCAAAAACTAATGCAATATGATTATTACAAAATGATTGTGTCCACTCTTTCAAAGTGTTTTTTACTATCTACTTCTGCTGCTACGACTTAATAGCTTGATTAATTTCAGATCTGTATAAAACCGCAAGAGAACGGGCAAACAAACTACAAGTTACATCAGCTTCGTCAAGTAGTGACAACGGAAAGCAAAGGCGTAAAGAATTTAATATGTTTTCTCCAGATAAGAATGTTCTTAAGCGACGCAAGGTTAAAGCCCGAGTTGAATCGCCATATGCTTCTTCCGGCTCCTATATCGTGATAACGACGAATTACCTAACCCTCCTACTCCTTTGGGAAGTAACAAAAACCATGGCATTCCACCTCTTTGTCTGCCTTTAATTCATACGGACTCACTAATTCAGCGTACGCAACAAAAGCTAATTCCAAGTAAAAAGTTAAACCCGTTCAAAAGGTCATTAAGTATTTCAAGTTGCAGCAATAACGTGGTTCCGAATTCCCTGCGCTCTTCTAATAATTTTAGTATAGGCAGTTCATCAGGCAGAGACGTTACTTTAATGGAACCAATATTACTGCCGCAGTCTGGTTTGTTTTTTAACAGTATTATAACTATTGTTCAAGTGGTTTACATTGATTAGGCTTGATTTTAAATTTAGTACTACATGTAATCCTTTGCAGAGTTTTAAGAACTAGTTCTGCGATCATTGGAGTCCATCAAATTGCGCCTGAGTAATATGAAGAACGTGCTAGAAGCGGTCCAGCAGCAGCTCAAACAAAATAGTGAATCCAGAAGACAACACCAGTCAACAATTACTCTGCCCGTATCCACTGTTCTTGAATTAAATGCTTTGGATTAAAAAGTTGATCGGGATGTTGAAGTTCAAACTGATCTGGTTAGTTAAATAATTAAATTGCGTTTAGGGGGTTTCGGAAATTCCTTGTACTTTATTAAAAGCAACTAGTGCATAATACTTTGTATAAAATTCGCTTTCTGTTTCTGGAATCTGGTTTAATTGGAATAGGAGGCCGAGATGTTCGTGATGCTACTCGAAATACGATGGCGACGTTAATGACTAATTCTCTTGCAAAGGAATTCAACTGGGCAGGCAACGGAAACAAACGAGCTTTCAAAAAATTAAAAATTTGCTCAATAGTTGTGGGTATGTTGATTTCATATTATTTGATCTAAATAAATTATGTAAAAAGGTAGAAATTAATATGAAACCTTGCTCTGACTAATGCATTTCGTAAGAGGCGCATATTCGCGAGGGCATTTTTTATATAAAATACAGAGAAATAAATGTAAGGTAATAATTCTTGTTTTACACTGTAGGGAGTTTGTATAACAATGTTTATATATATTTATACAACTAAAACCACACAGCTTGAAATTCAAGATGCTATAAAGGATTGGCTTAAATTAGCGCCTTTTAGAAAATGGTAAGTTTTGACTTATTTTATTTGGCAATTTAGGTAATAATACATGCCTCAGTGTTTTGTTTATTATTACTGTATGTGGTAATAATTGTTTGTTTTTGTCTTGGTTTTGCATAGATCGCTACGCTACTTACAGTTCCAGGACGAGGCTGAGGCTGATGCTGAATAGAAATTCATTCCTTAGCGCAGTTAAACTTCTATTCTTTTATTAATTTCTCATGTTACTAGCTTTACAATTTAGTCTTATAACTACTGCTTTTCATGCTCCAGCATATATGATTCGCAGTAGTGGAATTACATTTATCATTGTTTTTTTATTTATCACCTATTTCAATTAAAATAATCTAACGCAAATGCATTTATTGATGCTGTTTATAAACTAATATATAATTGTTAAATAATGTGGCATTGGATTAACATCAAGGCATTTAAAAATCGTTTAATTAACGTTCAGAAGGTTAAGTTTTGGTTTAGAGTAAACGACTAATATTGAGCTAGGCTCAACGAAATGTATAGTTTTAGGTTACGATAAAAGTTGTATATACGAAATGGTATTAACGTTTTTTTGCCCGGACATTTTAACTGTATTTCAACGTACATTAGACCTCATATTAACTATAATTTAACGTTTTATAAATGTTTACATTAACGTGTTTCAACGTATTTTACACGCTTTATTAACTACACCATGCTGCATGGGGGGGGTGGCTGTCAACTTTAAATTAACACAATGGGTTTAGGGGGACCCCTCCAGCAGCAACGGAGGTTCGAGGGAAACAAGGAAATAATTTCAAGGCGGCGCTTTTAAAAGAAAGCAAATTGGAAAATTTTTTAATATTTAAAGTCCAGGAAATAATTTTTTGGAAATTATGATAGCGAAAAAAAGAAATCAATGTTTATTATTTGCTGAAAAATCTTGGCTTTATACAAAATAGAGAGCTATTTACTTTTTTTAAAAAATTGGTAGCAAATCAAAAGGCCCATTGGTCTATTTAGAAATGAAATAATATTTGCGTTAGACACTTTTCTGCTAGACATTTTTATCCCGGACATTTTCCTCTCAGACTTTTCCCTCCCAGCTCTGTACCGAGAATATTTTACTCCCAGTTTCAAAATCATATCCCGAAAATAAACTGTTCCTTTCAGAAATTGTATGCAATCGTAAAGATTCTTAACATTAAAACATAGATTGCATACTTTTTCTGGAAAGGATAGTTTATTTTTGGGATCTGATTTTGATACTGGGTCCTTTTGAATGTCCTCGGTACGCCTCTGGGAAAAAGTCCGGGAAAAAAGTGTCCGTACCCTGCAACCTCCACACTTCCCAGAGGTGTCTTTTGGAGGGTCAAAATTAGGTTCAAAATCAAAGCATTATCATTCATATTCATACCAACTTTTGGCATTTGACTTTGAGAATGAAACGAAAGAAATACCTGTGTGTAGCTTGAAATGTTTGAAGTGTAGCGTGATTGAAGAATCAAAATGGGCCATATACAGTTAAAGTTAGAATTAAAATTGGCTATAAGTCTATAGAAGGCTGAATAAGATAAATGCGTAGAATGTTAATTACGTGTTTTTGTAATGTTTGAAATGTTTTATTTGCATGTTTTTAAAAAATGCAAAATGTTCAATTTCTTGTTTTTTGTAAAGTGCAAAATTTTCTATTTACGTGTTACGTGTTTTTGAAATGTGCAAAATGTTCTTTTTACATGCCTTTAAAAAAGGGTAAAATATTCTAATTTCATGTTTTTGAAAAGGTGCAAAATATTCTAATTCAATGTTTTTAAAAAGTTGTAAAATATTTAATTTACATGCTTTTAAAATAGTGTAAAATATTCTGTTCTTGAGACATTTAGAAAATGTACGTTAGACATTTTTCTCCAGGACGTTTTTCTTTCGGATATTTTCCTCTCGGACGTTTCTCTACCAGCTCTGTACCGAGAACCTTTTGCTCCCAGTTTCAAAATCATATCACGAAAATAAACTGTCCCTTTTCAGAATTGTATGCAATCGTAGAGATTCTTAACATGAAAACATAGATTACATACATTTTCTGGAATGGAACATTAGAAATTAGAGGGCCTGCTTTTCCCACCACCGTTTTTACCACCGCCAACGAAAACTGTGGAATTCAATTTCCTACTCCACCTACATTTTCATTCAACAGTTTGTTTGGCGGTGGTGGTAGTGGTGGTGGAGGGAATTGAATTCTACAGTTTATGTTGGCGGTGGTAGTGGTAATAAAAACGGTGGTGGGAAAAGCAAGTCCCAACATTAGTTTATTTTAGTGATCTGATTTTGATACTGGGTGGAAAATGTCCTCGGTACACCCCTGCGAAAAAGTCCGGGAGGAAAATGTCCGTACCCTGCAACCTCCACATTTCTCAAGGGGGTTAAAAAATTTAATATTGTATTTGTTCGAGTTTTGCTAAACATTTCAAAATGCTGTCTTTTCGAGTTAGTCTTGAAAATCAAGGCTTTCTAACACTCTTAGGCATTAAAAAAAGCTTCACTTGATTTTGCAAGCTCTAACGATAAGCTAAGCGTTGGCTGCGATGCAAAATTCAGCACTCTAAAAAATACAAGGAATGCTGAAAAAAGAAACGTGAGCATTATTATGTAAAACGTGTCACGTTTTATTTAACATTTTATTAAAAAAAAAATTATTGCTGCTGATTTATGGTTAAAAAAAATCCCTATTTGAAGAGAGCAGAGACAGCCACTCAGTCAGTGCCCTGAACTCGACTTACGAGGAAATGGACACAACCATTAAGATCTAAATTCTCGGTTGCATAGTTTTCTGAAAAGAGCATGTCTAAAAATATGAATGGCGTAAACACTTCTGTCAAATGGGCCATCTGACTTGCTGTCGAATTTTCTCTCAGAAAAATAAACTTACGTGTACTTATGTACTTAAATGGACACTTGATTTAAATTTCTATAGGTCTTTAATTTATTGTGTCAGCAACCTACATTTTTCATCTCATTCTAATAAAATTTAAGGCTTTTGGTTACATTCAAAACGATTAAAATTTCATGTCACGGACTTTTGACCCCGTGTTAAGTTATTGATTTTTTGGCAAAACGAGATAGGTCCATATTAAATTAAATGAAAATTTTCTAAAACATTCCAGAGTCCGTCTAGGATTATGAAACCACTTGTAATTTTATTATTACGCTGCAGTAACTTTAGAAAAAGGTGAGTTACAAAAACTCAACCTGTCACCAATAATTCATTTTTTGTTGACCCTGTAAAATTTGCTTTGATGGACTAATCGCGTTTTGCCAAAAAACTCTTCATATATTTAGTAATTAAATTTATATTAATAATTTACGATAATCAATGCATAAGTACAAGAAGAAAGGATGGCGTCTGTCCTTGGAACTGCGACCAGTCTGGGTAGGAAAAGTCCGAGGTTTGGTCGTGGGTAGAAAAATTCCGGGTAGAAATAATCCGGGTAGGAAAAGTCCGGGTAGGAATAATCCGTTTACCGTTATTTCATAAAAAAACTATGGTCAGTGGCTGTGTGGTACTTCTTTGTTTTAAAACAATATTTGTTTCGAAATTGGACCAACTAAGAAGTTACATAATAATATGAATTTCAAAAAACTTTTTTAAAATGGGATGAAAAGTGACGGAGGCCGCAGGGTTACAAAAAAAATAAAAATTTTTAAACTTTGAAAGCCCCTATAAAAAAGTACTTTTGAAAAAATTGAAAATTTTCGAATTTTCAAAATTCCAGATATTGCTTTTAGGATAGTTACATAGCGATCAAAAACCTCAAAATTTATTGAAATGAGATGAAAAAAGTAAGTTGCAGACACGATTAAAATAAAAACTGAAATTTACGTTAAAAATGACATCCTCTACAAAAATGTTAATTTTACGCGTTTGACACCCCCCTGGGTGAGGTTGCGTGTATGATCAGCCACCTGTTTTTGTCAATCGTGATTTTATCTTTCGTAGTAAATACTACAAAAGGATTTCAGTCACTGTGACCTGCCCAAAACTGCCCGGGCATCTCTCAAAAGTTTAGAATTTCCACTAGGTATTATTCGTTCTTTGGGAATGTATCTATTCAGCAAAATCATTTCTAAAAAATTGTAAATTCTCTATTGTCCAAATAGATACTTGCATATTATGAGTACCTAATAACTTTTCATTTTGTTTATCGAGTATTATTAACGGAAAGAACAAGCGCTGAAGCCCTTGTTAAAGTAAGCCTTAACAGCAAATTGAGGTAGTCATAAGTTTCAGCAGATACCTTAAATAACCAAATCTTCCATGAAGAACCAAAACGACTCATATCTATTTTTAGCTTAAGACAAAATACACTATTTACAAAAATATTGTAAAATATATCTCGAAAGCCTTTAAATGGAACATTTTCTGCTTTTTTTGAAAATTACACAAATATAAATATTTTAAACTTTGCAAAAATATGTAAACATAATGTTTTAAAAATTCTAAAAAAACATGCTTTAGTGAAACATTTTGAACCTTTTAAAAACATAAAATTATAGCATTTTACGCTTTTTGAAAACTTCTAATTAATATTTTTCCGCATGTTTTTCATTTTGTATTTATGGCATAGGTCATTTTTATTCTGGATTGAATTTTATTTGTGTCATTTTGGTTTTTCACAGACGATATAACATTTTACAACATCAATTTTTAATAGGAAATCAATAACAGTTCAGAATTTTAATTTTTTAATGTTCCGAAAAACCCTAAACTCACAATTTCAAACGGTCAGACGGCGATTTCACTAGAAAAGTTAACAATGGTTAGCTTCAAGGTTCACGGTTTCAACAATATCAATAGTTAAATCCCAAAGCCAGATCGTTAAGGCTAACAATTGTTAACTTTTCTAGTGAAATCAGCGTCTCACTTAATGAACTTAATAACAAATGGTCTGCCATTTGAATCATAATAATTTATTAGACGAATGAATTCAAGTTACTAGTGCGATTACCAAAGGTTTTCTTTTTTTTTATGTAAATGAAATTCTAAAAAAATTGGCATACATTGACAAGTATTTCAAAATACCAGTGCTTATCAGTTTAGTGAAGCGGGGAGGGTTGTTATTTTATTTCTATTTATTTATTGTTTCAAAACAATTAAAACAATACACGGCTAGTTTTTATAACGGGCACCTCCCGAAATCCATTCTCAGTTACGCCTTTGAGTAACAGCTACCAAGATCCGCCTCGACCTTCAGAGTGATATCCAGAACCAGAACGTGATAATGACTTTAGAAAGCCTGGTGGTTGTTGTAAGAGCCATGGCGGTAGGATTAACGGGTACCCTCTTTATCCCCGCTTGCCGCCATGGATGGCCCCAGGTCAATGTAGTAGTAGCACTAGATAAACGTACAATTTTAATCCCACCACATTCACACTCAAGGGATACGAGTCATTCAATCCATTCAGCTCTTCCTACGGCACCCCTACTCCATACTTTAGAAAGTCAAATTCCAATTCTGACCCATCTAATAATCCTATTCCGATTCACAATGTTAAGCCAGATAAAGAAGGTCCGGATCCGGATAACCGACGTAAACAAGGGATTGGTCTGGGCCGCCCATCTTCAGTCGCAGCTGCTGAAGTAACCAGTCGAAAAAAAATCACCTCGAACTTTGACGTTTGGGCTACGCCGATTGATACCCCTAATGCATCTACCAGCCCAATTTCAATTAATAAAGTTAATTCCAGAGACAACTTGAATTCTATTAAAAAGAACCAATAGCAACCAAACACAAACGTTTAAAATCTGACATCTGCATTTCCTGGGAATAGTGGGAATCCTGAAAGGCTTGTCACGATCTTTGACGCATGGGCTACACTCTCTCAGACCTCTATTACTTCTTCACGCTCCAGCACTTTAAATTCGAAAACCAACTTGAATTCCAGTCAAAGCCAAGGGCAACCAAACCCAGGCCCGGACCCAAAATTCCAAACCCGTACATCTCCCGGGAATTTGTCACAGACCTGAGATCGAGGCGACACTGACGCCACGACGACGACCCCGAGAAAAGAAGATGTAAGTCAGTCAACCGCGATGGCGATAGCTCCAGTATTACAACAAGAGCGATAGAATATAAAATGCTGACTATAGTTCGCCAACGAAATCTGCATTCACATCGAAACCTCACCCTCAAAGAGAAACCAATACCCAAGCGTCTCCAAAAAATGCCTCGATATTTTCTGACATCCGTAAAAGAAATTCTAATTTTCCACCCGAAGCTTTCGGACTTCGACATACTGAAGAAACCGAAACCGAAAGTCCCTTTAATGACGAAAATCAACGTGCCAAACATTCAGCCGACGGGGTTTTAGCTCCTTATAGCAAAACAGTACCCCATCAATCAAACTTTCCCCTCCCACCTTCAGTCGCCCCCAAAAAGTAAATCCTTAAAAACCGAGCAATACCGGAACAGAAACCGGACACAAAAATGGAATCTACGTCACAGTGTTGCCTTCCTCAAATATATTCCTATATTTGATTCTGGTATGCAAATGAATTGCCACGTATGAATACCTTTAAGGGTATTTAAATAAGTTATAACTCTTTGTTCACACAAGTTTATACAGTTTGAGCTGGTCTTACGCACCAGATCTATTTATTCATTTATTTACTCATTAATTCAATATTAATTCACATTATTACATACATACACGTTTATCATTAATTTACTTGTTAATTAATCAATAACTGTATTATGTGCTATTTTTGATAATAAGTCTAATTACATAATCCGTTTAATTATTAATCAGACTTCTCTTACCAATTATACCCTGGTACATTAGTGAATAACATCCGTTTGCACTAATTGTACTTTAAACTAACGATTAACCTTCAATCGTTTGTCGCCTTTACTACAGATAGTATAAGGAATGATCGTACCTTTACTGGCTATTTCGGTCTTCCACAATTGGGCTAAGACAATGTCAGTCCCGTGCTAGTAGTAATTCGTCTAAGGCTGATGGTCGTGAGTCGGCTAGTTGATGCGTAGAGTCTTCGCTATCGTCCTATCTCTTCCTCTGAGCAATTTCAGTAGTTTGCAGATATTCGTCACAATATCTCAGAACTACTCTCCTCAAGTGGTTAGTCTCCCTCTCAATGGCTCCTTCAGCACTATGTAGATATTCGTCACAATATCTCCCAGTGGCGACGTCTAAGCGTCAAAGAGTGTTAGGGTAAGCAATCAGTCCGAACTATTTGAGGACCATCTGACGCTTACAGTATAGGAAAGTTTTTAGTTTGGAGACGACTCGACAAACTAGAGCGAGTGAAAAACTTTAGAGTTTAAAAGTTTATGGTTTGGAGACGTCTCGACAAACCAGGCGATTTAAGTGAGAAAAACTTTAGAGTTTAAAAGTGTATAGTGGGGGATTAGACTTCTAATGCCCACTAGGTAGTTGTTGCTCCAGCGGACAACTCAGCTCGACTGAAGACTCAATGGCGAGAGTCCTTCTTATATACCCCCGGATCCTGGTCCGATTGCATCAGAAAAGGTTGTTATTGCGTCAGAAAATGTTGGGGAATCCCAATTTACAGTTAGACCCATTGAGCTGTCAATCAATTGGGTTAACGAACGTAAAAGGGAATCCAAACTTATAGTCAGATCCATTATGCTGTCAATTACTTGTATTTACGACAACACAGTGAGTGACAGTAGGGACACCTGGCACTCCACCGAGTATCCTTACTATAATGCATTTCCTGGTAGAATGGATGAAAACGTATTATCACTCATTCATAGTTTTTGGTGAGAAGAAATGTTTGAGGGAACTGCTCCTTTAAGGGCCCACACTATATATTATTGTATAGTAGTGTGTGCCTTGGCCTATACTACACTGTAGTTGAGTTGTGAATGACAATTCCATTCGATACAACTCAACCCGTGATTCATCATCAGGAATGTTGAGGGTAGGGATTCCATGGAATTGTTGGAAATCCCAAGTGAATATTGGTGAGTGAGACGAAAAAGGGCTGGGCCCTGCTCTGTTGCAGTTCCCAGAAAAATACTTGAGCGCTGCCCTTGTTTTATTGCCCTTCGATCATTCGTGCTCTCAAACTATCCTTTCCCTTTCTAAACCATCTCGCTATATAATTGATGATGTTTCTTCGTCATCTCTCCTCATCCTCACTCATTCTCTCATTCTCTCCATTATTTCCTATAATTTATTGCATCTTCATTGATGCTGGGCTCTGCCCCTGTGTGTGTGTATTTCACATTATAATTTATATATTATACTGCAGTGTGGACTGCAAATATATAGGCAGACAACACCACCTCCCCAAAAGTCTAGAATGGTCTCCATTCTCAAATAATAATAATTTTGTAGCTTTTAAGAATATAATCCAAACATTATGGTTCTACTTTAGCAACTACGAGGTTCAATAAAAGACAGTAAATATTTGCAATGGTTGGCAAATAAAGAAAGACTTTAAGATTCGTCATCCAATAACATATCAAGACGGCTACTCAACACATTAATTAACTAGGTTTACTTGGGAAACTCTGAAATTAAAGTTTATTGCATTCTTTTTGATCGTAGATATTTAAGAACATAGGCGAGCGTTTATAGCTCAGGTTGCCTGCTTGAATGATTTACGCCAAGCGGTTCAGTTCAAGACGCCACTATATCAAGGCGTTCTTAGTTTTTGTTAGTTGTCGTAGTTGAGTACTTCTAAGTAACCGCCCAGTCAATCTACTCCTCTCAAGCGCATGATCTTACTACATTTTAGCTAAACGATATCTCGTGAAAATATAATTTTATACTGTCCTTCATTGCTCCTTTTTTTATTTTAAGCAATCTACTGTTTGGATTTTATTCCTTTTTGCTAGCGCAATACATAAATAAAATGTTTCTAGGGTGATAGGTTGTCCATCTCTTTATCTCATCAGCTAATTCTAATTGGTTTCTTGCTTGCTGAAGCATATAAGTGACTTATTCAGTTGGCTAAGCTGATAAATCCTTACTATTACCTATCTCAATCGGCAAAAGTGATTACGTAATCATGTGATTACTGCACGGTGTACGGAAGTAGAAGCGCTACCTGCTACAATCCTCACAGGCATTTTAGTGTGACATATAGTCAAAACACCTATGCATGGTTACATAGAATATTCTTGCAACTCAATAATATTTTGTCGATGCTAGTCAAAAGCAAGTTTATATGTTGACGTAGCTGTTCCAGTATAATTATTCCAAATAGTATCGCAGTTCTACTAACCCATTCTATTCTACATATTTTGTTTTCCTAATACAATTTTAAGCAAAATTGCTTTTAATGTTCTATTTGATTCATAACTACTTAGAATAGGGTTGTCTATATGTTTTTAGGAAGCTTCTAGGATCCTATTACATTTGTTTTCTTATAATTAAGAGCCATCTACTATATTCAGTTCAACTGGTTGTTTCACTGTTACAATTCCACAAGAGTTTTACTATTTATTTTTTTATTTTTTGTTTGTTTTAACATTTTGTATTTTTTGTGGTTTTCTGGGTAAACAATCTTCTATCTCTACATATCTCTACAGGCTCTTATACTATAGTTTCAAAGCTTACTTCAAAATCTCCACAGCACATCTCTATGCCAGCTGGTGTTTTGAAGTCCGTAATTGTCGTAAATAATGCTGTTTTCCTCTCTTCGCGTTTTTGTTCCTTTTTGTTTTTAGCAGTATCCTCAGGTGGTGAGTTGTTGTTTTCATTCTCATGGCTGGCAATAAACACGATATCGGCCGATTAACGAGTCTAGGCCAGGCAGCATGTAGGTTGGACAGGCTTGTTGCATCTGTGAGTTGATACACAAATCCATTTCATATCTATATGGCCCATGGTTTTTCTGCTAATAAAAAAAACAAAGCTTGCTCTCTGGCTTTCGCCAAAAGGCGTTAAATAAACCTGTGCACGAAGGTTATTTCTTTAGGTAGGGTTAACTTGTATTTTTGGTCAATAATGAGCGACAATATTACCTAAAATATCTAATTCTTAGGCTAAGTTTAGTCATTTGGCCCTTAGTCCTCTAACTCTCATACTATCTATGTAGTTTATTATGATCGATCCTTTTCTACCGGTTTTTCTCAGACTTCCAAAGTCTTTCTTTTTTAGACTCCCAGAGTCTTGCGTAGTTAAGTTAAGTTAATTAGTTTTAACTTTTACTCTTTTTTTTTTCTGAATCTTTCCTTACGCCTAGGCTATTTCTCCTCTTGTTTCTGAGACTCCCAGAGCCTTTTGTTGTCTCAGAGTAGACTTTCAAAGCCTACAATTTTATCGTGAAGTTATGTAAACTATTAATTTTCTTATCATGGTATCTCTCAGTTAGCTATTCTGAGAAGTACTATTTTTCTTACCTAGCTACCAAATTGGTCCATATGAAATTTTGATTTGTGAAATAGTGTCCACTTTTCACAAAATCATATCTGTCTTTCTGGTTATTTTTTAAACTACACTGCTGTATCTGTATATACTCTATTATTTCGATCTAGCGTACCTTAATCTATACTAGACTACTGCAGTGTTTGCTGAAGCAATTTTACGTAGTTTTTTACTGAAAAACGTGATCAATTTCCTAAATTTGTTTTAAATCTGAAAAATTCTATTCCTCATCTATAACGGGTAGTGCCTATCTATTTAGATGTCCTATTGGAACTTATGGCGCAAAAGCATACATCGGCTGAAGAGTAATTATTTTAATTGTCAATTGGTAATTTTGGTAGATAGTGTGTAGAACTGTAATAAGGCTGGAATAATCTGTCTAAAGTATCTTGTAAGTCTTTTTCAAATTTTATGCTAACGTGGTTATTGGGGTTTTACTGTAAATGCTGAGGCTAGTATTGTAAAGGTATTTTAAAAACGAAGAATCAAATTGCGTTTGCTCAGTTAAGTTACATTTTATCGTTTTCTGTCTTGTACTATAAATATACTTCTGATTATTCCTACCTGATTGCCTTGCTAAGGTTTTTATATTCCGATTTCAAATTAATTCAAATTCAATTTTCCTTTTTATACATGGTTAATTAAATTATGTGCAAATTTGTTGATGATCCATCAATCTAGATGTCTCAATGCTTTTAATTGTTCGCAATTGTGCCGTTCCTGTAGTTAGGTTCCTAAATCTCGTCTGTTCATAGAGGGCCTCTTTACGCCTGTCATGCCGATGCTGTAGTTCTTAAATCTGCAATTCTTTTGTGTTCGTAAAGTTTGAAGAGCATTAATTGTTGCAATAATTTGTTATTTTTTTTATCTGCCGATTTAATTTTTGATGAATAGTCTGATTTTTGTATGTATTTCTTAATTTAACTTCTAAATCTACTTGAAATTAGAGCCGTGTCTTTTTGTTGAGTGCCATTATAAAGCTTAGGGGTTTCTATTTTCTTTCTAATATTTTGTTGTTTGGTTTTCTGTCCTCTACGTTTGATTTAAATTCATACATCTGTTTACCTATTAATAATTCATCCTCTTATCTGTTATGTGTAATAATTTGAATGATCATCATCTGTTGTTACAAATTTTCAGATATCATTATTGACTGCCGTATATTGTTCCTAAATAATTCGATTTAAAATCTGAATTAATTTAATTTTTATAATTGTCCGTGTAATTTTAAATATTTTATAATTGTTCTCTGCGTATTTCCGTAAATTCTTTCTGTATCCTAATTGCTTGTTATTTGATACACTTTAAACAAATAAGTCTTTGTTTATTTCTAGTGAAATAATGTTAATCTTGAAAAGATTCCAACTGATTCCTAATAGTTTCCAAATTGTTCTATACTTTTGTATGGCTTGTGATAAATAGTTGTTAATAATTTACATATTTATACGTTGTTAAATGTTGTCCAACTGAATATTTAAGAATAGAAATACTAATAGTTTTAAGTTTAAATGATTCTTTTTAACTGATGAATTTGAACTATTTTGTTGCTGAAAAACCCGAATGTCGAATTAATTATACATAAGCTACAATAATAGACTCTGTTCTATATACTACTGATTAAGGCTGAATACTTGATTCGTATTTACTGGTCTCATTTTGTGAATTTGCTAATGCCTCCTTACTTTCTCGATCTTTAATGCTGCCTTTCTTACGATTTTTATATCTGATTGTTTTACTATGTCTTAAAGGTAATTTAAGTGGACAGTACCTTATCTTGTGGTATATACTTCCGCATTGAAAGCAACGCACTTCTGTTTTCTTGAGCCATTTTGAAATGTCTTGTGTAGTAGTAGTAGATTCTCTTCCCAGTTCTTCTATGCTGCGCCGAATGTGGTCCATAAGTACGGTGTACTTTTCCGTCATCAAGTCAGGTATAGTAAAAGCTATGTCTTGCTCAGGTATCCTCAATATAAATGTTTGTGGTTTCTCCTCCTTATCATTCCCGTGACAATCCACCGTAACTTCTTCTTGGTCTGCCATCTTGACAGTAGGTTGTATCCTTACATTCTCAAACCTTAAAATTTTACTTGCACCACACAATATTAGGACCAATATCTATGTGTGAACAACCTCGTATAAACTTTGCTCGCAAATTACTGAGTTTTTAATTAGTCGTCAAAATCTGTTCAGGGGTAGGGATTGTTATGTTTCTAATTAATAATCAAAGAAAATTACCTTGGGGACAAAACAGTTTTAATTAGAAGGAACTGTGATATAATATTTAAGTTTTCAAGTGGGGATTGTAACTTAAACAGTCGCTTTTCGCTCAGCAAGTGACAAGTAGCATGTATCGTAAGTCTGCAAAATTATTATTTCAAATCTTGCCCTACCTTTTACCCTGTCTACCTCCACCAGAATTACGTGTTGCCTTCCTCAAATATATTCCTATATTTGATTCCGGTATGCAAATGAATTGCCACGTATGAATACCTTTAAGGGTATTTAAATAAGGGATAACTCTTTGTTCACACAAGTTTATACAGTTTGAGCTGGTCTTACGCACCAGATCTCTTTATTCATTTATTTACTCAATAATTCAATATTAATTCACATTATTACATACACACACGTTTATCATTAATCCACTTGTTAATTAATCAATAACTGTATTATGTGCTATATTTGATAATAAGTCTAATTACATAATCCGTTTAATTATTAATCAGACTTTTCTTACCAATTATACCCTGGTACATTAGTGAATAACATCCGTTTGCACTAATTGTACTTTAAACTAACGATTACCCTTCAATCGTTTGTCGCCTTTACTACAGATAGTATAAGGAATGATCGTACCTTTACTGGCTACTTCGGTCTTCCACAATTGGGCTAAGACAATGTCAGTCCCGTGCTAGTAGTAATTCGTCTAAGGCTGATGGTCGTGAGTCGGCTAGTTGATGCGTAGAGTCTTCGCTATCGTCCTATCTCTTCCTCTGAGCAATTTCAGTAGTTTGCAGATATTCGTCACAATATCTCAGAACTACTCTCCTCAAGTGGTTAGTCTCCCTCTCAATGGCTCCTTCAGCACTATGTAGATATTCGTCACAATATCTCCCAGTGGCGACGTTTAAGCGTCAAAGAGTGTTAGGGTAAGCAATCAGTCCGAACTATTTGAGGACCATCTGACGCTTACAGTATAGGAAAATTTTTAGTTTGGAGACGACTCGACAAACTAGAGCGAGTGAAAAACTTTAGAGTTTAAAAGTTTATGGTTTGGAGACGTCTCGACAAACCAGGCGATTTAAGTGAGAAAAACTTTAGAGTTTAAAAGTGTATAGTGGGGGATTAGACTTCTAATGCCCACTAGGTAGTTGTTGCTCCAGCGGACAACTCAGCTCGACTGAAGACTCAATGGCGAGAGTCCTTCTTATATACCCCCGGATCCTGGTCCGATTGCATCAGAAAAGGTTGTTATTGCGTCAAAAAATGTTGGGGAATCCCAATTTACAGTTAGACCCATTGAGCTGTCAATCAATTGGGTTAACGAACGTAAAAGGGAATCCAAACTTATAGTCAGATCCATTATGCTGTCAATTACTTGTATTTACGACAACACAGTGAGTGACAGTAGGGACACCTGGCACTCCACCGAGTATCCTTACTATAATGCATTTCCTGGTAGAATGGATGAAAACGTATTAGAAGAAGCCCTAAATGTCACTCATCCATAGTTTTTGGTGAGAAGAAATGTTTGAGGGAACTGCTCCTTTAAGGGCCCACACTATATATTATTGTATAGTAGTGTGTGCCTTGGCTTATACTACACTGTAGTTGAGTTGTGAATGACAATTCCATTCGATACAACTCAACCCGTGATTCATCATCAGGAATGTTGAGGGTAGGGATTCCATGGAATTGTTGGAAATCCCAAGTGAATATTGGTGAGTGAGACGAAAAAGGGCTGGGCCCTGCTCTGTTGCAGTTCCCAGAAAAATACTTGAGCGCTGCCCTTGTTTTATTGCCCTTCGATCATTCGTGCTCTCAAACTATCCTTTCCCTTTCTAAACCATCTCGCTATATAATTGATGATGTTTCTTCGTCATCTCTCCTCATCCTCACTCATTCTCTCCATTATTTCCTATAATTTATTGCATCTTCATTGATGCTGGGCTCTGCCCCTGTGTGTGTGTATTTCACATTATAATTTATATATTATACTGCAGTGTGGACTGCAAATATATAGGCAGACAACAACAGACGCAGACTCCTAATAGCATCAACCTCATCAACGCTAGACGCTAGCAGCTCTTCTTCAATGTAGACTCCGTCACCAAGAATGTCAGAATCTCAGATCGTAAAACAGTTGATCGGGAATCAAATACAGTTTCAACGCCATTGCTGTCCACGGCAAAGCCTATTGAACCTGAAAACGGAAACTTGAATAATCAAATTGTAAGCGATGGCAATACTTCTAGGAGCTCTACTGACGTGAAAGGGAAAGATTCCAATACTGCAGTTGGAAACTCACAAGGCAAAAGCGGAAATTTAAGTAACAGCGCAGTTGGGAAAGGTGAGGAAAGTTCTTTCGACCACACCAAAACTATTATTTCGCCGGAAGCTGAAAGAGAATCTAAAAATGTCCAGAATCCAGCTACTGCTGCAACAATATCACATTCTCGTGGAACTTCTACAACGGTATCAGCCAAGTTCAACTACGATGCTTTTGGAACCTGTATTAGTGATGTTCAAATTCAACAAAAATGGATAGAGAAAACCAAAGCAGACAAAGCGACAACGCCAACACCTCAAGCCTCTACAACAGTGTCAAACTCAGACCAAGAGAATTCGTACACTGTGAACGTTGTAAAGCTTCTTGGACTTTCGAAAGCAGAATTTTTCAGTATACTTCAAGAAATCAAGGATTCAGTGCCGGCAAGGAAGTTACACAAAGAAAAAACTACAATAATGGCGGAGCTTTTATAGCTATGGATGATAGTGGTTGGTTATTATCTGCAGTAAGCATTAACAATGAAACTTCTACCCCTTTCACTTCCTCATCGAATTAACGCAGCTGAACACACCGGTACCAGTAGAAGGAGAAGGCAAATATTAGTATGGACAGTCAGAATATGCAGTCACAAGTGTGGCTTACTTTCTTCTTAGTGACCTAATTCCGAAACCAATACGAGAATTTTCATCTTTCAACTTGAACCAAACTTCTCCAAAAGCAATAAAAATTAAGATAGATAATACCAGCTGGAAGTGAAACGCCTACTCGCGCAAATAAATTTAAACAGCAACTGGATGAAATCAATGAAAGTCCAAGGTTGAATTCTGGAGGGAATAAGATTTCACATGCCGATGCCGAGACACATCAACAGCAACAAAAAAACATAACATACATTCAGATAAAAATACGAATGCCAAGGACGAAAATGCGCCTCCTGACTCCAACTTCGTTGTCATCACCTTACGTTGTATCCGTAAAAAAATCTGAATTCATTGCCCAAACTCGATTGCTAAGCGGAGCTAAGTCCAACTTTTAAGTTTGTATCACACACCCAACAGCAGCCTCCACCCACAATCCCAACAGTGGTGGGCGATGAAAGTACCTCTGGAGTGAAATTCAAAGCACATGTTCTTACTAGTAATAGAAGTGACAATTCCATCACTGCCCACAAATATGGAAATTAAAACTACGCTGGCAAGGGAAATCAAGCCAAAAAATGAAACTGCAGCACTAGCCCCGGAGGCGGAACTTTCTCGTGAGCTACAAATCTCAAAGCTAAAATATCTTAAGATTTAGAATCAGTCCTTAAAAAACCTTCTGAAGCCAAGGAATTACATTTGTCTCCTAAAAATGTACCCTTACTCGACGCTGTGGCTCAAAAGCAGAATCGTGGTCTTATAGGGTCTACAAAGCCTTTTGGAGCTGAATCTAAATCACAACTCGACAGTAAAGTCACCAAAGGTCATTCAAAAATCTAAAACCTAAGCGCAAGCGCTACCATAAAAAATGGAAACATCCAAAAGATTCCCACAAAGCTGAAATTGTGGTGTCAGAAAAAGTTACAGTAGACAGTAGGGCACCTCCTCCTACAGCTAGGTTGCTAATTTGATTAAAGCAGAAGCGCCAGTGCCAGTCTCTAAAACTATAGTCCTTGGCCTGGCAAGGGTCTATCCCGCGCTGTTTTGGCAGAACCCTCTAGAAATTATTTTTAGACCCCCTGAAAAGATTCGAGATTGCCTGGTATTATTGAGTGCCTGAAATAATACAATTAAAGTGTCTCAAACAACTCACGCCAGTATAACCGTTTCTGATGAAGCTGAAGTCAAAGTCATTGACGAGACAAAACTATCTAACGATAAGACAAAGGCAACTTGCAAGAGGACCACGCCAAGTGGTACGCCCCGATTTTAATACAAGTATCCACAATTCATTGATCTACCCAAGTGTACTACAACCCTATAACAGTTTGGTCGCTAATTAAGCCATAAGTCCACAGTAGTCCGCCAAAGTTTTCAAAATGTTTTGAAAATCGGATAAAAAATATAGGAACTGCTAGTCAGAAAATTTAAAAAAAGTAGTTTTTTTAACTTTGGCGGGCTACTGTGGAACAATTGCGTAGTATGCGTTTGAACTGTTTAGGGATATAGTTTACTCTGGTGGATCAATCAATTGTGGGCAATTGTTTTAAAATCGGAGCATACCACTTAGCGTGGTTCCCTTGTAAGACTGGCGAGATCAAAGAGGGCACAGTACAGTAAGCCCTTTAAAGATTAAAAGGTAAGCAGTAGAAGCACTCCTTGCTAGCAAATTGGAAGCTCCTGATATTAGTGTAGAACTCAAGGAAACTACTAGCGTGGAAAAATGCACAATAAACTGCAGCTCAATAGGGCCTGCCACTTTTTGAAATTGAAATAGAACAAGAGGACAACGACGACTTTAAAGTTGGCATATGCCTTCCATAGGAATTAGATGCTTCCATTGAAATAAGAGCTCCTATGGAATTACAGCTTTTAAAATCGCCTGTTATTCCAAAACCAAAAATTATTATTATATTACTTACTAGGGACGTACAGGCTGAAATTGTATCTGTTGTTGTCGCTAGCTAAAGTCCTCTAGAGTTTTAAGATTCCTCCCAGATACATAATTCTCCAAAAAACACGAGCTAAATTAGTTACCGGGCGTCCGAACTATTGTGTTAGTAGATGCTAGAGATATGTATCAGTCAAATATTGTGCTCAATGAATAATTAAAATAATTACATACATGCAAAAGAGTCATCTAAAAGCTTAAAAATTAAATATTGTTTTAAATTTTCAACGCAGTGTAAATAAGTATTGTTTTTGCGACTAGAGCAGAACTTATCAAAGAATGCTCTAAAATTAATTTTAAGACAACAACATTAAAAAGGAAATAATACGTGTTTCTGAGACATAAGTGACTGGGGACACTGGCACTGGCATAGAAATATCTGGAGTTTCGGCGTTGTAAACTGAATCACTAACAGTACTAACACTCGTAAAATTACTATGATTAGTCTGATCCTGATTGCCCTGATTGCTCTGATCATTGTTAGCAATGTCGTCGTCGTCGTCGGCAGGAATACTTGTATTACCGCCTAGGTCTTGTCCATTAAAATCATTTCGGCATTTTTGGTATTGATATAGATCTACGTTGTCTTCTTGTTTACTTACATGAGTAGACCAGTGTCTACGCAGAGACTGTGCGTGTTTTACAACACTAAAGCAATTTCGTATTTTGCAAACAAATGCACCGTTTTTTAAAGAGTCAAACTGCTGTTTAATTATTCTCATAGGAATATTTTTCACACTCTTAAATTTCTTAGCGCAGTTCAAATATTGTTTTATTTTTACTTGATTCTTACTACGCCTACGTTTACGTCTACAAAGGTCTGATTTGCCTTTGCCTTCATTAAGGCTAGGGTTAAGACCAGAGTCAGATGGGTTTGTATGATCTGCTCCATAGAAGTGATGGGATTTAAGATATTCTAAAAAGGGATCGTCATTAAAATTAGGGCTTTCTAAAGCCAGTAAAATCTGTCTACTATTTTCATAAGAATCTGAATCTACAACAGATCTGATATCAATTATTTGGTTTTTTGTTCTGAAAGGGTAGTACTCTTGCCATTTAAATATGGTGTATTTGCTACAGTTGAAAACAATGATTCAGATTTGGATTTAGTTGCCGACATCTCATTAGGGAATAATAAACTGAAAGACTTGGATTTACGTTTAGATGACATTAAATTATCGTTGAGACCCTTCAGTTGGACTAGGCCCACGCAGCAATCCATTTTGAAACTGATTTGAACATGTTTGAGATGGTGTCGAATCTTTTTTTGTAGGATTTTGGATGTTTCTATTAGTATTAAGATTTCTACCAGCAGTGTCATCGTTGGAGTTCAAATACGAGTTATTATTGCATTTCACATTTACAACTAAGTTGATAACTGGTGATTTTTCAACTCCCAATGTCAAGTCTAATGATTTCAGCGATGCAAAAACAGACTTTTCTGAAAATAAAATAAAAGATGTATGAATATTATAATATTAAATATTTTTTTAATTTTACGCCACACAAAGTTGCAGAAACGAATCTAAAAAATTTCATCATACAATTTCATACATAGTGCTACAACTTCTACTCAACTGGAAAGTGGAAAGTAGTAGAGTAGTACAAAGTTCAAGTTTAAAGTAGTAGAAAATCTAAATTGCAATTACCAAATAATCAAAGAACCTACGAACAATGGTTTTGATTTAGCTAGAGCTAAAACTGCTAAGCATTTTTACGTTTGATACATCGTTGATGCTTTGATAATTTTAAGCGGATTTCTTATTATTTTCATCATCGTTCTTATTTTCAACCTCAACATCATTTTCATTATCAAAATTAGCATTATCTTCATCGTTGGGGTCACACTCTTGTTCAAAATCAGTTGAAGCTACAATAAATAATAAATAGTATTTAAAATAACTGAATAACGTTATTTGCAGAGGCCTAAAGCTTTAGTGAGTTGACTGGAGTTTATACACGTTTTAATTTTTAATATAAAGTAAATATTTTGCAATTTTGAGTGTATGCGCCAAGTCATTAGCAAACGAATTAAGGTTAAAAAGGTTATGTTAACTGGTAACTTGCCTTGATCCCGACTGATTTATAATTTTTGCTGTGTCGTGTCTGTCAGTTCCTGTGTTTTGTTTTAAGCCATATTATTTTTTTAATACTTTTACTAGCACGCATAATTGCATAGTAATATTAGGTAGAAGCAGTTTTAATATTTATTGTTTTATAACAGTGTGTTATGTGTTATTACAAATTGCCGTTTATTATAACTATAAATTATAGTTTTTCACTTGTATGTATCAACTATCATCTGTCAGTCAAATCCGTCGACGACTGTTATGATATAGTTGAGATCGTATATTTAAAATTTATATAATATAATTAAATGAATTATTTATAGATTGAAGTTTTAACAAACATCATTCATATGGCTTCTAAACCTCATTAAACAACAATGAGCAAAAATAAAATAAAATGAATTTTATATCGTATTAATTATGAAATTATTGAGTTTACAAAATTCTAATATTATTTAGCAATATTCGCATTTAGTTATAATTTTTTAATGATTATAATATTTAACTGCGTTTAATATTAGGAAGTACACTACGTAGTTCAAAGGTCAGTGTTCAGTTTGTCCGTGGTCCGTAGTACTGCCGCCCAGTAGCCATCAGCCAGAACACATAATTCACTGTGACACCACTGACACCGACACCTGACACCGTCCCCGATACTGCCGCCACAGTCCGCGACACCAGCTTGAAGATGGACAAACTTTGTCCGATTATAACATCCAGAAAGAGTCTGCCCTGCCTTTGATCCTCCGTCTTCGTGGTGGGATGCAAATATTCGTGAAAACTCTGACTGGAAAGACGATCACTCTCGAAGCGGAGCCTTCTGACACAATCCAAAATGTCAAAGCAAAGATCCAAGATAAGGGTAAGCTGCATTTTGTTATTCAAATAGATCAATTTCAGAAAACTGCTTTTATATTAAATTAAATATATTTTTTTAATTTTAAAGTTGAAATATGCTACGTTCTTTCGTAAAACCTAAAATTAAATATGAATTCTTTGCATTTGCAGAGGGAATCCGTTTAGATCAGCAGCGATTGATCTGCGCTGGAAAACAACTCAAGGATGGCCAAACTCTCTCTGACTACAACATTCAGAAAGAGTCCACCCTTCATCTGGTGCTCCGTCTTCGTGGAGTTATGCAGATCTTTGTGAAGACCCTCACGGGCAAAAAAATTATTTTCAAAGTTGAACCTTTAGATTCTATTGAAAATGTTAAAGCCAAAATCCAAGATAAATGTAACAAATATATTAAATTGTACCTAATTACTAAATTTGCTGAACCGAAACTATATTCATTTCCACTTCAGATGCGAACATTTACTTATATTTTTCATTTTATTTTTGCACAGTGAATTCCTTTAGACCAGCAACGTCTAATTTTTGCTGAAAAGCAAGTCAAGGATTGCCGCACTCTCTCAAACTACAATATTCAGAAGTAGTCTACACTTAATTTGGTGCTCCGTCTTTGAGGAGGTATGCAAATATTTGTCAAGACCCTTACTGGGAAAACCATAACCTTAGAAGTAGAGCCCCCTGATACCATCCACAACGTGAGGGCTAAGATCCAGGATAAAGAACGGATCCCCTCAGATCAGCAGCGATTGCTCTTCGCCGGGAAGCAACTCAAGGACAGCCTAACTCTTTTGGATTACAACATCCAGAAAGAGTCGAAACTTCATCTGGTGCTCCGTCTCCGTGGTGGGGTGTAGAGTTTAGTTAAGACTCACATTTATCGACATTTAATTATTGCAATTTTTATCTCGCTCGGTCTCAGTTTCACTAAAAACAGTAATTTCAATTTTCTTGTAATTAGATTTGGAGAAGTTTTATAGTTCACATTGCAAATTTTATTCTCACGCCCAAAATAAATCTACCTAACTTCATGTATATATAAAGATACAGTACATACATACATTACTACTGTACTGCCGCACAGTAGCCATCAGCCAAAACACTTATACTTAATTCACTGTAACACCACTGACACTGACACCTGACACCGTCCCCGCCACTGCCGCAACAGTCCGCCACACCACAACACAGGTTATATATATCAGTATATTAATTAACTAATTATTACTATTACTAATATTACTAGTAATCATCACTCACTCGTACTACTGACTATCACTTTTATCTTATATTCCGTGTCAGAATAGTGTCAGCTACAGTGTCGGTGTCGGTGTGTGATCAGTGTGATGCATATATTATTATTATCGTATACAGTATATTCCATCATACTTTTACATACGTTTTGATTTAGGTACCTCTGATATTTTTTTTGACAGTATTAGTCCCAAAAGACAGTTCGATCACTCTTAAACTTTTGGGCTCAAATACCCCACTACGGATATCAAATTTTATGACTCTAAAAAGCGTTTGAGCTTTTTGCGCTTTTTGAGCATCGATGAGCTTCGAAAAAAAAATTAGCCCGCGCGTGCCTGCTATGTTTTTGATTTTACTGACTGAAGCTTTGGTCAGTGCGATCAGTCCTACCAGTCATCGGCTCCGTGTCTTACACTGCATTTATGGGCATGTGTGCTTCAAATTTAAAAGGGACAACTTTCAACTCATGTTTTAAAATACGGCCGTACACAAATGGAAATTTAATAGACCAGCTTTGCAATGGAATACCACAGGCTGACAGAATCGCTTTAAAAAATGTTAAAGTTTTACTGATTGACGAACTTTCAACTGTTGATCTTCGTTTGCTTCATTTTGTTGAAGGGTATTTTAAACTAGTAGATCTATGTTGAGCTTCGTTGCCTTTTGCAGGACAAAAAATTGTCATGTTTGGAGATTTTAATCAAACTTTTTGTTGTGTAGACTATTTGCTGTATACTTAATTTGTTTCCAACGTTTTTAACGACTTTAAAGAAACATAATAAGTCTACAACTCTTTTACTTCAGCTTTTGTTTTAGACAAACCTTTTAGACAAAATACCACTGATCCAAAGCAACAAGAGTTCTACGAGTTTTTAATGAGACTTTGATACTGGCGATGTACTCCTGCGGATCTTTTTAAACTTCAGCAACGTCAAAAACATATTTTGAGATCAACACTGAACACAGAAAAACTTGCATTTGAAAATTCAATACATCTGTACGAACTCAACAGTAACGTTGCCGCTCACAATAAGTACGTATATTGTTTTTATTTTTATATTTAATAATAAAAGCTGTAAATATACAATTAATACAGAAGGCGACACATGTTTCAACGCATTCGTTAGTTGAAAATATTACAGCAACCCCCAAAATACATCAGTTTTGCAATAATTCTAAGGGTTTGGTGGGTTAAATCCATTTACTATATTCTACTCCACCAGAGTCATACAGGACTCTGTCACAATATTTTCGTCAGTCGCAATAAAGCCTCCAGTAGACAACCACTGGGTAATTTATTTTTGCAGCTCAGTCCTGGGAGACTGCAAGCAATCCATTACGTTTTGCCTGTCTTGCAACGATTCCCTAGATGTAGTTTCAAGTCAAAGCGAGACTTTTTATTGTAAAAAGTGTGATTTAGACAAATGGTCAGAAAATCGTCAAAAGTATTGAGTCGACGGAGTTTACTAAAACTATATTCTAACCCAACATTTGAAAGTAAACCCTAAAAAAACTACAAATGCTTAAAGTGCCATGTTCAGCTTTTTGAAGTCCCTGCTTCCTATTTTATACTATCTGTCAGATGAAAGTTTAATTGCTTTGACTGTTTTTGTATCAACAGACATCCATTGAGATTTTTAAAGAAACATTCAGGCATACATTTGGAGCGTAAAAATTTTTAAATATACAATTCTGTATTAGCTTCAAGAATTAAAGAGGCTGGCCCAAAGATGTCAACAATGTCGTACTGAAGTTATTTACACGCACGCTTATTACTCGCTAACCCATCATATACGAGGCCTCTTCACGCAGTTAGGCTTGGCGACGAATCTAAAGTGACACCGAATCTAAATATGACAATTTAAGCAGTGACCACGACAAAATTCTGGCCTCAATATATTGTAAAAACTATTCTAAGCTAAAAAGAACCTAATATTTCATTTGTCGTTTTATTTGTTTCTCAGAAAGATAACCTGAAAACTACATCCTCATTTTATTAAAATTCCTGTCATCATTGCAAAGCACTCTTTACTCACAAAAGCCCTCTTGGAAATCGACTATGGCGTCCTGATTATGCTCAGCCATAATCTTGATGTTAGAGCAAATCTTGTGAACAGCAGCAGAGGCAAAGTTGTTGATATTGTCTTCAGTCGATCACGCAACAGGTTTTACTGAAAAAACCACGTTAAAGCAATTATTGTAGATTTTTTGTCTTACCGAGGACACGACATTGTGGTAACGTCACGAGGACGTGAATGTAAAATTTTGCGTATTGACTACAACGAACTAAATTTAGAAACTAATCAGTATATTCGGATTAAAGCGTTTGCACTGGTGCTTAGCTGGGCAATGACTGTTCACAGGTCACAGGGAACCACGATACCTATTGGCTGAGTTTTCCTAGACAACAGAGAAATTATTGCGTGTACTACATACGTTGCCCTGTCCCGGTTTGCTTCGTTTGAAAATCTTATGATTCTGGACCATGAGATTATTCAGGCAAATAGACTTTTAGGTGTTTTACACAAACGCGATATAGGATTGCTGTAAAACGAGAAAAAACGGTTACGAGAGCTTCAAAGCAGCTGCAGGAAAGAACGCAAGGCAAATATCAAAAAAACAAGTTGCACGGTGTTTAAAAACCACAAATTTTACATTTCTAATTTTAGTAATTCTTGTATTATACTTTCAACGTTTAACCAATGCTATCTATTTATTTTTGGACAAAGTGTACATATGTATTGTATACTAGTAATTACTAAAATAGTCTGTATACTACTTGGTGAAACATTGCTCAAATTTTCTAAAAGTGCAATGTATTTCAGTAGTAGTTTGGGTAAAAAGTAAAAAATTTAAAAACAAGTATCTACATATCGTCAGTAGTTTTTGTATATTCAAAATTATTAGTATTAAAAATTGTACACATGTAAATTCGAGCTGACATGTATATAAACCATTGATTTTATAGAACTATGTGCATTTACAGTTTGCAAGTGTTCTGAGTAGGTCAGTATTACATACAGCTCATAAAATGGCTAAAATACGTAAATCGTACCTAAACTCTAGGTTAAAGGGTTCCTTTTCGGCGCTCAGCGGTTTTCTTAGGAATAACAAAAACTTTTACGATAAGGCTGTTGTGAATAAAGAATTTAGCCAGTTGCGTTCATTTTTAATGCACTGCCCCATGCGCAAAATTTTGAAACAACGAAGAACTTTAGTTAACATGGAAGGACAGATTTATTGATCTGATTTGAAGGTTATGGAAAAGGAAATTGCTAAAGATAATTCTAGCTATGCTAATATTTTATTTTGTATTGATGCGTTTTCAAAGAAACTCTACTGCCGCTTTATAAAAACAAGAAACCAGAGTCTGTATTTAAAGCTTTTAAAGACATTTTTGGAGAGTCAAAGAAAATTCCATTATTTCTATTCACAGATCAAGGTACGTTTGCTTACATTTTTTAACATATTAAAAATATTAAAAACCATTATACATTATACACTATATGCCTGTGCTAGGTTTAGGTACATATTAACTATAGCTTTACTCTACTATATTGAAATACAGGTATAGAGTTTTGAGCCGAGTCGTTTGAAATTTTGCTCAAAAGCCAAAGAATAAAATACTATAATACATACAGCGAGACAAAATCTAGTATTGTAGAGCAAGTAATTAGGTTAGTCAGTCAGCATGGTATGCGTACATATATATCCAGTCACAATATGTTAGAGTATCGTTTACACGTAAAACATACATGTATTGTTTGGTATACGACTATCTTTTAACGGATCGCGAGATACATGACTAAAATTAATACTACTAGGATCGTAGATATTTTTTGGCATTTGTAAGGACGTATAACAACACGTTTCATTCAACAATTCAAATAGCGCCTTCCTAAGTTAACCAGTTAAACGAAAACCAGGTCTGGAGAACAATGTTTTCAGATATTATTAAGAACACAGAAAAAAGAAATGCAAAGTATTCGCCTGGCGACCGTGTTAGAATAAGCCGTACAAAAATGATATTTGACAGAGGTACAAATATTGGTAGATCATAAGTAGGCAAATAAAGTATTTATATATATGGGCATACATTTTGAGTTTTAAATGTATTCGTCTTTTGTATTTCGAACAGGTTACAGCCAATCGTACTCAGAGGAGCTTTTTGTTATAAATTCAGTGAATTTTAATACTATACCTATAACCTACTACCTTAAAGATCTGAATAACACGCCTATCACGGGTGCATTCTACAGTCAAGAGCTAAGCCAAGCCTAATACCTGCTAAGATGGAACCATTCAGATTCTTGCCTTTGTTCTATAAAGCTAATTAAAAGCAGTATTTTCAAAAACAAAGAAAAGTGGACAGCCATTATTGCTCACCCCTGGGTCAAAATCCTATGGGTTCAGAAAACATATATGTTACAGTGACAAGTGACCAGCAAAATAGCATATACACGGACAACACTCCAGCAATCTTTGTATGTGTATTGCCATATCCCTTGGACCTAAAAAACTACGACGTCGGACTTGTGAGCCTCAGGTATACTTCAAGCCCACAACATGCCATAATGAAACCCGTTTAGAAACCACTATCACAAAAAGTGCGAAGCACAGATGTCATGGACATAAAAAAATAGTTGAGCCTGAACATGCTGTGCCAGGAAAAAGATTGCTTCTATATTGCAGCCTAGTTGAAAACCAGCTATATGCTTCTCACTCACTACCGTTACTTCAAGCAGTCGATATATCCAATGATTACACTAGTAAGACAGTCCACAGCTTTGTCCCTATACTATTTGTTCCGCTACACAGACAGCAGCACCAACTAATAAGATTTAGTTTAGTCAATGAGTACCGCTCCCTTGTGCAACTTGATCCAAGTACTCAAAAAATCGTTGAATTGCAGTATTGACTTAGCAATTTTTGAGCAAACAATATGCCGCCAAGTATGAAAGGAGAAGACGTGCAAATTTGCTAGTTATTTTTATCTGACCTTCGAAGTGACAACATCAAATATTTTAAAGTGCAAGTTCTAATATCTAATTTATTTCAAACCAGCCTAAATGCATCATTACTAGTGCCTACATACATAGTTTTGTTTATATATAATGCGTAAAATACTGTGCAAAAATATATACGACACAAATTCAAGTGTAGTGGACAAAGACATTGCAAAAGACAGCTTGCTTTGTGAATACTGTATTCTTGAACCTATTTCTGTAAATACTAATTCAAACAAAAAAAGCCAAATAGTTGACAGGGGATACAGCAGTTGAAACCGCTGAAACTGTAGAAAATACATCTAGTAATTCCAGCGTCAAAGAAAATCAATACCTTGAGCCTATGACTACGCCAAGCTACTAAACAAGCAACCAAAGGCCGTAAATGCAGAGTTAGTCATTGCCGCACTTCATGCAATAACCGCCGAAGCTCATCCTGTAAGCAGCCAGTTAGCAAATCGCAGAGTAAAGAAGGAAGAATGGTCTACAGACGGACTCAAGCAGAAGGATCTAGGCGCAGGCCTGTCTAAAAAAGGACTCAAATTAGGGGTCGACTTAGAAGAACCCCCGTCTATTGTGTAAAAAATACTGGGCACAGACGCCGAACTATCTAACGACGATAAAAAATAATCCCTAGTTTATTAAAATACAAGTCATTTTACATTCAGACTGACACGAAGCAGTATCTAAAGTCTATATTTAGCTCCGCAAACCATGTAAACTTGGATTTTACGATAAACCGACGGTGTACGAGGGATCCCAGAAGTCAATACAAAGCAACCTAGTGCTTGACAAGCTTCCCCTTGCGAATATAAGTATTCAAGATGCACCAGAATACTATTTATATTATCCAGTACTTAGTCCAAGGGATAACGAAAATCCTTTTATATTCGACATACTAAAATCTCCTGAAAAATACTATAGTTTAAAAGTCTTCCATTTAGACCTCACTTGCCGTGTACTTCTTAGCCATGGAAAAGAGATCGCTGCTACTGGCGTGGTCGCTCCGTGTTCCATGCTGTTCTATAGCCTTTTTATTAACCTGGAATTCTATTTAAATTGCCAACTTGTGAATGACAACTCAAATCACTATGCTATTGGATCCTACTTGAAAAGAGAACTTTCATCAAATCCTATTGAGAAGCAGAATTTCGATGTTGGATCAGCTGTACTACCCAAACATTACTCCTGATGAATTTAAGAAAACAGAAACCGGATTCTTGGCACGTTACAATATCGCCTAAAAGTCAAACCTGTTTAGTATGGTGGGAAGACCCGAGTCACTATTTTTTGAACAAACGCGAATGCTGCCTGAAGAAACATATTTAAGAATCATAATGCGCTGATCGCACCCTGCCTTTTGCATTGACGCTGCAACTGAAACACGGATTAGATATTCAGGCTGTCGATTCCGTGTGGACATTTTTAATGCGGTACTGTACTTAAAGCGGCAAACAGTATCACCACTTGCAATTGAAAAGCATAGACTCAATCTAAACAACGGGACTTTGAAGTATCCGTGCCTTAAACCTGAGATCAAGAACTTTGTTATACCAGCTGGAGGCAGTTTACACTCATTGGATAACTGTATTAACGGTAAGTTGCCGCAGTATATAGTATTTGGACTTGTAGATTCAGACGCATACTTAGGAAAACTGACAATGTCATTCTGCAACTTTCAACACTTTAACCTGAGCAAAATTACAGTATTAATAAACCAAGAAGCAATAGAACACTGCTTTGCTAGTGACCTTTAAAGATGCGTCTGGCAATGGCGAAGATAATTATTTACTTGCTTTGAACACATTAAAGAAAACAGCAGCCAACCCAAGCTTAGGAAATAAGATATCTCAGAAGAACTACACTCAAGGAAGATTCTTGTTTGCATTTGAGCTGGTACTTACACAGGCAAATTCGTTAAGTGTAAACAAATCTGGTCAAGTCCAAATCTAGTTGAAGTTCAGATCCGCATTGACGAAGTCAGTTACAGCTATACTTTTTAGCCAGTACCAAACCGTCATTGAGATTGACCGAAATAAACAAGTCATTGTCAACCGTTGAGCTGTGCAGAACCATTAAGCACAATCTCTGATTAGCTAAGAAAATTGTGCATAAAACTAAGTGTGCCTATTCAAGACTTGTCTGTTGCTTACTAGAAGCTGACTGATCAACAACAACAACCTATTGCAGAATAAATACAGCAGAGTTGGCGCAATGTCTCAGAATCTTACTTGGCGGAACAAGCATCAAATATTACGTAAAAGCAGCAGACGAAATAAAGAATACATTAGAAAATGCAAAAAAAGAAAACATCAACAGAAACTCATCGTACCCAATAGCAAAAATACAAAATACAGACACGCTAGAGGAAGCTATACGTCACTGAATAGCTTACTGGATAGTTTTAAGCGAGTCTTTTAAATATTTTGACTCATATGGGTTCCCAATTCAGCAATACAAAAGCCTCTAATGGCCTGCAAGATACATAATTGCCGAAAATTGTACAGCACTGCAGAGTGGACGTTTGACTGTTTGTGAATTGTATTGTTTATATTTACTATATTCGCGTTCAATTGGTATCTCTTACCAAGACTTTATAAATGTATTTACATGTTCTGTACTAGTTAATGATAGGAAAGTGAAAAAGTTTGTAAATATGATCTCTATGTTAAGCAAGTGTTCTACATATAAATATAAGTTACAGTCTAATACGTATAAAGTATGTTTTTCAGAGTTTTGTAAAAATATGTTATGGTATCCCCAAGCTTAAATGTAACCTAAAGTACTTAATACTGTTAATTTATAAGCTGTGTATAGTCCAGTGTGAAAAAATTAAAACAACTACCAACCCAAAAATGGCTCAGCTACGAGCAAGTTATATCTTAAGCCGGTATATAGAAACCACAGCGTAAGTTAGCTCGCAGTCGTGGATATCCATATGTTAGGCGTCGCAGCAATACACATGGAACCTAAAACGCTCACTACCGAGATACATAAAAAGAGCTGCCATCTATAAAATAGTGTCAGTCATGTTAGTAGTGTCACAGTGTTCAAAACAAAGTCATACAATGTTCTCCTCACGTGTTTTTCGAGCTCTCTATACTCGTAGTTCCATTACTTGCTGTAAATTGCAACGTCGCAGTGCAAGCCCAGCATGAATCAAATTCTTAGAAATTAGTCCCTAAAAGCACTGCACCAAGCTACGAAGGTACACCAAACCACAAAGGTTTATTTGAAAAAGAAAGTTAAGCTTGTAACTTGTAACTTGAAATTTGTTTGTAACTAACCTAACTTGTAACTTGTTATAACTTATTTTTAAACTTGTACTAATTCTCAAATTGTTTATTTTTTGATCTCCTTATACAGCCTGACGAAATTTGAAATAAATATAATTTGAAACCGGTCGCCGATAAAATCCAAAAATTGAGATTACTGATTCCTGAAGCCATTTATTCATCTCACATTTACCAACTAATCACGTAGTGGTCAGAGACGCTAAGAAATTAGCAATTTACAAATATATTTTCATCTCTGATGAGCATTCCTAAAGATTCTACAATGAAGTATAAAGGCAACAGTTCTCTTGATCAACAAAACCTTGAATCGATAAACAGATTTCAAGCACGAACACAGGCAAATAAAAACGTAAGTTTTACAAATGCAGCAAAATCAAGATATAAAAGGCACGAATAGATAATAGTTCTTTAGCAGAAAGTTTTCATAAAACACAATCTCATCACAACTCAATGGATTATATTAAATCGCGAAACCCACAAATATTCGAAGAAACTGATTTGATCAAAGATACACTTAAAGAATTCGATCCATCAAGTTTACTTTCAATATGGAAATTCCTCAACGCAAAAGATGATATCCAAGTAAGAAATTACCTTAGTTTATTTCAGACGTACAAAATCCTGCCGTCACATCATGGAAAAACGTATGAAAATTGTATTGAAACAGAAAAAGACGAATTGAAATACAAACTCAAAAATGAGAAAGTTACCATGACCAAGGCAATTTTCAGTTTCATGTTATCGATGCAGACAGCCCACTGTGCAAATAATCTAAACGAGGCAGCTACTCACGAAAAGGCACAAGTGGACCCAATACTACATTATAAACTCCCGCAGTACAAATTCATGCCACTTGCTACTTACAATGACATAGCCAAAATAAAGAATAACTGTGCAGTAGCTGCTCAAGATACATATAGCAAGGGTCAAGAATTTGTTACTGAACTGAGAGTATTGGAAGCCATGGACATGATTTACAAAGATATAATTACTAACGGATGAGAAACTGAAATCGATGAGCCAGAAAGAGAAAAAATAATAGCACTTAAATATTTTCTGGGTATTAGTTTTTTCAAAGCAGAAACAGAAATGATAAAAAGATTTGCCGGCAAGTCACTTGATGGCAAAGAATACAAATCCAAAACCAAAGTCTTACTACCTGATTTGCGACGTGAATAGGAAAAATCACCAACACCTACAATAAGTTTCTATGCAACACATCTCTGCAACAAGATCAAAAATGACTTAGTCTATTTTGAAAAAAAGAATACCATCGAGAAACGTAATATAGCAAATTCGTCACAACTAACAGTTCAACAAAACCCAAAATCAACTTATAGTCCAAAACTCAATAAAAAGAAATTTTTAAAAAACGGAAAATCAAAAATCGATTTTACCACTAGAAACCGCAAACCTAACTTTACTAATTACACAAGACGTCACTCACAACTTACACTAAATAATTTGAAAGAATGAATGGAAAATGGAAAGTCTTTAAATGACAAGAACGGTCAAATATTACAAGTAAATTCCCGATGACAATTACTAATCTCGGCTCAGCTCAATTTCTCTCAAACACAGGTACGAAGTAATCGCAGATATTACAACCTTAACCCATGGTTATTAGAATTCAGTTTAAGTAATATTTTTAAAATAGAAATTCACAAATTATATCAACTGACTAAATCTAGTTCATCAATTATACACAACCTTTTGTACACTAAACTACCATACATATTAATAATGATACTAAAATTAGGAAAGAAATTTGTCACTAATTATAGGCCAAACATTAAACTAGTAGGTAATTATGTAGCTGAATGTTTAAACAAGGTTGCATGGAAAATATTTTTTAACTGCCAGAATCATGAAAATAATTATGACAAACTCAAAGCCATTTTTCATAAAGCAAGCAAATTAAATCAAGTAACAACAAGAGATTGTCCTATCAATGAAACTTTATTTAAAAATAAAAGATGTATAATTAATTCTATTTTCAAGAAAGTTTACATGAAATCAAAAGCCACTGAATTTCCAAGTAAACAAATTATTGATAAATGTAAATTATTTCTCAAACACAATAATCTAAATTTATCTATGGCAAATAAAAATGCAGGAATAGTTATTAGCAACGAAACAGACTACAAACGAGAACTAGAAAAACAACTAAAAAATGCTAATATTTATAAACAAGTTAGTGTTAACGAGTTTAACGATGTAACTGAAATAATTTCTGAAGAGAGTATTTTCTTTCTTAGTTTACTTGATAAACAGTTACCCCTAACTAAACTTTTACTAAATAACTATAAACCAGCAACAATATATCTTTTACGTCAAATACACAAGTTAACAGAATCGGAATTACAAGCTGACAAATATCCTCCCGGTAGAGCAATCAGTTCAGCTATAGGTACACAAATGAGTGAATAAGGTGAATTTCTAAATTATTTGTTACAGCCTGCTATGTCAAATATTCCAAATATCATTTTTGACACATCGCATTTGTTATTTCTTTTAAATAGTGTTAAGCTAGATGCAACACGAACATATATCATGGTTGCTACAGATATTGATTCCTTATACCCTAGTTTTTCACCAAATTTATGCAAAATTAACGTACCTAATTATGTTAGTGAGTTTGACACTCCAATCATAGGTTTAAATAGATACACTTAAGGCAAATTTTTTAATTGGATTTTAGACTTCCACTACGTTTAATATAATGGTTAATACTTAAAAAGGATTAAGAGTATACCCATAGGAAGTTCAGCAAGCGTTGCTATAGCAAACATAACAGTCTACAAAGAACTAATTAATATACTTGATCAACAAGAAATAGTATTCTGTAGAAGATTTATTGACAATATTTTTTCCATCATTGATGTAACTAATACAACAGATATACAAACATGGCTTAACTGTATATTCAAACACCCGTTACTTTCTTTTACTCACAGCTGTAGCCGTAAGAATACAAACTTCCTGGACAATTTAATTAAACTTGCCAAAATAAATGATATGAATACTTCTATTTTCTGCAAATTCATGGCAAAACAGTTTTATCTACATTACAAATCCAATTACTCAAAACATCTAATAAAATCTTTACCGTATTCACAAGGCTTGAGAATCATGTAACTATGTAGCGAGGTCAATGACAGAAATGTCAATTTTTCTGTATTATTCCAAAACTTCAAATTAGAGGATATCTATTTAAACTACTTGATGAAACATATATCAAACTGATAACATTGGACAGAAAACAGTTACTTATTCCCAAACAGGATTTAGTAATAAATCATGTACAACTATTTAATAATGACCTTTTTGTTAAGCATGAATTAGACACGTTTCGTAAAGTAGAAGTTACCGAAGAACGCGTTTTTCTAACTTTTCCATTCATAAACTCATATAATATTAAATAAAATATAAACAATATTATACAGACAGAATTAAGCATGAATTCTGATATAAAATTTAAAAAAGCCATTGAAAACTTACAACTATACATAATATTTAAACGAGGAAAAAATATGACAGGATTACTTAAGTAAATACAATATGACGAAACTCGGAAGCGTTTTTTGAGGAAACTCGGACGCGTTTTATGAGGAAACTCGGCAGCGTTTTATCAGGAAATTAGGAAGCGTTTGTTGAGGAAACTTATAAATTTTTTGAGGAAACTTGGAAATGTTATATAAATAATGTATCATTATAATAGTGTTAATAAATAAATTTGATGTATAGATCACTAAAATATGTTAGGACTATAATTATGCCTACGACTAATAACTACACTTGACAGTTACACAATAATATTTTATAGCACTAAAAACACAAATATAATTGTATCGTAATTTATATACGAAAACTAAAAGAAGGAAGTGTTTTGGCGCTAACTTTTAATTTTTAGTTCAATTAGCAGTTGTGACGAGCAAACAGTAATAATTTAACATCTACAAAATGTTATTTCTAAAATAAATATTTATCAATTACTTTTACGAATTTGACATAAAATATTAAAATTAGTTATTGTCGACAACGTTACACCGCTAATACTATGGAACACCAGGTAATTATTAACATTATATAACTTTACTTCATTTTACCTAATTGTAAACCTCAACATACTTTAATATATTACGTATGTATTTCTTAATCATTAAGTTGCTGTTCTATGTTACTATAGTATTACTTTGTTAATATGTACCTGCATTTGATTCTACTACCACGCCCTTTTTCTGTACTAAAATATGAACTAACTTTTTCCATGATACCATAATTTTAATTTAATTCTGCATTGCACTATGAAAACAAACTACATATCTGTACCAAAATATGAACTAACTTTTTCCATGATACCATAATTTGAATTTATTTCTCCATTGCACTATGAAAACAAACTACATATTTGTAAACTTGTACTAACTCTCAAATTTTTTATTTATTGATCTCCTAATACAGCCAGACAAAATTTGAAATAAATGTAATTTAAAACCTGTCGCCGATAAAATCTAAAAATTGAGATTACTGATTCCTGAAGCCATTTATTCATCTTACAATTACCAACTAATCACGTAGTGGTCAGAGACGCTAAGAAATTAGCAATTCACAAAGAAACAACCTTCAGCAAGATAGCCCATCTTCCCTTAGCCCTGATACCACGCTATCTTCTGTGACAAAACCCAGTTCATTTAACAAACTGATTCTTCAAGCTTTAAAATATATGCTTGACAATTTGAATACGCAAAACAGGATTATAATGGATGTTGTAGACAAGTACCATTAAAATAAAGCAAACCTGGTAGTTAATACAACGTTTGAATTGATGAGTGAGTACAAAACAGATAAAGACGCGTAATACAAATACATATAAACACAAATATTACGATATAATGTGCAAACTAACCGTGTATGATATAAGCCTAATATAATAAGTACATGTTTTTTTCTATTTTGCACCCTTGCAGCTATCAACGTGTCGTTTTTCCTGGTCTTTCTCCTATTTGTATTCAAGATAATAAAGATTTTTTGTAATGGAAAGCACTGGTCCCTGCAAAAATCAGAAGGGGTTAGCCAGAATGGGGTGGACACCACCCACCACGGATTAGCTATAAATACTAGGTCGGACTCATAGAAAACCTCACAACATTTTAAAATCTTGCCTAATCATCAACCATCTCTCTTCTCAGCACCAGTCTAGAAGAACCGCAGCAAAACGAAAATCATTCAACCATTCTACACCAATACTAGTGCCCATTAATGGATCAAACAGGCTTTGTACTGTACGCAGCCCACAGACTTAACTCTGTACAGTACCACGAACAACCTAACTACCTAACTGCTAAACCTGTTTAACTGACATTGTACGTATAACATTCTATTAGGCATTATTACTATTATTTCATAATGTATTTCCTATATATTTTAATTATTGTATTATATACCATGGGTTTCTAATCATATTGTGTTTGTTGCTTTAAAGGGCTTTGAGTGTTTTATCCCTGGCTGTCTGTTTAAATGCAGATACTATGTGCCGTGCCAATATTATGTTGAAGAAACTCATTATTGTGGAGATTGCAACCGATTCTGCTCTACCAAAGCCCTTTAATAATGTCTGCGTCCTGGCGAACGACGTGCCCACTTTGACAACAGAAACCAAGATCTAATTGGCGGTGAAATCAGTCGTTCAGGAGCAACCTATTGACTTAACACTACTACCAGCACTGGCGATAGTCCTGCAGGCCCTTTTCGTCGTACTCGCCGTTTGTCATTGATAGATTTGGATGTATTTCAAGAATCCTCAAGATCTCACATGGGGCTCATGGTTACCTACGTACGTCAATTTAGTCAAGATTTTGAAGACATCGAATATAGTTTGACTGAACTATACGAGTCTATTGTAAAATTTTTAACTCAAAACTTAGCTAAACATACTAGTATTATTGTTCAACTTATTATTGTAGTAGCGTTAGAATTAGAAACTGTGGTAGAAAATGAACAAAAAAAAATTGAGAAAGACATAAGTCTAGTATCAAGTAGTTACCATATATTAAGTACAGACGAAATTGAAACCTTTATATTCAACAGTGCAAGTGATGTTATACAAAATTTAAATGAATTCAATAAGCACGGTACTGGTTGGACACTTAGGTACATAGCATCAATTCAGATAAAAGTAGAAGTATTAGAACTTGTTTTCAAATGCTAAAGCCAAAGGGTATATTAAATTTTCCACACTCAAGCTCCAAAAAACTGGATATTTGAATATAAAAAACAAATGCAATGATTGCTTTAAATTCTGTGTTGCATACAGACTTCGCCATGAAATGTTAGCTAGGTATACAGTTAATAGGAAAACAAATGAACCCTAAACCACTTGCTGGGCCAAACAAAAATTAGAAGACCCAAAGCAGTTTGTTCCTTATTTTTCGCAAATTTATTTTACAGATATTGTGATTCCTTTACGTACTTTCAAAGATTTAGGTAATTTTGAAACTAAAAATAATCTTAGTATTAATATATGGAGTTATCGTTGTGACCAGATTTTCCCTATAAGGAGGTCGCGTAATTCTCATATAAATAAAATGTGTAATTTATTTTTAATTTACAATCAAGGAAACGAAGACGAAAACAACTCGTACCACTTGGTTCTTATTACTGATCTCGATGAATTTATGTGTAATGGACGTGATCACAAATCTTTTTATTGCCAATTGTGTTTTAGACGTTTTAACTTGGACACAAACTTATCACAGCACAGTAAAAACTGTCAAGAACTCAAAGAAAGAAAAATCATTTTTCCTAAACCATAGTAAATAGTCAAGTTTTCAAATTCATGGCAAACACTTCCTCACCCCTTTGTCATTGTTTATAAGTTTTTCGCGTTTGCAACTCCCATTTAGAATTTTAAACTTACAAAACCTAACACAAAATACACAACTGCAATCACACCTGCGGCTTATTGTTTTATTTTTATAAGGTAATTTTAAGATAAGGACAACGTTGTTTCTATAGAGTATTATGATGGGCAAGATGTTGTTAAACACTTTTTTACTCGTATATTTTTCTAAGCAAACAGACTACTCACACATATTAGAGAAACAAATAACAAAATACTCAAAACCGATAGCTAAAGAACACAGTTTGAACAAGCTACGCATTGCCACTTGTGTAACCGTAAATTCAGTAAAAAAAATAAGATTTTACGCACATTCTATCATAACCACGATCTGAGTAACTTTGAGTTTGCTGCATGCAGTCGTTGTTATCTTAGAATTTAATACAAACATGAGATCCCACTTATTTATCATTACGGAGGTTCTTTTTATTATCACTTAATAATAAATGCAATGAAAACTAATTTTTTTACTTCTAAAGACGTACGTGTTCTTGCAAAATCCCCTAAGGATTTATTTCGATAACAATAACTGCAAAGGATACTTGGTTTTTAAATTAAATTCAGAATACTATTTAGAAAATACCAAAAAACACAACTTTACCGGAAAATTGGTTTTTTTAAAATCTAAAGTACGTTTTATAGATGCTAATTTATTTTTTGACTCTAATTTATTTGAACTTGTAGAATCACTAAATGCAAAAGATTTCCATTTACCTAAAATAGTACAACAGTGTATATATAAATTTGTACCTTTATAAAGCCAAGATTTTTTAGCAAAGATAGTTAAACTCTCAAAACCATAGCAAAATGATCTCGTGTTATTACAAAAACCAATTTGTTTTCCTTTTTTGTCCCTTACTGATAATACAAGTCTTAATAATTCTATTTCCACAAGATCGTGTTTTAAAAAATCTTAACTTGATGATTTACCTATACCAGACAGCGAATGGGGGCTTGTTTGAAACATATGTGCAAAATTTAACTTAAAGACATTAGCTGATTACATGCGTTTGAGTTTTTTATTGGATACAGTACTGCTTGCAGAAGTTTGGCAACATTTTATAAGATTTGGATTAAAAACCTACGAACTGGACCTAACTTATTCTTTGACTTTGCAAAGCTTCTTATGGGACTGTTTTTTTAAGCAATCAAAAGCCGAAATAGATTACATAAGGGATCACAAGGTATTCGACATTGCTAAAAAAGGAATACTAGGGGGCAAATGTATATTTACAAAGAAACATGTGATTGCAAATCACGAGCGTTATCTGGGTGTGTTAGACACATTACAGCCAAGAAGACAGTTACTCTCACTAGACATAAATAGTTCATATTCCCTCAGTATAAAAGCACTGATGCCAGTGTCTGATTACGAGTACATGGAACCAAAAGATCTTATAAACATTGACTAGGCTGACTCTGCATTAGGGAGTACGGAAGGAAGCTATAGGTATGTACTTGTTTGTGACTTGCAGTATCCAAAACATTTACAGAAACGAGACGCAAACCTTCCTAACGCTATGGAACAGAGAATAATGAAGCTTTAAGAAATACCGTACCAGCTTTAATTAAAATACCGCCAAATGGCTTTTATTAAAAAATTTATATCCCGCACAAGACTTATGTTAACCTTTTATGACAAACACAATTACACAGTTCATTTTAAGGAATTACGCTACTATCTTGTCAAAGGAATGGTACTTTTAAACATACATTGCGGTGTACAATTTAAACAACAGCGGTAGTTTAAAAAATACATAGATGCGAACTTAGAAAGACGAAAGCAAGCAAAAACATTTTTCGAAAACAAACTACTTAAACTCTGTTCCAATGTATTAAACGGCAGAACGTTAAAGAAATGTAACGAGTTTGTCGAAACCAGTGTTTGCACTAGTCGGTACACAAGCTAAAAAATTATTTGCACTACTACGATGTAAAAATTTTGATGGTTTGTCTGATTCTTTAAGTATTATTACACAATATCTAAAAATTTATCGCGCAAATGACTTGTCACTCACAGGACTGGCGATTCTAGCTAATGCAAAAGTGTACTTCTATGAAAATTTTCATATGTTCTGTCAAATATTCAAGAATAGAGCCTATCTGGATTACTCAGATATTGATGCTTATAAGCTGGATATTTTAGACCCATTAAATACTCTGTGGAATCATATAGTTAGTGCTCGTGTAGAATTTGATTTTAGTGAGATTCCACAGAATCACGTGTTTTTTAAACAGTACGAAAGCAAATATCCAGAATTGTATCTTTTAAACAAAATCGAGAGTGGCAAAATAAAAATTTAGAGCTTAGATGTATTAGAATTAATTATACTTAAGCCTAAAATGTATAGTATGTTATATTTAGATAAAAGTGAACAACAGAAATGAAGAGGCGTTCCAGCAATTGCTTTGCGCTAATGTAAACCCGACAAGTATATACAAATGTTTAAGATCAACAAGCCGTGTAATATAATTTTAAATTCTATACGATCTGTGGATGATAATATGTACGTAGTAAGTGTGAATAGACTAGCATTTGACACATTAGATATTTCAAGGGTGTTTTTAGACCCTAACGATTGTAATTTTAGTTTGCCCTTGGGCAATATTGATTTGTTAAATAAGTAACTATAGTAGTATGTGATAGTTTTATAATAATAGTATAGAGTCGTATAGATGTAACCTATATGTAACCTAGATATTTAATTTATGTACTCTGTTTAGGCTACACAAATATTGTTAAATACCAAGCTCTAGCTTGTAAGACCTGTATATATTTATAGTATAGTGTAGATGTAATCTATAGGTAACCTAAATGTAACCTTTATATTTAATTTAAGTATTATGTTCAGGCTACACAGATATTAATAAATAACAAGCTCTAGCTTGTAAGCTATGTACATATTTATAGTATATAGATGTAACCTAGCTGTAACCTAGATATTTAATTTATGTACTCTGTTCAGGCTACAAAGATTAGGTCACATACCTTTTTCTAGTCTCTCAGACATGTATATAATTATATTATAGCATAGATGTATTATTTTTTTGCTCTTCGGTGACAGAAACCGTCGCCACATTTTCGTTTTTTAGTGTGCAATTTCATTCAGATTGCTCATAGTGATTTTTGAATTTATTTTTGATTCTCAACTATTGAGTTTAGTTTGTTAGGGATTCAAAATAATTTTATAAGGTTTCAGTTTATAGAAATAATTTTTGAATATAATTTATTCGCTTTTAAAATTATTTTATTATTCAAAGTTTTAAATGGGGAAACTTAAAAAAAAGAAGTCGTTGAAATCAGTTACTACCACAACAAAAAATCAGGAATTAACTCCAGCTGATGATCTTGAGCCGTGCCCGGTATGCACTAAATTATATAAAAGTGTCAAAATACATATGAGTAAGGCCCACCCTAAGGAATATCAAGATTCCTTAGTTGAATCCTATCAAAATACTTGTGATGATAATGATGGGGACATGGTTAATGAAGAGGAATCAGATGAAATGAAAGAAATTAGGAATAAAATTTTAGCTATCGAAGAACAACTCGAAGTAATGGTGCAAATAAGACCAGGTTATATTGAATTTTCTGATGTAGTTGCAAGCTTTGCGCTTTTGATAAAAGAATCCAAAGATGTCCTTTCTGGACCTAAACATCCAGCAAGGAAACAATTTGATGCTCGTAAGAGAAGAGAAACGTTTGTCAACTCCAAAAAAAACTACTCTAACACTTCAAATCCTCAACGATCCTCTAAAAGGGATAAAGAAAAAAGAAAAAAAAAGTACAATTTTGAATTACTGCAACATCTTTATCGTTATTCACGTCGCAAGGCTGTTGGAATGTTGCTGAAGTCATCCTTTGCCTCAAGTAGCTGTAATATTCCGTTTGAATACATTCATGAATCTTACAATGCTAGGTGGGGTGTTTCTAACAATTCAATTCTGGAAGATTACACTCCTGAATTCTCTAAGAACGAGCAAGTCCAACTTGATAAGACTTATATTTCTGGCATAACTGAAGGTGAGGTCAAGCAATCAGTACAAGGTATCAATTCAGATTCCTCTAGTGGTTTAGATGGAGTTGCAATTCGGAGCATAAAAGATATTGGCTGTTTTAAAACTATTGCTCTCATTGGTTCTATTATGGAAAAGTGGATCATCGTTCCAGATAGTTTTCGTAAGGCTCGGACAATTCTTATCCATAAAAAGGGTGATAAAGCTGATGTTGGTAATTGGCGTCCGATTTCTATTTGTTCTATACTACGGAGAATAATTGAGCAAATTTTAGACCGTCGACTGCAGGCACATGTGACAATTAATGCAAATCAAGTTAGATTTTCAAAATGTCCTGGCACCTTTATTAACACCTCAATCGTTAATGGTTGTCTACAGAAAGTTAAGCGTAAAAAAATCGATTGTTGTGTTGTTTTTTTGGATGTTAGCAAAGCATTCGAAGAAAACTCTCATTTACATACTCCCCTCATGTTGAATGCTAAGTTAATGCCTTCGAGTCTCCGATCTCTTATTTTATGTTTGATGGTTAAAAATGAAGCTCAAATCCAAACGCGTAAAGGCACGTCTCAACCAATATTAGTACAAAAATGAGTTTTTCAGGGCTCCCCTCTTTCACCGCAGTTGTTTAATATTTCCATTGACCATGTACTTAAAGAACTCAATGAGCGTGAAGTCAGTGATGCTAATGGATTTCATCTCCATCATGATGTACCTAATGTAGCAGGAAGAGGATTTGCGGATGACATTGCTCTCGTGTCTAGTTCTATTGATGAAGCACGAGAATTGACAAAAATAGCAATTGCAAACTTTAACAAGGTCGGGTATGATATTAATATAAACAAGTGCAAGGTAATTAACATAGTCAAAGGGAAGCTATGTGAAGATCCTCTAGTTGTAGATGACAATAACATCATTGATTCTATTAAAAAAAGGAAACGGTGAGGTATTTGGGTGTCAATTTTAATAACGAAATTTCGTTCGATCCTGCTTCTACCATCAAAAATTTTACCAAAGATGTGCAAAATTTAGTTGGCTCACCTATGCTATTCCCGAATCAAAAAATTGCCATTATTAACCAATATTTATGGCCTTGTTTAACCTATTCGCTACAAACAGTCCCTTTAAATAAATTGCCTAAAAAATTCCTTGAAGACTTGGATAAGCTTATTCGTAGTTCTGTCAAAGATATTCTTGCTATCCCTCACGATTCTCCTAATGCATTGCTGTACACCTCAAAAAAATTTCGGGGGCTTCAAATAATGAGATCTACTTGGGAAGCATTCATTCAACATTATAATATTTGCGTAGTCTTGCTAAGTTGTGATGACCCATACATCCCATTCGTAACAGATTTGAAGTCAGAAATGGAAAGCTGCATTGTAGCTTTGCAACTTAATGGGGATGAAGTGCAATCTAAGATGGATTCTTGTCCAAAAACAAAACCTGGTAAAATATTAAGGGAAATATTAAGGAATCAAGAGTATGATCAATGGTGCTCATTTCCACTTCGAGGACAAGGTGTTGAATTGTATCAAGAATGTCCGTACGGCAATAAAATTATTATTGACAAATGCGGCTTAACATCTTCGAAATGGTTGAATGCTTTAAAAATGTCTGCTAATGTATACCCTGTTAAAGCTTTTCCAGGTCGTTCGCTAGAATCATCCCTTTGCAGGCACTGTAAAGAGAAAGAAACCCTCGCCCATGTTCTAGGGAAATGCCATGTGGGAAGCTTACTGAGAACTAGTAGACATCATAAAGTTAGGACAATTATTGCTAATCATCTGAGAAAACTAGACTGGATTGTGCATGAAGAAGTTACTGATGGTGCTTCAAAAAGAGTTGACATCATCTGCTGGCGAAAAGATTTGAAGTCCGGGTACATTCTGGATCCAACAATACGTATGGAGCAGTCTCTAAGTCAAGCTGCCGAAGTTAATGTAGAAAAGCAGGCACATTATAATCCTTGCATTCCGTACTTTCTGGATAAATACCAATTAAAGAAGCTGGAGGTGATTGGACTTCTTGTTGGTGCTGGGGGCTCTATAACAGGGTTCTTCGAATCATTTCGCAAAGATTTACGTCTCCCATCAAAAATGATTGAAGAAATTGTAGTTGCTACAATTCGTCGATCATGCCGAATCGCCCACAATCATTTATATAATATGAATTTAGTCAATAGTTGATTATTTACAATAATGTTATCTTTTGTTTTACGAGAATCATAATAAATAACGTGAATGATGTGTTTTGTTCTTACTGTGTCTTTATGGCAAGCGTAATAGTGCGCCAGTTGTAAATAAATATTTACTTTCCCTCCTTATAACGAATATATTGTATAAAAAATATAGCATAGAATAATTACCTTTGTATCTCTACGACATGTATATAGTTATAGTATAGATGTAACCTGAATATATATTGTAAAATTTGAATTTTATGTATATCGTAGATTCAATGTTCTTTATTTATTGTATATAATTGTATTTAGTGTATTAAATTCGAAAAATTGTAATTTTTTATATAAAACGTGCGTTGAGTACCATCACTGCTCATTCACAATTTGCTCGCCCAGTGCAATTCATGTTATTATATTGCGCTGCACATATGTTCATTTCGCTATCCCACACGTCATTAATAGTAGCACGTAGTAGCAAATACATGCATCATTGGCGACACCAGCTATGCATTTTTCAGCCTCCACTTACGTGTGCATTCAATTACATTAAATAGTAGATATAATTCGTACCTACCTAACTATATGCATCCGTACAGTTTTCCCTTCAACTCTATGTTCCCGCTTCCCTCAGCTCAGTTCATATGGACATATATATATATACATATATATATATATATTGAGTGGTCTCTTTATCTCTTCTGTCTATTATCATTCATGTCCCCTTCATCTCAGTATACTCTCGCTCGTATCATTCACATTCCCTTCGTCCCTACGTTCCCTCTTTCCTCAGCCCAAGTTCCTGGCTGGTCCTATTTATTTCCCCTTCTCCTTTCAGTCACCCTTGTCCTCCAAGACGTTCACCCTTCTTTCTTTCTTATCCTCTTCCTCAACGTCTCAAAACACAATCATCTCCTAGCCATATGAAGTAGTAACGTTTTCACCCACACTATCCCCACCACCACTAACAAAACCTGGAGAATGCAATACTCATCACCGCTATCCCCAAAAAGTTTTTTTTGGCAAAAACTGTCCAACTTAACCTTCACCCTCACCACGACTACTAACAAAAACTTTAAAATTCAATCTTCACGACCATCACTACCTCTAGCAAAAACTGTAGAATCCAACAACCAACACCCTAACCAAAACTTAAAAATTAACCCCTACTTCCACAATTATTAAAAACTGTTAAATTCAATCCCTAACACCTCTACCACCACCACCACAACTAAAAACGAAAAACGACACAACACATATACTCCGCTTTAAAGTAAAGTTTTAATTCCCAGCTAATCTGGTATTAAAACTGTGCCTAAACATGTCAGTGATCGTAGCGAAATCAGGTTTATCCTGTGGACAAAACATATTCCAAGTCCGCCTGCGGAAATAACCTCACCCGGGCAAGCCTTTGATCGAAGCTTACCAGCGCAAGGTTGTGATTAAAGCTTATCCTGGGCAAGTCAATGACCATAGCGTAGTAAAGAAAAATCTTTGCTCAAAACTTAACCTGAGCAAGTCGTCTGGGGGTAAAGCTCAACAAATTTAATAGTATGGGCAAAGCATTAATTTCAGGCAAGCCTGTGGTAAATGCTTAACCCAGCCAACATCGCAGTAAAACCCTATCCTGGCCTCTGACCAAAGTCTTCTATTATAGCGTTTCCCAGGCAAGTCACTTATCAAAATTTACCCCAAGCAAGTCCCATTCTATAGTATAACCCGAACCCGAGCACGAATCTGGTCGAAACTAGATCATAGGACGCCCATGGGAAAAACTTAACCCTGCCAAAGTTGAGACTAAAGCTTACCCTGGGCAAGTTTCTGGTCAAAACTTACCCCCACCAACCCACTATGATAATCACTTAACCCAGTGAAAAAACTTATTAAAGCTTAAACCGGTCGAGCCTCAAGTCGATAACACCACCATCACTGGACTATTTTACTAAATGTGAAATGTGACACCTAAAATTGAAGAATAGATATTACCTAAAATTAATTGCAACCCATCGGGTAGTTAACCTGCTAGTATTTAAGGAAGGTGATTAATTATATCAATAAACTTCTAATACATTTTCACCCTTAAATAAAATATTAATGAGTTGATATTATTTAAGAAATGTCAAAACTAAATGATATTTATAGTTGCGATCAGGCGATGAAAACGGTTTAAATTTTTTTTATAATAAGCGCTGAAGATAGTATAAAATAAGTTTACCATGAACGTTGAAATATTAATATGTTAAATGTAATTATTAATAAAGTTTTATTAACTAAATTTTATTAGGGTTCCTTGGGGAATTAAAGTTATTTCACTTCAAAAAGCCGGGCACCCAAAAAATTGTTATTGGAATGTTATTATTATTTTAATGATTATTACGTAAAAACAATAAAGTCAGTTTTTTGAAAATGTAAAATATTTCAAATAATTTTTTAATTTTGCTGACAGTATTGAAAAGAAATTATAACTCTCGGCAAATAGCATAATAATGTCGTACTTAGTCATATGATGATTTCTTATTCATTCTCAATCTCAATAATATGAAAGAATTATTGGCGACGGCGACACTAAATTCATTCTTAAACGGCTTAAACATTTTTAAACTCAGCTCAACAGCCGGGCGCGCGTGTAAAATAGCTGCTTCACTTCTCTGAACAAAAATTGCAAATTCGTTCGTAGGTACTTTTTTGTAATCTATAGAATGTCACTGATCAGTATACCGGTACTGGCACGCTTGCTTCGAATTCAAAAATACATTGGCCTCGGGATGTTCATTATTGTATTACAGTTATTCACAATGATACTCTACGAGACCTACGTCTACAAACCCCAAGTTGACAGTGATACCATCTTATTTGAAAGTTCAAATGAAAGATTAATTGACACCCCCGGCTGTTTTCTGCCCAAGACGGCTATATCTCCAAAGCGCTTTTCAATGAAGAAAGATAATGGAGCTGATTGTAGTTTTGAAAAACGGCTTGTTAGTATTGACGATGCAAGCGAGGTAGGCAATTAAATTGTTTGTATTAAATTAGAAATCCCAAGCAATATTATTTAAGCTGATAATTCATCTTTACTTTGGTCCATTTTAACCCAAATCCCTGATTTTTGCTGTTGCTTTGTAGACATTAAGTCTTATTGCAGAAGAACACATAGCTGATGGCTGTACGGTTATTGACATTGAACGAAATTTGACAAACGATTGGTTTGCGTAAGACTCTCATAATCAAACAATGTACTTCATTCCAATATATATTTTAACATGCATTTCACATTAAGAAACTAATTACTACCAGTTGCTGCTAGGTATGTAGACAATTACGTACGGAATTATGATAAAACCAAAGTACCTACTTTCCTCCATTTTTTTCAGTTACGGCGAAGAAGCACCTCTAACGAATAAATTTGACATCAGTGGCAAAGAACGATTTGCAACTAAATGCGGGAAATACATTAATTTTGATGCACACTTCCCAATAAACACAGGAATTCGACAAAAAATTGACCACTGGAAAAACAAGGAAACCCCAATTAGCGTTTTATTCATGGGCTTCGATACAACTTCTCGATCCCATTTTTACCGGAGTCTTGTTAAAACTTTACCGCTAATGAAAAGTATGGGATTTGTAGATTTTAAAGGATACCATTCCGTCGCACCATTCACTCTTCAAAATTTCCTCGTTTTTCTTATGGGTATGACAACCGCTAAGATCCGGGCGAGTTGTTCTGCCAATTGGACTACTCCCTTCGACAAATGCCCCCTAATTTTGAAATCATTCTCCCTCAAGAAATACATTACAATGTTCATCGAAGATGGGGATGGTTCCTTTAATTGGGGTGGTCAAGGTGGCTTTCAAAACAGTCCTGCTGACTACTACCCCCATCCACTTTTCCCCTCAGCTCAGGCTCATAGAGAACAAAATGGGCACTGGTTCAGTTTTCTTAACGATTTTCTGCCTACTATTATTGAATCAGAGGGAGACACCTGCATGTCAACCCTGAACGTTCAAAATTTTATTCTTGACTACACTTTAAGATTCCTTAAAAAATTTGACAATACACCATTTTTCGCATTCAGCTGGTTTACGTATCCTTTTCATGCCTCAACGTACTCTCTTCATGGGTTCGATGAGGAAATGTTTAAATTTTTCCAATTTTTAAGCGCTGCTGAATCGGAAAAGCTGAGGGAAAATACGCTTATCATTTTAAATGCGGATCATGGAGAGCGACACGGGGACTTTGCGAAGATGGGCTATGAAGGTTTTATTGAGCGATCTCTACCGGGACTTTTTATTCGGCTCCCAGAAAATCTGCTAAAAAAATATCCGGATTTAAATGCAACTCAGAATCTACATATAAATAGTCAGCGCTTAGTGGGTGGTTTAGATATATATCACACACTCCTTCATTTACTTCAAATTCAAGGCTTGAATTCTGTTGATACTGGGGAAAATCAGACAGCAAAATTCCAACCAGTTCTTCCAGACAGATCAAGTTTATTTGTGCCAGTGAGTGAGCACCGTACCTGTGATGATATTAGCGTTTACAAAGGCAACTGTGTCTGTAATACCACCAGTCAATCAACTAACATTGACAATCCATTCTTCACTAAACAGCTCGTTAATTTTGCACTGAAAGAGCTCAATACTAAAATTACATCAAGTAAATACCGACGCGTTTGTGCTGCCCATGGGAAACCCCTCATGTCTTTTATGTCAGCCAGTGTTGTGGCGAAGACGGACACGTACACGGACGCTGTTCTTCGATTTATTACGGATCAGAAAAGGGCTCAGTTTGAAGTGCAGCTGAGAGTATTTCATCATGGCAATGGAAATAACAACATGACCACTGTCACTGATCGTATTGAGAGGATTGAGAGGACAGGTCCTTTTAACAGACTCAATTTGTACGGGAATGATAGCTGGTGTGTTGAATTTCTCACAGATGAAGACAAGCAGATGAAAGAGATTTGCATTTGTGAGGAGAGGGGAGGGGGCGTAAGTGAAAGTGACGCCAATAGAAAATTTAAGGAGGATTCTCAGTGAAACGTTTTTTAAGTGTAGGGAAAAACACTAAAAGCTCAAACGAATTACGAAAGTCTCATATAGCATAGGGAGCACATAGTAAAAAGATCAGTGCAAGCCAATCGGTCCCTAACGAGCCCTTAAAAAAAATTGACCGAGGGTCCCTTTTTCTTGAAAAAACTACCTCAATTTGAGCCAGCCTGAGCCCGGAGGAGGGAAATCGTTCAACACCGTTCTTTTTATCTATTTTACCTCCTCCGGTCCCGCTTCCTTTTTTGAGGGAAAATTTTTTCCACCTCATTGAGCTTTTACCTCAATCTCCCCCAATCTGAGCCAACCCCCTAGGTACTGGAAGTAAATTGTACCTACCTACAAAAAATGTTCAATACTAATACTAATATGACTAATACTAATACTACTTGCCGTAACACCATAAAAATGAAAATAAATCAATAAATGCATAAATAATATATAATAAACACAAACACCAAAGGACATTTTATTTATAATTTTTTATTATTATTAGGTTTTTGTGTTTCTAGTTACAATTATTAATTAAAACTGTTGCGTCAAACAATTTAATAACTTTTAATGGAAAAAAAGATTTAATTAATAATAACTTAAAATTAAAATTATTAATTAAAAATTAAACTTAACTTAATTCTGCATAGTCTCACTCAATATTTACCAACGGAATTAAAATAAAATAAAAATATTAAATAAAATCTAAAATTTGACAATGGAAAAAAGATATATTCTGTAATATACAACAATATAAATTTAAGTATTAACACATTATTTACTCTGGCTCATCTTCGTCAAGAAGTAGTTTTTTGTGTGACAATAATTTTTAATTGTTGCCTTTGCCTTTTTTTTTTGCTTCACACCTTGTTTCGGTCGTCGGGTCAAAGTGCAACTCACTCGACGGAAAATTCTGCAATTTACCCGACAGCCGACGATTTTCTGCAACCAACCCGACGCCCGAATTTTTACTTCTTGGCTGACATTTGTAGGCACTGAACTTAGCCAGGTGGTGTGTTGCTTCAAAAAATAATTTCAGGCAGTCACCACATACTATTATTAAAAAATTAACAGTTACCTACTTTTATCAGCGCACTGCACTACACAAATAATCACGCTCTTCAATTATTGAAACACGATATGACATCCACTTTAGTCACAGTAGCACCAACCACCACTGTTGCCGTTGCAACACCACCAATTATATTTAAGAATAACGGTACAATTACATTTTAATCATGACGAAGTATTACAAAATTCACAGCGACAGCAGAACAGAAAGTATCAGCCTCTGCCTTTGCACTTTGCTGTGCCATAGTGTCTATATTATTTAAGTTATTATTTATTTATTATTATTTGAATAAGTTTCAGTATGCAGTATGCACTATGCATGCGTATGCACTACGCAGGCGGTGTATGCACTACGCAGGCGGTGTATGCACTACGCAGACGTTGTATGCACTATGCAGACGTTGTATGCACTATGCAGACGTTGTATGCACTATGCATACGTTGTATGCACTATGCAGGCAGTGCGAGCACTACGCAGGTGGTGTATGCACAGGAACTGCGAGACTACCGACGGCCGATAAAACCCTGGCCAATCCACCTAACGGTCGTATGGTCAAAGTGCAACTCACTTGACCTTAGAGGTTTGACGGTTAGAGGACATTCGCTACCCAGTCATTTGATACCCAGAACCAAACCCAGGACATTTGCTACCCGTGTACGCAAAGAACGGAAACTACACATCGCTGAAAAAGGTACCCAAACATTTTTATTATAAGATGCTGGTCTAAATAACATAAAATTGTTACCAAAATACTTTTTTATCATGGCAGCATTGTTAACGATACATTATTATACAGACGCAGATCTACGGTCTCATTCTATACTACTTACATTAAATGAAAGTATTCGACTATCTTAGTTTTAGACACAATATTTACAGTTAATCGTACCTAACGGACATGCATTAAGTAATTCGGTTCAGGGACCAAACACCGCCTCAATATGACTGCGGTACAAAACACCGCTACTAAAACACCGCGAGGTAAATAAACCGGAATACGATTTATTTTTAAGCTCAAAAATAGTATATTCGAATTATGTTGAGCTGCTTTGTTATAATTTTCAAATTCCGATTTTTCTTTTTCGGTGTCCGTCAAATGAAAAGATCATTAATCGCACTCTGAGATTTTCATTATCGTGCCTTTTTTCCCGAAGCTTCGTGTCATACTCCTGATAGGTTCTAAAAGAGAGGAACGATAAACGGTAAACAAAATGTGTTCCTCGTATACTACAGCATTTGATATACACTATATTGCAAAGGAACTAATATTTTTGTAATAAAATTTAAAAAATTACAATTCTACCATCTCTTGTATTTGATTTTTGAGAAGTTCTATCTTCTGCTCTCGTTTGCCCAAGCAATGCAACATGGCTTCATCGCGAGAATTTTAGTGCCTCTCCGCATCAGCAAGGGAGGTAACCATTTCCTTTGCTCGCAAGTATTTTCTGTTTAGTAGTTAAAAAAAAAATGGGGTTTAAGGGAAAGTATAGTAATAGCTACAAAAAGTAGGTGCAATATGTTTAGAAAGTAGCTGGGTTTTAATCATGGCATTGTTTGCCTCACCCCATAAGATCATTATACGCATTCTCCACATTGCGAAGATCCCTGTAGGTTTGATCTCGGTCCTTAATAACTTCCACATTCTTAGATTCAGATTTAGCAAACGAAGCACGAAGATTCTCCAGTTCGGTGAAATAATTAGCAATTGTTACTTCGTACTTTCTGATCAGCGTTTTTCTAATTTAATATGCAAATAAACCAATTATTTTAAAACATACTTAATACTTAACAACTTAAACGGCAAAACCGACGGTTTTATTTTGGAATACTAAAAAATAGGTAGTTAATTTGGTTGGATAATTAAGAATTTCACCCTTCTTTATCCTTGTGCGACTTTAAACCATCTATCTTTCTGTAAATTGTTGCCAGTTCCAACTCCTTTTGCTTTAGAATTTCATCCTTTGCTTCAACTTGCTCTTCAAGAATAGTCTCTTGGGAAAGGAGTTCATCCTGGAGACGTTTCTAATTTGATATAAAAATCCAAAATTATTTTCTTTGCTCTGTTAAGCTGCTTTGTTACAAATTACGTAAGAAATTATACAATTAAAAATTCGTTGCTGATTGATTACCAGGGCTGGATGTGGAGTTTTCATCCCCATTAAACTTGGCTCAGAGGTAGGTGTTGTGCAAGAGGTCTCAGAATGTGCATGAGGTGATGGAGTGCTTTGCTTCCTTGTTTGGATACTTCGATCAGGAGGAGGGGGAGAATATTCTCCCTGGTAGTTGTAACGCAACGCTTGGGGCTGGACGTTTTGCCTCTGTCTTTGTGACGAGACGCCATTACCAAAATCAACGAGCAGTGGAGTGCCTGGATTTTGTGGAGAGAAATTGGAAGAATTGGAGGATCCACTTGGTGGAGCCTTTAGCTGAAGTGATTCCATAGTATTGATAATAACACCATAATCTTGAGTCGTCCCCTGTTGATGGGTTACGGTTACGGCATTAATTTCGCGTGGTGGTGGTGGTGGACTACGTTGCTTGTGTGCTGAGACATTAAAATCAACTAGTAATGGAGTGCATGGATTTTGCAAGGGGATTCTATAATCCCTAGGAAGTGTAGCTTGCTTCTGCGTTGCTTCGTAACTAAAATTTTTAGAAGCAACCTGTTTGTGAATTACTACATTTGGTTCGTGCAGTCCAGTACTTTGCTTCTTTTTTGAATCATGACTATCCCACGATGATGGTGCATTTTGCTTTAGCACTGAGGCATTGAAATCAACTAGTAGTGGAGTATTTGGATTTGTCATGGAAATTTGCTCCCGAAATGGGGTAACGGCTTCCTCTATTTTGTTTGTAGAATCTTCAGATTCACCGTGGTTGTGCCTCAATACATTTGGTTCTCGTGGTGGAGTGCTTTGATTTTGAGTTTGAAGATAGAGCTGTTGCGGATTTCCTTGTTTTGGCAGAGAGATGTCACGTTGTGGACTGCTTTGCTTTTCTGATACGCAAATAAAAACTTTTGGATCTGAAGCTGGCTGTTTCTGCCCGGAAACATTAAGATCCGGCTGCAAAGTGCGCTCATCCGGTGACTCTGAAAACAACTGTGCCGGACTTCCCTGTTTCTGAATGGAGACATCTGGAGGACTAGTCTGCTTTTGACTGAATTTGGCATCTTTTTTTCTTTGGCTCCCCAAGTCATTAGTCTCACGCGGTGGCGACCTTTGCTTCTGAGTTTCGAAGTAATCATCATCAGAAATTTCCTGTTTGTGCGCTGGGATATTAAGCTCGGGTAGTGAAGTTTGTTGATACTGTTTCTCAAAAATAACCTGTGAACTTCCTTGCTTCTGACTTGAGGGATGAACCGCTGGGGAACTGCTACGCTTTTGGCTTTCATAACTAAAATCTTCGTGCGTTTCATTCCGCATGATGACATTCAACTCACACGGCGGCGATGGTGACTTTTGCTTCTGTATTTCAAAATTAAATTCATCAGGAACTCCGTGTTGGCTCACTGAGGCATTATTGTCTCGTTCCGAAGGTTGTTGATGCTGCTTCACGGGCGACAACGGTGGACTCCCCTGTTCTCGTATTGAGACTTTATTTAGTATGGAAATAATTTGGGGCTCAGTTTCCCTAGTAAAATCTTGTGGAGTGTAATACTGTGTCTGCGATGAGATATCAACCTCCCGAGGTGGTGTATTTTCCATCTTTGTTTCCAGGAATAATTGTTGTGGGCTTCCATTTTTCTCCATCGAGACATCACCCGGTCGTTCCTTTTCTGTTTCGGCTTCAAAATATTTAGGCTCCGGAGAGAGAGCAAGCTCGCGTGTCGGAGTCAGCTGAGAATGCCGTTCGGAACAAAATTTTTCAGGGCCTCCTTGGTTCTGAAGTAAGAATTCTCCCTTTTCAGGATTACTTTTAATTTGAGTTTCATTAATCTCACGTGATGGTGTTCTTTGCTTTTGAGTATTCAAACTACTAAAATTCTCATTCAAATTGTCAAATTTTCAGCAGCAGCATCCTGTTGATCAGTTGAGACATTATTTGCTGTTGAAGTAATTTGAGATTCAGTTGCACTCATGAAATCTTGTGGAGTGCAATACTGCGTCTGCGATGAGATATTACCCTCCCGAGGTGGTGTATTTTCCATCTTTGTTTCCAGGAATAATTGTTGTGGGCTTCCAGGTTTCTTCATCGAGACATCACCCGGTCTTTCCTTTTCTGTTTCGGCATCAAAATATTTAGGCTCGGGAGTAGACGGCTTCACCGTTGAGTGAGCAAGCTCGCGTGTCGGAGTTAGCTGAGTATGCGTTTCGGAACAAAATGTTTCAGGAATTACAGGATGCTGAAGTAAGACTTCACCTTCTCCAGGACTACTCTGAATTTTCGTTTCAGTAATCTCTCGTGATGGTGGCGTTCTTTGCTTTTGAGTTTTGAAACTAAAATTTTCAATCAAAAATGTCAAATTTTCAGCAGCAGCATCCTGTTGATCAGTTGAGACATTATTTTGTATTGAAGTAATTTGGGGCTCAGTTTCACTTGTGAAATCTTGTGGAGTGCAATCCTGTGTCTGCGATGAGGTATTAACCTCCCGAGGTGGTGTATTTTCCACCTTCGTTTCCAGGAATAATTGTTGTGGGCTTCCAGTTTTCTCCATCGAGACATCACCTGGTCGTTCCTTTTCTGTAGTTTCGGCATCAAAATATTTGGAATCGGGAGTAGACGGTTTCCCCACAGTTGAGAGAGCAAGCTCGTGTGTCGGAGTTAGCTGAGTATGCGGTTCTGAGCAAACTTTTTCAGGGGATCCATGGTCCTGAAGTTGAAGTAAGACTTCACCTTCTCTAGGGATGCATTGAATTTGCTCAATAATCTCGCGTGGTGGTGGTGTCCTTTCCTTTTGAATATTGAAACTAAAATTCTCATTCAAAAGTGTCAAATTTTCAGCAACAGCTTCCCGTTGATCAGTTAAGATTAAGATATTATTCGCTATTGAAGTAATTTGAGGTTCGGTTTCACTTGTGAAATTTTGTGGAGTGCAATACTGTGTCTGCGATGAGATATTACCCTCCCGAGGTGGTGTATTTTCCACCGTCGTTTCCAGAAAGAATTGTTCTGGGCTTCCAGTTTTCTCCATCGAGACATCACCCGGTCGTTCCTTTTCTGTAGTTTCGCCATCAAAATATTTGGAATCGGGAGTAGACGGTTTCACCGTTGAGAGAGCAAGCTCGTGTGTCGGCGCTAGCTGAGTACGCCGTTCTGAACAAAATTTTGCAGGGGATCCCTGGCTCTGAAGTAAGACTTTACCTTCACTCTGAATTTGCGTGTCAGTAATCTCGCGTGATGGCGTTCTTTGCTTTTGAGTATTAAAACTACTAAAGTTCTCATTCAAAATTGTCACATTTTTAGCAGCAGCATCCTGTTCAAAGCTGAGACATTATGTTCTCGTGGAGGAGTCGTTCCCTCATTTGTTAAGATTTCATGTGGCGAACACTGCTGCAGATAATCTACATCAAAATCCTCAAGAGAATCCTGTTTTAGCACTGAAATATTCAGTCCCCGTGATGGAGTACTTTGCGGGATACAAAAGTCTTCATAAAGTTTTTGTTCCGCAGCAAATTGTTCACGCAAGGAAGTAATTTGCTTCTGTGTTTCGATGTTACAGTTTTTGGCTTCAAGCTTCTGAGCGAAAACATCAATTTCTCGTGGAAACGAATTTTGGTTTTGTCCTGAAGTATTAAGATCATGAGGAGGGGGGAAACGAGCACATAATTTTTCTGACTTCTCTGTTTCTGTACATACACCAAGTGGTGTGATAATTTGTTTCTTTGTTGACCCCTCAGAAGGAGGAGTGATTGCAGACGTTATTAGATCCGGATCCAGATTACGAGGTGACGCTGATCCTGGAGTAGCGGCAGTGGTAGTGGGACATGACGGACTGGCATGCGCTGATCTTGCGTGTACTTTTTGTCTATTAAACACGAGTTAAGTAATGTTATACACATTAAAAAAATTTAAACATTCCAAAACTAGAGAGATCATGTAAATTAATATTTTATACATCCTAAGTTAGAAGTTAATGTATTACACATCAAACACCTTTACAAAAATCCTGTTTTTTGAGAGGACGGGGAGGGCTGGAGAAGTTGAAATTTTATTATCGCGAGGAGACTATGAATTAATAGAAGATGCAAATACAATAATTACAGAATTCAGGGACAGAACACAGAACCAGAAGGATTAATTGTTAATGAGCATGGTGAAAACTGTGAAAAGTCTCAATGATTTACGATTTATTTTTACAGGTTTACATAAAAGTTGTGAGTAATAATAATAGCTGTAAAATCGTAAGCAGTGCGCGTACAGTGCGAGAACCCTGTAAGCATTTTCATTGCCACAGTCCCACAATACAATTTTATTGTACAGGGACACAGTACAGGGCACGATTATAAATTATCAAGGGATAATGTGGTGTGTGGGGGACAGGCAGTGGGGTGGGTGGAAAGTGGAAATCTTTTCATTAGTTTAATTTTTAGTTGCAATTCAAACTATTTGCGATTTTGCGATTAGCTCAAAATATTTCAATTAAACTGAAAAGCAGAACGCAGGAGATTAAATGTAGCATGGATTTGTATTTGTATTTAACTTGTGTTAAATTAAAACATAGTTTCGATACAGCCCCTCTGCCTGTCCTGTATCAAGAAAGAAAGAAAGGCTCATAACAAAAAGGTGAGATTTACCATTGCAAAAGCTATTGCTATTTAATAAAGGTTTATAATAAGTCACTTTTTCCAGTTGCCAGTTCACGTTCGGTTCAAGCACCATCAAAATCTACTTTTGTGGTTAAGCCATTCTGTTTTGATTAAGAGTTTTATTCAGTTTACCAGGTTTAAGAATACGTTATAATTGTGTTGTTACACCGTTTTTCGTCCTTTAGTGATTATTGTAGCTTGTCTCCAATGACTTGTTGTCTGGTTCTACCCTTAAATTTACTTATTTACTGAACTACTCAGTAAGTCTGTTATAGTTAATCTTCGCCCCAAACTTCGAAATAATGTATAGCAAAAAATCAAAACATCGATAATTTTATTTTTATTAGCAGGAAGAGTTTATTTATAATATTTTTTTTAAGTCTTTGCAATTATGGTAACGAAAATTTTCGCATCGATGCTCATTACGGGAGAGATAGACATAGTTAGTGGGCACAAAATAATTTTTTGTAATTTTGTTAATGTGATACCTCTGTAAGTATTTAAGTGTGTTAACTTTGGTGTTAGAAAATACACTGACTTTGTCCTGAACGGTTTTGTTTTGTCTGTAAATAGTGGATACACGTAAGTGTAAAAGCAGTTTCAAAGTATACGAAAATATCATTGTCGAATCTAATTTTTTTACACAGCGTAATATGTTATACATATAATTAGATTTTAAAGCTAATAACGCATTTAATGTCATACTGTCAACGCATTACTATTTGGGGAGAGGGGGGGAAGTGGGCTTTGGGCATATAGCAAAACAGATACTGCAGTGAACCAGTCATTATTAATCACAAAAATCACAATTACAAGCAAGCATGTCACAATTACCGGACTTTACAAACTTCCAACTTTACAAAGGGCCTGCGGCAAAAATTTATAACTAGTAAGATCATTATGTCAAAAATTGTTTTTCGGATAGCAAAACCGAAAAATTTTCAAAAAGCGATCACATTTGCATGCCTCTGCCCTATATCTTCATTTACCATTCCCAAGAATAAGTAGCTTTTTGGAAATATTTTTAAGAAGTTGTTTGCTACATAGACATTTGCTACTCTCACGTCTGCTATCCGGACATATCGCCGTTGACTCAATTAATCAAATTCGCTTTCGTATAACTATATAAACGTATAACTACATAATATAGTAATCTAAAGCACATAAGTAGGTAGAACATTTTGCACTTTTTAAAATCATGTTACATAGGTAGTTAGATTAGTTTTCAACTTAAAATTTTGTAGTTAGAACATTTTGAACTTTTAGAAATCATGTAGTTAAAACATTTTTAACTTTTAAAAATCATGTAGTTAGAACATTTTGGGTTTTAAAATATGGAATAAGAGTAATTCCCACTTTTCATAGTCACACGTTATTATGAATTGGTCAGCTAGAATTTAAAACGCTTATTTACATTAAAACTGGAACAACAAGGATTTGCTTCCAGCCAAACATAGCACATTTGCTAGCCCTAAATTATGACATTGCTAATGTAGAAATAAAATGTATGGAAAACTGTTTACGAGTGTATCGTAATATGCAACACGACATCAATGAAATAATTCACTGAAGCCATTCTTAATAGCGATAAATAAAAATATAATTCTAGAAAATTGTTTAAAAATTAAGTTTCGATTTCTTTACAGTAAATTGGTTTAGTAGCTATACCATGTATAGCAAGACTAATTGCAATATAAATTATAAATATGTTAGAACAAGACAACAGGGCATTGAAGACGAGCAACAATATTTACTAAAGGACGAAACACGGTGACAAAACAATTATAACGTATTCTACGACAAACGTCTTAAAAAACAATTTACTGAAATAAAGACAAAGTTATTATTTAATCTGAATTTAGCGTATTTTGTGCCCAACAACTATGTCTATCTCTCCTGTAATGAGCATCGATGCGAAAATTTTCGTGACCATAATTGCAAAGACTTGAAAATAATATAAATAAACTCTTTCCGCCAATTAAAATAAAATAATCGATGTTTTGATTTTTTACTCTACTTTATTTCGAATTTTGGGGCGAAGATTAACTATAACAGATTTACTGAGTATTTCAGTAAAGTAAAAGGTAGAACCAGACAACAAGTCATTGGAGACAAGCTACAATAATCACTAAAGGACGAAAAACGGTGTAACAACACAATAGGGGTATTCATAATCTCGCTATAACTATTTTTGGCACTATAAGACTTTCGCACTATAGCGTCACAAAACAAGCAGGATAAAGCGCGATATAGCGACTTTCAATTGTCGCCATGGAGACGGCATCCTTCTGGTTTTAAGAGTATTAAATAGAGAATTATGAGAATGAAATATTTTAGTAATATCAAGTGTGTTTTGCTACAAAAATAATAAGAATAGATGTTTGTTTATAATGTTAGTTGAATAATTTGTTACCTATGGCAACAATAACAACACGAACGTTATAACATATTACAGGATGGGGCGTTCAATATTCTAGACGACTTTGGCGTTACAGTGCGAAACTATTTAGCGCGAAAAATAGTTATAGCGAGATTACGAATACCCCTAATTATAACGTATTCTTAAACCTAGTAAACTGAATAAAACTCTTGCATTATCCAGTAATTAATTCTGCATCCATGTCGAATAGAAATTAAAACAGAATGGCTTAACCACAAAAGTAGATTTTGATGGTGCTCGAACCGAACGTGAACTGGCAACTGGAAAAAGTGACTGAACTGACTGAGTCACGAACACCGTCGCATAGTCTTTGTTTGAACTGAACTCTTAAATTGAATTTTAATAATTACTAAACATACCACAAAATTCAATTCGATGAATTACTGACGGCATGTCCGTTAGGTACGATTAACTGTAAATATTGTGTCTAAAACTAAGATCTGCGTCTGTATAATAATGTATTGTTAACAATGCTGTCATGATAAAAAAGTATTTTCCTAACAAGTTTATGTTATTTAGACCAGCATCTCATAGTAAAAATGTTTGGGTACCCTTTTTAGCGATGTGTAGTTTCCGTTCTTTGCGTACACGGGTAGCAAATGTACTGGGTTTGGTTCTGGGTATCAAATGACTTGGTAGCGAATGTCCTCTAACTGTATTCTGTGATGAGCCTATATTAAAATAATTCAAAAAAAGTGCACATCACTAAACATTTTAAAACTTGTCTATTAAATAAAGGAACGCTCTTAAATATGCAAAATAATTTAAAAACATTAAAATAACATATTTCACAGGGAAAATTTTAAAAATCATCGGGTAAGTTGCATATTAAGCCGACGACTGTCAGGTGGATTGTACTGACGTACGTCGGGTAGATTGCAGAAACCCGACGGTGGACGGGTGAGTTGCAAAACTTTTCGTCGGTTAGGTTGCAGCCCACCCGATGAAAATTCGGGTGTCGGGTCAGTTGCAGATTTCGGGCGTCGTGTAGCTTGAAGATAATTGTCGGCCGTCGGGTTGTTTGCAGAATTTTTCGTCAGATGAGTTGCACTTTCACCCGATGACCGTCGGGTTGATTGGCCTGAATTTCGTCGGTTGTCGGGTGTCTTGCAGTTCCCTAGAATTGTGAGTACTGCATACCTCGTTCTCACTCCTAATTGTGATTCTGACTCACTGACACTCAACATTGTGAAAATGGTATGATTTGTTTTACATTTTGAATTCTACACTCTTTATCTTTTTTATTTCTGTGCGGTTTTTTCTTTCTTGGGATTCGGATTTCGGTGTTGGTATTGGTTTCAGTTAGTCAGTCACCCGGCAGATGAATGAAGAATAACGATAGCAAATACCAACCGAACCGAATAATGAATAATGTTGACGAACTCAGCGAGAATGACAAATGACGAAGAAGGCGAAGGGACGAGAGACAAAAGTTTAATATGAATTCTCAACGTAAAGTATTAAAGTACAACTAAACAATTCAATTAATTTCAAATTTTCCATCTCCCTATCACAGTTTCATTTTATGTTTCGAGGTCTGCTGGTCCTGGCACTGGTGCTGGCTTTGACCCCGTCGGTCCCCAGTCACGCTCACTACCATATATTGCTAAAGTATTATTGTCTGGATACAAATTCGTGATAGCTGCGCAAGGTGTCCAAACCCTGCCGTGCCCATTTGATTGCATGGATATGAAACTGTTTGGACACCTTGCGCAGCTATCACGAATTTGTATCTAGACATTACATATTAGTCTCGTTAATGAAAGTCAAAACTGAAAAAGAAACCAGGGAAAACCGGGAACGAGACTGTTTACTCCTGATTCTGACTCACTGACACTCAACATTGTGATAGTGGTATGATTTTTTTTAAATTTTAAATTCTACACTGTTCATTTTTTTTATTTCTGTGCGGTTTCTTCTGTCTTGGGATTCGGATTTTGGTGACGGTATTGGTTTTAGTTAGTCAGTCACCCGGCAGATGAATGAGGAATAACGATAGCAAATACCAACCGAACCGAATGATGAATAATGTTGACGTACTCAGCGAGAATGACAAATGACGAAGAAGACGAAGGGACGAGAGACAAAAGAATATGAATTCTCAACGTAAAGTATTGAAGTACAACTAAACAATTTAATTAATTTCAAATTTTCCATCACCCCATCACAGTTTCATTTTATGTTTCGAGGTCAGCTGGTCTGGTGCTGGTCCTGGCACTGGTGCTGGCTTTGACCCCGTCGGTCCCCAATCACGCTCACTACCTAATATTGCTATAGTATTATTGTCTGGATACAAATTTTCTATAATACCTAAAAATGCAAATAATAAATATGTTAAAGCATGCTGCAACACCAACAATATACAATTGCAAACTGTAATTATTAAATAATTTGTAAATGACTAAAACGTGGGCCTGTTATTTTGTAAATTATTTTAAATAACAAGCTACTTCAACTATGAACTAGGGTAATTAATTCAATGAGTAAAAATTACAATTAGTGGAATTTAATACTATCACATAAATGTGAGATGTGCTCTATTTTAAGTAATTTTAGTCTTATGTATTTGCTGTTTCTACAACGTGACATACTATTTATATGAATAGCGTTATTTTTATCTCGCCCCATCAGATAACACTGATAGGAGACAATTTGAAGGTAATAGTAATGTTAACACTTAGTAGTTAGCGTGAACACCAACTTGTAAACCTACGGAATTGCAACGCCGTAATTAACTGAACACTACAATAAGTTGTGCACTAGACTAATTGCATCACTAAATAGCTAAGGCTTCAACACTGTTGCTGTGTATACGTAATCGGTTAAATAAAGTTATTCATGCACTAAATTAGGTGTTTAAGTGCGTGTTTAGTGTCTGGCCCATCAACCTGATTGTTGCACAATTCTTATTTGTATAATAAAACCGTTATACACCAGAAAGGTTGCTGCACTAAGTAGATTCTGCGTGTTATCCGCGGATAAGCCTATTTAATTTGTGCATAAATCTAATAAAAATAACTAGTTTGTGCACCCACCGTATTTGTGAACAAAAGTTGTATATGCATCAAATTAGGTGGCACTAAGTAGGTGGTACATTAAATTAGGGAAAGTACGAAATAGCTCGTGCACTAAATAAGGTTTGACACCACGGAGCTAACGTATCACAATAGCGGTTTTTGCACTGAAAAAATTGCAGCACTAAGTAGCTTGTGCACCAATTTAACTAATGTTCTTTATTAATGTGTTCACTAATGAAGTGGGTGCACAAAACAAGTTACTGTGACAGTTATCTGATGCATTTAACTAGTGGTGCTACTTTGTCAGTTTAGTGTTTATATCCAGAAGGAGTTCATCCTTTATTTGGTGCTCCGTCTTCGAGGAAGTATGCAAATATTTGTAAAGACAAAGACCCTCACTGGGAAAACCATAACCTTAAAAGTAGAGCTCTCCGATACCATCGACAACGTGAAGGCCAAGATCTAGGATAAAGAAGGGATCTCCCCAGATCAGCAGCGATTTATCTTCGCCAGGAAGCAACTCGAAGACGGCTGAACTCTTTCGGATTACAACATCCAGAAAGAGTCGACTCTTCATCTGGTGCTCCGTCTCTGTGGTGTTCACACTCCACTGTCATTATCATTTTTACGGTTTCAGTATGAAGTATGCGCCTTTGCATGCAATATATGCATGCAACTTGCAACATTCACATGCAGTAACAATGCTTAAAAAATAAAATATTGAATTTGACATTTTTTAATTTTTTAATACTGCAGTTTTGTAGCTATTAAGCCATTAACACCAAATTTGTTAACAATGACACATTAGTTTTATTTAAAAATGCAAACGTTTCAAAATTATTAAAATATGCAGATAAAAATAAATAGGATTAGTAAATAATTGTTGAATAATTTGCGGAAGCCCAAAATGTAAATTTTTAATATTTAAAATAATTTAAATTACATGCTGCTCAAACAACTAAATAATACCCACAGTAATTAAAACATGTGTCAAATGTATTTTATATTGTAGGAATTAGGACAATTATTTATTAATTTGCGAGATTAAAATGTGTGCAGTGTAAGTAAAAATTAAATAACTGGAATGCATTATAACCACTTATACCTAATTAAATGTCAATTGTCCCAATCCCCCCCAGATCAGCAGCGATTGATCTTCGCCGGGAAGCAACTCGAAGACAGCCGAACTCTTTTGGATTACAACATCCAGAAAGAGTCGACTCTTCATCTGGTGCTTCGTCTCCGTGGTGAGGTGTAGAGTAGAGTTTAGTAAAGACTCACATTTATCGAAATTTAATTATTGCAATTTTATTCCGCTCGGGCTCAGTTTCACCAAAAACAGTTATTTTAATTTTCTTGTAATCAAATTTTAGAGAAGTTTTATAGTTGAAATTACTTAATAACTTCATGTATATATAAAGGTAAAGTACGTACATTACTACTGTAGCACAGTAGCCAGCAGCCAGAAAACTTATACTTAATTCACTGTGACACCACTGACACCGACACCTGACACCGTCCCCGCCACTGCCGCCACAGTCCGCCACACCACAACACAGGGTATGGGTATCAGCAGTATATTAATTCAGAAAACTTATACTTAATTCACTGTGACACCACTGACACCGACACCTGACACCGTCCCCGCCACTGCCGCCACAGTCCGCCACACCACAACACAGGGTATAGGTATCAGTATATTAATTAATTAATTAACTAATATTAAACAAATATTACTATTACTATTATTACTAGTAATCATCACTCACTCGTACCGCTGACTATTACTTTTATCTTATATCCCGTGTCAGAATAGTGCCAGCTACGGTGTCGGTGTGTGATTAGTGTGATTCATATATTATTACTATCGTATACAATAATACAATATATTTATATTTCATCATACTTTTACATTACACAGTATCTCTGATATTTTTTTATGACAGTATGAGTCCAAAACAACCTTTACGACATATCGGTCACTCTTACACTTTTGGGCTCAAATACCCCACTACGGATATCAAATTTCAGGACTCTAAAAGCTCTATGAGCTTTTTGTGCTTTTTGAGCATCGACGAGCTTCGAGAAAAAAAAATGAGCCCGCGCGTGCCCGCTATGTTTTCGATTTTACTGACCGGAGCTTCGGTCAGTGCGATCGGTCCTACCGGTCACCGGCTCCGTGTCTTACACTGAAAAAGATTCAACAGGGATAGTTTTAATCATTAGATTTACTTAACACAACTTTATAAGTTGGTTGTGTTATTTATGGAAAACCTAAATAATTTTTTTGTTCATGTCTTTCAACAAGTTCAACATTATTTTTTATTTATTTTATTTGTATTATTGTAAGTGCTACAAACAGTTGAAACAGTATAGTCCTATCCTCAGTGGCCTACTTCAGAATTAAAGGGATTCATTACTAATTTTTGTAATCTGGTTTTAGGAAAATGCCATATTTATGTTTTTACACTACTAAACTCTGTGGTATTAGCTTTTGAAATACTGAATAAAATTGTGCATTAAAACAGAAACAACTTTTAAATGAACAGCATCATGGTCAATGTACCACCAATTAATAGGTGAATTAAATCAAAACTTTTTCAAGCAGGCGTGCTTGGGTGAGCGGTTAGGACTGCAGACTATAACGAACTTTACGGTCTTAGGCCTGGCTTCGATCCTCCTAAACTGCTAATCGTTTACGGCTCGGTGTTGTGCGGTAAACGTCTTTGGATGGTTGATTGAAACCCAATCTCCTTCTCTGCTCCTTAGTCATCACTACTTACTGTAGAGGCCTACGGAATGGGACACCATCCAGTACAACGCCGCGACAAAATTGTAGGAAAAAAATATAATAAATAGCTTAAACCATAGAGTTTGACTAGAGCTTTCCATCTATCGTAATATTATGTAGTCTAGTCGCATAGGAAACGATAAAAAGTGCGTAAACCTTATTCCGCCAGTGGGATTCGAATTCCCAGCCCAACGAAAACCGTCTGCATGTTTAACACTCAGCCCACTGTGGCAGTCTAGTGACAGCTATTTGGTGTGGCTGTTGCCGTTCCTTTGCTTGAGTTTAAACTTTCACATGCGGGAAGTTTAAACTAATAGAGAACGTGGCAACGGCGACAACTTTAATCCTAATCTCGTAACTAAAATTTGCAGTGTTACGGGGGGTTGCCATTTTATGCAGTTAACTCCTTCTACAGTTTTACGAATTTACTCCTTATTGGGGTGTCATTAGATAGGCCTTGATCCAGCGGATGGTAAACTTGTCTTTGAAAAATTGACGTTTTGGCACTTTTTTGAATTATTTACGTTTTAACTTTTTAGCTCTGCACCAATCACAGCCTAAAGATTCTAATTTTTAAAAATTTCAGGGTCTTAATTGGCACAGAGCTAGATTAATAATTGCAAATATCTCTAACTTAAACGCCATAAAATTTTAGGAAAAAAATGAAAGCCAATAAAAAAAATTGAATCTGGCCAGATAATTATTAATATAATTTTATAATTTTATTTAACCAAAGTTTCCCAGTGTATAACTTACAACTGCATCGTATCAATGTCTACTCTGCATTACTGCACTTACATTCAAGTGTACTCTAGAACGCTAATTGTAATGATATTTCTTTAACAGTTTTGCATACCAATAATTTAATTTTGTTATCCTTCATTTAAATTGAATAATAATGGGGTTTGAGATGGCCCCTGTTAAAAGCCACTACATGTGTGCGCTTCAGTTTTCAACTATTTGCACTTTTTATGGTAGCATTTGACGCATCTGCAAGCCAAGGTTATCGTAAAGTCTTCACCCTTCTAAGCCTGTGATCCAATAAAATTGTACATGCAGCAGCCAGAAGTAAAATATTATATTGTATTAAACAAGGGCTAAAGCCCTTGTTTAACGGCAGCCCTAACAGCAAACTTAGGCAGTTTGAATTTGCCGCCAAATCCTAATTGTCAATTTACAGCCTGTAAATTAGGGGGCGGCAGCCGTAAAAGGGCAACCTTTGTCGATTTTCATGCACGCGTTTTTAAAATCGCAATAAAAAATGGGTCAGCCAAAAATGCATTTAGGCGATTTTTAGTTTTTGAAAATTGGAAACCTTAACCTTCAAAATTCAACCGGTCACTCAATGCTATTATAGATAAGTAGGGCGCGCCAATCTGGAAATTCCGGATGAATCCGGAAATGCGTATGACATAGTGACTTGCCACTAAAATAACTTTTATAAAGTTAGATGAGCCAGAAAATGAAAAAAAAAAATCGGAAAAATCCGGAAATTCCGGAAATTTGAAAATAATCCGGAAAATCCGGAAATAATCAGGAATTTTGAAAAAATATTGAAATTCACAAGTTTTTAAAATATTTAACCCGTGTGAAGATCGAATTCATGTTACAATTTTAATGTTTTTATTAGTGTTATAAACTTGAGTGCACACTATGATGGTTTGGTGGACTTTGACGTTGATTCATATTCTATGGTAGTAAATAACAAACTACTTCTGCGTAACATCTAATGCGTTTATAAGAAATAGCCTTGAAATACAGTATTCTACTACTATCAAGTCAAGCAGTGTTTATTACTTTTAAAGATTCAAATTTCTATTAATGAATTTCGAATCATAATCAGGCCATTCGTTTTGAACTTTTCGTCCTAAAATCCGGCTAACTGTGCTAACACGAGTTAGAGATTTTCCAAATTCAGGTTTAAAGGTAAAAACAGAAAAACTGTAACTGTGGTGTTGCAGTTTTGAAGCATTGATGGTATTGTTCGCAATGCAATGATGATTTTTAGTATTAACATATTCGAAATTTAGTATTGTTGTTTCGTATTATCAATTGTATAGATTTACAATGTTATTACAACAGCTAGTTATCTTTTTAAAATAAAAGTATTAATTGAAAAAAAAACATAAAATAATATTGTTTCGCTATTAAAATCCGAAAAAAACCGGAAATAATCAGGATTTTTTGAAGGCAAAATCAGGAAATACCCGGAAATTTGAGAAGTCAAAATCCGGAAATTTGAAGTCAAAAATCCGGAAATTTGACGCGGCAATAACATAACCCAGTAGAATCTATAATTAAAGCCTATACTGGGCATCCCCAAAGTCGACTTGGCCACAACCCTATTTACTATAACAACTAAATGTGAAAAATATATGTAACATTTTTTAATCGCAACCCATCGGGTTGCTAACCTGTCAGTCTATTAATTACACTTTGCAGTATTACCGGGGGTTGCCAACTTATGCATATAACCCCTCCTACAGTTTTACGAATTTACCTCTTATAAGGGTGTCACTAGATAGCCCTTGGTCCAGCGGATGGTAAACAGGTCTTGGAAAATTTGACGTTTTGGCACTTTTTTGGGTTATTTACGTTTTAACTTTTTAGCTCTAAACCAATCACAGCCTGTTAATTCAAATTTTTAAAAATTCCAGTACCCTGATTGGTACAGAGCGAGATTTTTAATTACAAACTAGCAGGTTAGCAACCCGATGGGTTGCGTTGAAAAATGTAATAAACTGTTTCACTTTTAGTTGTTGTAGTAAATAGGGTTGTAAAATTGACATTGGGGTTGCCCAGTATAATAGGGCCATCCATTTATTACGTTTCAGGTTTCATGGGGTGGAGGAAGTTATGGCCAATGACGCTTTGAAACGGCAGAGGGGCGGGGTTGTTCATGAGTCTGACGTTTTAGTCAATTTTTTGTGAATTTTAAATTTTTTGTTTCGGCAAATCAAAGTAGATACGGCATAGATATAATATGTAACATGTAGTACACATTTCGTTTTTTCGAGAAAAAGTGAAAACATTTAGGAAATGAGAAAAATTGTTTAAAAAATTTTATAAAGAGTTGAAACGTTTAAACGGGGGGGGGGGGCGGGGGTGGAGAAATGACATTGTAGTGACGACTGGATACGGGGGAGGGGGTTTTGCATAAAAACCTGAAACGTAATATATCGATGGCCCCTAAAGCTTGAAATAAAGGTACTACCGGGTTGAACCGCGCAAGTTTTGGCCAGATACTTGCCCGGGGTAATTTTTAACCTCAACTTTGAAAGGGTTAGGTTTTTCCCATAGACGTGGGCTGTTTTGATCAAATGGACCATCCATATATTACGTTTCAGCTTTTTGTGCAAAACCCCCTTCCCCGTCTCCACTCGTCACTACACCGTCATTTCTGGATACCCCCGCCCCTATAAACGTTTTAACTTTAAATTTTCCATATTTTCTAAAGGTTTATATATACATTTTTCCGAAAAATGAAGTACATACCACCTACTACATTTTATCAATAATGTATCGGCTTTGATGTTCCGTAATAAAAACGTTTAAAATTTACACAAATTAAAACAGCTTTGATATGTAGGTATACGCTATCTCAAATATCAAAAGTTGTCCAAGGTGAAGATAAGAAACCTCAAAGACACAGCCCTGACACGCTAAACCCACAACTGCTAGGTAGACTCGCGAACGATACGTTTAAGTCAAAAACCAAATTGGAAAAAAGAATTTCTGAAATTTGCTCACGAGGACAGACAGGACACGAGGACACGTCCGTCGTCCTTGGAGTTCTCAGAGCGAGTGCTCCTTTGCCATACATAGGACGTCATTATGGGCGATCCTTTAATTTTTTTTAAACATCCAATAATGATTTATTGATGAATTTAATTTATTAAAATTAATAAATTAGTGCAGCATTCATGAGACCAGGAATTTGTTCATCAAACCACTATTACAACTTTAAACAAATTATGGGGTCACCCATAAATGAAGTCCTATGTATGGCCAAGCAGCTTACTTAAATATTGATGGTATTTTATTCTAAAGACAGCCAATTACCCAACGGGTAATCTGATGACACGAGTGTCATAGTCATAGGGACTTCAAATGGGGACATTTTGATGACGTCATTTATGGGTGACCCTGAATGTACTTAGTTTCGAATTACTAAACCATTACATAATCATTAAAATATCTCATTTATGAAAAATGGAGATGGTCAAAATTCATTTTAAAGAAGAATGGAGATGGTCATAATTCATTTTAGCTTCACAGAAAGATGGTCAAACTTCATTCTTCATCGACAATATAGTGGTTTCTGTTTTTTAAAAAAATACGCAATTATGCGTAAGTACATCATTTGTATTCCAGTGCGTTTACTGATTCACATTAAATTAATTCATACTAAAATTACAATAAAAATCCGGCGCTTCGCGCCGGATTTGTCGACCGTGGGCTGGCCCGAAGTAGATGCTGAGCTTTAACAATGGCGCAAGACAATGTATGTTCCGCTAAAAGATGATATAAGATTTATGGAAGCTCCCCTATAATCAATAAGACATACACCAATGTGCGTAGCATGTAGTTAAATATAGCTAAAAAATTTTCATAAATTGCACCATTCACAAATGACGTCATTCATGGAGGCTTCCCTACCATCATTAATCCATGTATGGAAGTACGTAGCATGTAGTTTAAAAACTCTAAAATATTTTTGAGAATCGCAGGATTTACAAATGACGCCATTTATAGAGCCTCTCTTACTATCAATAACACATATACGAGTGTTCGTGGCAAGAAGTTAAAAAAAGGTTAGGAAAAATTTTAAAGTTAAAAATAAGAGTCCAAAAACTATGATATTTGAATGACGTCATTATAGAAAATCACTGAATATCTAAAACGCATATAAGTAAGTACGTGACATGTAGTTAAAATAGGATGGAAAAAAATTCAAAGTTGGGACAGGGGATACTAGAAACTATGGTATTTGAAGTACGTTATTATGGACCGTGACATGTAGAACAAATTTTGACGTGACATCATTTGCGCGTCACCCTTAACCTGCTTACCCAATAAGAAAGCGATTACATCTAGGTGGAATTGTCTTAAACAAATTTTTACTTATCGTCATTTGCACGTCACCCCTAACCTGCTTACCTAATGTGAATTCGACAGCAGCTGGGTGGGGGTTTCTAAAAGAAATTTTCAGGTGACGTCATTTGTGCGTCACCCCTAACCTGCTTACCTAATGTGATTACGATTGCAGCTGGGTGGGGTTGTCTAAAAGAAATTTTCACGTGAAGTCATTTGCGCGTCACCCCTAACTTGCTTACCTAATGTGAATGCGATAGCAGCTGGGTAGGGGTGTCTAAAAGAAATTTTCACGTGACGTCATTCGTGCGTCACCCCTAACCTGCTTACCTTATGTGAATGCGATAGCAGCTTGGTGGGGGTGTCTAAAAGAAATTTTTAGGTGACGTCATTCGTGCGTCACCCCTAACCTGATTACCTTATGTGAATGCGATAGCAGCTTGGTGGGGGTGTCTAAAAGAAATTTTTAGGTGACGTCATTCGTGCGTCACCTCTAACCTGATTACCTAATGTGAATGCGATAGCAGCTTGGTGGGGGTGTCTAAAAGAAATTTTTAGGTGACGTCATTCGTGCGTTACCCCTAACCTGTTTACCTAATGTGAATGTGATAGCAGCTGGGTGGGTGTGTCTAAAATAAATTTTCACGTGACGTCATTTGCGCGTCACCCCTTACCTGCTTACCTAATGTAAATGCGATAGCAGCTGGGTGGGGGTTTCTAGAAGAAATTTTTAGGTGACGTCATTCGTACGTCAACCCCTAACCTGCGTACTTAATGTGAATGCGATAGCAGCTGGGTGGGGGTGTCTAAAAGAAATTTTCAGGATACGTCATTCGTGCGTCACCCTTTACCTGCTTACCTAATGTGAATGTGATAGCAGCTGGGTGGGTGTGTCTAAAATAAATTTTCACGTGACGTCATTTGCGCGTCACCCCTTACCTGCTTACCGAATGTAAATGCGATAGCAGCTGAGTGGGGGTGTCTAAAAGACATTTTCACGTGACTTCATTTGCGCGTCATCATGGACGGTCCCTGAATATCTTAAACCTGTATAGGTACGTATGTGACACATAGGTGGAACAGTTAGCTAAACATTGTAAATTTGAGAATGGGGGTATCTAAAACTATGATATTTGAAGGACGTCATTATGGACGATCCCTAATTATTTAGGTACGTTCGTTTTAAGAAAATCAGCTAAAAACTGTACCGTGTAAGTGGATTCAAAAATTGCTAATTTGCACTATATTTAGAAGCTCCTCACCCACCCTTAACTTCCCCCCTCCCCCACACACACAACGACATTCTGCATATCTGACGTAGCGGAGCATCAGACTACAGACCATTGAAAACTGTAGCTGAGATTGATTGGGCCTTTACTATAAGATATACTTGTACTCGCCGCGCAGAACTTTAAAATTACGTATGTACATGAACATTCAGCAATATGTACACGCCCTCTTGGTTTTTAAGGAAATCACTTCACAAAATTTTGACATGGGTCCATTTAACTATTTACTGTGGCTAACTGGTTGGTTTAATCACCCTCAAAAACAATAGGGCTCCTCTCGCGCGCATTTGTGAGAGTTTAAAAAAAGTTTAAACGAAATCCCTTAAAAACTGTGACAAGTGGAGTACGGCCAACGAACGGACGGACGGACAGACAGACAGACAAAACCATTTCAATAGATGCTCAGCATCTAAAAAGCATAATTTATATTTCATAAAAATTTGTTACGTATATTGAGTCTCATAGGCAATCCAGTTACCGTGCGTTTCGTCGGGTATGCGTATCGTCGGGTAGGTTTTTTGAAATATGTGGCGTGTCGTCGGGCGGAATCGTTAGCGTTACCCAGAGGATACCACGAGGAGGTGATTCCCTGTCCTCCACAAGCCAAACATGTATGTTCCTTGTCAAAGTATGCAAATCAAATTAAAAAATACCAATAAATATAATAAATAAAAATACAATATATACTATGTGCAATAATGCAAATTGAGTGCAATTAAGCGCACTCTTGGGTAGCAACTTCATGGATACTGAAAATATTAGGTTGTCTTTTTGGTTTAGATCTTGTTCTCATTTAAGGAGTATTGTTGTGGTTTGATGTAGTTCCACACAACATTTGAAGTTGAGTAGAGCGTTTTTTTTTCGCGATGTCACAGAGGGTGCCGGTAATTCCAAATTGGAAAAAATTGGCGATGAAATTAGCGGGGCTGCGATTGTAGGTGTCGGTGCCAAATCAACTGGAGACAATATGCGTGATTTTTTTCGTATGGCCTTGGGAGGTTGTTTAGTGGTTAGTGAGCGCTGTCTCCACATGATGCCACAGATGCCCTTTCCTTCAGTTCGGTCATAAAAAGTGTCACACTACTTACAATTGGGGAAGCAACATGATCTACTTGTTCTTTGGTAACCTTGGCTGGCTTCTGACTTTTTTTTGGATATCGGATTAACCCAGCAGGACATGTCCTAACATCTGATCGTCTACAGACATAACCGACACTACTATTAGGTTCTCGTTTACTGAAGGTGTACTTAAATCCGTTGAACCCAATAATTTCTTTTCCACGTTTAGTTCTGCCACATACAACACTTCCGTCACTGCCGTCTAGTTCGTACTCACTCTCACTGCTTATGTTTTTGTCACTCTCACTCGACTCAGGTCGTAATCACTTTCACTGAATTCGTCTATTTCGCTGTCCGTGTCACGAATGTTGTCAGTATAGTCTTCTTTTTCGAATTCAAAATCACTCATTTCGATTGAAGAATCCATGATGTATTTTGAAAGTACTACAGCTACCACCACCGAGTACTCGTGGAACGCAACTGAAGGAGGAAATAATCAACTTTGAACAGAGTGAGTACAATGTATGCAATACTTACCATAATATGGGCTATTACCCAAATGGGCTGCTAAATTAAAAATGAAACTTAACCCCTCAAAATGTTTTGTATTAATTGTTGACCATTCCAAAAACAAGCAGTTTAGCCAACTGGAACTAAAAATTGATAATGTGCCTCTTCCCATAGTAAAAAGTACAAAACTACTTGGTGTTCAAATTAATGACCAATTAAAATGGGACGACAATATTAATGTCATGGTAAAAAAAAGCTTCAAAAAAGATTTTCATTTTGCGGAAGTTGAAACATTTCGGATTCACTAAAAGCCAATTTATTTCTGTGTATAGAACGTATATACTATGTAATTTGGAGTATGGTTCAGTAGTTTGCATAGTAAGACAGTCGGTCACTTTTGCTTGTCAAAATACTTGTGAACGGTAGTCACTTATTTTTAAAAAAACCAAAAATTTTGAGCCTTGAGTGAGCCCGATGAAAAAAGTGCCGTTCGAGTTCGTTCGTTTTTTAAGTCCATAAGGAGCCCATGGGCCTCACAGTGAGTCCGACGAAAAATTTCTACCTCTTTCCCTCAGAAATGAGCCGACCCCTCAGATACTAAAAGTAATTTGTAGCTACTACTACCTACCTATAAAAAATGTATAATAAAATAAAATAGTATTAATATTCCATTGTGTGAACGGAATCAACACCAAAACTGAATGATAAATTACAAATTGAACATTTTGATTTATTTTATTTTTTTATTTAGTACAAATAATTAAATTATATTAGATAATATGAATAAAAAAAACATTTAAATGTAATAAAATGTCAAGCAAATAAGTAAAATTTTGACTTTTAATGAAATACAATTAATTGTAAAATGTAAATATAAATAATTATATTATAAAATATATTACACAAAATACATAACTCGAAAATATTTACAAGTAGTGCAGATACATTTATTAATTGTAAATATAAATAATTATAGTATAAAATATATTACACAAAATACATAACTCGAAAATATTTACAAGTAGTGCAGATACATTTATTAATTGTAAATATAAATAATTATAGTATAAAATATATTACACAAAATACATAACTCGAAAATATTTACAAGTAGTGCAGATACATTTATAACTATACACAGTACTAAATCAGTCCAGAATTAATTTTTTCTGTGACAAATGCTTTTTCAAGCCTCCCTGTGCCCGTCTTCGTTTTAACCTCTCATTACTTTCAGTTTCAGCTCTCTGGTAGGACTGGTATGACTCTGAGTCATCTGAGTCTAAGTCTAAATCAGACTCAGACCCGAAACTTAAATCTAAATCATAATTATAACTGTCCCTGGAATTATTGTGGCTGTGCAAGCCACAGGCTGAACTAACTTCGTTAATTTTGCTTGCTTCCTGTAGAGACACCGACAGGGATTCTTGACTTCCGTTGTGGGCAATAATGCCCATGTTTGTTGCATTATTAACTAAATTGCGTCGAGCACCAAACATTGAGCTCCTTTCATCACTTTCATGAAATTTCAGACCAAAACTCCTTCTTTTCGAACTTATGGTAGTCATACTTCTACTGTTATTATCTTCAGATGAAAATATAAAATCAGTTTTTTTGCTATTAATATATTCGGCTTCATTATCAATATTGTCAAACCCCCGAATCCCGCCAGGTATAATATCTGAACTGCTAGATATATCTAAATCTAGCCCTGTGATTGCAGAAACGTTCAAAATATCTGAACTGTCTAAAGTATTGTTAAAAATGTAATCCGGATCAGACATTTAATTAGTAGTTAAAATTTACCTAAAATAACACAATTATTTTTATTTTAAAATAGTTAAGTGTCACGGTCTCACGGTTCACAATAGTTCACATCAGCTCAAGTTTCAACACCATTTGCCATTTACGCTGCTTACACACCACAATCACAAGCCACTGCTTCAATTTAAATATTACTAGCAGTACAGTTACAGTAACCGTCACCAGTGCCAGTGCCAGTGCCAGGTGCCAGTGCCAGTACCAATTGCAGTTTTCAGTTTGCAGTACTCGATATTTTTTTAAAAGACAGTACTGAGTCCAAAATGAGCCAGACGGTCACTTTTGAATGAATCGGACTCAATACCCCATCACGGAAACGAAAAACCCATGAGCCCTCAATATGGGCTCATGGCATGAGTCCAAATGAGTCCAGAGAAAAATTGAGTGAGCCTGGGTAGAGCCCAACATTTTTTGGTTTTGTCGACCGGGAGGGCGGTCGTGAACGAAAACAGCCAGGTCACTTTTGTTTTGTCTTACTATGGTAGTTTGGAGCCAATCGATACAAAAATCACTATTAATGAAAATTACTTTAATAGAAAAAAGGTGCTTGTCGATAATTGAAGGTGTTTATGTCCGTGAACGAAACTATATGTATGTAGCTAATAAATTAGGAATACCAAAAAAATAAGAACGATTTCAGTCGTTAATAATTAGTTTTGGAAAAAAACTTGTTAAATCCAAAAGGTTTGGAAACTGGCTTGCAGTTTATGAGAGATGTAATATTCGTTCAAATAGACTAAGCAATAAATATAGGATAATAAAGTGTAGAACTGAAAGATATAGAAAATCCACCATACCAATGTTAATAAAATTAGCAACTAAGTAATTAATGATAGTTTGTATCTATGTAGTGTCTGAATGCTGTTTATTTTTACTGTATTCTTCATGGGTCATGATATCCCATTTAATTTGTATGTCTTTTTCTCCTCAGCGCTTGATATACGTCGCCAGGGCTCCTTCATTTTTCTGTTTTAGAAATTATTGTTTATTTTGTCATCTTTAAATTTAATTCCTATAGTAATTACATAAGGTTGTACCCAAAATTTCAGTTTTGAACCTCTGTCAAAATTAATTATACTGTTTTTGGTCCTGTTAACATAATTTGTGACTTGACTTTGTATGTATAAATCGATCAGAATGAAGATGAATAAAACCCTTGAATAATAATAATAAAATAAATAAAAAAAAAAAAAATATGCGTAAATATCATAGCCATTACTCATTTGAGCTCAAATGAATGTTTCCTTAACGTTAAACCTTATTATCTTGCGTGTACTTTTCAAAAAAATCTACCCAACGAAACGCCACATATTTAAAAAAACCTACCTGACGAAACGCATACTCGCCGGAATATCTTAGGTCAAAATTACCACCCGACGAAACGCATACCGACGAAACGCCACGTAATCAATTACAGACACACAGTCAAACCCATTTTAATTCATGCTGAATTTCTGTACACAGGTGGTTATAAATAGTTGATAATTTGGTTGACCTCAATTATGGACTATCCCTGACTCAAACTTTAGCACCAAGAGGGCAGACGGGATGGCAATGAACTCTTCAGAACAAAGGATGCACCATGTGTATGCAACTATAAGCGTGCTGAGCCGAGTATAAATTGACCACGGGGGTGGGGCGGTGATAATTTTGTTGACATCTTTTATAGATCATATCTGAGTAGTTGTTATTACATGGGAGGGGGCTAGTACAAATTAGGTAATAAATCTGTTAACATCATTTAAAATGTCATCTACGGGCCATCCGTATGCTATTTACATTTATATATTTCTTACAATAATGAGATAATGTTATTTAAACTACGTTGCTTATGGACAATCCCCATAGGTCGTATGCAGTTAATCTCATGTGTATGTATCACGTATCAAGCTGCACATATATGTTCCATATTTAAAATTTGTTGTAAATTTCCAATATGTATTTGACACTTTTGAGACCATGTCCTTTTGACCTATTGTCATGACGTCTTTGGCCATGACAATAGGTCTGCTTGCAGAATAATAACATTCCACCTTATAAACCATCGCCCATGTAATGATTACACTCCTCGATAGGGATATATAAGATAGATTTTTAAATAACGTCATATACGTACAACATGAATTTAAAAAATAATTTAATATTGGAAAAATAGTTAGAATTTGTGTAAGGCAATTTGCATACCTTAGTATTTAGAGAGTTTTGATTTAGGCGGCGTCATTTATGAATCATCCCAATAAAAACGTGTAACATTAGGTGACATAATTTTTTATAAATTTTAATAAAAGTTAATAAAAGGGTACCGGGATTAGACGGCCCCTCATCTCTGGGCTTTGAGAAGGAAATAGAGTTCACGACGAATCCTCCCACAGGTCTTCTTCAAATCCAGCAGACAGCATCGGCCATCTGACAAGAAAAGCAAAAGACCCATGGAAGGAGATAATCAAAAGAAGATCCAACTCGCAGCCCTTTATCTTTACGACTATGAACAATGAGTGGAATCAACAAAAATGCTGCCCTGGAGCACGAAGCTCAACAAGGAGGCAAGGAAGGTGGAGAAGCGAGCGATCAACGACAGTTCCACGACGACCTCTTCGGATAGAGGAGTTCCAACATCAGGATTTCTCAACATTACATTTTTCATTTTTCCCTTTGAAAATTTTCGTAAAATTCTGTAGAAGTGAAGAGAAATTATAGAAACACCAAAAAGAATAAGGCGTTTACAAGGGGATCGCCTTTATGGTGTCTGCTAGTGCCAAAGAAATCCCTTTCTAAAATCGTAAGAAAAATAAATAAAGCTAAACCTAAACTCCCTGTTACAATTGGCAAAATATAATACAGCGAAATTTCAGAGGCTGACCGCGTTTCATTCTGTGGTTCCGTCGGCAGTGATGTTGCTCCGTTTCCTTCTGACTGCCGACGGATACCAGCAATTCCCCTGACGTGCGGGAGCTCGTGGTGGCGAAGCCGGGAAATGACATCTGTTTCCAAACACCGACCTCTGCCACCGAGCTACTTGCCTCTGGAAATCAAACGCATAAAAATAACCCTTAAATAGCAAGGAGGAATAAATTAATCCAAATCAAATTAAAATAAAAACGAATTACCACTCTTGCCATTTGTAGCTATATCCAAGATCCTTGGCTTGATTTTTGAGCTGAGCCTCTCCCCCTACCCATGGGTCTCTAGCCCTACTAAAGTAGTGGATCACCCTCGTAAATGACACATTTCTACTATCTGACATCCATTAAATTATGAATTTGAATTATAATTAATTAATAAAATCTATAAAATCCCCATAATTCTGAAAAATATCTGAATTCAGAGATTCAAAGGTGAGGTAAACTCCGTAATGTGCCCCCCTCCGACACCCAAATCAGGAAAGAGCACCATAATGGTTCTACAAGGTGCAGGGAAGGCTCAGCCCTACCTTCTTCGAAAATCTAAAATTTAAAATCTCTAGAAAAATCCGTTCTAGAAACATTTTCTGGAACAATAAAAATAAACAAAAACATAGTAATGTCATCAGAAAAACATGCACACTTACCTATGCAGCATTGAAATTCATTTTGTGGAAGTGCCTCTGCGGTTGCAAACGCAGGGACCACGCCACTTTATTTGCAACAGTCCGAGTCGCGGAAGGCGTCTCATCTTTTAAACTAGCACACGCTTAGTATTACCTTACAGCGTGTCCTGTCAGAATAAGCATGTCGACCTTAAGTGAAGACTGCGATCTGCTGGGATGCTGTGGTGGGCACGGCCAAGCTTGCCACGTTGCCATCCTAACAGGTAACAGCAGCATCTCCTCGCGGCCAGACTTCTGAAGTAAGCGTCAGACAGGCACAACTATGAGCCTGCTCACGCATCTTTTAGGCAAGAGAGTGATGAGGAATAACCAAGGTGCCGTTCCCATTCGCCCGCATAGATTTGGCAACAAGGTTAACCATAACCACAGGGACGAACAAGCCTTTTTCCTTGACTCTCCACACTACACTGCATCATTTGCGTTGTGAGTTTCTGAGAGCAGGAAGTGAGCCTTACGTCTTCTGAATTACGAAATAAAAATTTCGAAAATTTTCAATAAATTTCCAAGTTGCTTTTCCAAAATTGAGTGAAATAGAAAGAAAAAGTCACCCTCTTTCATAATTTCAACTTTTCCAGTTTTGGAAAAAAAGATTAACCCTAGAATTTCTGCTCAAGATTCTGAGAAGTTTTTCCCTTTAGTATAGGGATACAGCTATTCCCTTAGGAAAGTTGCGAATGATCTTTAAGGTCAAAGTAGGCGGTGTCATGTAGTAAAAGTATAAACAACGTGGGTATTCAAACCCCCTGCATCCAGTTAATAGAAACCGCTTCCAAAGATTCGGTATAGAACCCCGAATTTTCTGATTTTCCAGATTTTTCTTTCTGGGCGCCGTGCTATCGCATTTGCATTATTTGTTACGTCTACAAATCTCAGGTACGTACATATGATATGTGTAGCTGCTGTACATAAACACAAAGAAGGCATAGGCATTGGCATAGGCGATGGGAAGGGAGAAATGGGAAATTATATTATGATGAAAAACTAATATGACACTTCTAAAACTTTCAGTACTGTGTTAATAAGGAATTAGGAGTTCATTGTTTTTCCTCATCATCATTACTAGACTTGGAGGAAATCTAGCTGCAGCATTGGAACAAGACAAAGAAAACTAAGTTTTATTCTGTTCCTGTGAACTAAAATTTGTCGTCCCTGAATTTAAGGAATTCAGCGTACATCTCAAAATCACTAAAGAAAGAAGACTTTGAAAAACCAAAGCAACGCCAACACTCTGTTCCTGGTTTGAAGAACCGCATCTCAGGAGTATTGTAATTCTGCTTTATAAAAATTAAAACATACATTCCAAATTATAACTAACGTAAATCATTCAATTAGATTTTGAAAAAAATACGAGTAGAAAAGTCGTAAGGCCCAAGAACTTCCTTCTACCCAACTCTCTTTTATTTATCTTAATTCTTCATTTCCGTAGGTGAAGGTCAGGAAAGTAAAAATAAAAAAATTTCAGTGAATTTAAAGCATAGTTCATAAAAATAAAGATTCATCTCGTGCATGTCTGACATCAGCCAGACCATAATCGAACATAAGGTCGATCATTTCATTCGATACTGGTACCATATCCTCTGGCATCGGTACCTTTCAGAATTGCAAGTCTCAGTTCTCATCTGATTCATTTGTGAAGGATTGGGTCTTACTCCAGTTACCGAGTTTCCCAATAATCTACCGAATTTGCAGATAACCCTATCAAACTTTGCAGAGAGATTCAACTGTATCGCCATTGATTGGCATTTGTAAGTTGGGTATCTTTATATCTCAGCTAACCAGCTGAAAATATTTGTGGACATCGTCCTCGACTTTCACCAGGTGTAGAGAAAAAAGGGTTATATAAAGCATAGATCGCAATACATGTCTATAGCTGCACAACCAAATTTAATTGTGCAGATAAATAAGGCTATTAGAAAGTGGCATCGAGCAGAAGGTCGTTAGCATATAACCAAACCTCGATTAGAAGCCCTCATTCATCACGTGATAAGCGATCTCGGTTTATCGCCAGCCGAAACACCGGTTAACTTTCCAGATCAAATTGTGACTGTCGAATTCTTGAGACAATTTACTAACAGTTTGAATTACTGGTATAACGAGATTAGGAATCAGTATCTTTGTCCTCCTGATCTGCTCCGTATCACTAAAGTGAGTTTGAAATTTTTTTAAGACTTGAACGTCCCCAAAGTAGCACATTTTTGGAAATAAACAGCATCAAAATTCATGCGATTTATTAGTTACACCGCATGAAGCTTTCGCATAAAGTTAGAAATTGCGAGTTGGCACGATCACATCGGGTATAAGTACCTAACAGTGCCACTGGTCAGGTGACTTCTGAATCAAATTTGTCACGAATTAGGGTTAATCGATATTCAACAGGCATAACCTGCTCATTTCCCAACCCCTCACTCTTTCGAACATTTTTCTGAAAGATTTAAAATTGCTGTTTGGAATTGGCACCATAAAGTTGGTTACCAATTCCTTACACCGGACCAAGTCAGGACTCTCTTCGTTACCGTTTTTTAACACGACGATCTAGAATTAATTATCCATTAAGTCCAACAAGCCTTCCGTCACGACTTGGATTAATTAATTCAATTTTAACATTTAATGTCCTCAATACTCTCTATCCTATTAATCCAAAAAGTTGAAAACGCAATCCTTTTGTGGTACTCAATTTGTAGACACTCTCAGGTAACTATTCAACAAAGTTAGTATCTAATTGAATACGTCTGTAAGTATTTACGTCTAAAGCAGCTATTACATAGCTAGCAAGTTGTAGCAAGTTTTTCGAAAACGCTACCAACAGCAATTTTTTCGAAAAATTGCTACGATTTTGAATTCACATAGCCTCATGTTAGCAATTTTGATGCTGCTTGATATTGCTGATGCTGATGCTAACATTAAACTCGGCAGATATTTCTCGCTATGCTCAGCTACAGTCCTACTCACATGGTCCGAGTCAGTTTTTAGGAATCAATCCTGGCAATTATTAATTATATATGTATTATATTTATACTATATATTATAATTATACATTTTCTTTCGTTGACTTAAACGTCCGCGTGTTCTGAATATTATTTTAGTTAAGTCGTTTATGTTTGGCAATTAGGATGCGATGAGACGTAAAAATATACGTCACATAGTTGACCTAGGGGTCACCATAATGTGATTTCACATTACCTTAGTACTTTAAGGAAAATTGAATTAATTTATTTGGGGATCAAAAATATTACTTTTGTTGCATTCTGAGTATCGAATTTATAGAAACTATCGGATTTAGTTTTATTAAGTTAACTTAAATTCAACTCCTGCGTGAGCATTATTTGTCTTTTTAAATCTGGTAATAACGTGAATTACCTATGAAATGTAGTGCAGTAAGCCAAAGCGGAGTTTACGAAACTTGTCAAATAATTTTGAGTAAAGATGACTGCCGTGGTAAGGGAAAAGCGGAGATGGCTTCGATTAAGATCTAATATTTAAATGACCACTTTAATTGTACTACCTCGTTCTGTAATATTATATTACAAAATTTTTGTTATAAAAGGACTTTAAGCACCCTGCTATAATTAAATATCCCGATAATCGATAATGAGCATCTCTATGCAGAATCCCGGTCTAGTCGATTGCCACCAGTCCGGAGGAGAAAAGAAATAGGGCGCTATTTCCTCTTTTTCCACTAACCCCACTGGAATAAGGAAAAAGGAGGAACTTCTCCTTCTAATTTAAATTTGGCACCCAAACCGGAAAAGAAAAAAACAAAATAGAAGAAGTCGGGAGATGACAACCAAAGTGGTTCCAAGTCATCCTCCTACCGATAAGTCGCCTCAAAGGACGACAATAGTTAAGTTCATACTATACAAAATCAACGGTTCTCTGATGACGATGACGATCCAAATCAATCTAAATTGGAACGTCATATTGACCGTCATAGTGAAGCTGTTACTCATTACGTACAAGAAGTCTAAGGGCCCCATGAAAAATTCCTGGAGTTTTGTTCCGGGAGGATTCCTATCCCTTCTAATTCCATAATCGTACTCTTACGAGACGGGGCTACTCCAGGATATTTCATGGAACTAGATCGTACCGAATTAGTTATAGAACCTCTTATACGAGTCCTTCAAGAACACGAGGACATTTTCAGGTTCAATCCTTTCTTTTATAAGAAAAAAGACAACGAGCGTTCCGCATCGTGACTCACAATTTCATTCGTACCCAAAGTAGCACCTCCACGTCCCTTAACTTTTAGTACCCCACCCACAGAGTTTCCAATGACAGCGGCAAACAAGGATGAACAATTACTCATCGTACCTGCTTCAGCTCCACAAGACGTTGATGCCTTATTCGCAATCACAACCAACCGTTGACGTCAAATTAATGAATGTCTTTATAAGTGGTACCAGGACAGAAAAGTTCCCTATGAACAAATCGTCCACATGGTAGCCGCCCAAGATGATTGATTTTATCATAAGATCATCGCCGTAGCACGCAATACTAACTCCGATTTGGAAACTGCCGTGTGGGCCTACATGAACTTGAACCACCGTCTATTGGTTTCTGAGGAACCCTCCTTGACGGCGGCAACCTATCGATTCCAACCCAAGGAGCGATCAAGAAGCGATCCTCTGGAATAAGATAGACACACTTTGCCCATACACATGAACAGGAGTCGCCATGATCCTCCTCAATCACAGTCGTCACAAGGAGGCGGACGGATGCGCCAACTTCCTGCGCCTGCTCCGACTTCCCCTGTCACGCAACAGCAGCTACAAACTGCGTTAGCGTCAGTGAATTCGGAGGAGATCAAAGTTCCTAAGAAGAAGAGCCAAAGGCCTTCTATTTTTCAACAACCTTTATACCTGAGAGACACAGTAGAGAAACCTCTGAACAATCCAATAAATGTGGGCAACCTACTCTCAGTTCATCCTTAACTACCAATGATTAGGCCCTCAGTTCCTACTTCAAACCGATACACGGTACAAACACCATCATCGATGTTAGGGTCTCCACCAACCGTTTCTTCGGGAGCAGCGATGAAGGTTCACTTAGCACATGCCCCGACCCAGGATTTTCCTCTCACGAATCGTAATCAAATTCAGGAATCTTCCACAAATCCCGCAGTACTGCTTCGTTATAAAGGATCTTAATGACAAGTGAGAGAGGATACCCCTGATGGGCGACTTTTCTTTGATCCTCCATGTTATAAACCGGAAGTCAACTTCCAACCCACGTACACACAAACGCATTTTTAGTCCCAAGCAGAGGCCTAAGCGCCTCCGCCACAATTCTTGAAGATGGAACTCTTTCCACCAAGACAACAATTTTAGCCACAACCAGCTCCGGCACACTCTCGTGCTGCTACATCTAGGCCAACATCCAATCATCGTAATAATGATAGGCGGACATCTCCACCTCGAGCTACGCGGTCTACTTACGATAGGAACACATCACACAATAACAGACGTGACAAAAGGGAACAGTCTCCAAGACCAACTCATCGTCGCACTTTAAATTCGAAGGATCGCGAGCCCTCACCTCCGGATGACAGACATTTAAGATTACGCACAAGTCGCTCCTTACCTCTACGACAATCAAATCGTATGGGTAGGAGTAGCCGCAGACGTAATTCCCCTTCGTCAATGGGTGATTCCAGTCATTCTGACGCGGACCTCCCACCTTTTCCATGGGGACGTCGTGGCGACAGACGAATGCCGCAATCTCAAACGGCACAGCCTCGAAGAGGCATGTCCTCGACGGGTTATGATCATTACAAACAGACTTAGGTCATAGATGTACTGCCTCAATATAGTGGTGACACCCTAGCAGAAAAATGGGTGAGGAAGTACAATTCACACATTTGTCCATACATGCTACCTCCGTCTGTGGTCCTTACCCAGTTGAACAAAATTTGCACGCTCCAAGCGGGTCATTGGTGGAAGAACAACCAAAAAACTTTTGTTTCCTGCCTTGACTACGCTGATTTCGAACAGTTTTCTGATACGTAGGATGACATCACGGAACCGCTAATTGCCAAGTTCGATCGAAATTATGTTTCAGAGAGAGCGGCGACTAACTTGAGTAGTACCATGTACACTCCCAATCAAAGCGCTAGTGATTACCCTGCTGTCCGAGGCGACTAATTGGATCTCATCGACCCTCGGATGGACCCAGAACGTCGATTAAGGAAATTAATTGAAGGCTTACCTCCAACCATCCGTCCTTTGGTAGACGGTTGCACAAGAGAAAGAGATCTCTGCATAGTTTTGCAACGCCACATTACCAAAATGCGAGAAGCAAAACTAAACCAACCCAACTCCCAGAGTAATCCGGTGGCCACGTCTGTCCTATTGTGTTTATACATAGACTCGAAGTTGAGTCGAAACACCCTTACCAACGTCAACCTACCGACGTCCTTTACCGAGATTATTATGTGGTTTGGGACGGTTAAGAGTATCAAACTGCTGATACATCCATGTACACGGCAGCCCAAAGGAAAGCTGCTAAAAACAAAAAAGGCCGCATGAATTGCATGCGGTGTGGAAATGATAACCACGGAGCGAGGAAATCAATAACTCTCTTGCGAGAACAAAGTAGAATTGTACCTCCTCCAAAACCCAGGGCAGCGCAAAACAAAACAAATGGAATTTTCTCCGGAGAGAAACAAAACAACAACGCTCCCAAAACGCCACCTCAACCCGCAGTAGATCAAACCATGTTACAGATCCTACAAGGACTTGCTTAGTCAGTACAGCAACTGCAGATGCACCAAGCCGCACCAGTTCAATTTGTTCCGGCACCTGTGACTTATGTTACGGCCCCGCAGCCACCAGTACCTTCAGGCCCTACCTACCAGCAAACCCATTTTGCACTACCACCTGCTAAGGGGTATGATCAAAATAACCCATATCACGCTTTTCACCCACAGGTGAGCGGAGTTTCCCTTAGAGGTATAAGTACAAGGGAACGAGGTACGTCCTCAGGATCTTCTAGGTACAGGGTTCAGGTTCAGTACACTCCTTAGGTTAGAGCTTCAAAATAAAGTTCAACTATGTGCGCCTATTAGAGCCATCTTGTCCATTAACGATGGCAAGGCCCACATCATAAAGAAACTTGGGTTCCTAATTATACATATGGAAATCAATCGCATAGAAGTAGATGACTCGGATACTGAGTCAGTAGTCCACACCATCCGACCCACATACAATTCTGATACCTCCTTCGACGACGATATACAAACAATATAAACATCTAGTATGTCATCTTGGGCGAAAAAACCCCTTCCAAATTTCAAATAAGGACTTTGCACAGTCACTCCCATCCTCATTGAGGCATACCGTCCAAATGGCGTTAATGTTTACGTGGATAACAGGTGTTTTAACGGGGATATTCTGTTGGAACAAAACATTGTCCTCTTTTAATAATATGGCCTGAACGTAGTAGATACTTCATAAGGAATAGAAAACGATCATGGCATCTGCCACCTCATTAATTCTGATCCACGGGATCTCACTTTTCTAATTCAGAATGCATTGACGATTAACCAAGTTATTCTATCCAATAACAACCATCTCAGATCTATTCGGTTACAAACTGAATTTCAGCAGTTTCCACCTTTTCCGAAAATAGATCCAGTACCGTTTCAAGTCGAAGGAAGCCAAAGGCTTACCGATGAGGAATTCCAACAATTCAAAATCTATGAAAAGTTGGAACCTGGTAAAAATGATCAACTGCGAGACATGTTAAGTAAATTTCATACTTCGGGTGGAAACTCGAGGATTTTTACGAAACCGTAAGGGACCCCATTACAAGAAAAGTTGTGGAGGCTACTATGAAAATGTTAGATACCTCTTCAATGATCCATACCCCTACAGTTATGTCACAGAAATTTCAGGAAGTAGTAATACGCGAAACCTTGGCAGGTTTGGAACGAAGAAGCATTGACGAATGTGAAAGCTCTACAGTTTCACGGATGTTAGTGGTAAAGAAAGAAGCCAATGATTGGCGTCCAGTTATACATTATTTATACACCAATAACAGAATAAAATCCAAAGCAACTCCTATACTAAACTTAATCAGCTTGTTTTCTAACTTTTTTGGTTGACCTTACTTTTTTAACGTTGATATGGCTAATTTGTACCAACAGATTTGAGTTCATAAAGCTTGTCGAAATTTCCTAGCCTATAAAAACCATAAAGAAGTCTTTAGACCATTTGGACTTCCGTATGGGTATCTCAATTCTGGTACTTGTTTAAAACAAGTCATGAACAAAATTTGATATCCATTACTGTGTGATTTTCTAGCTTCTTACGTCCATGACACAAGCTTCTAAGGCTCTAGCGCTAGCCAGATGCTTGAGAGGCTGGAAAAGGTTCTTCACACTTGTTTAAAGCCAATATTAAATTAAAACGCTCCAAATGTTTCTTTGGGATCTTTTCATTATTTTTCTTGGTCATAGGGTTAGCGCCGATGGTATAGGAATAGATAGTGAGAGAGTTAAGGTCATAGCAGAGTATCCATACCTCAAGAACACTACTAAAATTAGGAGGTTCATAGGCATTTTAAACTTTTTCCGCCACATGATTACCGGGTATTCTCACGTTTGTTGACTTCTTTTAAAACTTCTTATAAAGAACCTTTTAACTTTTACAAATCATGTCAAAATACCATCGACACCCTCAAACAACTCATCATCGACGCACCTCTATTAGCTTTTCCAGTTCCACATGGTATACTTGAACTATGATCAGACGCCAGCAATTATTGCGTCAGTTCTTGTCTAATCCAAAATATCGACGGGTTCAGAAGGCCTCTTGCCTTTAACTCACATCTATTCATCGGTGCGCAGTTAAAATAGTCGACTTCAGAGAAAAAGTGCTACGCGATTATCCATGGTCTCGCCAAACAACACTGTTTAGTGTTAGGCAGAATACTCCATGTCTACACAAATCATTCTGCGTTGACGTCTATACTAGAAACGTCTGAAGTCAATTCAAGACCGATTCGCCGGAGCTTAAAACTGAGCTCATACGACATCCAGATATACCATGTGAAAGGCCAGAACAACGAAATGGCTGATGGTCTAAGCAGACCACTAAGAGATATCCCTACTTAAGCTCGGAAAGAACCGGAACCTGATACCACTGTCCGTCTACGTAGTCTTCAGTATAAAGAGATTGTTCATTCAAACCTCGCTACCCTTGACTTAGACCACGAAATATTTGCAAGTCAAAAGCGTGATTTCAAATGTCTCAAGATTATGAAATCATTATCAAAGGATAGGGTTAACAACTACAAAGGCAAAAATAAATTTCGAAAAGACTATCAACTCACTGATGAAGAACTTTTGCAGCGAATTAATTATAAACTTACAGGTCCGATGTGGCTAACTGTACTTCCATATCCTTAATTGGAGGATGGTAGTATTATATGAGCAGATTCGTGTCCAGGTTGATCCTTAATTAGCTGGAACAGGTGCAAATTAGACTGTGGTGGACGTCCTCTGGTTGCGTAGAGTGAGGGTGTGGATGGTTGTGTGCGTAAAGTGAGGGTGCGGATGATTGTATGCATAGGGTGAGGGTGCGAATATGCTATATTTTATATATTATTCTATATAATATGCTATATTCTATATAATATTTTATATAATATGCTATATTCTATATAATATTCTATATAAAAAAAATAAAAATAAAATAAATTCGAGGTTGCCCTGATTTAACCGCAGTTCTTACAGGGTGCCCGACCTCGAATTCACTTCTTGCATTGTGCCATTACACAAGCTTTGTCCAACATTAGTCGGGCCTACTTTTATAGCGAACTTCATTTTACATTGACGTTCAGAGCCGCCGAGCCCTTTACTGCCTTGTGGACAAGAAAACCTATTAGGAAAACTTGCCACCGCCGCTGGTCTTGATCTCTAAGACCTAAAGCGAGCATTTGCTTAAACAGCAGATTTATAGACACCAGTGCAGTAAGAACTGAGCTACGCAGGCTCGCTTATTCTATTTAATATGCTATATTCTATATAATATTCTATATAATATGCTATATACTATATAATATGCTATATTCTATATAATATGCTATATTCTATTTAATATTCTATATAATATGTTATATACTATATAATATGCTATATTCTATTTAATATTCTATTTAATATGCTATATACTATATAATATTCTATATAATATTCTATTTATTATGCTATATAATATGCTAAAATTGGCAAGTTGATGGAAAAGTTGATTGACAAGTTATGTATGTTATCAATAATTCTAGTGTTAAAATGTGATATATGTACTCAATAAGACTAAATACCCAATCAAAGTAATTTTCAGTTGATTTGAGAGATTTTTTATTTTTTTAGAAATGTTTTAAAAAATTTTGAAAACAGTTTCGAAATTTTAAATGTCATTAAAGTAACTAATGGGGTTTTGACTAAGACTTTTTTTCGCGCCTTCTACTCGACTTGAATAGACGTGCATTTTATTTTGCTCGTGAAATTTCCCAGTTTTTCGCTGTTTTTTGTAGGAAAAATTGGTGTTGGAGTTTCTTTAACTGGCCTATAAGATAGAAGACAGGCTCGCGGACGTCGGTAAGTTGGAAATTTCAACCAATCTTTCTAATAAGTCGACTTTTTGGACATCCAAAAGTCGACTTTTTTTCATATTTTACTTTTCTGAGTTTGTATTTCTTTGCCTGTGACGGTGTGGAGGATATGTACATCCCATGCTTGACAATATGCACAAGGACTTGCTATGTTGACCTGGGTTTGTCGTGCCTCTACGCGGTCACGTGGTTTACAGGGTCTATTTCGTCATGTTTTAGACTCAGTAAACTGTAACAGGCAGAGATGGGCAAACTCGTAGTGGTGAGGGCGACTGACTGTGGCAACATAGTGGTAAGCACTCACTCACTACATATTTATTTCTATTCCGTTTCAGATATGGATGACTTAAGCCTAAGCTCCTTTGGGGAAGAGAAGGGCGTCATTTCTGTGTCGAGGGCGGAGGAGGAAAAACTTATCGGGACGGACGGTAGAATGGAGGTTGACAATAGCAAGCCTTTCTCTTCTAGCTCCGTCAACATTAAGGATGCTACCTGGCAAGACAAGACAGAGGTCAGCATCCTCACTAAGGGCCTTGCCTCCTTGAATACTGCTTCGAAGGGGACTGTGGGGGTGGCTAAGTGTGACTTCAGTGGGTCACTGAAACCTCTCTCCACCTCCAGGGATGTGAATGTGGGGAATGGCAGGGTGGGTGGGCTGGGGGGTGACGCCCTGAAGGCTTTCTCCCATAAACAGGAGGAGAAGCGGAAAAAGAAGAAAAAGAGGAGTAAGACGGAGAGGGACAGGTTGAAGAGGAAAAAGCAGAGGGAGGAGTCTGCCAATGGAGGCGTGACTTCTCCCTCCACTGCTTCCACTTTAACTGGAACCACTCCTGAGGACTCATCAAATGAGCCTGCAGTTAAGCGGACTTGTGCAACTGATGCTCTGCCACAAGATATTCTCTCTCCTGAAAAGGAACCTGCGGGGACTATCTTGAAGGCGGAGGATAAGAAAATAAATCCTGTAACACCAGGGTCGAGCAAACTGAAGTCTGTACCAGGAGAGAGGTTTATTTTGGGACAATACGCTGTTGTTGTTAATTTTTTTGACAAACAACCTGGCAGTGTTGTCTTGGATGCCCACCGCTTCCTGAAGGACCACATCCGGAAAGCCATGTCGGTGGCTTGTGACAAGCCTGAAGGTAAGGTGCTTCTGATGAACAAAGTTCATCATATGGCGCAACAATCCGTGGTTGACTGCTGCAACCAAGCAACAGCAGACTGGGTCATTCAGCAGTGCCTCACCTGGAAAGATAGTGTCAAAGCTGTTCACCAGTTTAAGGGTTTGCCATATGCTGATGCCCTTAAACCAGTTAAGGCTCCCTTATTTCCCTATCAGGTATTTGTGTTGGGTAGACGTATTGCTTTCCCTAAATTTCTTTCAATTTTGGGGAAGAAGAATAGTCCGCTTGACACAGCCAAGTGGAGGAGTTGGCTGCCTAACAGAACTGGCATGGCTGGTTGAGAACCCTTCCACACCTGCACTATAGCAATAGATACGGGTTCGGTTAAGTTCCTGGCTGCCCGTGGCAATAAGGTCTATGACCTAGATGAGATGGTAGAGTTTAAACCTCTTGTGGAAAGGAGACGTGGTGCGGATGCACCCGGTGGTGGAGTGTGAGCGCAAACCTTACCATCGGGTCAGGTCACCCGGTGGGTGCAATTGCTATGACATCTTGCATTGACCTGACCTAAATTAATATGCACCACTCCGAAGCTGCAGCTACCTCTCTATGTGGTCTGCGGGACGAAGTGGTGCGACATGCGCTCACAAAACACCGCCGGTGTAACCGGAACTCACAGATCCTTTCCGCACATATCATTGTGGTACAAGAGCCTTACTACTTCAATGGTAAAATGAGATGCCTTGAGAACAAGGATCAAATTTTTGTTGCTGACACACATGAAGTGCCTAGGGCCTGTGCGTTGGCATCTAAAAATATTCAAGCATCTCTGCTTTCCCGCTTTTGTGACAGAGATATTGTTACTGTGCAAACATGCTGGGAAAGCGAGAATATTGTTTTTGCTTCAGTGTACATGCGGGGTGACTCAACCTCCCCTCATCCGGTGCGGATGCTGATGAAACTCGTTGCGCACTGTGAAACTAATCAGTTACCCCTTGTTGTTGGTGCGGATGCTAATGCACATCAACTTCTGTGGGGTAGCACAAACACTAACACTAGAGGAGAAATACTTCTTGACTACCTTATGTCAACAGATGTTAGTGTGGTCAATGTTGGTAATACTCCTACTTTAGTCGTTGCTAACCGTAGTGAGGTCCTTGACCTAACTTTGGCAAATCGTCTAATGGAATCTCGTATCTCAAAGTGGAGGGTGTCGGATAATGAATCATCATCTGACCACAGAAACATAAGATTCCAGGTCCAAGCGGGAAGATCCCTCCTATTATTATTATTATTAATTCACAGGGGTTTGGTCTTGAAAGACCAACGCCGCCGAGGCCTTTGTAATAATGGCCTATTGCAGACTCCCCCTCAAGTAGTAGAAGGGAACGCAGGTCAATCCGCAAGCCTGCCCGTAGAGCGCGAGAACGCCACTAAATGAGCCACCGACGCTTGACCCAACATCTCCAACGTGATAAGACACCCCCCTAGATAGAGGTTTCTCACAAGTACAAAGGCAGGGCACACAGTCAGAAAATGAATCGGTGTGTCATCCTCCTCCCCACAGTGCACGCACGTAAGGGAGTCTAACACTCCAATTCTCCAACCATAAGCACCCCAAGCCCCATGCCCCGTCACTAACCCAATCAACCACCTTAGTTGATTTCTAGGATATCGTACCAATGACGCATTACCGTACAAAGGTGCCGAAATCCATAGCTTGGCCTGCCTAGTCCATTGTCTTTCATGCTCACGTCTAGTCCACCGCGCAATAGCACCGTGGACAGCGGAGAGAGGGACTGGAACAATTGGCCTAGGACCAAACTGCCTAGCGCAACTACCATCATACGAGGCCTTTGCTAGCCTATCCGCCTCCTCATTACCCCTGAAACCCGAATGCGCAGGAATCCATTTTAACACCAACTCACAACCACTCTCAGCTAGTCTGTTAAGGTTAGTGTAACAGTCCCATACAACACTCGAGACAGTGTAAGGCCTGGACAGAGCACGCAAAGAACTCTGACTATCACTGAAAACTCTGACAGGGAGATCTCTTAGACCAAACTCCAGCAGCCAATGGGCCGCCAGAGAGATGCCAAGGATCTCACACTGAAATACAGAGGCATCAACCCCGAGATACACGGACGAAGCCAAAATGGTTACACCCTGGTTTCTGTCCTCAATCACAACACCACATCCAGTATTGTCACCATCCGACGAGCCGTCTGTAAAGCAGACAACCCCTTCCCCTAGAAGAGATGCATCGCAAGCCCAATCCGCCCGCGACCCTAGTTCCACATTGAACTTCCGATTCTCCAGACTCTTATAACACCAGTCCACTGGCATTTGTAGAATGGGGACGCAGGATCCCCACCTCTCACAAATTACAGTGTGACTAGTTGAGCCCCCAAACAAAGAGTTTTCTACCCACAAACCCCTCGTTTTAAGCCTATGCATAGACCTCACGGCCACACCCATGAGACATATGTCTATAGGAATAAGGCCAACAAGACACTCCATCGCCGCCCTAGGCGTTGATTGAAGCCCTCCAGTTATCATAAGGCACGCCTGATGCTGTACCTTACACAACAATTTGACGTACGAGCTTTTCTCCAGCACAGGAGACCAAGCCACAACCCCATACTCCATCACGGGACGAACAAGGGCAGTGTAAGTCCATTTCGACACCGTGGGAGATAGACCCCATTTTCTACCAACCATTCGTTTGCATCTGGCAAACGTGACTTGCGTCCTGCTCTCCACTGACTTGCAGTGTGGCATCCACGTCAAGTGTTTGTCAAGCACAACGCCCAAGTACCTTACTGTACGTCGAATCACCAGGTTCACGCCCCTATACCTAACAGGATTGGGACATAGCCTAGTGTTCTTAGTAAACAGTATCATTTCAGTTTTTTCAGCATTAAAGCGCAGCCCCACTCCCACACACCAGTCACTGATGATGTCCAGACCATCAGTGACTCGTTGAGTGAGTATGCGAAGCACCTTGCCGCTTTGAAGAACCCCTGTATCATCGGCATACCCCTGTGACAGAGTAGACGACGCCCTATACCTAAGCCTGGTCAGAAGACCATCCATGACTAGGTTCCACAAAAGGGGTGATATTACCCCACCTTGCGGACACCCCCTCTCCACACTCCTTTCTCTAGAACAACCACTAATCTCAGACACCACCTTTCTGTGTCTAAGACTAAAGTCGATCCATCTCCTTAACAAAGAGCAAACACCAAACCTATCCAGTGCTGAAGAAATGGCACTAAATAATACATTATTGAAGGCCCCTTCAATGTCGGCAAAAGCACCCAGGACCATCTGTCCCGACTCAAGAGCCCTCTCAACATACGCAACCATCCTATGAATAGCCGCATCTGTGGAGAGACCCCTCAAGTACGCAAACTGATGATTCGCTCTGAGCCTGCTCTCCAACTCAGGTGTCCTGATGTGCCCATCGACCAGTCTTTCCAGGACCTTCAACAAAACAGGAGCTAGCTGTATTGGCCTCCACGAAGATGCCTTACAGTAGTCCCCCCTTCCTGGCTTAGGTAGAAATACTACCCTAGCCACTCTCCAGCACAGCGGTACAGTACCCAGTGCCAGGCAAGCCTGATACAGCGCAACTAACCGCCCCAAAATCACTGGTAAACTCCTCTGCAACAGCACAGGTTGGATACCATCAGCCCCCGCAGACTTGTACGGACTAAAACTCCACACAGCAGCCTGCACCTTCTTTTCAGTGACAATCTCTGAGCAGTTATGCAATCCTAAAGATTGCATACCATGCTCAGTAAAATGCCCCTCTCCGACGTCTAGCCCAGGAAAGTGATGCCGAAGAAGGACATCCAGAGTCTCATCCATAGACGTCGTAGACATATCTGTAACATCATCATGAATTGACCCCGGTATCCTTATCACATTACCCTCCAGGCTCCGCAGACACTTCACAGCATCCCCAAACTTACTTACCCCACTACAAAAATCGGTCCATGACCTTCTTTTTGCGCTTCGCACAGCAGACAAATATACATTGCGAGCTTCCTTATACTCCCTTCATCTAACAGGGTCGCGTTGATGACGACCCATTCTCTTGAAGAGAGTGGTTACACCCACACGAAGAGCTGTAAGCTCATTCGTCCACCACGACGCTACCCTATCCCGTCGTTTATATGTCCTTAACGGACACACCTCGTCAAGAGAATTCATCATAGCCTTACCAATGTCAGCCGCCACAGCATTAACATCATCAACACTGTGTATCTGCCCATCATTAACTATGGGAACCCTCTCCCTTAAACAAGCGGAATATCTATTCCAATCCACTTTCCTTATATTTCTACAGCGAACAGCCACTGGCAGGCCAGCCGTGACTCGGAAGCGAATGTACCTGTGATCAGACCCTGATTCCTTATCCGACACAGTCCATCCATCAACCCATGCCTCGGCTAGTCTATTTGCCAGCGTGATGTCAATAACCTCACTCCTATTTGCTACAACAAACGTAGAAGCACTACCCTGATTCACAACCGAAAGATCAGTCGCCATAATGTAGTCAAACAGTACTTCACCTCTGCGATTAGTGTCGGTACTACCCCACACCATGTTATGTGCATTAGCATCAGTACCCATGATGAGGGGTAGCTTCTTGACTTGACAATATTCAACCAGTTTGCGCACAAGATCCCCAGGAGGATCAACGGCTTCACCCGGCATATACACAGAGGCGAAGACCATCAGACCTTTACCCCACCACGTTAAAACAGAGACTGTATCCCTGTCCGTAAACTCAACCAGCAAATGAGCCTTAACATTTCTAGATATCAGAACACATGAGCGCGGTACAGCATGCAAGTTAGAAACAAAAAGTTGATCAGACTTACCCAGACCCCTCACAGCTCCTCTGTAACAGTACGGTTCTTGTATGAGACAAATATGAGCGCAGACCGGACGACCAAGAGCAGTGGTGCCATTTAGGCGACGTTCGTGTCGCACCACTCCATCGCGGAGACCGCATAAGCTCAAGGCCCCCGCTTTTGAGTGGTGCATGTTAATTTGGGTCAGATCAATAGTGGAAAGGGCCATGGAAGAGACCCCCCCAGATTGTTGACCTGACCCGATGTTAAGAGTTATTACCCTCAAGCACCACCGCCCTCAGCCCCCAACCCGCTCACAACCTCAAACAAGACCATACCCAAACCGAAGTGGAGCTTAAAACCAAGCTCAGACAGGAACTTCACAGTATCCACATCTACTGTAAAATGCCAGACCTGTAAAGGCTGTCCGAGCTTGGTTATTGACCTCCACGACACCGGCAACCACGATTTCGTGACCAACCTCGCATTGCGATCCCTCAGAAGGACTAGGAACTCCGCAAAAGCATCGCACATGCTCTTTACAGATCCCTGTCCCTCCACTTCCACCCTCAACTTGGGTCTCTTTACTGAAGCCACAGGGAGCGCACCAGGAAAGAACTTCTTCTCTCTCCCGACACTCCCCCAAACTATGCATTCACTAGCAGCGCCAGCCCATGCACAAGCCGCCGAATTCTCGCCATCTATTCGAATCCGCCCCTGCACCAAGTAGATCCCATTAAACCTGCAACAGCCAGTGCCTGCAGAATCTACCACCTTATTCACCCGCGCAATCATTTCATTTTTAAAATGTTGAAACATTGCTTTCGACACTTTCTCATTCTCCGACATACCCACTAGACCAATGAGAACCGAGTTCTCATTACTAGGAGGCACTAGACAGACAGTAAAGCCATCCACAAGTTTTGGCGCAGCGAGACTCTTATTCCCCGCGCCCTCATTACCCAACACAACATCATGTCGCTGTTGCCTTTTGGCGAGATCTCTATCTCTGAAGGCTTTCTTAGGAGCTGCCTCCACAAAAGAACCCCCAGATGCAGATCCCGCTATAGACATAGTAGAGCTGCCATCATCCGCCCCACCCCCACTATTCTGAAGAGCCCTTTTCTTCCTTTTCTGCTCCTTTTTCTTCCTATTCTGGTAGGCTTTCCTAATCTGAGCCGGACTCCGAGTGAAACGAGGGTCAGAACCGGTGACCTTTGTCCTTGGTTCAACCCCCGAGTTTGCACTCTCCTACCTCAAAAGTCCTGAAGTTATAGTTTTGATTATTTTATTAAATATTAATTAATTATATTTTATTTTTGAGTTTTAACGATACTAAGCCTAAACATTACTACTTATTTACATAATTTACATGATGGGCAGATGGTAGAGATGTAAGTTGGGGGCGTCCACCAAGTCACTTTAGGGGTAACTACTCCTATGGGGGAAGGTATGGATAAATGAGTACATGAAGTACTGATGCCTACCTATGTTACGGAGAATACGAAAAGTTGTAATGTTCATGAAAGTTCCTAATTTAATTTAATTTGCATAGGTTAAGTTTCAAATGTATTAGTAGTTATAGTTTTAGTTTTAAGTAGTTATACCAGAGAATCTAATCTGATTTGAGTAGTGAAATGCCTGTGATACTTTTAAGTTGTGGAATGGGACGGAGTTGAATTTACTCTAATGAAGTGAGATTAAGTGAAGGACACGGAGATAATTTGACTTTTAATTTTAAAGTCAGAAGATCAAATACTGATGCCAATGAATTTCAATTGGGAAGACGGCATGAGGAAGAACACTATACACATTCACGAAGACATTGGTATGACTCCGTGTAGTAGATGCAGTGAAAAGGTCGCGATTCCTAATGTACATCCACTACCGGAGAAGCCATAGCTTCGCTTCCCCAAATACACTTTTGATTTTATATAAGCTTCTGTGAAATTTTCCTGACTGGGTTCGAATTATTATGCATATGAAAATGAAGGCAAGTTCCTAGTTGAACGATTGCCAACTAAACATTAATTTGGAATGAAATTGGAGTATAATAATTTACCTCTTAATAATATAGAATAAGGATTCATATAAAAGTAAGGATGAGAATCAATTTTGTTTACCCATGAAATTATGGTACACGACATCGGAGATCAGTAGGAAAATTAAAAGCTTCACGGATAAATTTTTATTAATATTAAATCGGAAATGAAACGGAAAATCGAATGGAAAAAGGAATGGAAAATGATACTGAAAATTTATGAAAGTTTTCCTCTGCCGGAAGGGCAGGGACAAAAAGAATTAATATTACTTCGAGTTATTATTTGTTCTGTTTCTTTTTATGATTTTGAATTTCGTCCATACATAATACAATTTATAAGTAACAATTTCTTACGGATACCGAGGATACGGATTACAAACCAATTGGTTCCGAATGGTGAGTCGAGGTAAGTAAATTTTGGTTCACAATATATTATAATAATTATTTTGTTTTTGAATATAATTTATATTACCCTCAGATCGAATTGCAATTTGAATTAATTGATACTACTTTGAAAGTCAGAACGAGGAGAGTGGAGACTGAGATTACGAGAAAACTGAATTCGAATAAAATGAATAAAATAATATTTATCTTTTTATAATTTCTATAATTTGAATATAAACACTAACTAAAGAGGATTACTTCACTCCCACAATCCCCCTGCAAAGATCTTATTATATTAGGAGTCTCCATTCTCCTTTTCCCGAAGTTTACAGAAAAGGAAAATTCTAAGGATAAAATATTATGTGCTGCTGCGTTGAGTAGGATCCTGCGACTGGTGAGGGCAGTGCTCCTTCCCATGCTGCTGAGATGCGTGGCTTGGTTCGGCTCTCTGGAATGTAATGCTGTAGATGTGGCTTGTACGTTGTGTTTGCAGTTCCGAACGTTGCTCCCAGTGGCGATGAGAAGGATGCGCTGAGTTGAACGGCTTTGAATTCTCTTGTTTGAACTTGTCTTCTTCTTTTGGCTGGAGATGGCTTTAACTGTACTCCGGCTGAAGGAAGAAGCGAGGAGGAAGGCGCAGTGGCATTTTCATTTCCCTTTCACAATCCCCCTGCAGTAGGAGTGTCCCCACGACTGGAAGCTATAAGAAAAGGAGAAGGAAAATGGCACGCACGCAATTATGTCATACCTGATTGGATGATGAAATTTTAAATCTTTGTATATGTTTATGATTTGAAATTTTTAAATTGAGTTGCTTATGAATAAAAGGGGTCGAGATTTTGATCGGAACCTAATATGGGTTTGCAAGTTTCATTTATTTCATGAAATTCATGTCAAGTTTCAAGATTAATTGTATAAGAGTTTTATTGAATTATATAAATGGAAAAATAAATGTAGAGGGAAAAAAAACGCTTATTATTTCATAACAAGAAAAACTGGTTATGTTATAGAAATCGTAAATAATTTAGTAAAAGGGTTTCAAATTTACATTGTATCAAGTTTTAAATTTTGTATCCCCTATTGGGGTCGTCAACGAGAAAGGATTCATATCAAATGATAATAAAGGAAAACCATAGTGTCAATTATAATAAATCAATAAAAAGAGGAAATGAAATTTTTGTAACCGGAGAATAGGTTTACATGTTTCGAGTTTGTAGGACGAGATGAAAAGTCATGCTCTAAGAATTTTGATTGTCTGGGTGACGAGGGTTGAGCTGAGGTCCATATTGAGCAAGGGTGATATCAGAAGGGAGTTCAAATGTTGAGGTGAGCGTGGTTGTTCCGTCCGCATTGTTGATGAGGGTGAAGGAAGCGCATTGAAGACGATCGGGGAAACAATGTATGCTTGGCAAGTACCTGGATTGACCTTGTGAACTGGGGAAAGCAGAGTTAGTTGAGTTTTGAGAAAGAGAGTTTGTGGATCCGATTAATACTTCTGAAGAAAATTCATAAGTCCGGGGTCCCAAGGATTGATTGAACATGTCCCTTGGAGTTGGTTGAGTAATTTCTTGTTTGATGCTTTGAGTCGGAACTGGAAATCTACGGATGGAATTGGAGTTGACGTTCGGAGAGAACAAGAGATTGTTGATTGAATTTTGACTTTCCGGTGATGAATTGGAAGATTGAGGAGTTGGCGTTACCGCTGATCTTCCTCTCGGAGATGGAGTGATTCTGGAATTTCCTGATGAGTAATGGTGAGTAAAGAAGGTTGGTGAGGGAAACTGCACTGGTGATGCCTGATTATTGCCCCTAGAACAACGAGCATGGTTCATCCGACCGGATGGTACATACGGTTGACTTGAGATTCGTTGCTGGGGTTGGAATGATGAATGAGGGTGGCCATTAGTTGTTGTCAAATTTTGCTTGTGAATAAGAGGGAGGCTTGGACGAGATGAGGATTTGTTCTTCGGAATTGAGGACGTCTCGACAACTAAACTTGTTGTTAGCTTCCTTCTTTTAGGTGGGTTAAATTCAAGGTGCGAGGCTGGAGGAGAATTTTGACGAGTCTTCTGCCGAGTGATTGGAATTTTCGGAGGGCGCCCGATTTGAGGTTTGAACGTCGGATCAATTCGTTTGAGAAATCTGATCTGCCTTCTTCGGGCGTTACGATCACTGAACTTTTTCTTCACCGGTCTCTTCATTATTTGGGGTAAGAGTTTGGGAATGTCTTCTGTTGGCGCTGTAGTTTGTCTTATCAATTTTCGGCAATCCTTGAGAAGGATTATTGGGTTAAGTGAAATTCCTTTTGAGTTTCCATTGGTTGAGGACACACCTGGAGCAATCTCCGGGGTTGAATTCCCGGCTGCTTTTTCCATATTGAAATTCTTGACGAGTACTAACATGTGTAAAATGGGAAGTCAAAAGAAAATGCATTGCCAATTATACCTACATCCTATCTGATTTCATATTTTGATTTCTTTTCGAGGAGAAATAGAGGAGTCGTGAAGCGAATCCCTCTTTGCAAATTTTGAAATTAATTAGAGTGGATTTGAAATTTGAAACTTACATTATTATACGGGGACGGAGGAACGTAGAGGTGTACGTGAGTGAGGAAGATAAGTAACCCACGGAAACTTGGTCCGTGGCGAAGTTGGGATACAATTTATTAAATTATTTTGGAATTTTTCACTGAATTAATTCTTGACTGTCTGAATGAATCATTTGAAATTTTCCAATTTATACTTTTAACATTTATATTTTGGGGATGAACGCAGAAATATTCCAGTTCATCAACCCTAAGTAATCTATGTAATTTTTCAATCAACTTTACTTGCATGAATATTACGTGTTCTTCAAAAGAACCTCGGAAGGAAGTTCCTTACGAAACTTGGAATTAAATGTTTCACTTTTATTTTCATTGGGAACCCAGTAAGTGAGACTGGAATTAGCAACTTGTGGAGGATAAAGGATTAAGATTAATAATTAACCGGGAGCTGAGTTTCCCTTTATTAAGGTTAGAGTTCAAATTTTGCTTCCGCTGGATCAAGAATAGGCGGATCCTAGGGCGAAAGAGGGTTTTGGAGATACATTTGGTTTCCCCCGGACTCAGTCCAGATTCTCGGGACTGGTACGGAGTAAATGAAGCGATTGGACTTACAATTTCTTCGCCAATGCTTAAATGCGTCTGGTTTAGTTGTGGAGAATGAGTACTGATTTTCTGATGTTTTGGTTTTGGTCTTACGGATATGCTTTTGAACAGGTTATATTTTCACTCCGGGTCGAGCTCGTTCCTGGACGTTCTACACCCTGCAGAGCGGTGAAAATATTACCTTGAGTCGAGCTTTCGGAGCGGGCTCCGATCTCTACACTCTGTTCCAAATTATGAATGGGTGTGGTTTCTATATTCTGATTTAATTCTAACTATTCTGACTATTATTAAAATACTGAGGTTTATTTTGAGGTTAAATTTTAAATGTTGACAATGGGTTTGGTGAGTGGAGAAAATCCTGTCATTGAATCGAGCTTTTAGAGCGAACTCTGATCTCTACATTCTTGAAATTTAGAGTGGGTCTGTTTAGCCGAGTCGAGCTTTCGGAAAAAATTCCGATCTCTACACTCTTTGGGCTTTCAGACTTGGGATTTCCACTTCCTCCGGAGGAGCTCGAATGAGTTTTGCTCTCCGAAGTGGCGGATGAAGACTTTGTTTGATCAATATCGGTGTTTGTGTCGATGAATGATGCAATTTGTTCAAATGTTTAGGGTTCTTTGTGTCCAGGCGTTTGGATTTTGAGATTTTCAAAATCCTTACCATCCTGTTCATAACCCCCAGGCGTTCGGCAGAACGCCGACTCTTTAACGATGCCTGGATACAAAGGTTTATGATTCCTGATTTAATCTGTATGAATTTGGAGTTTTGGGTATCAACGAAGACATTCCGGTTCAACGACCTTATACAACTTATGTAATTATCAATTAATTTTACTCCATGAGTCATGACTGTTCCTCATGAGAATTTTGGGGATGAAGTTTTCTCACCGTCCCTGCTTTTGATCTTCTGCGAGCTTTTGGGAGTCCCAGGGGCTTTAGATCGAGGGCTCTGGACCAAGAATTCTCGGGTCGCCCGGTGTGATCTAGTTACGGCTCCTGTTCGTCTTTCGCTGTCAGAGAGGAGGCGGGAAGTAACTTCACGGCGTCTCCTATGAGACTTAGGAATTTTGGAGATAGCGGAAGCTTGGTCCGCAGTAGAATCGTAGTAGTCAGTCTCTGCGGACTGCGAATTTGAATTTTCACTTTCAGATTGACTTTGAGATTTTGGTCTCCCGAAGGAGTTTCTAACTTGGTGTAACTTTGTCCGATTTCTTGCTGATTAGGGTAGGACTTAAAATTTTGCTTCCGCTGGATCAAGAATAGGCGGATCCTTTGGTGGAAGGTGATTCCGGAGACTTACTTTGTTTCCCCGGACTCAGTCCAGATTCCCGGGACTGGTACGGAGTAAGTGAAGCAATTGGACATTGAATTTCTTCGCCAATGCTTAAATGAGGCTGAGTTAACTTAGGATCTAACGGATTTGACTTTGAACAGGTTCTGTTTTCACTCAGGGTCGAGCTCGTTCTTAGACGTTCTACACCCCTCGGAGCGGTGAAAACATTACCTTGAGTCGAGCTTTCGGAGCGAAACTCCGATCTCTACACTCTGTTCCTAATTATGATTTGGATTTGGTACTTATTTTTAGATTCTAAACTATGTTTAAAATTTTAATAAAGTATTACAGTTATTTATGTGGCTTAACTTAATGGTTTTAATGAAGGGTTTTTGAGGTGGACTTGCTTGTCCATTGTGAATAGTGGTGAAGGAATAGAAATTTCTCTCCCCAGTCGAACCGGCGCAATTGCCTTCTACACTTTGGTAGGGAAAGATTTCTCTAAATGAGTCGAGCTCGTGTTAACACGTTCTACACTCTGTGGGGGGGGAAAATCTGGTCATTGAGTCGAGCTTGAGGAGCGAACTCCACTCTCTACACTCTCTAGATTTATAATTCCATTTAACCAAGTCGATCTCACGGTTTATGTTCGTGCTCTACACTGTGTAAGGCTAAATGGCTTCGCTTCATGGAGTCGATCTCGCAATATTGCGTTCTACACTCTCAGCGGGTTTTTGGGGTTCACCTTCCTGAGTCGATCTCGTAGGAAATAGGCTACGCTCTACACTCTGTAGGTTGGTGATTGTGGCGGAGGTCAAGGAAGAGGATGGGTCTGTATTTCGATTTTCTGTCTATTCAGATTTTAGAATTTTTGAGAAACAAAAATTGGACCATTCTCTTCTTTACCCCCAGGCGTTCGACAAAACGCCGACAATTGACACTAATCGGGATATAGATAGAAAATTAAAGAATTCTCTAAGTCATAGTCAAGAGTGGTAATGGTAAGAGTTACAGGTTACAAAGACGTTTTGGTAATGTAACTTATTGTCACGCTGTGAATTTATACTTATGATGTTGGTGTGTAAATCATGATGTGATTTGTATTATATAAATTACAGTATAGTAAAAGTGTCATGTAATGATGGTAAAGTATGTTAAGGTTACCTATCAAGTGTATTCCGGGGGCGGTTGAGATCCACCCGAAAATTTGATGTGGATGTCTGTTTTGATTTCCTATCAAATGTGAGGTGGGGGCCTTGAGGCCCACCCAAATTATATATTGTAAGGGTATACAGAAAAATTAGTGGTAGTGTTGGTTGTGAGTGTTGTGAGTACGAATGCATGGCAAGTTCCGCCAAGCATGGGAAACGGAGGGCGTGAAGCCACACCATTGTTAAGGAACTTAAGTACTATGCGCCCACGGACTTGTCCTGAGCTGGTCTAGATGAAGTTAGTTGAAAGTTAAATCCTATCACTTGTATTACAGAAATTTTTAACTTTTGGAGCGATTACTGAACGGATTTGAGGTATAAACAATGAAGGTATGACACGTATAAAACCTAAATTACTGGATTGTGGATTATCTACTGACTTGAGGTAATTAATAATAGAAGATTCCTACTTTTCAGTCTGTAAGATAAATGGTACTCACTGAGGCTGCTTGTAATTGTATCAATATGAATTTAAAAAATTTTTCCGGAATCGTAGCTGCATTGACGGAGAATTCCATTACTGGAGTTTCCGATGTGAAGTCAAGAGCTAGATGAGTGAGGTCACGCCACATGGTCAGTGTGGACATGAATTGAGCGGCTATCATTTTGGCTCCGCTGGTTAAACAACTCATGAACGATGCGAAGAATTCCTTCAAGGGAATAGACCATGTAATCAGCGGACATGATGAGTAGATAGGAGTGAGAGCAATAACTCTGTTTACTCCTTAAATAAATGCTTTGAACTGATCCCGCGCAACAAATGCTAGCAGGGAACGGAGTTCCACAACATGGAGACGCTAGCGGTGGGGCATCGGAAGCAAAACAATTTACATAGTTAGATGGTGCAGCACGATGATGAGAAATTGAAGCTCTAAATGATACATAAATAATTGCAGTGACAGCGTTTGATTCGAGTAGCCATAGGTCCTACAGAGAACAGGGAGGAATGGAGGATAATTGGAAAAATTAGGATCGAAAAGAAAAAATAAAAACTTTATATTCGAAAAAATGCACATAACATCTTTCTGATTGTCTTGTCAATACCATCATTACAAATACATCGAGGACGGTTAAGTAATAAAGAAGTAGTACAAGAAAAGTTACGGATATGGTTCGAAATTTTGTTCAATGAAAACTGATTTGCCACAATAAAAAATGGAAAACGAAATGAAGTGTAACAAAAAAATATTGTTATTCCGGCTATCCTATCAAAATGGTTACAGAACTGTCTTGTAGAATTTAAATGCATGACGGGTTCTCTTCAACTCCGAGATGCTAACTAAACAATTTTGAATGAAAAGGGCATAAACCTATCTCTCGGTGGAATTTGCCATACAGGAGTGATAATTTAAATGTGTGTTTACATGTGTCTAAATGTGTGACAAGTATAAATAAAAACAGGTATTGGGTGAAGATTGAGTGAGATAACTTAAAAAAAATAATACGTAATGTGTAAGTACAGGTTTGGGTATATGAATTGGTTTGGCTGAGATGTATATAGTACATACGAAAGAAAAATAGATTTGGGACATACTATTTAAGAAAACGGCTTCTGAGAATAAGTACACCAATCTGAATCTGAATCTATTTCCTACTTTCCCTTTTTATTGGAAAAATGGAACTCCAGGTATGGGGTGTGAATGAAAATAATACCAGGAAGTTTCCAACAACTTGTTAGTTTGTTGAAAAGTGAGAAAATTCTTCCCACACGAATGGTACCAGCTTCTTACAGTAAGATTGAAGATTCCTGGTAAATTTCCCAAACTTAGGTGGGAAATCGAAGCGTTTATGGGAGAATTTGGACTCTCTTTCAGACCTAATGAGATTTGGACGTAGTCGATTAAGTCTCTAATTTGTCGCTCTGACAACAAAGTTTGATCCTGGGCTGAGTGCCAATTTAATATGGCACCAGCAATCTTATCAGCTACTATATATGGGAGAAAATGTGACATGTTGAGGTGTAGAAATATGCGATGTTCCGTGTTTGAACGTCGGAATACGGCCGGATATTATGCTTAGCAGAGCTTGGCTCCTGAGGAGCAAATTTCGTGTCCCAAGCTTAGGATTAGGAATGGCCGTCCGATTCAGATCGGATTCACCCCTCGAAAATCCAGAAGCTAGGCGACTGTCTAAATTTTGGGAGTAGAAATTTCCTCCCCTTTGGCTTCAACCATAGTAAAGGGAATAGGTAGATTTCTACTTAATTGAATTTTGGAAACGTATTCGGGATATGGAGTTTTATATTATTTTGACTCTGACTAATTTTACGAAAGAATGACCTAATGAATGAAATCCTCAGCGGGCGCTAAAGGTATGAAGGAGAGAACTAAGTTTACAATCAAAGCCTCAGCGGACGCTAGAGGTACAAGTTTTGAGTGCAGTTGGAATGACCTGCTTAATTGAGATGTGACCTTAACTTGACGCCTCAAGTTTGGAGTTTGTATACTTTGAATTAGTAATTGCCCTGCCTAAAATTTTTTTAGTCTTTTGAAAAGGGATTTGACCTACTTGAATTTCACAGGATTGACCTACAACTTAATTAAAGCGAATGTATAATTATATTTATGGGGAACGAAGGCTCTGTCTGTTGGTGTCGGATACTGTGAATGGATCCGTTCACCTCAGTCAGTTGACTTCTGATTGGTGAAAGTCAGTGAAAGGAAAGAGAAGATTTCCCGTAAAAATTCGCTTTTTCTTCTTGAGAACTTGTATAATTTTGAAATCACAATACGGCCAGCGTTGTGACCCAACGCTTTATCGGCTCAGCGAACGCTAGGCCAAAGAAACCGATTGTGGTTTCAAATTTTCTGAACTGAAGAGAACTCGCTGAACAGTGAGGATACGGAGACGGGTTGAGTGAACTCGCAACTTCACCTGTTCTCAAGTTGGAAAAGTGAATTAGTGGAAATTCTGACTTTGCTTTTAAGAAATGTTTGATTTAATAAAATTTTATGAAATTTTGCAATATAATGTAAAATATGAAATGGTATGAAATTTCTTTCAAGAAATGGAAATACCTTGAATCGAGTTGGAGGATTGCTGGGCTTATGAGGTCGGTGCGAAGCTCTTTCCCCTAATACCAGAATCCTAGGTGAGCCAACGAACGATTCAAAGTTTGAAGTTCCACTTCCGGAAAGAATTGGTTGGCGAGATCGAAAACTGAGATGTAGTTGATGAGGAGCATGAAAAGATGTTCCTTGTCGACTATTTTATTTCCTCCAGAGATAAACCAGAGAAGCGCGTCCTTGACGAATAAGTGGTACTGCTCTCGAGGAATAATTGGAGACATGAACTTAAATGAAGAATACAAACTGAACACGGATACCAATTAGAATCAACACTGTATATGTAAATGTATGAATTTGTATTAATTTCCTAACCTAGGCGGGAGCGAGAAACTGTTGGTTTCCCTTGCTCCGAAATTATAAATTTTGAGTTACGGTAAGTTTAATTTGCAAAAGAAAATTTATTTTGATTTGAAAATAATTTGAAATTTTTCAATAGACTTGAATTTTTAATTGAAAAAGTTTGAATTGTAAATGGAATAAGTAACTTATTTTTCACTTAACTAAGTTTTTCAGCGATCAACACTCACGACAAGCGAGTGTGTTGAAAGCCAATTATTTTCCCCTCAGAGTTCACTAACCTGAACTTTGAATATTCTACTTACATAACTAGAATTTTCGGAAGTCGAACTAACTACAACTCAGCCCCAGAAAACTACTTGTTTTCTGCGGACTGATAGCCTCATCTAAACCTAAACTGTAAATTATTTCTAATCCCAGATTAATGATCCAACTTAACCACAATTATTTACAGCACTAATCCCTTTCCGCGACCATCCGAAAATTGAAATACGTGTTGATGAATTCTTTGTAGAAATGAATGATAGTTATGATGATGAAAACGAAAAATAATATAATTATGTCGGTGGTCGTGAAGGAGATCAGGAGCAGCATTGATAATTGTGTCTAAGGAATTCTAGAAATACTACACTTAATTTACTTAGGTAGCCTAACTGTATGAAGAGTGAACAGTGCCCATAGGTAAATACTGATTATTATAATATGAAAGCCCAAATCAAAATTTTCAACTTTCACTGATTTTCTGGGAGGGATACAATTTGGGAAAACTGGGAAAATGTAAATTGTAATAAAATTTTCTTCGTTACCACTTACGATTAATTAATTATTTTGACGGTAGGTATAGAAGGTCAGGTCCTTGAAGGATCAATTAACAAGAATAACCTCAGTCACGGCAGAGGTTTGGATGTATTTGCTCACTATAGAATGTGAAATGTTTTTCCCCAGGTCGGAAGTTCTCCCGTAAGGAATACACTTACACCGTATAGTTACTGTTTGTGTTAACTAAGTGGAATGTGTACACGGCCACGGTATGGCTAAGTTGTAAGTGCACGACACGAAAATATGCACGTCAATGTATGAGAGTGGAGACATAGCACGAAAATATGTACTTTCAATGTAGGTGAACGAGGACAAAGGCACTTGTCCTTCACTATGTTCGTCTATGGGAGAAGTTGGAAAACTTGGATTTTCCAAACTCCCTGATGGAATTTTGAAACCGGACTTTTACTACACACGAAGTACGATGTCAAAGGTAAGTGTTGTCAATGTTTTTCAGGTCACTGGAACAGTTTTAACACTGAAAACTTCAAGTTTGCCACTAACGGCCAACAATGGTCTATGCCGTAGGAAGGCGAGTATAAATGGAAAATTGGAATTCAATTTTCGAGCAATTTCGAAGAACTGGGCTACTCTAAATCGTATAAAACGGAAAGAGGGTAGTCGATTTAACCGAACTATCACTTTGGAAATTTTATAAATTCGAAATTTCAACGACAATTTTGGAAGAAAATTTGAAAACTCGGAGAGCGAAAAGCTTGCTTGTTAGCAGGAAACCAGAACACACCAAAAAAAATGGCACGGTATGGTTTCGGCATTGGAAGAGAAACGTATTGGAGATATGTGGGGTACGAAACGCCCACTAATCGTATGTTTTGTGTTGGGCCGTACTGTGATGCGGAGTCATCCCACCAATGGTTTACCAGTGGTCTCTACCATCAATGTGTCCCGAACAAGGAGTGTCAGCCGTGGATGTCCACAGGAAGGTGTTTTATCGCCTTTACTGTGAAACCTAGTAATGGATGGCTTACTAGTTTCCTTAAGCACATCAGTGCCGTCCCTTCTCAATCAAGGATTTGCGGATGACAATGGAATTTTTCAAAGAGGAAAAGTTTATGACACTCTTGTATCCAGAGTTCATGATGGCCTTCGGGTCACTAAAACTTGGTGTCAGGATGATGGTCTTAAACTTAACCCCAATAAAACAGAACTAGTCTTGTTCAAAAAAACCCAAGGTTAAACCCGCCGCCAATGCGGTTTGATGGCGTTTCCTTGGAGATTGAATCAACAGTGAGGTACTTGGTGGTTGTTCTAGATAGAGGACTCACGTGGCTGCCTCACTGTAAATCTATTTGTTTGAAGGCATCAATAGCGCTGGCTAGATGCAAAAGAATGGTTCAAACGAAGTGGGGACTATCTCCAAGAGTGGTCAAGTGGGCTTACACTGCCATCGTCAGGCCTCTGTTGGAGTATGGCATAGTGGTGTGGGCCCGTGCTCTTTTGAAGGTCTCGTATGTCTCCCGCCTTTAAAAACTTGAAAAGCATGCATTCCTAATGATTACAGGAGCATTACGCTCAACTCCAACATCTGCCATGCAGTGCTTGATTGGCCTAACGCCTATAGAGTTTACTCTGAAAGCAGTGGTTATACGGTCCTGGCATAGGCCTAATACAAGGGGTCTCTGGACTCACAATCCGATGTTTGGGGGGTCGTTAGGTCGCACGGCAATCTACGAGGGGTGGGGTAATTTCAGCCCTACCCTTCGCATGCCAACTGACTGGACGAACCTCAAAGACATCAATTCTAAACGCTATGATGTTGATATTCAATGTCGTAGTGTGTGGTCTTCTGATCTTTCGGAGCTTCCCTCAGGTGTTGTCTGCTACACGGACGGTTCCAGTTATAGAGTCCTTACGGGTTGCGAAGTACTCATCAAGGGGAGGGCAGAGACAAGGAAAACACTTCTCTCTAAATCGGTTTACCTAGGTGAATTCACCTCGGTTTTCCAATGTGAAGTACAGGGTATCTTCAACGCTATTACATGGCTGGAGGATTACAACATACGTGAAACATCCATACACATTTATGTAGATAGTCAGAGTGCTTTGAAGGCACTTCAAGTAAGGGTAACTACCTCGCTGTCTGTCCTGGATTGTCATCACTGCCTTAGCAGGGTTGCTGCAAGTAACTGTGTCAAGCTGGTGTAAATTCCAGCCGACTCTGGTTACCGTGGTAACGAGGAAGCTGACAGACTGGCAAAATTGGACTATGATGCCAATCATTGCCGTTTTATTGGCCCTACTCCGGTGGTCCCTATTTTGTTATCGCTTGTTCACTGGATAACTATAGAGCTGTTCTGGGAGGAGCATAAAAGGTCGTGGAACATGAAGCGAGGGTGTTACAAAACAAAAATATGAATTGACTCACCACTGTATGGTAGTTGATCCTTAATTTGGCATTCGCGCAAGCACCTCCGTTGACTGGTTGGTTTAATCACTGGACATGGAGAGCTTAGAAGGTATGAATTTCTTTTAGGTTTATCGGACTGGCCAACTTATTTATGTGGTGAGGAAGACGAAACCCCTATACATTTTCTTACCTCGTGTCCGAGGTTTGTCTTTACCAGGAATTTATATCTAGGTAGCTGCATCCTCACATTAGATATGTTAGGTCAGACCACTGCGGGAGAACTGCTGGCGTATGCATATGCTACTGGTTATCTCGTGGGCCAAAATTAAACATTATTAACGGGACGTCCGCAATGGGCCTTATTGGCCTTGGCGGTGTCCATGTATACCAATCTCATGATCCACATGGTGCCCAATAAAAATAATAATAATAATAATATGCTATATAATATGCTAAAATTAGCAAGTTGATGGAAAAGTTGATTGACAAGTTATGTATGTTATCGATAATTCTAGTGTTAAAATGTGATATATGTACTCAATAAGACTAAATACCCAATCCAAGTCATTTTCAGTTGATTTGAGGAAATATTTTTTTTTTCAAAATTTTTTGCAAAATTTTGAGATCAGTTTCGAAATTTTGAATGTCACTATAGTAACTAATGGGTTTTGACTAAGACTAAACAGGCTTGTAAGTCTTACTTTTTTAGGGTCATTAAAAGTAGTCCGAGGTCAATCGGACCCTTACTTATGGAGAATTGACATTTCCCTACCCCATCGTCCCCTACCATTAAAAAGCATTGAAGTAATGGCAGATACATGGTATTCTTAACGTACTAACAATGAGCTGACTCATGACTTCAAATCAGAGCCAGATCAATAGTAAAATATACATAAAGCTCTGCAGAGGGAGCATGCATAAATAACGTGTGTTTTAGGGTGGGAGGGTTTCATGTATAAAATCGTATTTACGTCACATATTATGTATGTATATGCTGATGTTAGGTGGATGGGGTAGCTTTAATATGAAGTACACATAATATATGCATATACCCTATGGTAAAAGATGAGATGAAGGATAAGTCATGATGAAAGCGATCAATAGAGAAGAAACCCGAACGATCGATAGTGAAGGAGGCTAGTGGCTTTACATTCTACTGTAATCCTGGAGAGCAGTTGATGATGCCTGGTCGAGTTCTAAAGTTCTACTGAGAGGGTTAGCATTGCAGTAATAGGGAATGTGTTAGAAGGCAAAGTCCTTTACATTCTATTGTAATTCTGAAGAGCAGTTGATGATGCCTAGTCGAAATCTAAAGTTTGTTTAAAAGGGTTAGCATTGCAGTAATAGGGGAAATTTTTAGTAGGCAAAGTCCTTCACATTCTATTCTATGAAAGATACGAACAAAACTCAAAGATTGATAGTTACTAACGTAACTCAAAGAGCTGATAAATGAAATGATATCAATGTTTAAAATGCTTTTATTATTACCAATTACAAAAGTGCAAAACGTTTTTTGTATTTTAAATTACAATACATTTTTGTTATATTTTTGTTAAATTTTAAATTACAATACATTTTTGTTATATTTGTTGTTTTATTTTAAATTCTAATACATTTATTTTGTTTATTTATTTTTTGTAAATGTTTGATTTGTGTATTTGTTTTTTGTAAATGTTTATTTGAAATAACAATACATTTATTTAGTTTATTGATTTTTTGTTAATGTTTATTTTGTGTATTTGTTTTTTGTAAATGTTTATTTTGTGTACTTGTTAATTTTTCTAAAAGTTATTATAAATTACAATACATTGTGTGTATTTCTTCATTTATATTTTGTAAATGTGTATTGTTAATTACAATACATATTGTGTTTTTGTTTACTAATTTTTTGTAAATGTTTATTTCAAATAACAATACTTTATTTATTTATTTTTTGTAAATGTTTATTTTTTGTATTTGTTAACTTATTTTTTTAAATGTGTATTTTAAATTACATTACATTTTGTATATTTGTTAATTTACTGCTATGACATACAGTATTACTATAAATAAAAATCATCATGCTTATTTTTCAATTTATACGTACATATCTATTTGTTCTTATTTTAAAGTATTTTTGTTACAATAGTTTTATATAATGACACTTTAATTCCACTCATTGTTTTTAAAGTTGTACTACATCTAGTTTTTTTGTGTAACTTAATCATATTTCCCATTGGGTATTTTCACAAAGTATGAAATCCGTTATCAGCTGCTACAACATATATAGGTATATCTATACTAAAATCTAATAGTAGTCTACACAGTGCTTCTCGAATAGAACTCGTGTTCATATTTTTAATGCCCGAAATGTATTCGTTTGTTTTTATCCAGTTCAAATACTCCTTGGTACAAGCAATACACGAGTACGGTTATGGTTTTGTCCAACGGTTTTTCGAATTTCAATCAAATTTTTACTTGACCTTTTTGATTTACAGACAAGGCGTTTTCGGTGTTTAATAAAAGTTCCACAGCAGTAAATACATTACCTGTAAAGTGCAACAACACAAATTTGCTACGGTTATGCTAGGGCTACGCTTTGCTAGATATGCTATGGCTATTGCTGCTGCGCTAGCTAAGCTAGGCTGACAATGAAACCTGTGTTTTTATAATTTATTATTAAGATAATTATCTCTGGAAATTCCATTTTCCAACGTTTTAAATGCGACTGTCTTTTGCAACGTTCTTGAAGCAAGTAAAAAGTTGTCGCCAGCTGTTGCGTCATCACCTTTAAAACTGTATGAAATAACTCGATTTTCTTTATTCCAAGTGACATGCAGCTCACTTATATTAAAATTTTCAAAATTAAATGCTGATTTTGTCATATTTTTATTGAAAGCTTTGGAATCCAACATGCAGAATACAATTGTTTTTGGAATTTTTCCAATAAAATTACGCCAAAAGGTACTGATGTCATTTTTTTTGGTACTGAAATAGCTTTCATTTGGACTTCGTTTGTTACATATTTAAATGTCTCGTTGTTTGATAACTGCTTTTGATGTAAATTCAAAACATTATGCGAAACCATCTTATGAGCAGCATAAAAGATTGCGTCTGTTATTTCTGCTTTATACGGACAACTAGAAAATTCAGATTTATCGTTTTGTGCGCAATCCAAGTACGAGTACGAATCGCTACGTTTTAAGACAATTCGACATTCTGTCCCACTTGGAATATATCTGTTTTGGTTGAAATAGTTTCCAAGCAGAGATCCAAGTAAATAAAATTGCTTTGAGTTTTGAGACAACATATATCTTGCGTTAAATCCAACGTCAGTGACTGCATATGTATTAGGGACAGCATTAGGATACCACATTTCATCCTTTAAGTATCCATCTTTTTCCAGTTGACTTGTCCCCATGCTCTTTGCAAGTAGGCTAACCATTGATAAAAGTTTGACGTATCCAGTACAAGTTGTCTATTCAAATACAAATGCAAATTTGAAAACAGCGCATAAAAAAACAAGTTTGTTGGTGCCGCAATGTCAGCTGCTTCGCATCTTGTAGCGTCTTGTTTGACAATCCTTACGCCTAAACTTAGCATAGACTCTTGTAGCGAACCGTAGTTGTCATATACTTATCTGAACTCAATTGGGTTGTACTCATTTTTAGTACTTAGTATAGGAAGGCATTAAATATAGTCTGCAGTTGTAAGTTCACTTATATTTGTAGGGGGTTGTTTCACCAAATTTAACTCTGAACTCAATGATTTTTGAGACGTTTTGTAGGTTGTTGGTTTTTCTTTAAAAATAGTGTTGATATCCATGATGACAGAGAGATGTGTTCACCTTGAATGTTAGTCTTTAAATGAGCAGTCAAGAAATAAGTATGGCTATTTATACTATTTCTTGGATCTTTTAACACTCTTTTGTTTCTTTGCAGCCTTTTTCCTTGTAAAAAACAGTGATTTCTTGATTCTTTGGCCTCTTCTAGTTTCAATTTCTTTAGTTTTTTTAACGTTTTTTTTTCTTGGCTCCGCCCAATTGTAAGTATGGCTATTTACACTATTTCTTGGATCTTTTAACACACTATTTGCTTCTTTGCAGTGATTTTCCTTGTATAAAAACAGTAATTTCTTAGGCTTTTGGCCTCTTCCAGTTTGAATGGTTTTTGTTTTTTAACGTTATTTCATTTATCAGCTCTTTGAGTTACGTTAGTAACTATCAAACTTTGAATTTCGTATGTATCTCTCTTAAACTTTAAGTTTCGTTCGTATCTCTCATAGAATAGAATGTAAAGGACTTTGCCTACTAAAAATGTTCCCAATTATTATTATGTATGTATTTATACAGCTGGATATGCACCCATTGGGTATGGCCAACTGTGAGTTAATACAACTTTAATTTTTGGACGGTCGGAGCACCTTAAGCAGATATAATATTTACTACAGTACACCACATCCCACAACCTACACTTTTAGTATTTGGATCGTTACGTATTCCTGTAGACCTCTTAGCAAGCATATATTTAGGCTGGTTTTCACCAGACAGCACAAAGTATTTTCCCTTTCGGAAAAAAAACACAACAGAGTATCTTATAGAATCGAGACGACGTTGTTACGTCGAAAATGTTCCCTAGTACTGCAATGCTAACTCTCTTAGACGAACTTTAGAACTCGACTAGGTATCATCAACTGCTCTATAGGATTACAATAGAATGTAAAGGACTTTGCTTCCTAAAAATTTCACTATTACTGCAATGCTTACCCTCTTAGTAGAACTTTAGAACTCGACCAGGCATCATCAACTGCTCTCTAGGATTACAATAGAATGTAAAGCCCCTCGCCTCTTTCACTATCGATCGTTCGGGTTTCTTCTCTATCGATCGCTTTCATCATGACTTATCCTTCATCTCATCTTTTACCATAGGGTATATGCATATATTATGTGTACTTCATATTAGAGCTACCCCATCTACCTTACATCAGCATATGCATACATAATATGTGACGTAAATACGATTTTAAACATGAAACCCTTCCCATCCTTAAACACACGTCATTTACGCATGCTCTCTCTTTAGAGCTTTATGTATATTTTACTATTGATCTGGCTCTGGTTTGAAGTCATGAGTCAGCCTATTGTTAGTACGTTAAGAATACCATGTATCTGCCATTACTTCAGTGCTTTATAATGGTAGAGGCCGGGGGGTGGGAAAATGTCAGTTCTCCATAAGTAAGTGTCCGATTGACCTCGGACTACTTTTAATGACCCTAAAAAAGTAAAACTTACAAGCCTGTTCAGTCATAGTCAAAACCTTATTAGTTACTTCAATGACATTTGAAATTTTGAAACTGATTTAAAAATTTTTAATGACTTTGATTAAGTATTTAGTCCTATTGAGTACATATATCACATTTTAACACTAATATTATTGATTACATACATAACTTGTCAATCAATTTTTCCATCAACTTGCCAATTTTAGCATATAATATAGCATATTACATAGAATAATATAAATAATATTATATAGTATATAGCATATTATATAGAATATTAAATAGAATATAGCATATTATATAGTATATAGCATATTACATAGAATAATATAAAGAATATTATATAGTATATAGCATATTATATAGAATATTAAATAGAATATAGCATATTATATAGAATATTATATAGAATATAGAATATTATATAGAATATAGCATATTCGCACCCTCACTCTATGCATACAATCATTCGCACCCTCACTCCACGCACACAACCATCCACACCCTCAGCCTACGCAACTCAAGGACGTCTTTCACAGTTTAATTTGCACCTGTGTGAGCCAATTAAAGATTTACCTAGACACCAATCTGCTTATATAATACTACTGAGGATGCTGCCCAGGATTTTTATGCAAAATCTTATTTAGGTAACGAGAAGATTTTTTAAATCATGAAAAACTAATTTTGGGATTTCAACGGGCATCACATTATCCTCAATGTGTGCCGTTCCTGCGAAACTTGCCAAAGGTATGCAAAAGTCAACCGTAAGAAAACGGGACTATTGCACGTGATGATGACTCTTTAAGTTACATTCCACTGTATCTCCGTGGACCATATGGGTCCCATAAATAAACTTTTTGTAGTCATAAATATGTATTAGCCATCATGGATCAGTGTATAAGGTATCTTTGGTTATTTCCTTGTAGATCCACTAGCTGGAAAAACTTTGCGAAACATCTTATTCCATTTGTGCAAGAAAACCATCCGCGTAGCATTGTCTCTGACAATGGCAGAGCTTTCTTAGCCACCGTAAACTTATAATTCTGTTTCCAACATAACATTACTCGCAGTAACACAGCCCCTCACCATCCATCTTCAAACGCTTATTGCAAAAGGGTGAATTTAACCTTCAGGAGCATCCTTAAGAAATTACAATTTGAAAATAACTCATTCTGGGACCTGAAACTCCCAGAAGTACAGGATGCGTATAACAATTCCACATTCTAGTACTAAATTTACCTCTTATTTTCTGATGCACGGCATAGGTCTGCCCAATAAAAATTCAAATTTGTTGACTGAACATCTAAATCCCGAATGGTATTTAGAACAACAACAAGTTCGCATAGGCGAACTGTTCAATATTCGTATGCAAGCTTTTTAAAATTCCTGTGAAAGCTAATTAAAGATAAAATTAGCGTTTGTGATAAACGCTACCCAGCTGTAAAGCTTAAGATTGGTGACTTAGTATGAAAACGCAATTATACGTGTCGACCAGGTACCTAATCTAAATTCAATATGAAATACACTGGGCCTTATAAAGTAAACAGTGTCAATGAAAACATCCATTCATACTTTTTCTGTGACCACACAGATTATATAAATGAATCATACCGGAGCGCACGCTTTGGTTGGCCCATAGCTATAATTTACGTAAATATGTTTCTGATCAACTATCTCATTCTCCGAAGGAATCTCACGTCAACTCTAAATGGATCAACGACATTCGATCTGTCCCGGCGGAAGACGTATTCCTAGCGGAGCGTCGTTTAGATACCACAGAAGATTCTCCAATTCCAATTAAATGGTATTGTGGACTTTCTGCCACGAGGGGATTAAACCCACTTAGCAGAACCTCCCCCACAAAATGGAGCACTATCAGCACATACCGACGGTAGCTCTTTCTATCAGCCTAACCAAAGTATACAGAGCACGGACAGTTCTCATTCCTCTTGGAATGTTCGCGCCCAACCCCCTATTAAACGAAAAGCCGACATCATACTTCCACAACCGGAACTCTCGCGTCCATTCTTTGTTAACATGTCGGCGTTTTATTAAACGACTGGGGGTGTAGTCAGGGATGGTCTGATTTTAAACCCTCAAAATTCAAAAGAATGGACACATCGGGTCTAAACTTCGGATCAGTCCTCGCCCTCATCGTAAGGAACTCCAACATGGTTGGAAAAAATAGTGCAACTAGTAGGCGTAGTCAGAAGCGATTTTACAAGCTTACTTGGTTTAGTAAGAGTTTTCGGCGCCGTAAGTGACATTAGCAACTCAGAGAGCTCCGACACTAAAAGCGCACCTGTCAGTCAAAAGAGTGTAGAGAGCAGACGACAAATCTCTGTAAACTCAACTCAAAATGACAGACAGGAAACTTCAGTCCATAAGAGTATTGGGAGCAACCACAACATTGATGTAGGCCCGACCCAACCGGACTTATCGACACAAAGGATCGCCGAAAGTAACTTTAGAGACCCTCTTTCAACTAAAATTTCTTCCCCAACTCGCATGGGCGGCATTTCCCTCGCCAAAGGTAGAGAAAGAAATCTCAATCCCTAAAATGCTATGAGGAACGAACCACCTGGAACGCCTCAAAATTCATTAGTTTAACCAACAAGATTCAAAATAAGAGAGAGAGAGAGAGAGAGAATTTATTTGACAAATAAATCACTGGCATACAATTATGCTTGCCCTTTAGGACACAGTATACTTCTACAAAATGTTTATAAAATATTTGATTGGATTATGTGATTATAATATGGTTTATTTTATATTAGTAGGTATTGGCCCTGGTTGGAGAGCATTGGGTTTAGATCCTGGGTCGTAAACATGATGGTGATAAATTCTGTGGCTTCCTCTTAGAGCTTCTATTACAACGTCGTCTCGTAGGGAGACGGGAAGTCCGAGTTGGATTCTAAAATCTTCGAAGAACTTGGTGATCGTGCCCCTGGCACCGATTAATAGTCCTATCACTTTGACTTCTTTTAGATTGAATCTTTTAGTTAGGTCGGGAATACATGGTTCGTATATACGTTTCTTTTCACTGTTAACGTCTTCCGCTTGGGTATGGTTGCCTTCAAAACGGATGGTTGGATCAATTATGTATCCCTTGCGGCTTCTTTTTTCGAAAGCCAAAATATCTACTCTTCGGTCGGCTTGGATCCCATCGCTGGATGTACAGGGCAATTCTACATGAACTTCCATGTTTGGGTTCGCTTTTAATTCTTCGGCTATTAAATTTACAATCTTGTTGTGTCTGTCATTCCTTAATAATTCGCCATGTCTGCATGACCCGAGAACGTGAGGGAGCGTTTCAAACTCGTCGCAGCCTAAAATTCTGCAACGGCTGTTCCCGGAGTTGCGACCTGGGTGAATTCTTACTGAGGTGACATTGCCTACCATTTTCAATGACGTAATCCATTCCGAACAGGATAGTCCGATTTTTGAGTGAATTAATTTGTTTACTGCGGGACACTCTTGAAAGAGGGCTACGCCTCTTCCTTTCTGGTTTAAATTGCACCACGATTGGTACTCTTTTTCCCGTAGTTCTGTTCGCAGAATTTTTGATGGCTTGGCTTTTTTTAAATTCTGAAGGATATTGCTGTCAAGATTTAACTGTCCGAGACAAAGTTCGATTTCTGCGTCCAAATTTCTAATTTTGTTGACAGTGTCGTCATTGGCAGAGATGAGGACATAACATGCGTTAATATTCTGAATATATGCTTCCCATTCTGCTTTTATGAGGGAGAGGCCTTTGACTCCGATGCAGGAGTAAAGCATGTTGTTTGGGGTGTCGTCGGGGATTTGGAGTATTTCCTTGACGGCATGACGGATTATTTTGTCCACGTCCTGTAAGAATTTTTTCTTCAATTTGTTCAATGGTGCAGTTTGAAAGGGGTATGCTAATGTGGGGAAGATATACTGATTAATTATTTGAAGCTTCTGATCTGCACGTAAAGTGGAAGTGGATACGATGTTTTCGAGTTGAGACTGCAGATTTTGAATCACCTGGGTTTTGTTAAACAGAATCTCGTCCGAAAATGTCACTCCTAGATAGCGGATGGTTTCGTCTGACTTGATCGCTCTAATTTTATTGGAGTTGTCCAGTACCAGGTCGTCAGTTGATAACTTCCCTTCCTCGATTATTATTGCGACAGATTTTTCGACGTTTATTTCCAAACCCATATCCGCGAACTTACTAATTGCCATATTCACTAAAGTGACAGCTGATTTTCTTGAGTTTCCTACCAAACCCGTATCGTCGGCAAAGGCCTTGTTTGAAACTCGAACGTTTGGCAGGATCTCGAAGCCATATCTCAACACAATTTCTTCCTCTGAAAGCTCGTCGAGAACTGGTCTGGTAGATAAGTTAAATAACTGTGGGGATGTGGGCGCGCCTTGCATGACACCTCGGCAAAGTTCAATTTCTTTTGTTTGTCCATGCTTCGTATGAATCTGGGTTTTATTACCTCTCATAAGTGTGGAAGTCAAGTTTCTTAAATCTGAAGGAACCGGCTCACATTTTAGGGCTTCATCGGTTTGGTCGTGGCCCACGGCGTCAAACGCACAACTCACATCTAAAAATACAACTACACATGTGGATTTATTGGATTTAGCTGATTTAAGACAACCGTCTATTATTGTACTGTTTATGAAAGTACCGGGTTGGTTAGTGAAGCCTGTCTGATTAGGGTTCACGGTGAGACAATCACGTAGGCGCTTGTCTATAACTTTTTCGACAATTCTTCGGAGTACAGAACAGACGGTAATGGGGCGCCAGTTCTTTGCTAATTTTGAGTCTCCTCCTTTGAATATGAGGATCGTTCTGGCGTTCCTAAACGAATTTGGTACGTAATTCCATTTCAACATGATTGTTAAAACTACCGCTAGTATTTTTGACATGATTTTTGAGTGAAATTTTACCGTACGGGGAATGATTCTGTCTGGACCCCCAGAAGAGTCTGAGGACAACTTGGTGATGGCTGCTTTGACTTCGTCTGGGTCTATAATTTTATTGTGATCTGCATCTATTTGCAGTTGTTGTTCTGGGTTTAATGGTTGTTTAGGGATAACGTTTTTATTTTGACTGCTCCAACGACTTGAGAATTGACTGTGTAGAGTTTTTAAATCTATTTCACAGGATTCACTGTTTGATTTTGAAAGTAATCGAACGGCTTTCTTTCTTTGGTTGTAGTATAGCCACTGCATTTTTTCGTAATTATGCTTTTCTTTCCTACGGGTTCGGTCTCTTTTGTACTGCCGCTCGGGATTATTTGATTGTGAGAACTTTCGATCATTTTTCTGGAATGCCCCGGTTTTTCGCATTGCATAATACCGGCTAGTGGGATTTTTTGGACCGGATAATTTATCTTGGAGATCTGTAAGGGTCTCCGTTAGCGCGGACATTAGAGCTTCGAGTAATTCACTGTCTTTTTCCTCTCTTTCTAGCAATACGTCCAAATTCTCCTTTATTACCTTTAAGGATGGGTGTTCTACATCAGAATTTTCTACTGCGGTTGTTGGTTCTTTTGAATTGTCGTTGCGACTAGCATCAGTGTTATTTGTAGTGTATTGGCTCACTATTTGGCCTCTTCGAATGGTCTTATGACGTTTTGAGATGTGAATTGCGAGGCCTCTTGTTCCCATGCACAGTTCTGGACAGTGTGGACATGGAGTGTTTTTTGGTTTTGAATTTTGATTACTTGGATTCTGATCCTGGTTGGTCAGATTTGAGGTCTGCTGTGGCGTTTGTGTTTGAGAACTGGAATCTTCAGTTCCGCCTGTCATTCTGACTAGTGAGTCTACCGTTTCGGCTGGGTCTGGGACTTTGGGTCTATCTAGCTAACTTTCTGTTCACTGTGAGAGCGTCGCCGCAGGCACTATGTATCTGCTATGCTTTACATACGGAGTAAGCTACCACGCTTGTTTAATAGTCACGACCTAGAAGTAATTTTTATTTTCAATTTTGGATTGTTGAAAATACGCACTTAACTGATGATCTAATTATAGAATTTTGTATCCATGTAGAGCCCTGACTTTAATCTATATGGTAAGGTGACTGTCACGAGGTGCCAATTAGTTTTTCCCTTCCTAAAGTTTAGTTAAAGCCGGAGAGACTATTATACACGTGCGGCGTGGTCTGCGCCTCGCAGATGGCTCAATAGGTTCAATCAGCCAATCGTTCAACAATTTAGGGAAAGCCCTGAGCATACTTAAAATAATAATTTCATGAATAGTCAATTAACCTCTTGGAGTGAAGAGAACATCCAACTCTTACACGCAAACTCTCCATTCCCTCTTAATTCGCTACACCAAAATCAAAATGTAAATCAAAATCATCTTGGCCTTAGTGAAGAAATCTCGAGCACCGTGGCTTCAACTCAGAATATACAGAGTCAAATTAGTTTTAGAGAGAGTCAAAATCAGTTTCACAGCCAATCTTCTAGGAGTAGCCAAAACCCCAAAATTAGTTTTTAGGAAAGTCAAATTATCTCCCGTTCTTCACAAGGCAAAGACATATATCTAAACATTCATTTATCACATATGGAGTGCTCGCAAAGCAATTTAAACCAGAGGGAACCTGAGGATTCTTCCTCTAGGGGCTCCCTACCTACCAGGGTCAACAGGGAAAGAACCCCTTCTCCCCCTGAAAATCCCATATCACAATATAATGGAGCTTAAAGTCAAACTCCATATAGGAGAAAATATCATAGAGTTGATAAAATTAGATCTGCCCTGAGCAGGGAACCTCAGTCCAATTTTGCTCCAACACGTACTTCAAGAAAGAAAAGAAATATTCAGAGTTACTGGGTCGATGCCACTCTTACCCCCAGAATATCCCTAGCAAAGTATCCTAAAAGAGACAGAGCCAGAGAAATTTTCGAGAGTGAAACCGGTGGGTCACAAACCAAAACGACTGAGGATCCCAGCTCATGTTCGAACAAAGAGTTCGTACACCGTAAGAAACCCAAAACTCGGTAAAGGAATTGTGAGGTTACTTCTTGCGCCTCAAACGAGAGCGATCTCCGTCCTGGAGCGGCAACTCGATCAAGAAGAGCACTCTTGAAGGCTATTGAACGAGCCACCAGCTCAACTGCCCAAGGCAGGAATCCTATTTTAAAACCCCGTAAAAATAAATGAAAATAATTAAATTCATCTCCTACTTCTCGTAATGAAAGTGTAAAAACAATTCAGGTCGATTTAATCTATTAAATGATCAAATGCATGAAGAACATGTATACCAACATTTCTCACTTGATTCCGACTTTTTTCGAATCGAAATAAAATAAAATGAAAAACCAGAAATTATTAAAATAAGTACCAACATTGGTCCCAAAATTACAAAAGGATTTAGGATTTAAGTTTACAAACAGCATCATATCTCTGGCGTCTTCTTCTGTAAGGGTCAAACAACAGCAAAAATGCTTAACTACTACTTGCTTAACTTCAATATTTTAAGGCTAAGTTTGAATTATCACAAACTTCTAAACAACCATGGGATACTTTTAAACTTTTAATAGGTAGTAAAGTTACTTCGTCTAATATTATTAAGTTTAAAATAAATAATACTACTATTTCAGATAAATATGTAATTGCTGATAGGCTGGCTGACGTATTTGTTGTCAGTCATGAAAATGAGGATAATTTTCTACGACTGTTTTCTCCGCAAGTTAATAATAGTGATAAGCATTCAACAGTTAGTATTAAGGAAGTTAAAATACTAATTAACAAAACAAAAGGTAGTTCCTTAACTAAATTAACTGGTATACCTTCTAAAATTATTAAACTTCTCCCTGATATATTTGCACCTATTCTGACAAATATCTTTAATTATGCACTAAAGACTGGACAGTTTCCACATATATGGAAAAAAGCTGTTGCCACTCCTATACTTAAGCCCAATAGCAATAAATTACTCCTGGAGTCATACCGCCTTATATTAATCCTTCCATTTCTTTCTAAAATATTTGAAGCAATTAAATCTAAAAGAATTATGTATTTTGTGGAAAGTAATAACCTGCTCTCAAGTTCCCAATATGGATTTAAGAAACATAAATCTTGTCTACATGCACTAATTAAACTCTCACACAAAATATACACTGCTTTAGAAAGTAAAAAACTAACAGCTGTACTCTTTATTGATCTTTGTAAGGCATTTGATATAATAAAGTACCAGAAGTTTATTCAAAAGCTTCATAATAGATATAAACTACCTTTGTATCTAATTAAAATCCTTTGAGATTATCTTCGAAATAGAGAGTTGGCTATTAAACTGGGTGACTATGTATCAAAATTGTACAAACTGAATGGAGGCGTGCCTCAAGGTAGTGTTTTAGGACTAATTTTATTTATTCTCTTTTTTGACGATATAACTGATGTATTGAAAGACTCTAGCCTATACGCGGATGATGTAGGTTCCACGTCTTTAGCCTATACATCAGTTGTACTTAAAGAGGAATTGGAAATTACGCTGTCAAATGGTACTAAATGGTGCTTAGATAATTGTATGGCAATGAATTTTGTAAAAACAGTATATATAGAATTCTATACACCAAGGTCTAGAAATAAAAGTAACTTTAACACTATTTAATGTAATAATAATACTGTACATAAAGTTGCTAAATTTAAATATTTAGGAATATTTTTTGATAGTTACATGAAATTTGATATACAAGGTGCGCATGTTATCAAGAAAGTTATGTTTAAAGGATCACAACTTGTTCGATATAAACGTTTCAATCCTGATAAGCTTATGCCTATACTATTTAATTCTCTTATTTTCTCACACATTGACTATGGACTGCCTGTATGGGGCGCTGTAAGTGATACTGTTTTAAGGAAATGCCAAAAATCAATTAATCATTTTCCTAAGTGTATATATTTTAAAAACTATAGTTTTAATTTTATGTTAAATAAACCGTTAAGTATACCTAGAAATGTACGTAATAAGAAAATTGATATCAATTAATTATATGAATCTTTATCAATATTAACTGTATTTGAAAGGCTAACTTACATAACTGTGTCGATGACTAAAATATTATAAGCTCAAACTGATAGGCTTTTCTGCCTATCAGAAATTATCCGAGCTAGTAATAAGAGGTCATCCAGACACAAACATTATTTACAAATCCTGAGGCGCTCATCCTTCTACCACAATTCATACCAATATCGAGCAGCTGAATTATGGAACTCGATACCACTATACATACATACCAATAATAATATCAAAGATTTTCAGTATGAATTAAATAAATGGTTGGTGAGCAAGCGACATTAGCATACTAAGCTATATATAATCCTTGTACTAAGAATACTATTAGCTATGCTTATCACCTCATATTATAATATTCTGATTTTGATAATATGTGTTGACATTTTGTTGAATTATGTTGTACTGACTTTTATACTGATATGCCTGTTAATAATTTAATAAACTACATTAACATATAAGTAAGTGTTCAATATGTTACTGTATAAACTACTAGAAATGAATGAATTTTACTTAAATATTGTATATAAAGCCAAATAATTGAAGATATGTATTAGTAATCTAATAATTATTATTGCTATTACTATTATTTATTATTTATTACTATTATTTATTATTCTAGTTAATATGTAGCCTAAGTGTCTGTCTATGGAATTCAGTGTTCGCCGCTGTTTGATTTGACAATAAAGCCATTACATTACATTACGCCACAAGTTTGCTATCTAGGTGGATCAACAGATCTAAAAACTAATCTACTACGCCAGAAGTTCGCCATCTGGGTGGATTGGTAGATCAAAAAGACAACGCTATCGGAAGTTCGCTATCAGGGTGGGTATGTTTTTGCAGGAGGTAAAGCTATGTCGCTGGGAAACCAATGCCTATATGTGAGATCCCATTCCTAAATCCTCACAAATCAAAAATTAAAGTTTTGAATTAAAAATTCTTAAAAATATAAACAATATCTCTTAACATGGGTAGGATGTAAGCTTGATATAAAAAAATGTATGACAGTGACAGATAAAGATTTTTTTTAGCGATAGTGACGACGGAAACGTCCCCTTTAAGCAGGAAGATTTTCAGTTGGGATCGGATACAGTCGAGTTTGAGCCCTCGCCAAACAGTTCTACTAACACCATAAATTGGGATCCCGATCTGCATTTTTCTTTACCTGTGACCACAGACTCGGAAGCTCCCACAGCGTCTGCCTCTATCCGGAAGGAAAATGCTCCGCAAACCGCCGAAGGCAATGCCAACGGGCGACCAAAAAACTCTGATGATGAGTCAATAAATTAAAATTTAGTTTCAAAATTAGAGAATGTCCACTTTGTAAGGATTATTTCATAAAAGGGGACATTAGGCATATCTATAAAGGTTGCGCCCTTATTAAACCTCCTAAGAAAACGAGAATACAACGTTGCGGCCACTGCGGTGGTGGGCACCGTTATAAGTTTTACGGGGTTCAAAAACGGACCCCCAAAACAGAGATTAGAACAATAGTGAAAGTTCTAAGGCAAAATAAAAAATCATTTCTCCTTCAGATTTCTTAAAAATCTAATTTTTTAATTTCAAAATTTCCAAAGTGAACTTAATTAAGTGAAACAAAATTTTCTAGCTTTATACAAACGCCGGTGATCAGCCGACGTTTAAACTTGCTTTATACGCTTAAAACTATCAGTTCTTTACGCTGGGGAGGAGAACATTTAGTGATCACAAATGTACACTCCTATCATTCTTGATTTTTTTTCACTTTTTTCTCTATCCAGATGTCATCTTTATCTTCTTCTGACAGTAATAGAAAATGGCCGAAATTACCATCGAACCCTCAGGCTTAACCCATTACGCAGTACCAAATCGACTACAAATTGTTAGCCATACTAAGTGAAACCGTCGTTCCCCTACAGAAAAAAGTGGAAAAAGTGAAAGGTCAACCCAGTCCAGTTTGGAATTTTTCAAACCACAAGCAACCAGAATCATGATGAAACTCATCACTAGGATTGCTTTAAAAGGAATCAAGGAATATTACCGTGCCACTGCTTAGAAAGACTTCATGATGAGATGTTATGAAAAATCTTTTAAACTTATCATACACGGCTTTAAAAGAGTCTCTGATGATGAAGAAACTCCTTCAGACCCATCCCTCACCTACATTCCAAAGCAAGCAGGGATGGCCCTCACAAAGGTGCAAAGTGATCGCCGTAGGGAAAGAGTCACAGGTTTCTTCCTTCCTCCCCTACAATCACATTTAAACAAAGATTTCATTGTTAGTCTGGCTTACCCGATCATCATATCGGACTCAGAGACTGATTCGGATGATGAGGAGAAGGAGGAACAAGCTCCAGTGTCGAAAAGAGACAGCTGCCACCGAAAGCAAAATCGACAACAAGAGCCATTCAATGCTCCAGCGGCTCCACAGCCTCTACTTCCTCTTCCACCCTCTTCAGCGATCCCAGTTCGAGGTCGTCCTCGACAACGTCAACAGCGAGTTCGTCCAGACCCACCGTTCGAAAATGACCCAAATTTCACATGGATATGGGGACCGCCGCCAAAGATCTCCGATGAAGAAGCCCAAAGACAAAAGCTTGACTACAACCGTCGCCGACATAGGCCAGGGTGGGAGGCACCTGACACTGGAAGACCACCGCTTAAATAGAAGAGAGTCCCAGTACTACGTCCGGGAGCTCCTGAACCCATTAACGGACCCTCCGGAGCTGCAAGACCTGTTCTTTGTTTACCTCCCCGGGCGATTCCAATCAGTGCTCCGCGAATATCAGAAACACAACCACGAGGTGCATTGGCCCAAGCTTGGCTACACATCATTTCCAACCTGGGACCCCGTTTCCCAAGTTCTGGGTTAATCGCTCCTCAGACTCCTCCGGCGGTCCTAAAACCAACAGCGCCGGAAGAAAAACCGCAGATTGTCGGACAACGATTCAACGTTCCTTTGGCAGGAGGTCGTGCTCCAATCAATAAGGTCCAACTAAACTCCGGCATATCAGCTCTCGGCAGTCGGCCACCTCTTGACCTATAGAAATGGAGAATAGATCATCCGTTCGCACAACCAAAGATCACCGTTAGTAGTGTAAACCATTGCTAGGAAGTATGCAATTGACCTCTCCTTGACCCCATGACCCCTAAAGTCATGACCCCGTGACCCCATGACCTCATCCTCGTAACCTAACACCCAATGAACTCCCATAAGGCCATCTAAGGGTCATCCCCCGTAAACCTAACAGTGTACCGCTATATCGACCCTGCGGTCATCGCCCACGTAAACGTAACAGTATGACGCCGCCATTGCCCCGCCCTCTTTCACTATACCGCCACCGTACTGGTCAATTGCATCGCAATTGTACCCGCCCATTATCCCTCACAGTACACTTAAAGTGTACCGCCACTATGACGCCATCGCCCTGCCCCCGTCCATTGGCCCGCCACTGTACCATCCAAGGGTCCGCCACTGTACCCGCCATTAACCTGCCACTGTGCCGTCAATGTGTACTGACATTGTACCCACCAATTAACCCTCACAGTACCCCCAAAGTATATCGCAACAGTCACGCCACTGTCATGGGCCCCTTTTCTACCACGTGATTGGACGGCGCCATAGCCCTGTACGCGTCACATGGTCATGAAAGTGTCAGTCACTCCGACGTGTCAATCGCTGTTATGATTTAATATGTATAACGTATATATAGTGCATACGCTTATGTGTGTTTACAGTAATAATATTGTTGAATAGTCACATATAATCAAGTTATTTAATTGAATTTAAAGATGTAGCATACATTCAAAATTTAAACATTTGCATGATATATCCAAAACATATTTACAATATGATTATTATCATCCCACTCTTACTTTGTAATGTCCAAATGGAAGACTGTAGTTTATATCATCACCATCCGAATAGACTCTGTTTACATCAAGTGCATGAAAAGCAATTCGGTTCACATCAATTAAATACAATTGGTGATCAAAAGATCGTATATACTTACTGTTCTTACCCACTACTTTATTCTGCAATACCACGTCCTTCATGTTGAGTACATTGCTTCAAGGTGATCTTAGGAGTACCCTTGCATTTTATATCCCAAGTATCATCATAATTTAAAAGAGAATATTGTTTAGCTTTAATAATGTCAGCTTCTGCTATATCTCAACTTCCAATTTTCCATAAACTACGATCGCCAGCTGATCGTGTTTGCAAGATTGGAACACTTGGATATTTAACAAAAACTTCGAGACTTGCAGGTATTTTACAAAAGTCAAATATCTCATAATTTTTGACAAGTTTTTGAAAAAAATAATTCTCTAGGTCATTGCAAGACACAATTGCACTGTCTGTGTCACAATAAATACAGGTTAGATCATCTCCAAAGATACGTTTTTAACCTTAGTAAAATCGGGTGTAGTATTTTGTCTTACCTATTTCTAAACAAGTTAATCCTGCAATCATAATACAATCTAATTCAACATTTTCAGGTTTTAAAAAAATCATAGTTAATGTAGGACTTAATTTCTTGAAGTCCTTAAATAAAGGAGAGGATATTAACTCAGTCGTTTCAACGCGGGAACTCGAAAACTTAATGACAATTCGTCTAAACGGATTTTGCAACGTTTTGCCTTATATAGCATTATTTAAAAGTTTTAAAAAGTCTATGCCAAAAGAGCTTGTTGCTAATCTACGAAGTTCTAGGTTTGCTTACATGTACGATTCAAATAAATTACTTTCTGTAAATTTTATTGCTGAATAAACTTTTTCAAGTACTATTTGCTGTGACAAATAATATTGCAAAGTTATGTAATGCACAACGTATTCTTTTTTATCATAGCATAGTAACAACAATCGTGGTTTTTTAATAAATCCTTTAGAAACTTGGGTAAAATCTTGCATTTGCTGACGTTGTTTGTTAGATAGTTCTTCGTACGTTATTTTAATTTTTTCAGGTGCCAAGGGCACTTTCTGAGTTTTGTCATAAATCGAATCAGGTTATTTAAGATCTACTCTGAGAATGTAACCCGTATTAGGTTCTAAGACTGGATTTGACTAGTAAATATAAACAAGATCACCACCTCTAATATATTTAAAATCTCCTTGAGGGTATTTCTTGCAAAATGAGTACGTATAAAGAGCGTTAAGGTCAAAGTAGGCAATTTTATTTCGTTTACTTTTTGGATCATAATTGGACATACGTTCGTTATAAGCAGTAAATACTTTTGCCGCTCTATATTTAATACCTCCTGTTATACCGTCTTGTACCATTTTTAACATACAATCATCTCTTATATAATCAACAACAATGCCAGTAGACTTTAACATACACTGCCAACTGTTGAAATTGTTACAATAAGTAGGGTCAACCTGGTACGTTTTCATTCCCTCCATTCTGAAATTCTCCCATACAACGGCTAATAAAACAACATCGAACATATTGTAAAGACGCAAATAACTTTTGAAATTTGTAATATTTAATCTTTTACAGGTTTCCAAAACAGAGTTCCACTCATCATCTGTTAGTTTGTATAAGCCAACTCATTATCAAAATATTCTCTAGTTGGCATTGGCACATTGTCAGCCAGTACCTCTGGACCAGATAAAAACTTGTACGAAAAATCAATCTTTCTTAAAAGCAAAGTTTGCGATTCAGGGTTCAAAGTATTAGCTGAATGAGGTATCATTTCCTTCATACAATCATCAATTAAATAAAAATACTCAATATTTTCTTTCTGCAGGTTTGAAACTAGATTAGATAGACTAGTATTATGAAATTGACATGAGTCAATAAACCTAACTCTAGCATTTAAAAATCGTTTTTTATCTTTGCTTTTAATACTATTGTTTTGGGTGATTCCCATTTCAATAAACTTTTCTCCTGTTTTTGCAATTACTTTTACATCCTTTGTATCAATTAACTTTGAATCTAAGCATCTTGTGATAAAATGAAGGTCAAAGCCTAAACTATTGTGGCAATCACCGGCAATTCAAACCTTTATTTAATTTTTAGATTGCAAAAGCTGCAGATTGTTCCAATGTTTGAGTAGCTTTCTGATTGGCGGTTGTGATGCCATACTTTTTTGCAACTAGAGCCATTAAAATTTCTACGACACATCGAACATGCTGTAGCTGTTTCAAATTCTAATAATGCCTGCACTGTACGAGGAGCAAAGTTATTAGTTCTCTGCACATTTGCAATTAAACGTTTTGCTCATAAAAATATTCGTTCTAAAAAATGCTCAATTACATTTTTACTATCATAAAATTCAGCAAAAATAACAACACAACCTACCTTTCACATTGTTAATAACTACAATTGAATAACTAGCAGGCAAAAACTCAGTTTCCAAGGATGTTGATGATCTTTTTATTGTGTTTAATGGGGAAGAAAAACATTCAAAATCGTAAAATAACGTAAAAAGATATGGAAGTGTCATTTCAAGTCTGGGTAATTTTAAACGTTTCTCTTTTTTCGAAAATGTATAGTCTTGACCTTTTAACTTTACACAAATTTGGGTGTGAGCGTTAAATTTGTTTTCATTTCTAAATGTAAATAGGCATTTGGAACAGTAAAATGTCTTGACCGTTGATTTACTGATACATTTACTCATATCCGTTATTAACACGTAATGATGTTTCGTATAAGCATTTTGCGGTTGAGATAGCAGAAACAAATCAACAACTTTAGATGTGGTTAATAAACTTTGACAAAGAAGAACTATAGTTTTATCTTTGTAAGTTAAAACGTTTACTGCAATGTTATAATTATGTTCGAAAATTGAAATGTCCCTATTTACATCAACTGAATTTCCAATACCATCAAAAATAAAACAATATTAATAATTTTTCCACATGGCTGGTCTGCGAAGAGTCGTTAACTGAGTGTCTACGTTATCCTTCATAAAAATTCCTGCAGCTATGCAATAGTAAAAACATTTTTCGTCTACGTCAATGTTTAATTTTCCCTTTTTATTTTTAAACCAATTTAAAATCTGTATTTTACCACTACTTTTTAAAATGCTTAACTTAAAAATTTCACCAAGTCGAAATTGCAAAGAAATAATTTGTTTTACATACCATCCAGATCCTCGATTTGTAAATTCTTGTCTTTGTTCAAGAATATCAGATGTCGCGTTTAAAAGTAAATAATTAACTTCACTAGGATTGTACAACGTCAAATATTCAGAATACATATATCGATCGTCCTGTTTATATTTTCCAATTAATTTTCCGTTCTAACTTATTTCAGTAATTTCGTTTTCCCAGAGAATTTGCACGCAGAGCTGAATCCTTATTCCTCCTTGCCGTGCGTTGAGTACTTGAGATATCAACTTAATTGAATCATCGCGTATAAAACTTCTTATACTTTCAAATTCTAAAAACTTTTCGGTCGGTATATAAATGTGGGATACAGTAGCGCCACGGTTGCTTCTTGACTATTCTTTTAATACAGATAAATTAATTTTGAAATTGACCCCTCCATCCGCGTGACCCTCTCTCTGTACTACTCTAGTGCAGTAATGCAATGAAATTTCGGGTAACTAATGTTGACAATCTTCACATTGATAGGCGGTTTTAATATGAGCTCTATATTCCAGATGAGTTTGAGTTGAAAAATGACATCCATTCATGCGACTCCACAAGTACTGAAATTGTAAATATAAAATTTTATGAATATTTTATTTATACAAATGTCACAAGACAGTTACTTATTTTTAATTTTAATAAAATGTTAAAAACTTACGGTTGTAGCACCACTTCCGCTACGTGAGGCATCGGGAAAGAATATTATTTCATCGGTTATACGATTTGCTGGTTGAAAGCTGTTGGAACTAGTTAAGGGAAAACTTAAAGAATTCATGTTGGACGAATTAATTTATTTTTTACTCTGTCTGAGCAACTAATAACGAGCTAAAAAGCTGACTTTTAATACACTTTGCAAAATAATGTGTACGCAGACTTGTACAAGATGAATTTTATGCTTTGAGATTTGAAGCAGAACTGAACATGTATACTCACACCCACCTGAGTTTTATGCTGCTCGATTCACGGTCCTGCTCAGACGTAATCTAACTAGTACACGTAAACCAGTGTAAAATGTATGAACGTTTCGCAATTACTTGCATGATGTTATGTAACAAATTTAAGAGTAAAAATACTGGATCGTATTACTTGTAAAAGTATCAGTTGGAATTTGTACAACTCAAGTGCGCTGAACAAAAAGTGTTTCGAACCGTTTGATACGCTATTGATCAGCATAGAAAATTACGTTATTCATTTGCTATTTACTATTTACTTACAATATTTGCAATTGTTTAAGCTGTAAAGCAAAAGAGCGAGCGGTTTGCATATGCTGCAACGATTGCAGTCTACTAGTTAGCGCTTAGCGTTTGTTGTTAAATCCTGATTATTTTCTACTTTAGTGCAGATCGCCTGACAAAATCCTTGAAGATATCCAGTGCAGTGGAATTAAAAGTTGCAAATTAAGCACATTAGGAGTTCAGTGTGATTGCGGCGAAATTTTGACCTGTGCATCCTTATTTGTACAAAAACATAAAGTGTTCTTGTCATTCTTGCCAAACTATCCATTACCATATTTTGACCCTAGTTTTGATTGATGCATTCTCGGGCAATTTTAAACTTTTTATACAATGGCAACTCTTAATTTTGACCTGTGTGACAACATACATCAGCTTAATAAATGTGCAGTCAAAAACTAGTTACAAAATTCACTCACCCAAACTATTGCGAAGCCAAAAGTTGATTAGGTGAATTCAAATGAAACTCAAAAACAGATTGTGCAAACCGTAAAAAGTACATTAAAACTTTCTAAAGGTCGTGACATTCAAACACCACTACGAATGATTATAACCGGAGAAGGTGAAGTTAGTAAAACCAGCGTTCTTGAACATTTAAAATATACGTTGCACAATCAGGCTAAAAAAGCTTTAAATTTTACATATTATGTTCTCAGTCTGACTTTTTTAGCAGCGTTTGATGCTAGTAGTTAGACCATTCATTCTTTGTATCAGTTTATTTCTAGTACAAACTACTTTTAAATAAAAAACAGACTTAAAAGATTACAGCCTGTTTAAACCTGTTGTGCTTACTCGAGAACCCAAGGTCAAAGCAATAAAAAAAGCACAAAACTTTTACCAATCCTTTAATCAGTGCTTCACGTTAAAACATATATATCGTCAAGAAGGCAACGATGCTGAGCAAATGATATTTAAGGAATTCCTCTCAAGGTTGGAGTGCAACAAAATTAGTCAAAGTGATATTGATTACATCAAAAAATTACATTGCAAATTGTTATTACATAATAAACAAACTAGTTTTGAAAATCATATTCACGTATTTCAGACCAATGCTGAAGTAAATGCGCACAACAAAAATATGATATATTAAAATTTTACATCTCCAATCGAGTTTTTTAATGGGGAGGTATAATTTCAAGTTGCTATAGGAGCTCCGGTTATTCTTCAAAAGAATATTGCAACTAGGTATGGGTTATGTAATGGCAGCAGGGGCAGCGTGAGTGACATTATATTTAACAAGGACAGATACTCTGAAAACCAGTTGGAAGAAAAAAAGCTAGATGCAAATGATGTGTTTTGTTTTATTATTAATTTTCCCTCTTACGTTGGAACAAAAGTATGGAAAACCCCCTGCGAATGTGGAATTCCTATTTGTTTGCAACTATATCTTGTTCGTCGTGACTCGTGACCATCATGAAAGCATATCAGTGAATAAATTTTTTATAAAGTTGTGCTACGGTTTAACTATCTATAGAGTGCAAGGCCTAAATCTACCTGAAATATGCATATGTCTTGGACAGAGCGAAATGTTTTATGGCATAGACTACGTTGCGTTTTTAAGGGTAAAAAGCTTAAACGACATTAGGATTGTGGATGACATTTTAATTGCAGAGGGTAGACTCACAGAAAAAAGGTGTAATGTGGACTTTGTACAAGACGAAGAAAAACGTCTTGCTAACCTTGAGCAGCAATACTTGACTCTGCTGCAAATGAACCGTCCGAGAAGTATAAATACTGAGAGTAATTCTTTGAAAATCCAAGACGAACCCCAGACAGCAACAGTCTCAGTAGCTCCAGAAATTTTGCAGAGTGATGGAAAACGATCAAGCATTTCTAAATTACACAAACACTCTCAGAAAATTTCCAAATTATCTAACCTCAACTAGGTATTTAGTAGTTAGTAGTTAGAACTAATTTATTAACGTACACTAGTTTTAACTAATTGCTAAATTTTTATTACAGTTTAATTCAACCATGGCTGGCTGTTCTTCAAAGAAATCAACTGCTGCTAAATAAGCAACCACTGATGCTGAATACTCCAAATACCCAATATTCGACATACTGGAACTTGCTAAGGAACCCTTTTGTCTTGCTGGACCTGTAGCATCTGTCCTAGCCTATTTTCCAGATGACAACATTCCAACGTCCATAATCAAGGTTTTATTCAACGCAACCAAGGACTGAAAAACTAAAAAACAATTGTACAAAGGAATCTCCGAGAGAAGCGTAAAATTATTTCGTTTAACCAGAAGGAGGCAATGTTAGTTATGCCGCCAAGGTTACAAGACGATTTGCTTGAAATGAGCATTCAATCTTCAGCTTCCTATATGCCGGTTGAATTCCTTCACAAGAAATATTCCGACATTCTTTTAACATTAATTATTAATAAAGATTTTTCTCTAATGAAAAAGCATGCGCTTCATTTCCAATTAATTTTTGTTCCAAACCCTAGACATTTACAAAATGTTGATAAAGACGCAGTAAAAGCGTTTAAAACTCTGTTGAAATTAGAAATGACATATTTTACCGATGCTGAAAATATGTTATCATGTTAAATGTGATTGCAAATCTTGTAAATAATACTTAATTGAGTCTGTATGTTTTATGCAATTAAATTGTAAACCTTATAATACTTTATGTGGTGGTTCATTTGTGGAAATGTAGAATCATTATATGATGCAATTTATAAATAAATATACAGATATCCTTCAAAATAACATGAAAACGTATAAAACCCCTTTGTTTTTTACCATTTGTCTAATTATTTATCTGCATCTCGTATAGCAAACATATATTATGGCATTAAATAACCCAATAAGCAAGAAAAATGGCAAAAAAATTAGGCAATCATATTTAAATCAGCGTTTTTGGGGTCTTTTTTGGGTTTAGACGGGTTTTTAACAAATCGCAAAAAATGAGTCGACAAATTAAACGTTTAAGCAGAATTAAACAAGTAAGATTTATTTTTGTTGCACCAAAGTGCAAAAAAAACTTTCCACGCAGAAGGATACAATTATTATAGATAAACGAAAAGTGGGGGGCAGATTTAAAAGATGTGGCTAGCGTTTCGTCATCAAACAACAACAAAACGTTTGTGTTAGTAGTAATAGATGCAAAAGAAAGGATATACTCGATATTGAAAGAATAAAACTTCAGACGAAATAATTATGGGTTTTAAGTCTATACTTAGGGAAAGCGGGGTAAATCCAAGGTATTTGCTTGTACATAGAGGTACTGAGTTCCTTTCTAGTAAATTTCAAGGTTTGTTAAAGGCTTGTAATATTAAAACTCATCATATACATTCACACATCAAAAGTGCCTTTGCAGAACGTTATATTCGTACTCTAATTACTAAAATTGAAAGATATAGAACTAAACAATATACAGATAAAATAAAAAATGTATTATCACAGTTTACAACAGCTCTTAATAACACATTTCACCGGACAATAGGTATGAAACCTGTTCAGGTAAACAAACAGAATAAACATGAGGTTTGGCGCCGTATGTTAAAAAAATAAATTCTTGACAGTAAAACAAAACGTTTTTGAAAACCCTCAAAGTTTAAAATAGCTAATACAGTACGAGTTTCTAAAATCAAGGATTTATTTAAGAAAGGTGAATGATTTTTTTATTTTTATATATAATTTAAAGATTCTCATTAATCTCATCAGTTGATTTGTCATCTCAACAGGATAAACTGCTAATTGAAGCATCCAAAAATTTAAGATGAAAGCCGTTTAAGAAACGAAGCCTTACACGTACATTCTTGAAGACTTAAACGGTGAACAAATTCAAGAAGCTTTCTACGGTTTTGAGATTAATATTGCATAATAAGCAAGTATTATCATGTATCGTCAAAGTAAAAGCATTTACGTCACTCTGACTAGCGACGCTGACACTTTGCAAGCCCCTCAAAATACAAGTTCAAACTTTGTGTGTAAACTACCAGCCCCTGGACTTGAGTTTGAGCCTAATCGATATGAAGTGGGTATGCTAGGTATTTTGTATACCGCAGAAACTCCTACTGTAACAACACAACCGGACAACCGAGGTCTCGAGGTGATTAATTTGCCAATTGAAAATTTGACAACGAGTACTCTAGCACCAGTATCGCTATTGTTTCCTGAATTAAAACCGTTTGAATTTACCACATTTTATCTCGAAAAAAAGGATTTAATACCACTACCTGATTGGATATCGGACACTAGTGATCTTTTTAGAAAGGTCGGAATCCCTTTTAAATTTATATTACAACCTGTCAAAGATAACCCTCTTACTTCAAATCTTACAATTTATAATAATTCTTCAAAAAGTAATTGTATTGTATTGTATTGTCTTTATTCAATTGTCAAAGTTTACATCGAATTTAACCAATGATTTTAAAAACCGGACAACATAAGAAGAAGTAAGAGGTAGAAGCAAAACAATAACGCAGCTGGGTGATTAGCTATTAACTTATTCCATAAATTAATTTAATTTGATAAAATATTTAATACATTATATAACAGATTGTTGTCGAAGGCCTAATATATATTTGGAAATATTTTTGCGATAATTATTTATTTCAAGTCGCAAAGTTCATTGGGAAGGAAGTTCCATACGAACGTAAACCTTGCCTTTACACTTTTTTACCATGTTTCAGTGCTTAAAACTGGCCTAATGGTGTTTTCATGAATTAAATTTATAACAATTAACTCGTAATCATAGAGATTTTTATATTTTTTACAATTAAAACCACATTTTAAGTAATTAAACAGTTGCAGGGCGCTGTACATTTTAATGCGTTCTAAACTCGACAACACATTGCATTTCCCCAGCAAGAAACACTCATATGCAGGACTAAGACATACGTTCCCTCTGCACAGTCGTTGAAGGGATTTTTTCGTTTTACTTAAATTAATTTTATAAAAATATAAATAAATAAGTCTGTTAATTTTCCTTTGTAGGGTTGAATGGTCTTCGTGCTTTTGACAGGCCCACGTAGTGATTCAATAATCAATATTTGAATACAAGTGAGAATTTACCAATATTTAAAACATCTTAAAAGATTTATATGGCTTAATGCGGTAAAGTTAAACAATATTTGACATAACTTTTTTCTTTACACATTCAAAATGTTGCTTGAAAGTTAGGCTAGGATCAAGTGTTACGCCAAAGTAACAAAATAAATACATTCGTTTAATAATATTGCCATGACAAGACAATTCAAGGTTGCCTGGAGCGATCCTGCGCTTTATGAAATATCATAAATTTTGTTTAATTGTAATTTTTGCGCAAATTATTTTCTGTACACCACACATTGATGTCTTCTAGGGACGTTTGCAGTGTGGACAGCATTTCTTTACAATTGTCGCCGTGAAAATAAGGAACTACATCATCGGCATATAGAACACAACTACAAAATTGCACAATTGATTGAATTGCACACATGTTATTTATGTATAGAATAAAAAGCGTTGCGCCCAAAATCGAGCTTTGAGGAACGCCACAATTTAAAAAGTATTCACATGACATATAAGTACCTAGGCATATTTTAAACTTACGATTAATAAAGTAACTACATAGTAACTTTATAATAGAGCTCTGAATATTATATTGTTCCTTTAACTTATTTAATAATGGTAAGTTGGGCACCGTATCAAAAGCTTTAGTGTAATCAATAAACACTGCAGCGGTTTCACCTTTCTTTAAATCAATTTTGTTAAACACATCTTAAGTTACAACTTGAACTGCTGATTGACATGAACGATATTTTCGGAATCCGTGTTGGTTGTCTAGAAGCTTCGAATCACTTTTTTTTATTATATAAAAATGCATAATTCTTTCAAAAAGTTTCCCTAAAAATGGTAAGTTGGAGATTGGGCGATAACACTTTGCATCTTATTTATTTCCGCCTTTTTTGAAAATAGGAGTTATAATGGCACACTTCAGGCTGTAGGTAAACTGACTTTTTTGCAAACAAGCATTAAATAATGCTGCCGTTGGAGCCGCCAGGGAGGCAATGCAACTAAAAAATACAAGCGATGTAATAATATCATTTGAGTTAAATGATTTATTTTTCATTCCTATTGCAGCAGAAGTGACAACATTAGCCAAAATTTGGACTTTCTCTTCGTTTTCCCCTTTTATTTGGTTTTGGAAGTTCAATATTTCTTCAGCGCAATCATCTGTGGGGATGACAAAGGCTTTAGCTAGTTCATGAAAAATCTTGTCCTTCTCAGTAATAATTTGGTTTTCAGAGCAGAGATGCTCAACGTGTGGTAATGGTTCACGTCCACCCGCCACCTTTTTGTAGACCTCCCACAGTGAAGCTGACGAAGTGCAATTATCAGTTTGACTTTAAGTACTTTGACTTACTAGATTTAATTGCTAATATAACTTGATTAAGCAAATGTTTATAGGTTTTCCAGTGTTTATTTACCCCAGCTTGTTTAATTTTGATTTGATTCTCGTCTAGATCATCAACTAGCAAGAGTTCGCGCTTTAGTTTGCCACATTTAGTTTTTATTTTATTTCTCTTGTGCATTAATTTAATTATGAAATCATTTAAATATGGGCTATTTTTCCCATTAAATCTCATTTTTATTAACTTTGAGTGGGGATGCACTACATTTAAAATTTTAGTTTTAAAACATTTCAACATCTCATCCACAGTTTTATTGGCAAAAAAGTTCTAGTCAACTAGCTTAAGCTCGTTGTTTACTAGTTTGCAATCCGTGTTTTTAAAACTTCTATATTGATGAGTTTTGGGCGTACACTTAGGTTTATATGTCTTTTTGCACATAACGATTAAATTATGATGAGATATGGGGAATGGTAACGCCTCACATAGTATATCTTTTGGAATGCACTAGCTGTAGAAATGGTCCCTTAACGTACCAGTTGTTAAAGTTACTCTAGTAGGAGATTCTACAAGTTGCAGAAGTCCGTGGGAGTTTACAATGTGCCTGAGATCCTTTGAATTCCCTAATCAAGTAGGGTGATGTTCACATCACCAGCAATGTAAATATCTAACTTTTCCTCAATAAAGCTGCCTAGTAATTTGTCAAATGATTGTAAAAACACTGATGTGCTTGATGATGGTAGTTTAAATACACAAGTAACAATGATGCACTTACAATAAGGGGGTCGTATCTGCACAGTGTGTACTTCCACATTATTTATAAATTCAACATGGTAAATAAGTTCTTGGTTATTTAAATGTTGACTGATGCACCACAGAGTTCCTCTACCCTTTTTGTTTACACGATCGTGACGCATGATGTTGTAACTAGGAATAGAATATAAACATCTAGTAATCCCTTAATTTAGTTTCTGTATACATCAGTATATCCAGTTTAGTGCTCAATAAAAAATACTTAACTTCTTCAAGCTTCATTAGGTTCAAACTATTAATATTTAAATGTGCCATTTTGAATCCTTTTGCGTTTAAACTCGGTGATGAGTAAATACATTGGGTATTATTCGAAGGTTGGGAGCTGTCACAATCGCTCACGTTTGAGTCACTGGCTTCATGTATTTCAGGTCCAGGAAGGTTGCTGCTTATTGATGTATCCAGGGTATTGACAGTTACTAAATTACAGTTACCGCAAGTCCATGATGATTGTTGCAATAAGTGAAAAGCAGTATATGTTATAAGTGGAAGGCACGTTTTGTGAAACCACAAATTGCAAGAGTCACATTTAATATTAAGCTGATTAGTTCTGCCTTTGCGGTTACACACTGAACACTTATCCATATTTGAATTTTTGGCGCTCAGAGGATTGCTCTAAATAGGTTTTGAGCCAAAGGTTCCTGTCGCCAGCGGAGTGACTGGCACGTTGTTGCTTGCTTGAATACTGGGAAGGAACTAAATCAACACGTTGTAATATCAACGGAACTGGCAATTATTTTAGGCTTTACTCGAACCATATTTCCATCAGGATATTACGCTTCAATTAAGTTTGCAAGTAAAACAATGTTTGACGAAATACCAAATGATACAAAGTATAAGGTTAAATACGAAGAATGGGAAAACGAAGAACATTTGCTTGAAATAACCCAAACATTTAGGGGCATAGTGCCAACATTAAAAGATGTAACCAACCTAGGACACAGTGAATATAAAAAATACTTTAGTGATTTAGTCGATAGAATTCATAATATAGCTGAAAAATTGGAAGTATCCTGAGATGGTGAAAATAAATTTCAATTTCAATTTAAAGATGCTAATCCAAATTTGTATGTACAGTTAAGTAAAAGCATATCAACTGTTTAGGATTGTCTCGAGAAAAGTTTTTTCCAGGGACGTACAAGTCAGATACGACATTCAATCAATTAGAGTATGAAAAAATTAACAATAAATAACACGTGTACCTTCAATTTGGATTTGCAGATTGCTACAAAGTTAGCCTGAATGAACCTATTAGAATGAACGTTAGTGACGTTTTTGATATGATTATAGAGTCATTAGAAAACCAAGTATTTCCTGACACTGAAATTTGATTTAAATATAATAATAGCTATTTGTTTTTTAACAACTTAAGAGATGACATTAAAATTAAACTCCCGCCCACACTTTCAAGAAACTTAAGTATTTCTGAATATACAGAATTTACTTACACAACTCGAATTCCAATTGAAAATGCAACTGCTATTGCGCAAAGCGAAGAAGTAGAATACACTGAAAGAGATCAAGATCAAATTTTTCCTACAACAAATGTTCATCCAAAACGATTGCAAGTTTTGACGAATCTAATTATTAATCAATTTTATTCCCCAAACTTTCTACCAGTTTTACAGGATTGCGATTTAAGTGAAAACTATTTAAGCGAAACCCGCGTTGATTTTTCTTCAGTTGTATACTTGCCGTTATCGCAAAACTATATCCAAGAAAAAATCAAACAGTCAACTAAATATTAAGCTACACATTAAAGCTATACTGGAGTAATGCGTGATATATTTTGCGATCAGAAAACGTGTATTTTAGAACCTTTAAATACAAATTAAAACTCTAATAGTAATAATTCAACACTAAGAGGTGCTGAAGATGTTGATGATGGTTCAAGTGGGGTTTTAATTTCATTTAATTCTGGTCAAATATCTAACTCTGTATCTTTAGTAGACGCTCCAAAACGAATTCGCAAACCATCCGCTAAAAAACGACAAGTTGGCAGAAAAGTTCAATCCAGGACTCGAAAACGTTCTACTTTAAAATCGCAGCTTCTTAAACTTAAACGATTACAATCAGGTGGGTCTAGATGTAAAACGTCTACCAACAAAAAGAGTAAAACGCGGGCTCTTATGACCGGGAAAGGTCGTAAACGTGTTTTCAACTCTAAGCAAGTAGGAGCTGGGTGTAAAAAGTCCTCTAAGCATTCCAATAATCGTAAAAAATAATAGTTTTCAAGTATTAGAGAAGATGGAAGGTTAATCGTTATTTGAAGACGTGCTAACGGCTTACAAGGGGTCTGCAAAATCCCTTGTTTCTAATCTCAACTCGTTTTACCTTCAACCAACTGAAACATCACAACTTTGCAAAGGTACAATCGCTAGATAATCTATATACGTTTTGTTATTAATTTTGGGATCTTTCTTATAATAACATGTGTTTTCAGGCGAGAATATTCAACAATTCCCAAAGCTACCTCTTCGAGATAATTAAAACCCGCTGGAATTTGAAATTGACACGTTGGATTATGTTGATCCCAGCGATATACTGCTGTACATAAATTCCAGATTTTGCAATCAAGTCGGCACTGTGCTTTCTGCTACTGATGTCGTTAGCCCCTGTAACTTATTTTTTCATGCAATATTTAATAATGTTAAACTATATCTAAACGACATTAAGGTTTTTGATGCCAACAACTAGTACGGATACCTGGCATACATTTAACAATTAATTTTATTAAGTCCTGAAAAAAAATGATTTGCTGCTTGATGAAGGCTATTATCCTGACACTGTACAAGACAAATTTATTAAGGATGGAAACGCGGGATTCAATAAACGTTTTCATATGGTTACAGAATCTAAGTAATTTTCTATGCTAGGTATAGTTAAAACAAATTTGTTTATTCAAACAAGATTTATTCCTCCAGGTTGTGAAGTCAAACTTGTATTGTGACGAGCTTTACCTAAATTTTGCTTGATGTCAGCAACAATAACTAAACCAAGTGTTAATAGAGTCCCATTGGGACTTCCCAAATGTCCCAAACGTTTGATTGGCAAGGGTAAAAAGTATTTATTTTGCTGTAATAATATGGAAATTAAAACGTATACGCTATCTCAGGAAATAACTAGCAACATGACTAATGCAATCATACTAAAAAAAGTACCTAAAATGATTACAGTAGGATTTGTATCAAGCAGTGCTTACAATGAAAAAATTAATAAAAGTCCGTTTAACTTTCTGCATAAAGATTTAATTGAATTATCATTAACTTGGAACGGAGAATCTGCAGAATTTAAAATTATACCATTTAGCTTTAAAACTTCAAACAACTCGGGTGCGGACAATTTTCTGTTAGGAGTAAGATCACTTAGGAGTGCAGCTTCTTGGCCGGCATTAGGGAACGGGCTCACAAGAGATAATTACACAAATGGTAAGACTTGTACTTTTAATACATTTTATTTTTGTGGTTTCAACACAAATATTTATTACTTTGTATTATTATATATGTTTGCAGGTAATGTATAAACAACGTTTCAGTTGCTCCCTAGCAATACAAACGGTCATGTAGTTAACCGATCTGGACAAATTAAATTTGGAATCTGGTTAACAGCACCCTTAACCGAGTCAATGAACGTCATTCTTTATTGTGACTACCAATCGTTAATTTAAATTGAGAGAAGAGAGGCGAGGTAGTCCAGAGGTCTAAGGGCCGAGGCTCTTTTCTGATGGTCGTGGGTTTAATTCCCATTCAGGAGTCTACCGTGAGGTAGATTATCCTTAAACACCCGCCTCTCCTCGTGTGTGGTGGCTACGATCTTTAAAGCTTACTTGGCTCTTTGTTAGTACGGTGTCAGCTTGCCACACCTGTCTGTTCCTAGAAATCAGCGATTACGCTAACAAGCTTGACAATAAAGCCATTACAATACATTACATTACATTACAAACATAAACGAGTTACGTTTGGTGATCAGTAATTACCAAGTCATCATGAATACTACTTCGTTAACTAAAGCATTTCGTATTTTATTTTCTTGCTCTAAAATTAAACTACCAGTCTACGTTACAGTAGCTGACACTCTTTGACCCTCTCTAAAATATAATGAATTTCCATTTGGAGTTGTAACTAATGTGGATAACCATAACAGTCCAGGGTCTCATTGGATCTGCTTTTGGGTTATATCAGCAAGAGAATGCTACTATTTCGACTCATTTGGACATATTTAGGAAATTTACAAAAATATTCCAGGTCCTCTAGCAAAAATTTGTTATAAAAGTTGGTCACCATATTAATCGTCAAATTTAATTGTATGTGGTCAATATTGCGTGTATTTTCTTTACTCTATGGCAATTGGAATTTCGTTTTATGAGTTTGTAAGCAAGTTTACGTCAAATAGACGATCAAATGATCGCATAGTTGTCAAATTTATAAATTCCATTTGCAATTTTGATCCGTACAAAATTTATGATGTAGACAGTAAAATAAACCAATGTTGCAAAAATATGAAATGCTGTACTATAGCCTAATTGGTGTTTTAATAAAACCGTGAAAAAAATTGAAAAACGTTTAGTTTATATTTATTACTGCATACGTAAACATCATAAATTATCACTCGCAATTAAATAGTAATTTTGTAAATTTTAGGTTAAAGGCCCCATTTAAAATGCACATAAATGGTCCATCATTTGCAGAAAAGACGTATTTAGTACTTAATTTAATATTAAATAGAAAATCTATAATAGATACTCTAATTCAAAAAGTATTATATATTTACTGTGACTTTCAAGACGAGTTTTATGAAATTCAGAAACTAGATCTTGACGTTATTTTTCCTAATTAAATAATGATATCAAAAAACATAAAAACTCTCTAATTCTTGTTATTGTAGATGATCAGTTAGATATCATTTTTAAAAAAGGCAGTCCTGAGAATTTATTACTAACTAAAAATTTTACAAACTACTGCCATCATAGAGGAGTTTCAATGATACTACTTATGCAAAATACTTTTAAATCAGGGTTGCGTGACGTCAATTTGTTTACGCAATATCTAGTTATGTTTGATTTTCGACGAGATAGATCAGTTATAACGAATATTGGACGACAGAAGTGTCCCGGAGAAGTCAATTCTTTAAAAGAATATTAATATATTAACGCAGTCTTGTCCCGCAAACACAGTTATTACTTCTTGAAAATGCATTAGAAGAGCACAAACACTAAGTACTAGGTGCTATCAAATTTATATCCCGATCAATTGAATTGTCTTATTTATATTACATCAACATAAATACCAAATTGGAACAAAAACAGGATTTCTTGCTCAAATGAATTCTATCTGGAGTGAATACATTAAAAAAAGCCAAACGTTACGTAAATTTTATAAATAGAGCTACGTTAGATCAACTTTTAGCAAAAGCTGAATGCGCATCAAACGTTGATATATTTGATTGCAAGCTCAACAAATTCGAAGTTAACAAAATTAATACGTTTACTAAAAAGTGCTCATCTGCATGCAAATACAATGGAACTACGTTTCTCAAAAAAATCCGAGTCAGTTGCATAAAAAGTGCAGCTCTAATACAACGTCTGCATGCTAAATTTTTTTTTGAAATTTCTAATTTAGAACGTATTTGTGTTGGGTTCAACAATGGCGAAAGTGATGAGGATTATTGAACCTAAGTTGTACAAAAACTAATGGATATATTTATGGTCAAAGACAAGAAAAACTATAACCTTCAAGAAACTACTTTGCCATTTGTATCTTTTTAACCTAAAGTAGCCACGCCCGATTCACATATTAATTCTAAAGTTGATTTCTAAGAGAAAACGCCTGTTACGTCTGGTGACTTGCAAAACCAACTACCTGAAGCAACTAATGTACACCATCAACTCGCGTTTAATGACCAACCAGATGATAAGCAAAAATCGTTACCAACTCTAACTAAAAATATTCCTCATTGGACAGCATTTAAAAAATTACAAACGTCATCGACTAATTCAACTCGCAAGTCATTACCTAAGGTACAACGTAATAAAAATAAATTAAAACAAAATGGAAAATCCTAAAGAACCACAAGGTTATTTTCAAACGTTTTTATTTAACCCTGGTTACTTAATACTGATCCAGCAAGATGTGTATTTGACTTTTTTGATTTTCAGGAGAGTATTAAAGACACAACCCACTCTCATTCAACCATCGTATTTAAACATCAAGTTGCTTTAGTCATCTAACTCAAAATGGAATCTCCAAATCATTTTTGTAAGTCACTTTTTAAAGTTGCAGAGTTGTTTCTACGAAGTTAAAATCAAATTTTAATTAAAAACTAAAACTTTTATTCTTTTTATATTTTACAAAAAAGCGGACATTTAGCTCTGCATTTAAACCTAAAAATAAACCTCTTTTTAACTATGGATCGATGAAAATAAAACGTCAACACATAGAGGCTTTAACAGACGTGACTTCGGCATCATGGAAGTGGTTCTGCAACCCCGCTGCATATCATATAAGCAAAGCAATAATGGCTCGCGCTTATTGGGACCCTGAATTTGAGTCAAACATTCATTATTTAGCTCGATCTAATTGCCATATTGCTAAGCCAACTAAAGTTGGTGTGTCTTCGTACGATTGTAAAAAGCTGCTGAAATTTATTCAAAACATACTTGGACAGATAGAACAACACAAAGCTGACCCAAAAGGCGAGTTTATTTCTTTTTTCGCAGGTCGTCCAAAGAAGGATGTGATGAAGATTTTCTATAGCGAAGATAAGCGTATTTTTTGGGAGAAGCCTGATCTGGTTTTGCAATCTGTACGAGTCAGACTAGTTTACGATGGTAGATACAGTAACTTCGTACTGTATTTAAATAACGAATCAACAAAATGATGGATTAGAAGTATGGCAAGTGGCCAGGACCAGTTTTACCTTTCCCTAAGGCTCAATTTGATACATTAGTTGAATTTTTTGAAAAAGTTAAAGATGATTGATTTTTTAAAGTTAAATGTAATATTTTGTGTTTACTATTCGAATAAATCATGTCAAAATAAATAATTCTATCTCAAATTTTGTAGCATCATTATTTTGCAGCGATATGCATAAAATAACCAATTTCCATTTAATTCACACTGTATAAACAGTATTTGTATATTAATTTTCATGTAATTAAATTTAAAAATTAAACAACGTAATTTCATCCAAACTACGATTAAGAAAACATGCAGTTCATATTTCATCAACAGCCTAGCAACATTGTAACTAATAGCGAAGAGCATTAATTACATTCTGATAATTGAAAGTTACTTAAAAATAAAAATAATATAATTCATAAAAATATTGTTAAACATTTTAAGAAGAAAATTTCCGTCACCCCTCCAGTCATATCCACCACTCCACGTCAGGACACTATAGTCACATGTTGACCGCCTGGCCATGACATGACTACGTGGAGACGTTGGAGCTCTATGAAAAATTACAGGGTCCGGTAACATTCCAGGTGCAAAAACTTACAACCCTTCTCTCCCCCAAGTCAATGTTTAAAGTCATTAAGTACAATTCCAGAAAAACATTTAAGTCTCCAGGTAAAAAATTCCGAGGGATAAAATGTCCGGCAACCCTCCAGTCATATCCACCACTCCACGTCAGGACACTATAGTCACATGTTGACCGCCTGGCCATGGTATGACTACGTGGAGACGTTGGAGTTAAATGAAAAATGGCATGGTCCGGTAACATTCCAGGTGAAACAACTCACAACCCCCTGAAAGTCAATGCTTAAAGTCCTTAAGTACAATTCCAGAAAAAAAATTAATTCTCCGGGTAAAAAAATTCCGAAGGATAAAATGTCCGACAACCCTCCAGTCATATCCACCACTCCACGTCAGGACACTATAGTCACATGTTGACCGCCTGGCCATGGCATGACTACGTGGAGACGTTGGAGCTCCATGAAAAATGACAGGGTCCGAGCAAAGCTACTTTGTCCAAAACTAGGATTTATCTATATAGAAGTTTTAGTTTGGGAATAAAAAATATTCAAAAGGACGGTTTTATATACAAGTCCAGTTTTTTAATGTAAAAGCGCAAGAAAGTACGTAAAATAATTAGATAGGCAGAGGTACGTGTGCAAAAATTAATTATTTTTAGCAATTGTATGCATTTTTTATAAGTTTAACCTAATGACCAGGATGTGAGATTGAAAATATTGTATAATTTAGGTACTGTGAGGGTTAATGGGTGGGTACAATGGCAGTACACATTGACGCCACAGTGTCGGGTTAATGGCGGGTACAGTGGCGGACCCTTGGACGGTACAGTGGCGGGCCAATGGACAGGGGCGGGGCGATGGCGTCATAGTGGCGGTACACTTTAAGTGTACTGTGAGAGATAATGGGCGGGTACAATTGCGATGCAATTGACCAGTACAGTGGCGGTATAGTGGAAGGGGGTGGGGCAATGGCAGCGTCATACTGTTACATTTACGTGGGCGATGACCGCAGGGTCAATATAGCGGTACACTGTTACGTTTACGGGGGATGACCCTTAGATGGCCTTGGGGGAGTTCATTGGGTGTTAGGTTAGGGGAATGAGGTCATTCGGTCACAGGGTCATAACCTTGGGGGTCATGGGGTCAAGGAGAGGTCAATTGCATACTTCCTAGCATGGTTTACACTACTACCGTTGCAATGACCGAAAAATATAAGCGGAAATACAAAGCAAATCCAAATCCAAATCTAAAATACAAGGGCTATCGATCCTATTGCTCGTCCACCCTCATCTACTCAAGTGAGCGTCCGAAGCATTGGCGTAGTGCGTTCCATTCCTATCAATCAAGCAATTCCCACGCCCGGACCTAGAAGAAGACCTATGCCTTCGACTAGTTATCGACCCTCAACTTCAGGAGCCAAGCCATCAAAACAAGTTACTACGGATACTGCAAGCCAGACAATCCAGACTGCACTGCTACCCCTGCCACCCCACAATCCAGTTCCGACTACAATTACGGTACCGCAGATCTCCGATATTGCTAAGAGACAAAACACAACACGCTTGGTGATGAATGCAAACGGAGTAAGGGATATGGCTATTGCCATGGTATATCAGGTATACCTGCAGGAACAATTTCAGATGCTGGTCAGAGATCCGAGAACCCAATTCCTGTACCGCATCGTCTTCGAGTCAGACCCCAAATTTCGGCTATTTTGACACCGAGGGGTATGAATCCGTTCGACCATGCATTGGGAGATTATGCTTTCAGAAATCTAATGGCTATGCATGTCAATAATCTCAACGCACGCCTAACATACGAATTCCAAATAAGTATGAGAGCCAATCCAAATAAACTCCCACGGGAATCCTTGGTCATCTACGTTCCGGCTGTCATCCCCCAAGTCCGTCTACTACACGAAGATCGGGCCCCATCCTTCCCGTTACACCTGACTGTCCGCACGGATGAACCCCAACAGGGTCTATCTAAACAACATCCGGCATCTCCAGCTCAATGCCCAGCTTCTTAGCCAGTCCAGGAACATGCAGTGGAAGTATCCCCGGATTCAGCCTCAAACGTCCCGGAAACCCCTGGAAACGCTCAAGGTCTCGAGTAAAATCTCCAAAGAAAATTTTTTTCCCATAAAGAATTTAACTTCGTGAAAAAATGAATGAATTACCCAGTGAAATTAATTCCGACCCGGTGAATCTCCGTTAAAAATAATTCTCAGAGACATAAGAATTAACTTCCTAAACCAATAAAAACCATTCCTACGTTACAAATTTGCATAGGTAAACATCTCTTGAATAAAGAGTGATAAGTTACCGGTATTCCTACGTGATCTCAACAAATCAAACTTCATTAATTCTTGTTGAGATCTCTACGTTTAAAATTTGCATAGGTGAACATCACTAGAATGAAGAGTGATAAGTTGCCTAATATCTTCGTTGTTAGTTTTATGCTATCTCCTTACCTTTCGTTCTTTGATTTGCTTGAATTTGTATGCCCAGAATGATTACGTCACTACGCATTAGAAGTTAAGACGTAGGATGTTATTTTGGCACCCACAAAAACTCCACATCACAAATTTCTGACTATGTTTCTTTTATTATTTTCTCGCCTCAGCTGATCCCCATCTCTTGGTGGAGGGTGTTCAGTTTTTATAAACCATGAATTAAAAATTAATGCCAATATGAATTAGATGATCCCATTTTACGAGAATAAAAAGTTTAATCAAAAATTAAAATGTTACAGGTCCAGAATCAAAAGTTTATACTATGCATAACGTCATTTATGGATGATCTTTGCATGCATACTAGTAAAACCCTATGTTGAGGGTTTAACCTTATTTCTGAACTAATGACAGTAGGGATTTCTAAAAGTTAAATTTGAATGACGTTATTGGTGGACAATATGTGCATGCATACTAGTAAAATCCTATTTTAAAGATATATGTTAACCTAATTTCTGAACTAATGACAGTGGGGATCTCTAAAATAAAAAACCTTGCATGACGTCATTTATGGATAATCCTTGCATGCGTACTAGTGAAAAAATATATATGAATGATCCTACACGGTAAATTAGTTATAAGTGTATATAGAGTAAGTACACATATGCATTAATTTGTACGGACGTGAATAAAACAGTAAATATTATTAATTTACAAATACTTTTAAGAATTAAGTTTACCGAAAATAAAAAAGAGAATATATTTCCCAATACAAAAATGTAATGTCTAACTGAATGATACGTTTAAATTACCAGAAAAAGAAAATAAACGAAAAGCTTAAGATTAATGGTTATGATTTTGTCTGGATTATTTTATAACAATTATAATATATTTTAAATGAAACAGTACCAAGGTTCACGTACTCGGTCAAAATTCGGTTGATCTGGGTTATGGTTGGGGTCCGGAGAGAAAGATAAACTTTATTCAAAAGAACAAACTTAACACTGACCTCCATCGAGGGTAGCCTACGAGACTCAGTATACGGATCAAAAATTGGTTAGCTCATAAAAGTAGTTTTTTTAAAACTGTATAAAATAGATAATTAATTTAACGAATTAGGTAAGACTTAATTAACGAAAAATATTATATTTACTAACCTACGACCTTTGTTTGTACTTACTGTTTATTATTCTAAAAACTTAAACATAGAATAACTACTTTCGATGTAATATTCGCGAGCAAAAACAAAACGGAAAATACAAGCCACAAGTATCTTTAAAATTAAACTTTACGAAAAAACCTGATTTTCTACGAGCTATTTAATTTCTACTTCTGCTGCTAGTGCCGATTTATTGCCAACTGGCTGTGATTCTGAAATCACAGACCGAAAATGCTACGAAAGGACGCATCTTCTTTCTTTCTATCTTTTCTATAGTATTTTAGGGGATTTTCCTCGCGATCGAATTCTGAAAAATAAGTCACGTAAAACTCACGGATCTTTCTCCGAGTGCTGCTTCTTTGACGAAACATAGAAGCCGTTAGTTATTTTATTTCCAAGTGGGGATCTCTAAAATGATAAAATTTTCATGAAGACATTTATGGATGATCCTTTTATGCATACTAGTAAAAATCGCAGTATTTCTGATGCTATTATTTTAGGAAAAGTACCTTAAATTATTATTGTTCATTCTCTCAGCAACTGTCCTCCAAGACGGTTGTGTGGTTGGAGCTTGCTCGTGCCACATCAAGGGTTACCGGCGTCCCTTTAAGCCATAGAGCCTTTGGATGCTCTCATCTGTAAGGTGCTTGTGGGTCAGGGCCTGTATTAAGCAACGAACTTGGGATTGAACCTAGATTGAAGATCTCAGCGAGACCGCGTATTTTACGGAGTGCTTGGGAGATCAAGAATCTTGGAAATTACTCTCAAGTCAATTTTCTTTGCAACATGAAGATCAAGAAGTGTGTACAGTGTCACAGAAAATTAGGAGTAAACTAGAACTACTTGACTTGCATCGGGTGCAAAGTGCCAGTGCACTTTATATGTTCCGGCAATGGACCTACTCAGGATAACATAACTAGTAATCTCACAAATCACTGGTACTGTATTAATTGTATTAATTGCTATATTACGTTTCCTTGTATTGTCTGCCATGTAAATTTTGAGTTTAAAGCTGACACTAATATTAATTTGAGAATATGTATAAACTGCGCATTTCCATTCCCTGAGTTAGATGTAAGTACTGAAACTTTAAATAACTCTTACGAAATTCCACTAAATAGTAATTTAATCAGCAAGAGGTTAAAAGTAGTACACATTAATTTAAATGGTTTGTCGGTTTCAAAAATTGAGGACGTGAGATTGCTTGCGGTTGCGCATAAGTTAGATATTATTTGTGTGACGAAATCGAAATTACAGCCGTCTATGTCGATTGGCCCTTACTTATTAGATGGCTATGCATACATAAGGTCAGATAGAATGCATCGTAGTGGAGGTGGAACGATTATTTATATTAAAGAAAATATTGATTTTCTTGAGCAAAACATTATAATACCTAACAAAGCAACGGAGTTGGAAATTAGTACTGTCAAAATAACAAACAAACACTGTCGTCCGTTCCTTTTGTCTGTAGTATACAAACCTCCTCACATAAAAGTTTCAGATTTCTTATCGTCTTTCAATGTCTTATTGTCCACGCTATCTAGTCGGAAAACAGATAGTATAATTATGGGGGATTTGAACATCAACCTAATTAATAATGGTATAGATGCAAATGATCTTGTTAGTTGTGGTAAACGTCATGGGTTTACACAGTTAATTTTAACTGCTACAAGGGTAACGCACTTAAGTAGCTCTTTAATCGATCATATTTATGTAAATAATATTGATCTAGTTAGGTACTCTGGGACGCTTCCATTTCGGTGTTCAGATCATGATTTAATTTATTTAGTCCGCAAATCACCCAAATTAAATTTTATCAGTAACAAAATAAAGGTTTGTAATTTCAAGGGAGTGAACTGGAATTTAGTCAATGCAAAGATCAAACTAGTACTTTGGACAGTATTAAATTGCTTAAATAGTGTAGATGATGTATTGACATCATTTTTCTTAAATGTAAATAGAATTTTAGATGAGTATGCACCTTTTGTAAATAGAACGATCAAATCCAAGAAAAGCATTTGGCTAACAGGTAGCCTAAAACGACGAATGCATAAAAGGGACAGTTTGAAAGCTTTAAGTATTAAAACGTTAGATGTTAAACTGTGGTCCGAGTACAAAGAGATTAGAAATTCTATTAATTCACAATTAAGGTCTACTAAGCATGACTACTTTAAGAATAGATTTAAATTCGACCCCAATTCAACTAATATTTGGAACACTTATAATTATCTAACTGGTAAAAGTCAGAAGCTTCACAAAATTACTGAGCTAAGCAGCAATGGAAAAATGATTCATTTTGATTCTAGTATTGCGGACGAACTAGCTAGTGCATTTGTAGTCAATACTAACAAAAACACTGAAGCTTTAGACTTTCTAAAAAGTATTGAGCATGTTGAGGATGTAGTCGTTTCAATAACAACAGACGAGGTCGTTTCAGCTTTTAGGAAATTAAAACCAAAGAACACTAACTCGTGTAATGATTTAAACTATACGGTATTGAATAACTGTATCGACGTTATAGCTGTACCACTATCAATTATGTACACAAAATTTCTCAAGCTATCAGCTTTTTCCACACCATTTAAAATAGCAACAGTTGTACCTATCTATAAGGGCAAAGGAAGCAAAAGTGACGCAAACTCTTTTTGGCCTATCTCAAAAATGCTTCTATTATGTAAACGTTTTGAGAAAATTATTCAGACAAGAATGATGACTCATGTACTATCCATGGGACTGCTGAACCCAAACCAATATGGTTTTCGTCCTGGTAGATCCTGTTTTACAGCTGTTGTTAAAGTAACCCAAGATATATACAACAGTATAAATGAACCTAGTAGTAGGTGCATGGGCCTTTTCATAGACCTTCGGAAGGCGTTTGACTCGGTATCACATGGCATGCTCCTTACTAAACTTAGGGATAATTTTAATTTTGATATTTGTATTTTACAAACTTTTGCTAATTATCTATATGATCGTAAGTTTAGTATACAAAATGGAAATTTTATATCAGATAAGTATGATCTCTGTAAAGGCGTCCCTCAAGGTAGCATACTTGGGCCTTTATTATTTATACTTTTTATTAATGATATTAACGATAGTATATGCATTTATCACTTGTATGCATTGTATGCAGATGATTTAATTATATATATTGTTAGTAAATACATTGACGAGTTGAGAAAAAACATGCAAGAAGCTCTAAATAATGTAAATAATTGGTTCAAGAAAAACCATTTAGAAATTAATGTAGGGAAAACCAAACTCATGCTGTTTCATAAAGCGCACGATGCAGTCAAATATGACAATATTAAAATATTATGTGATTATGCCGAAATAGAATTTGTAAGTAGCTTTAGGTACTTAGGTATAATTATGGATTCCACATTAAATTTTAAGGAGCACCACTTACAAGTCAAAAAGCGAATGGCAGCAGCAATTGGTGTTTTAAATAATCTAAAAAGGTTTTTAACATTTGACATATTCTGTGTAATGCTTAATGCATATGTTTTATCAGTGTTTGACTATTGTTCTTCAGTTTGGGCTGTGCAATCAGTTTCAGACTTGGAAAAAATACAAAATATGATAAATAGAGTTATTGTTAATTTTTCTGGGCACCCCTCCTGGGTTAGGAAGCCTAAATCTAAAACAAATATTGTTTAAATTAGTGAGCCGTCAGTTCTTGAACTTGCTAATATTATGTCAGTTAAGGAGAGAGTGATAAATAATATGGTAATATTTATTTTTAAGTTTCTTAAGTTTAACTCAGACCTTGAGTATTTAAATAACTTTTTGACTGTTAAAGTTGTGCAGAGAGTAACTAGGTCTGCTGATGGTATATTACTAAATACTAAATTCAATAAGTGCTCGTCTACTTTTAGAAGATCTTTTGTATCACAAGCTGTACAAATCTGGAATGATTTACCTATAGAATTAAGGAATATAAATTTATCTGTTAATAATTTTAAAGCTGGTGTCAGCAGCCATGTATTAACAAACCGAAAGTCAAGCTTTTTCTCATTGTATAAACCGCCTTGAATTATATTATGTATTATAGTGTTCTTATTGATGTCTGGACTGTCTTTTGATTTGTAATTGAATGTTGGAACTGTATTATTTTACCGATGCTGTGTCGATTGCGGAAAAACAGTGTATGTATGTATGTACCAATGCTGAGACTTTTTGACACATAAATAAAGCCAAACAAACAAACAAACAAACAAACAAACAAACAATTGTTAGATTTATCCGAAGTACAGCATACAATGAGAAGATTGACAAAAATCCTTTTTATTTTTCTCATAATAAAATGACAGACCTATTACTAAGATAGAAAGGTAAAGCAGCCGAACATGAAGCTATTCCATTTAGTTTTAAAACAGCAAACAGCGTTGGTGCCAATAATTTTCTGCTTGGTGTAAGATCATTAAAAAGTGCAGCTGCTTGGCCAGGAAATTTGATCAAACGTAATACGTATACCAATGGTAAGTATAAAGATGTTACTATAATATTTTGTGGGTCGTCAGTTATGTATAAATTTATAATAATTGTTTTAATATAGTGACATTTTTATACTTACATAGGAAATATTGTGACTGCATTTCAACTGGTTCCACTTGTAAATAAGGGACTTGTAGTAAATGTTTTTGGTCAAATAAAAGTTGAAATACGATTTTAAAGTCCATTAGACGAACCAATTAACATAAATTTGTACTGCAAGTTTCAATTATAATACAAATTAGTAAGCATAAACGTGTAACATTCGCAGACCAACAATGAATACATTGTCTATAAAAAAAGGTCTAAGCATTCTGTTTGAATGCACAAACTAGCATTGTGTACTTTTTTACGTCACTGCTGCTAATACTATGTTGTCATCAATACAGTTTAATTCTATTCCATTTGGAATTATTTGTAATACAAACAATAACAATATGATAGGATCCCATTGAATTTCGTTTTGGATAACTTTACCTACAACATGTTATTATTTTGATTCATTTGGTAATGAACTGCGTACATACAGAAACATTCTAAAACTACCAGTAAAACGCATTGTTTTTTAAATATGTTCTCAACTTCAATCATCATAATCGAATTTATGTGGTCATTACTGTGTTTATTGTATTTACTTCAATAGTTAATGGTATACCATTTGAAAAGTTTTCACAACAAATTAGTTGTAATGTCAAAACTAATAATCGTAAGGTATTAAAATTTTTAAATTCAAAAGGAGTTTTCTAATATAAGTATCATAATTTAAATTAAAAAAAATTTGTCGCTGTTTTAATTTGTCTTGTAAATGTAAGCTTGATACTCCAGAATATTTATAAGTTTAATAAAATCAAGTGTGTGTAAAGTATTTTAGTCACTGTTAATTTTTATTCCTATCAGAAAACAATTTCGAAGTAGCGTGTGTGCTAAAACAAGCATATCATCATGAACAGGCACAGATCTTTCAGACTTTAAACTTTTACATCCTTTTTCACTTCAGTGTCAATGTCTAAGTTTTGCTGGCAAGACACATTTTGTTTTAAATCTCATACTTAATCGTAACTAAATATTCAATACAGAGATTAAAAAAATTCTGACCATTTATTGTGATTTCTAAGAAGAATTTTATTTAATTTAAAAACTGATCCAAACGTAATTTTTTCAAACAGTATGAACGATATTTAAGTATATAAAGATTCGCCTATACTTATTATTATTGACGATCAAATTCATGTTTTATTCAGAAATGGAAGTGAAGAAAATCAGTGTAAGACACGGAGCTGGTGACCAGTAAGACCGATTGCACTGACTGAAGCTCCGGTCAGTAAAATCAAAAACATAGCAGCCACGGTCGGGCTCATTTTTTTCTCTCCGGGCTCACTTATGCTCAAAAAGCACAAAAAGCTCAACCGCCCCGACGAGTCATGAAATTTGATATCCGTAGTGAGGTATTTAAGCCCAAAAGTTTGAGAGTGATCAATCTGTCTTTTTGGACTCATACGGTTATCAAAAAAATATTAGAAGTACTAAAATCAAAACGTATGTAAAAGTATGATTACATATAATGTATACGATATTAATGATATATGCATCATGCTGATCACACACTGACACCGACACCGTAGCTGGCACTGGTAACTAGCAACACTAAACTGAATTAGAATTTACATTTACAATTCGAACAGTGTGTTTCTGTCGTGGTAAATAATAAATTTACGGAAATAACAAATAAATAAAAAATTATAAAACAAAACCTTCTTGAAATACAAGTCACAACACAATTGACATTTAATTAGGTATAAGTAGTAATATTGCAATCCAGTTATTTCATTTTTACTTACACTGCACACATTTTAATCTCGCAAATTAATAAATAATTTTCCTAATTTCTACGATATAAAATACATCTAACACATGTATTACTGTGGTTATTATTTATTAGTTTGAGCAGCATGTAATTTAAATATTTTAAATATTAAAAATTCGCTTTTTAAGCTTCCGAAAAATTAATCAACAATTATTTACTAATTATGTTTACTTTTATCTGCATATTTAAATGATTTTAAATCGTTTGCATTTTTAAAAAAAGTGATTGTGTCATTGTTAACAAATTTGGTGTTAATGGCTTAATGGCTACAAAATTGCAGTATTAAAGAATTTAAAAATCCCAAATTCAGTATTTTATTTTTTAGGCATTGTTCGTGCATGTAAATGTTGCAAGTTGCATACATATATTGCATGCAAAGGCGCATACTTCATACTGAAACCGAAAAAAATGATATTGACTGTACAGTGTAAACACTAGGCACAGCTGAATTCAAAATTCAAAATCTGTCAGGCTGGACCCGTGTAGTAATACTGGCCTGTGTATTGTTTCATAAAATACAGTATGTTTAAGTTAAGCGTATTACTTCAATAGTTTTTCAATACCTTTTACTATAGTGTTTCATCCTCCTGTTCATGAGTTTAGACACCTTTTTAGGCGACGATGACTACTAAAATGTCAAAGGTCTTGAAAGTGATATATTTTCTTGTAAAAATCGTCCAAGTTGGAGCTAAGTCTTGCCTTTAGTGCTTATTTTAATTTATTTATTAATTTTAATATTATAACAATTTAAATATAAAATAAATAGGTAAACTGTTATGTGCTTATATCTGCAAAAATTTGTGTTATAAAGGAGCAATAACTATAGTACCTTAGAGGGCAGCTGAGTTGGCACACATGCTGTAAACGTAGTAATGATTAAAATTAACTCTTTTATTTAGTCATTTGGTGTTAGTGTTAGGTATTCTGTCCCAAGTGTCTATTACTGTTTAATATTTTTACAAACTATACTGTTATTTGTTATGAGTTACGTTTAATAGTTATTACATAATTACAATCAGTAATATTCATTAAATCCATGTTCAGTCACTAACATTGAGTCCACAAACAAGTCGTAAACTTGCGTTAATACTTTAATTTATATTGTATTGTATTGTTCCATTTAAGATGTTATTAAATATTTTAATTTAATTTTACTCTTATTTTTAAATATTTAGTCATATTTTGCAGAATTAAGTTAAGTTTAATTTTAACAAATAACTGTAATTATAAACACGAGAACAAAAAAATATGTTGTTATGCCTATTAGTATTAGCATTAGTATTAGTTTTCAACATTTTTTGTAGGTAGGTAGAATTTACTTTTAGTACCTTTGGAGTTGGCTCAGATTGAGGAAAAAGCTCAATGAGGTGGAAAAAAATTTCCCTCAAAGACCGAGACTCAGACTGGAGGAGGAAGTAAAAGGAACGGCATCGAACGATTTTCCTCCTCCGGGCTCAGGCTGGCTCAAATTAAGGTAGTTTTTTCAAGAAAAAGGGACCCCCGGTCATTTTGTTTAAGAGCTCGTTAGGGACCGATTGACTTGCACTAAAGAAAATAGAATTTTTACTCGTTATTTCACAAAGCATGCGCACCATCGCAATGCGTCTATTATTTTGCTTGTTCAAAATTCGTGTAAATCTGCTCTAAAAGATGTAAATTTATCAACACAATACCTAGTTTTTTTATTCACGATGTGATCGTAGTGTGATTACGAATATTGCGCGACAGGTGTTTCCTGGTTGAGTAAAATTCCTTCAAAGTGCGTACGTGAAAGCAGTTACATCACGCAAGTTTAGATACTTGTTTCTTGACCTGCATCCAAAAAGCTTCAATACTGAATACTTAGTAAGATCTAACTTATATCCAGATCCTCCAAATTTTTGTGCACATTGCTTAAATATTTTATTTAAAAAAATATTACCTTTGCACATAAAAAATCTAAAAACACATTTTTTCATGTTGTTGCACATTTGCATTCGCAAATACAAATATGCACTTTCGCAGAACAAAATGACAATATTTAATTATCATTACTGATAAAATTATTAGAAAAAGGTGAGAGGTGTATAAATTGCCTTATTTATTTTGACGTCATTTGTGCACGTCCCCTGAATAAAATGTTCCTAATTCAGGACGTCATTTGTGGAAACCTGTTATAAAAATAGAAATATTTTTAAGTGGGTGGTGCACATTTGACTTTACGTCATATATGCACGCACCCTATGAAAAAATTTCGCAGTCGTTAGGTTAGGTTAGGTACCTAACCCAATACCCATTGCGCACTGAGTGTAGGAACTAGAACTTTCAACTTGGAATCCGATTCTCAGCAACAGCTGAATGTTTGTCCATACAATCTGGCAACATGAAAAAACCACATTGAGGGAGGTAAATTTTGAAATTTCGAGCAGCGTGGCTGAAACTTGTAGAAATAGAAAGTATAAAGAGGCCAGGACTATACTAAAATACAAAATTTTGAATTTTAATTGAAAATTTTAATTTTAATTTTGAAACTTAATAAAAGTATGTAGTTACTGTAGATTAGGGTAGTGTATTGTATGTAGTTACTGTAGAAGTTTTGGTAAGCTTTTATTTTGAGCACCACGCTCTGAATTAATTTGAAAATTGTCCTTTTGTCGTTGTCGGTCTTTTTGTCTGTCTGATTGTACTTTATACATTATACGTATAACATTTTTAATTGAGTTCCGTTTATTTATTTATGTTGACGTCATTTAGTTATCTATTGACATTTACAATTAACAAGTTCCATCATGTTTTTTTTGGTTTAGTGAATAAATTTAGAATTTGCAATGCTCAGTGTTCTCGTTGGTAGTTTGATAGTAATGGTGAATGGGGAATTAATTGCGTTTAGTAAGGTAGTTGATAATATTGATATGTAATATTTAAACATCTTTGAATTGGCGTAGTTGGTAATCATCAGAAAGAAAGGGTGGGAGGGTTACTAGTAACGAAAAAAGCCAAGATATTTCATGAGGCGGAAGCAAAAAAGAAGATGTGCCCGAAGTCAACATTCATCTTGTTGGAATTAATATTTGATAGTTCAAGGTTGCAATATCACAGCCAGGGAAGTCTACTTATATAATTCTGCTTTAAACCGGTAATTGATATTTTGATAGAATAAAATAAATTACCAAAACTTTATTCTTCCAACAACATTCATTCTTACATAATATTCTTGCAAACATTTCTAATTTCTGTTCATGTTGTTTTAAATTAGGACGGTTAATACTTGTACCTAGGTACATATACTTTCATTATGTTAATTTTTACTATTTCGTTTTCATGTGTTATTTTGATTATGATCGTAACTTTAACCTAATGTAAACCCGACGTGCGTTTCAATAAATTATTTGTAGGTTAATTCTGTGGCTATATAGCTGATAGCTATGGCGGTACATTCATGCGTTTGTTGTATTTGTTAAGTTAGTATGTCTGATGTCTTCACTTTCAACTTTGAATATAAACAGTCTGAGCTAACACTATTTATTTAATCGTGGCACGATTATATTTATTTGCTTGCAAAAACACTAAATAATTGCGCCAGGCGATTAAATATATACTCGTCGAGATTTAATTAAGTCCAAGGGTGTTCAAGTCAAGTCTGACTTGACTGGTTAACTAGCGACTTGACTTGACTTATGGCAATTTTTTAGGGTTTGACTTGACTTGACTTGACTAGCCCAAGTTGATTGGGCAAATGACTAGACTTGACTTGACTACGCGCCTATATGAAAACCTGTGACTTGACTTGATTTGACTATGTACTATTGTAAGTCAATCCTAGTCAGTCGCTACCAATGCAACCAAATGAATTACAGGAAGAATCTTGGCTATATTTGTTAAATTCAATGGAACCATGAACTGATTATGAGCTAGGCTTGCTTTTTACTTACACTGTTTTGCTTCCTACACATTGCGTGCCTTGCGGTCCCACTGTACTACCAATTACATTGCACATACATATGACATTAAGGGAGATGGATTCTGGAAGAACGACGCAATATCCCTTAGGTTAAAGCAGTGCAAGTCAATCGGTCCCTAACGAGCTCTTAAAAAAAAATGACCGAGGACCGAAACGTACCTTTCTTTTTGGCCTCATTTGAGCCTCCGTATTATTTAACACAGGCCGTCCTGAGCTTGTCTCAAAAGTATAGAACTGACCGGACCTCCGGTCAGTGCAATCGGTCCTACCGGTCACCGGCTCCGTGTCTTACACTGGGTTAAAGTACAATCGGATTTCGGTGGGTTGAAATATAAGGATTTCTGTATGTAATTCAGCACATTGTAACATTGTGTGGTGTGCAGTGTGCAGTAGAGTTGTTATATCTTCGAATTTGTACAACGAATCAATAACTAGATTTAACCCTAATTACATTCATTAAGCTGTATTGCACTACTTTCAGTTTTATGCAAAGTTTTAACAGTGATAACTAACTGTAACAAAAAACTTGTTTTTTGTTACAATAATTGAAACATGCGTGGGGATAAGAGGAAGTCAGTTAGTACGCATCAGACATATACTAATATTGAAGATCAAACAAGCACACAAAGTAGTACTGGTGCAAAAATTATAGTTGTTCCACCAACAATAGTTTGTAAGAAAAGATCAGAATTAGAATCCAAGTCTCCAGTAGTTCAAAATACTAGAATTTTGAACCAAAATAAAGTTCGAAGTACTGCAAAAACGCCACTGCGATCAACTTTAGTAGTACCTACAGATAATGTAGAAGCTCAATCCAAAAATTCTAATAAACCAATAACTGAATCCTAGACAACTAATAACATAGAAGGTCAAAGTAGTAATGACGCTAATCATCTCAAGTCAGTAGTAGTCACTAATTCGGATTCAAATTCGTCGAATACACCGCAATTAGAAGTCACAAAAAAAGACAACCATCCGTCATGTAAAAACTGGCTACAGAAATTGTCCTTAAAACGAAAAGCAATTCAACCTGAAGAATTAATAACCCATTCCAGCAAATTTTCAAAATCTATTAACCAAAGCATTGAAACTTCCCCAAATGAAGAAAACCTTGACTTGGAGGTCGACTCTGTAAAAATTAGAACTACTGACTGTCAATTTATTAAAAAAGACAATTACAAAATTCCCTGTGAATTCACGAGAGATGCTTTTGTCTACTGTGGTCACAAATATGAATTAAAGGATGGAACTGCAAACTTAAAATCAGAACTAGGTATTATTGCAATATGTAAGCTGTGTAAAAAGCAAAATACTTATCAGAATCCTCACAAAGGTGGAACGTCAAATTTGAAAAGACATCTCAAGGTAAATTATGATGTAATGTATTAGAAACTTATTAGATTGTTACTATAGAAACCTAATAATTGCATAATACAATACCTTAAAACCTGTTTTGGTCAAAATACTAGTATTTTGACAAAAACAGCATCATTTAAAATCGGATTTGGGTTTTAGAATTAGCACTTTTCTAATTACCAAGAAATTGAAAGCAAAATTGCAGTAAAAAAAACAACTAATCCTATTTCGGAACTTTGGAAAGCAGCAGAAGCAAAAATCAAAAAATACAAAACTGACGATATTATTCAAATTCGATTTAATAAAGCCCTACTCTACTGTATTTCAATAGATAAATGGACTCTGAACTTAGTAAATGGAGAAGGTTTTACATGTTTAATTCATACCATTGATTCTCAAATAACTGTACCTAGCATTTCAACCATACGGCGAAGATTTTTAAAAGTGAATGAATCACAAGTATGTACATTGTTTACATACATTTCAATTATGTTTTTTAAAGTAAAATATACCTATCAGTTTTATACACACGATTTATTTTAAAGCAAAGTTTTAGAAGTACTTTTGTTTAGATTATATAATGTTTAGATTGTGCCGGAATTAAAACACGGGTTCAAAGCTTCTGTTTGAGGAGTTGTGACATTAGATGGCTGGAAGAGCAGGCGCAAAGACGGCATTATTAGATACAACTATCATTATATAGACAATGCATGGAAATTACAGAAAAAAACCATTGCTATTAAGGAAATTAATGAACGGCAAACGGGCGACGCTATACGAAAGCAATTTGACACGGTGTTGGATGAATTATAGCTACAACATAAAGTAAAAACATAATATGTTACTCACGGCACTTCCTTTTCAAAAAACTAGAGTTTTGAAACGGAAGTGTATTCATGTTTTCCTATATTTTGCAGGTTGCATTTGTGATGACAGACAGTGGAGCAAATATGCTTAAAGCGTTTAAGCCTCCAAACCAGGTGAATCAAAACGAAAATGAAATCCCAGATTCTTCCTCTGATGATGATGATAAAATAGAAGAAAAGGATGAAGAAGCAGATGCTGACATTATTTATTTTGTGAGAGCGACGACGACGATGATATATTGGACGACGATGACAATTTTCCTGATGTAGACGAACCTGTAAACTTTTTAAATAGCATTGCAGCTGTGCTAGACGACAATGTGACTCATTTAAGATGCTCTGCTCATCAATTACAGCTGGCAATGAATGCAGGACTAGAAGAAGCTACTGCAGCATCATTTTTAGGATACGTTAACAAAGTCATTAAGTTTTTCACAAATTCGTCTGTATTTCTAGCTGAACTGAGAAAACAAGCAGGTAAAGGGTTGTTAAAACAGCAGCAACACGATGGAACTATTGGGTGGATGCAATACGACGGTTATCAGAGGTACAACGTTCTAAATTAAATATAAGGTTACAGTTTTCATTCAAAACACAAGTTTTTTGAACAAGTACTGATTATGTATCTGTATTGGTTCTTTGCATGATAAAGTGTTTTCTAGCACACAATTATTAATAGACGAAGCTCAGCTAACTATTAAAGGAGACAAAAGAAAAGCAATACTTCGAAAGCTATTCAGTAGTGACTTAAAGAAAATGAAGAAACTTGTAATGATTTTGTCCCGATTTGCAGACCTAACTGACGTGTTGCAGGGTGATGGAGTTACGTCGTCATTATTAATCAATCGTATACTAGTGGGGTTGATGGGTAAATATTTTAAACAGTAGTTTTATAAAAATATCCTAATAGGAAATGGTATAGTTTTCATTTATTCACAACAACATATATGTATTGATTTAAGCACACAAGAAACAAGATATTTTTCACAGCTAAGAAAAACTATCCAGGAGCAAGTCATTTCTCGTTTTCAACCTGTTATGTCAAATCCAGTGTATAAAATGGCCACCGCCCTGGATCCAAGAATGAAACTGAATGTTTTTAAAATAAATGGTAAACTGCATAATAGTGCTTCAAAATTCTAGTATTTTGAAGTAATTCACTAATGACGCTTTATAAATTTGCAGTTTGTATAATTTTAATTATAAGAATTGCACTACTACATAATAAATGTGTTTATATGTTTAAACAGATACGTTTAGGTTCAACCTGCCATAATTTGACGAAGCGAAATCAATTTGTAAAGCTTTAGTATTTGGCGACAGCAGCAGGCAGAACATAGTCTTACCTTCACATGGAGCCAAACAAGGTGGATCTAGCTTCATTGATCGAATCAACGAGTTAGCTAAGCAAACAACAGAAACAGACAGCACACTAGCCACTCTTTCGGAGCTTGACATGTATCTCGCAGAAAAAAATATACCGTCAGGCGAGGACCCTTTGTATTACTGGAAAATGAAAGAAACAGTTTATCCTCAATTAGCAAAAGCTGCAAAGTTATACTTAGCTATTCCAGCAACTTCAGCAAGCGTAGAACGTTTATTTTTGCAGTTAGCGGCTATTGGACGAGCTCATTGTGCTTCTATACAAGCACCGATGTTTGAGCTACTTGTGATTCATGCACAGCATTATGAAAGTGGCATGTTGCGCATTCACGAACTTACAATAGAAGACTAAAAGGTGAAGGTTTAATCCTTTTTATATCAAAGCTCAAGTGCTTTGATATTTAAAGGATTGTACATCGCTAATAACTGCCAACTCGGTGTCATTAAATGCTTTTATTTACGATATTTAGTTAAAGATCGAACAATGTATTTGTATAATATTATATAATACTGGTTGTAAATGATGTCATTTATTGGAAGCACTAAATTTAACGACTAACATTTACTGTCAGTTTTACTTGTATAAATGTGGGAATATTAGGCAAGTAGCGACTGCAACATTCTCAAGCTAAACAGTAGGCTACGCATTTATATCAAAACACTTGTGTTTTGATACAAATGCGCAAAATTCTATTTTGTGGAATAATTATTTTATTTTACTGAAACCTTTTTTATTTTTAAGCAAGAATCGTTATCACAAAAAGTACAATTTGTTGTTAACAAAGGTAATAGTTTAAACAACTAAACAGTGAGATGTGCTTGAGTGGTTAACGAACTGTTACATTTAGGATCAACTACTTTAAATACATAGTGCAAAAGCATATTAATCATTTATATCAAAATACTTGTATTTTGATACAATTGCGCAACTTACAATTTCGTTAAATATTTTTTTGGTTTACTAACAACCAGTTCAATTTTTGAAGCAAGGATAATATTATTGATAAATTACATAATTCATTGTAAACAAAGAAATAGTACAGACAACTAAATGATAAGATCTACTTAAGTAGTCAATTCATTTTTACATTCACAAGCAACCACTGTAAATTCAACGAGCATGTTACGCATTCTTATCAAAACACTTGTATTTTGATACAATTGCGCAACTTAAAATTTAGTAAAATATTTTTTTGGTTTACTAACAACCAGTTCAATTTTTGAACCAAGGATAATAATATTGATAAATTACATAATTCATTGTGAACGAAGGAATAGTATAGACAAAATGATAAGATCTAATTAAGTAGTTAATTCATTTTTACATTCACAAGCAACCACTGTAAATTCAACAAGCATGTTATGCATTTCTATCAAAATACAAGTATTTTGATACAAATGCACAACGTTTGTATATTCACACATAATAATTTGTCCTATACGATTTACAGCTTTTTTGACATGTACAATTAAATATCAAGAAGTCTTAATTATAGTACTCACAAGTTGTTTATGTTAAGATCAGTTTGAAATATAAATAAAATATTACAGACATGAACGACTACGCATTTATATCAAAACTCTAGTGTTTTGATATGAATGTGAACAGTTAATCGTCTTATTTCATCGTTACAAAACACAAAATAATTAATTATTTGTTATTTTCCTCAGCCTTTTTCTCACGCTTGTTTTTGGCTTTTTGATTTCGTCGTCTATTGTTTACTTGGGTTTTTGATTTTGGATTTTCTTTGTAGAAACGTGCTAAATTCTCTTTGGAATTATCTTCCAAGCATCCCAAGGCGCAGTGCCCCAAATTACCACAATTGTTAAATTTTGTAGCTTGCATGGTTTCAATAAAGGGTGCCCCTTTTTCCTTGATTTTAAGGAAAATCTCACCCCAATTTTTAAAGGACTCTGAATATCTACTGACGCCCAATTCAAGCTCATAATTAGTAAGGCAGGAACTTGAATAAATTTCACAATGTCAGTAAGTTTAATAATATATTCAGGCTTTCCGTCGATTCTTTTAGCGAGGTCTTCTCTCCAATGAAAGATCAGTTCGACCTTAGTTTGACTCTGAGCTGATAAATTGAAAAATCCAGAAACTTTAGCAATGGCTTCTCGAAAGCTAACTGAATTTGGAAGTGCGTATTTCAGACCATCTTCTGCTTACAGCTGTGTTGTTCTTTGTGCGGCATTCAGAACATCGTTCCAAGTAACCTTATACATAAAATAAACGATATTGTATAACTAGAGGCTTATATATGTTCATCATTAATTGCATGTTTTATACAATTATACTGTTATACTATTGGGTATTAAATATTTCATCAAAACCCAAGTGTTTTGATGCAATATTTTATACTAGTGAAGAGGCAAACGTGTTATTGATGCTTCCGTTGAGTTTCATGGAATAATAAATTCGGATGAGAATGTGTGTATCTGCTCTAGCGTAAACTTTTAATTTAGTTGGTAAAGGACGAATTCTGAGATCCGCTAATGTAAGCACTTCCTTTTCTGCATTGCTAAGGTAAAAAAGTTCACTTCCGGTATAAAATTCTTTTGCCATCGTATCAAACTTGACCATTGTCCCAGAAGGTAGATGCTTGTGGATATTAAAAAGTATCTGAGTATCAATTGCGCCATTCATAAAGATATTAAAATCTCTTTGAAGATTTCGGACGTCATTAGCGCAGCCATGAAGGATTTTGACGTACTCACTGGACTCTAATATTAATTTAAAATCTGTGCAGATTCTATTAAACATTGTGAAGGGATCAACAAAAAAGTCCTTCGTGAAAGTGCTTACTTGGATAAGCGCTATCATTCCTGAAACAAATAATTATTCAATTTACAGAACTTTATCTAAAGTTTGTTCATCCAGACAATATAGCTTAAAATATTAATGCATTAAATATTGCACATTTAATTATAGTGTATTAAAATTGTTGCGGTGTCACTACTTTAGATTTAGCCACCTTTAACTTTCGAAACTCAAGTGTTTTGAAAGTTGTAGGCATACTTTGAGCTTATCTAAATACGAATGATCATCGTTGAATTCAAAATCTAAGGCAAACACTTTAGCGATTTCTAATTCACTAATCATGACATCAAAACTTTCCCCGTTTTCGACAAACAAGAATGTCTCCTGGTTATGTAGATCAAGCTTTTGATTAAAGTTTGGTGGAATTTTATGGTCAGGCGGTGTCCAGGAAATACCTAACACTTTTGAGGCATCAATAGGTGAAAGGCCATAGTTGCAGCGTCTCTTGAACATCAGAAAGTTTCTTAGGCTATCTTGAGGTCTTGTTGAAGCCTTGCCAAACTTCATAGCTCTCGCCTTGCGTTGCCAAAACGTGAGCGACATCGTTTAACTGTAATATTTAAATAAATAAACTGCTTTAATTAAACAAGCTAAACATTGTATGTACTACTACTACTGCATACTATTTAATGATAAAATGAAAACAAATCACTGTAAATGAAAAAAAAAAGACCATGAAACTTGGTCATTGAAAGAATGTGATTGTATTTTAATATTACTGTGATTGCGAAACGAAGATGAATTGAAGTGTGAGTGCAAGAGAGCAGAGGAGATAATCAATATTACCAGCCAATATTACATAGATATAAGCCTTTGTCAATAATTATTATGGAACTTTGACACTTCTAGAAACTTCAATACATATAGCAAGCAAAACTATATCGTGAGTGAAGATTCAAAATGACCCATATTCTATTAAGGCTACAATCAAAATGACCTATGTTATAAAAACAAAATGAGAAACATGCGTAAAATGACAATTACGAGTTTTTGAAAAGCATTAAATGCTCTATTTACATGTTTTCGAAAAGCGCAAAATGTTCTTTTTACATGTTTCGCAAAAGTGCAAAATATTTTATTTAAATGCGTTTAAGATATATTCCGCAATATTTTTGTAGACGGTGGATATTTTTTCGTAGCTACAAATGGATATGGACTATTTTGGTTCTTTACAGACGATATGTCATTAGTTGATATTAGTTAAGTTTGAATTATTACCTACTACTGGTAAATAGTCACTAACTGCTTGAAAGTAAGTTGTGATATATTGCAGTACTCACCACAGCGTCAATCAGTTTTGCCACAGCCAAAGGTTATATTGTTTTACAGTTTTAGTCAGTCATGCCTATGAAATAACAAATCAAAATACACCTACTTAATGATTACCACAGTCACTATATAATATTCAATTCAACAAGACTCAAGTGCTTAAGGTAGAGGTAGGTACGTACTTTAAAAAAATAAGATTAGTTAGTAAGTAGTATATGTGCGTGCTGCACGTTAATTTAAAATCAAATCAAATTTAACGAATACGAGCAAGCATAGACAGTCAGTCATAGTCAGAATGAAAATTATTCCTATTATATGTACTACTACTACTGCATACTATAAATGATAGAATGGCAACAAATCACTGTAAATAAAAAACAAGGCCATAAGACTTGGTCATTAAAATAATGTAATTGTATTCTAGTATAACTGTGATTGCAAAAGGAAGATGAATTGACGTGTGAGTGCAAGAGAGCAGATGATATAATCAATACCAAAAGAATTGTTCTATTCACATGTTTTTGAAAAGTGTAAAATGTTTTATTTGCATGCTTTCAAGACATATTTCAATATTTGTTTAGATAATGGATGTTGGTTTCAGCTAAAAATGGATATGAGTCATTTTGGTTCTTCACACTTCACAGACAGACGAAATGCAATTTCTGTAATGGTACAGAAATTAATTAAATACTATACTCAAAATCTCGAGATCAGGAGTACCATTATTTAAAATACCTATGCATGATTCTCGATGCTAAAATAGGGCAGTTACTAGATATAAAAAATGGTTAACTTCGAATCATACTGATTAAAATAATGGCTAACTTCAAACTTTTACGTACAACACACGACGTGCCATCAACCATCGCCCCCCCATGAGTAAAGTCAACAGTCCAGTATCCAGTGGGTAATTACCTATACAAAATACTCGTCTGTTGACTTGACTATAATATTGCTTATAGATATGTTATATGTCTACTTGTATTTAACCTTAATACCTACGACAATTTAAAATTGGGTAACTGGATTGTAAAATGTGTAGGTTGAAACAACAAACAAAATCCAACTAGGCTCCCTAGAAAAAACATTGACACAAATTGTCGATGCTATACCTCGTCAATCATCAATCGTGGATCGTCTGTGAGACACAGCACGACTGCATTAATATGAGAAACAATCGAAAAATAATTACATGAATCATGAATTAGCTACAGTTTTAGCAGGGTGAGTTATTTCACTAAAGAACAAAATTATTGTAAATGGTAACAATGCAAACAATTAAATGATAAAAATGAAATTGTTGATGCTACTAATCACTGCTACTGGCAAGTGGCGCTGGCTATAGTTAGTAGTTCGCTGTTAATCATTACAAGTACAAAGTAGGTAATCAAGTAATTATAGGAAATTTGAAATTATTAACATACCTTCAACCTTTGGTCTTGTATTGTTGTTCAGTGGATACGGTGGCTGCTAGTTGGATTTGCAACTTGCACTTGACTACATGTTTATAGCGGCTTATGGTTATTGTTGGTTATGTAATGTATTGAATGGGGAAAAAAAGTAAAGAAGGAAGAGGGGAGTAGGTCTTCAGATTAAGAATACTGGGAATCTGTAGGGTGGAGATGGGAGGCTGGAGGAGGAGGCTGGAAGGTGCGTAATAAATCCGTAATGTATAATGCGATTTGAAGTAATAAGATGCAATTCAATGAGACAAAGAAGAAGGAGAGTTATTGCATAGTAAGTGTTGCGAATTATTAGTGTCTTTGCCAAGGTGTGCTAAATCAAATGCAAATTTAGACAGTGATGTAAGCATGCGTGCAGCGCCATATAATAAGATGCATCACATAGGCCAATCAAATTATGTATGAGCTGTATCAGTACACAGGCAGGTTTATATACAAAATTACAATGTTTTTGAATTTATTACAATTTTTACAACATTTATATACATGAAATACAAGACATTTAATTATTCAACGGTATACTTAACAGTATATACATTATATATCTAGGTTACATCTACACTATACTAATTATATACACTTCTTACAAGCTAGAGCTTAGTATTTAATAAATATATGTAGTTCACAAATAACATTGACATTAAACAGCTAGGTTGCTTATATACTAAACAATTGAAATACACAAGTCTTACAAATACAGGACATTTAATTATTCAAAGATATACTTAACATTTATATATACATTATATATCTAGGTTACATCTACACTATACTAAATATATATACACTTCTTACAAGCTAGAGCTTAGTATTTAATAAATATATGTAGTTCACAAATAACATTGACATTAAACAGCTAGGTTGCTTATAAACTGAACAATTGAAATACACGAGTCTTACAAATACAGGACACTTAATTATTTAACTGTACACTTAACAGTATATACATTATATATCTAGGTTACATCTACACTATACTAAATATATATACACTTCTTACAAGCTAGAGCTTAGTATTTAATAAATATATGTAGTTCACAAATAACATTGACATTAAACAGCTGGGTTGCTTATATACTAAACAATTGAAATACACAAGTCTTACAAATACAGGACATTTAATTATTTAACTGTACACTTAACAGTATATACATTATATATCTAGGTTACATCTACACTATACTAAAAATATATATACACTTCTTACAAACTAGAGCTTAGTATTTAATAAATATATGTAGTTCACAAATAACATTGACATTAAACAGCTAGGTTGCTTATATACTAAACAATTGAAATACACAAGTCTTACAAATACAGGAAATTTAATAATTCAAAGGTATACTTAACAGTATATACATTATATATCTAGGTTACATTATTATAATACTATAAATATACAACTATTACAGAATAATATATTTACTTATTTAACAAATCTTTATGGCCAAAGGGCAAACTAAAATTACAATCATTGGGGTCTGAAAATACCCGTGATATATCTAATGTGTTGAATGCTAATCTATTTACACTCACTACGTACATGTTATGATCTACAGATCGTATAGAATTTACAATAATATTACACGGCTTGTCTGTTTCAAGCATTTTTTTATACTTGTCGTGCCTGCATTGGCGTAACGCAATAGCTGGAACACCTCTGCATTTCTGTTGTTGAATATTATTTAAATATAACATGCTATACATTTTAGGCTTAAGTGTAATTAACTCTGATACATCTAAGCTCTGTATTCTTATTTTGCCACTCTCGTCTTTATTTAAAAGATGCAACTCTGGATACTCATTTTCGTACCGCTCAAAAAACTCGTGATTTCGTGGAATTTTGCTAAAATCAAATTCTGCACGTGCACTAACTTTATCATCCCACAAAGTATTTAAGGGATCTAATATATCTAACTCGTATCCGTCGGTATCTGAATAATCCAAGTAAGCTCTATCCTGGAATATTCGACACAGCATATCAAACTTTTCATAGAAGTTAACTTTTGCATTGGCTAAAATTGCCAGTCCTGTAAGTGACAAGTCATCTGCACGATACCTCTTAAGGTATTGCGTAATAATACTTAAACAATCAGACAAACCATCAAAATCTTTACATCGTGGTGATGCAAGTAGTTTTTCAGCATGGGCGGTACTGGTGCAAATACTGGTTTCAACATAATCTTTAACTTTTTTTAAAGTCTTGCTATACAAAACATTGGATTGGAATTTAAGTAATTTGTTTTCAAAAGGGGTTTTTGCTTGCCTGCGTCTTTCTAAATTGGCATCTATATATGATTTGAAGTAACGTTGCTGTTTAAATCTAACGCCACAGTGTATTTTTAAGAGTACCATTCCCTTTGAAAGATAGTAGCGCAATTCCTTAAAATGAACTGTGTAATTGAATTTGTCATGAAGAGTTAACATAAGTCTTGGTCGGGATATAAAATGTTTAATTGAAGCGTTTTTGCAGTATTTTAAATTTAACTGGCTCGGCATTTCTTTGAGCTTTATTACTCTCTGTTCTATGGCAAGAGGCAAATTTGCGTCGCGATCATGTAAATGCTCTGGGTATTGCAAGTCACAAACCAGTACGTACCCATAGCTTCCTTCCGTACTTCCCAATTCGGAGTCAGTCCAGTCAATGTTTATAAGATCTTTTGTTTCCATGTACTCGTAATCAGACACTGGCATCAGTGACTTCATACTATGTGGATATAAACTATTAATATCTAGTGAAAGTAGGTGTCTACGTGGCTGTGATGTATCTAACCCACCCGGACAACGTTCGTGATAAGCAGTCACATGTTTCTTTGCAAATATACATTGACCTCCCCTTATTCCGTTTTTTGCAATTTCATATACCCTGTAATCTCTTATGTAATCTATTTCAGCTTTTGAATGCTTTAAAAAACATTGCCATGAGAAGCTTGGCAAAGTCAAAGAATAGGTAGGATCCATTTCGTATGTTTCCATTCCAAATTTGCGAAAGTTTTGCCAAACTTCTGCAAGTAATACTGTATCTAACAAACAAGTAAAACGCATGTAATCAGCTAATGTAAAAAGGTTGAATTTTGCACAGATGTTTTGAACAAGCTCCCATTCACTGTCTGGTATTGGCATATCATCAAGTAAAGATTTTCTGAAACACGATCTTGTGGGGATGGGAATATCAAGACTTGTATTTTTAGTAAGAGACAAGAAAGGAAAATAAACTGGTTTTTGTAATAACACAAGATCGTCATGGCACGGTCTTGATACTTTAAGTTTCTTTGCAAAAGAACCATGGCTTTGTGTAGGTAAAAATTTATATAAACACTGCTGTACTATTTTAAGTGACTGAGAGGTTTTTGCGTTAAGTGAATCTACAAGTTCAAATAAATCAGAGTCAAAAAATAAATTGGCATCCATAAAACGTATTTTAACTTTTGAAGCAAAAGATTTGCCAGTATAGTTGGGTTGCTTTGAATTTTCAGAGGGATATTCTAAATTTAATTTAGGCAGCCACGTATCTTTAGCAGTTATCGTTATTGAAATAAATTCTTTCGGGGCTTTTGCAAGAGCTTTTACGTTTTTGGACAAAAACATATTAATTTTCATTGCATTAATTAAAAGGTGATAATCAAAAGAACCTCCGTAGTGCGAAATAAGTGGGATCTCGTGCTTGTATTTAATACTAAGGTTGCAACTACTACATGCAGCAAATTCAAAATTACCATGGTCGTGGTTATGGTGGAAGGTCCTGATCGTCTTGGTTTCTTTACTAAATTCGCGCTCACACAGATGGCAGTGTGTAGCTTGTTCAAACTGTACTTTTACACTTTCTGTTGGTTTTACTTTGTTATTTGTTTCTCTAATATGTGTAAGTAACCTGTTTGCCCAGTAAAATATACGTTTAAAAAAATGTTGTACAACATCTTTCCCATCAAAATACTCTATAGAAACAACATTGTCTTTATCTTGCATTCTTCTAATAATAATAAAAAAATAAGCTGCAGGTGTGATTTCAGTTGTATACTTTGTGTTATTTTTTGCAAGTTTAAAATCTTGAATAGGATTTGCAAACGTAAAGAACCTATAAACAATGACAAAGGGGTACGGAAGTGTTTGCCATGGTTTTGCAAACTTGACTCGTTCCCATGGTTTAGGAAAAATGATTTTTCTTTCTTCACGAACTTGACAGTTGTCACTGTGCTGTTGTAAATTCTTTTCAGAGTTAAAACTTCTTAAACAAAATTCGCAATAAAAAGCTTTTTTGTGACGTCCATTACACATAAATTTATCAAGATCAGTAATAAGTACTAAATAGGACGACTTGGTCTTGTCGTCCTTTTCTTGGTTAAAAATTAAAAATAAATTACACAGTTCAGTTAACTCAGAATTACGCGACCGTCTTATAGGGACAATGTCGTCATCGCGATAACTTCAAATATTAATACCAAGATTATTTTTAATTTCAAAATTATTTAAATCTTCGCCAATACGCAAAGGACAATTAATATCAGTAAAATCAAATTGCGAAAAATAGGGAATATACTGGTCTGGGTCCTCTAGTTTTTGTTTGGCATAGCGTGTAGTGTATGGTTTGTTTGTCTTCTTATTTACTTTATACCCAGCTAAGATTTCATTGCGGTATGTGTGAGCAGCAACACAGAATTTAAAGCAATTATCGCATTTGTTTTTAATATTTAAGTAACCGTTTCTTCTATAATTCAACTTTGGAAATTTAATATATCCTTTTGCTTCAGCATTTGAAAATAAATTTAAAACTCCTACTTAAAATTGAATAGAATTTACTTGCTGAACTGTCCAACCAGTACCGTACTTATTAAAATCATTTAAGTGTTGTATAACTTCACTTGCACTATTAAATATAAAGTTTTCAATTTCGTCTTCATTCATTATATCGTAATTCTTAGACACAAACTCAATGCTACGTTCTTCTTTTTTTGGTTCGTTTTCTACTATAGTTTCTAATTCTAATGCTACATCTATTATAAGTTGAGCCTTAATACTAATGTGTACAGCTAAGTTTTGAGTTAACAATTTCACAATAGACTCGTATAGTTCAGTCAAAATGTATGTAATGTCTTGAAACTCTTCAGTTGGTTGATGAATGTAGGTCACCATTAGTCCCTTATGAGCTCTTGAGGATTCTTGAAATACATCTTGATCTATCAACGACGAACGACGAGTGCGACGAGAAGGTCCAGCGGGACTATCTTCACTGCTGGTAGTAGTATCAAGTCCGTAGGTTGCTCCTGAACGACTAATTCCACCGCCAGTTAGATTTTGATTTCTGTTGTCATAGTGTGCAAGACGCTCACCAGGCTGCAGACATGAATGACGGGTCTTGTCAGAACAGAATCGGTTGCAATCTCCACAGTGATGAACATCCTCAACGTGAGCTTGATACGCCACATATCTTCTGCATTCGAACAGACATCTAGGCATGGAACACTCAAAGCGCTGAAAACAAACAAACACAATATGATTAGAATCAAACTTATATTAAACAATAAAATAACTACGGAAGGAAATAAACAATGTAATATCACATGTACTTGACACCAAAATATACGTACATAGTCAGTAGTTCCAGTTTTGCGAACAGTTGGGAAGTTTGGTTGTTCGTGGTACTGAACGGTCGTGTCTGGTACTAGGGCTGGTTGATCCATGGCTGAGAAGATGTAGTGTTGTAAAGTCGATGCTTTTCGTATGTTCTAATGCTGTTCTTTGAGGCGAGTGGAGTGGGATGGAAACGTTGATGCTCAGAGAAGTGCTTGAGATGGTGTGAGGGTCCCTATGAGTCCGCCGCGGTACTTATAGTTGATCCGTGGTGGGTGGTGGCCACCTGTTTCTGGTAAACCCCTTCTGATTTAACCAGGGACCATAGTTTTCCATTGCGATAAATCTTGATCATTTTGAATACAAAGAGAAGTAGGACCAGGATAAACGACACGTAGATGGCTGCACATGCGCAGAAAGAGAAACAATAACAAATGCACATTTAGCAATGGTTTTAAATCGTACACGTGTTATATGCGCATCATTTGTTTTAGAACATATACGCATTAAATCTTTCTAAATATATACATATATTTAATTGTATTAAACGTAATGGTGAATTTTGCACTCACTAATCAAGTCAAACGTTGTATTTACTACCGGTTTTGCTTCGTGTTGGTTGTACTTGTCCACTACATCAAGTATAATTCCGTTTTGCATATTCAAATTTTCAAGCATATATTTTAAGGCTTGAAGAATCAACTTGTTGAATGAACTGGGCTTGGTTACGGCAGATGGCGTAATATCAGGGCTGAAAAATGACGGTTTGTCTTGCTGGAGGGTGTTTTGTATTGCTTCTAGGGCTATCTTTTCCTTTGTAAATAAACCATTGATGCTTGGTGTACTTTCAAAGCTTGGAGCGGTGCTTTTAGTGTCAACTATTGGATTATTAAATTCATGCTGGGCATGCACTGCAGTGTTGCAACATGTTGCAAGTAGGAGAAGCGCCAGTGCGCAAAAAAGAAATACTACACGTCGCAGAAACATTGTATAGCTTTGTATTGAACACTTTGGCATTACAAGGTAGACTGACACTGTCTAATTGATGGCAGCTCTATTTATATGTATCGAGATTTAGCTTTCTTTGATGCACTTGTATTGCTGCGATTTCTCACGTATGCATATCCACGGTTGCGAACTGATTTTAGCTGTGGTTTCTTTATATTAGCTTGCGACATTACTTGCTCGTAGCTGAGCCACTCCTGAACTGGTAGTTGTTTTAACCTATCGACGCCAGATGGAGCACTAATGGAGGAACTTTCACTTGGTTCTTTGTAATTTCCGCCAACGTGCATTGGAACGTCTTTGTAACAATTGAGTTTATTCTCTGGCAAACAGCGGTGTTGCTTAGCAACGTTCAAAGCCTTTTGCTCTTCTCGAATTTTCATAAGCTCAGCGTAGAGCTTGGGTTCAATTGCTTTCATAACAGTAGCCATAGCTATTCTAATTGTTTGAATTGTATATTTTATCAGCACAAATTATATCTGACAGTAGTGTAACACGGCAGATTTCACTGTTGTAAACTTTATGGAATATTGTTGCTAAGATTCGACGCACAAGGTTCTTGTTTCTTATATATAGTTTTTCCATGTTAACTAGACTCGTTTTTTTCAAAGTTTTTACAAGTCTATTTATTTGATTTGAATATCGCGGATCTATATGTTTGCAAAACTTATCTACGTTGAATATACACTCTGCTATAACATAAAGCAAATCAACAGTTGCACACTTAATGTAAGTTGAATATGCTCTTGGTTTTGAGTTTGCTAATAGTGATAGATATTCAAAGTTTTCTTCAAACAGACTTCTTTGCTTTCGTTCCACCGACATGATGAATATTATTTGTATACATATATGTCAGTACCATTTACAGGGAAAATGTTATTACGTACAAACATGTGTGGGTTCGGGCACTGTGGATGCAAGTCCAAGAACAAGTAACTATGTTGGCGTAGACTGCATGCTTTTTCGTATGCTTCTTGCAAAAACTTCTTACGACTAGGTGCAATTTGTCTTGCAATTTGGTTAATTATGCTACGGTCTCTAGGCACGTCAAAGAGAACTAGATATTTCGTACTTAAACTAGTGGTTCTCAGTTTTTTAGAAAAGGCGTTTTGCAGAATAAGTATTACACTGAAATTCATATGATGAGAAAATTCTGTGAATATTTTCTGAACTAATTGTCTAGCCTTATGATTTGCTTCCATAAAGTTTAAATGATTGTCCAAAACAACAAGACACGGACTGTCTATTTCTTGAATCAGTTACTCAATATTATCTATATCAGATGTTAAAGTTATATCTTTATCTTCTAGGAAATCAGTGCTTGAAAATTCTGGTTGGTCAGTATGTACACTTATATACAACACTTTATTAATATTATTTCTAATTATTTGCCTACGGCGCTTAACAATTTCTAAACACAGAGTACTTTTACCAGAAAAACTAGGGCCACATAGCATAGCCGTAAAAGGGTGTATTAATTTAAAGTCAACAGTATCTGATGTTGCCATCGTCAAGTGCAAACAACAACTGATCAGAACTCACAAAGAACAAGTATATTTAAGGAATATTTACAATATATTATAATAGCTAATTATTTATACGACTATTTCTTATACAATTTGCTACTTATTCTTAAACTATTTACATTTTATACATTTTTATTATTATATATACAATTAACATATGTTTATTCAGACATTTTACAAATATGTATATAGTACTCTGTGTATTCATTTACAATTTTACTTAAACATTAACTTATGACTTATATTATATACAAAAACATATATATATATATATATAGTTTATACAATTTTATTACTATACTATTACTATTACTATAGTTTTACAATAAACTGTAGTTTTTACAATAAATAGACAATGTTTTATTCTTAAATGTATTACAATACACAATAGGTTTACAAAAACGGGTGCTTAATTGCTATATATTTACAATATACACTTCTTATTGTTATATCTTAAGCCTAGGGATACCATAACATATTTTTACAAAACTCGGGACAACATACTTTACAGGTATTAGACTGTAACTTATATCTATGTGTAGAACACTTGCTTAACATAGGGATCATATTTACAAACTTTTTAACTTTTCTATCATTAACTAGTACAGAACATGTAAATACATTTATAAAATCTTGGTATGAAATACCAATTGCACGCGAATATAAGAAATATAAACAATACATTCCGCAAACAGTAGATCGTCCACTCTGCAGTGCTGTACAATTTTCTGCAATAACGTATCTGCCTGGCACTTGGAGGTTTTTGTATTGCTGAATTGGGAAACCATAGAAGTCGAAATATTCAAAGGATTCTCTCGAAACAATCCAGTAACAAATCCAGTGACGCCCAGTGCCCTCTAGCTTGTCTGTATTTTGTATTATTGCAATTGGATACGATAGTTCCCCGTTGCTGGTTTCTTTTCTTGCGTTTTCTAATGTAATCTTCATTTCGTCTGCAGCTATTACGTAGTATTTGATGCTTGTTCCGCCAAGTAAGATTCCGAGACATTGCTCCAACTGTGCTGTATTCATTCTGCACGCGCGTGTTGTTGTTGGTCAGTCAGCTTCTATTTAGCAACAGACATGTCTTAAATTCGCACACGTGGTTTTATGCACAATTGTCTAAGGTGTTTGGGCAGGAAGCTTGATGGTTTGCTACATACATCTTAACGGTTGATATTAACTTGTTTATTTCGGTCAATCTCAACTACGGTTTGGTACTGGCTAAACAGTATAGCCGTAACAGACGTGGTCAATGCGGTTCTGAATTTCAACTGGATTTGAACTTGACCAGATTTATTTACACTCAGTGCATTAGCCTGTGTTGGTACTAGCTTAAATGCAAACAGGACTCTTCCTTTGGTGTAGTTCTGCTGAGATATGCCATTTCCTAGGGTTGGGTTGGCTGCGGTCTTCTTCAAGGTGTTCAAAGCAAGTAGGTAATTATCTTGACCATTACCAGAGGCATCTTTGAAACTCATAGGCAATGTCTTGTACTCTATTGCTTCTTGGTTCATTGAAACTGTGATTTCGCTGAGATTAAAGTGTTGAAAGTTGCAAAATGACTTGGTCAGCTTCCCCAAGTACGCTGCAGAATCAACAAGTCCAAAACCTATATACTGCGGCAACCTGCCGTTAATACAGTTATCCAATGAGTGCGAGCTGACTCCAGATGGAATGACAAAGTTTTTGATCTCAGGTTCAAGGCAAGGATACTTCAAAGTCCCATTGTTGAGATTAAGTCTATGCTTCTCAATTGCCATTGGAGATACTGTCTGCCGCTTCAAGTACAGTACAGCATTAACAATGTCTACACGAAATGGACAGCCAGAATACCCAGACCTTGTTTCAGTTTTAGCGTCAATGCAGAAGGCAGGATGAGATCTGCGCATGATAATTCGGATATCAGTTTCTCCAGGCAGCATTCGCGTTTGTTCAAAGAATGGTGACTCGGGTCTTCCTACCATAGTAAACGGTTTTGACTGTGTTGCAATATTGTATCTTGCCAAAAATCCGGTGTCTGTTTTCTTAAATTCATCGGGAGTAATGTTTGGGTAGTACAGCTGATCCAACATTCCATTGTTCTTTTCGATTGGGTTTGATGAAAGTTCCCGTTTCAAGTATGAACTAATAGCATAGTGGTTCGAGTTGTCACTCACGAGTTGGCCATTAAGAAAGAATTTCATGTTACTGAATAGGCCATAGAACAGCATGGAACACGGGGCGACCACGTCGGTAGCTGCGATCTCCTTGCCATCTGCTAGCATTACACGGCAAGCTAGTTCCAAGTGGGATTCGTTCAAGTTGTAGTATTTTCCAGGAGATTTCAGTATGTCGAATATAAGGGGATTCTCATTATCTCTTGGACTGAGCACTGGATAATATGGGTAATATTCTGGTGCATCTTCAAGACTTATATTGGTCGGGGGAAGTTTATCAAGCACTAGGTTGCTTTGAATAGACTTCTGGGACCCCTCGTACACTGTCGGTTCGTCGTAAAAGCCTTGTGTTTCCATGATTTGCGGAGCTGCTAATAGACTTTTGATACTGCTTCGTGGTAGTCAGGATGTTGAATGACAAAAATTTCAGCAAACAGTAGTTTATAACTTATCGTCGTCGGCTGATGTTGCGCCTACGTCCTGCCCCAGTCTGGGTAGAACTCCTGCTTGATACAGTTCGTCTTACACGAGAGACTGGGGTTTTTCGCAGCCGACCCCCAATTTGCGTTCTCTTCTTAACACGCCTGCCCCGTGATCCTCCAGCTTGAGTGCGCCTGTACACCATCCTTCCGCCTCCACTCTGAGTGGCTCGAGCTGGTGGTTTACGTGATGTACTTCTGTGTTTATTGCACGAAGTGCGACAATGAGATACTCTGCATTTACGGCCTGTGGCAGTTGGTTTAGTGGTTCTACGTTGCTTCAGTGGCACAAGATATTGATTTTCTTCGACACTTGAATCACCTAATGAATTTCCGATAGGTTCTGCAGTTTCAATTGCTACACTATTATCGCCTGCCCCCATTTGGCTTTTGTTGCTGTCTTTATTTTGATTTGCAGAAATAGGTTCAAGAACACAGTATTCACCAAGCAAGCTATCTTTTACAATGTCTTCGTCCACTACACTTGAATTTGTGTCGTAAATGTTTTTGCACAGTATCTTACGCATTATTAATAAACAACAATGTTTATTTAAGCACTAGTTTGAATGCATTTGGACTGGTTTGCAATATTAAGATTTTAGAACTTGCTCTTCAAAAGATTTGATGTTGTCACTTCAAAGGTTAAATAAGAATAACTGCTAAATTCGCACGTCTTTGCCTTTTATACTTGGCGGCATGTTGTTTGCTTAGAAATTGCGAGGTCGAAACTGCAATTCAATTATAGTCTGAGTATTGGCATCAAGTTGCACAAGTGAACGGTACTCATTGACCAAACTGAATCTCATTACTTGATGTTGTTGTCTGTGTAATGGCACAAACAGTATAGGGACAAAGCTGTGGACAGTCTCATTAGTGTAGTCATTAGATATATCGACTGCTCGCAGTAACGGCAGTGAATGAGAGGCGTATAACTGGTTTTCAACTAGGCTGCATAATACAAGAAGCCTCTTTGCTGGTACAGTGTGTTCAGGCTCAACGTCCTCTTCAAATTGTTCTTTTTCTTCTTCTCGTTCTTCTTCTTTTACTAATTCCTGTCTCAGTTGCGCAGACTCGCCAGCTTTGAATATAAAATTGTCATCAAAGCCGAAAAATCGATTCACAAGTAGTGGCAGCTGTACTGTGATATCTTCGGGCATGCCTGGTATACTAAGGTGTCCATCCGCATGTTCAAACTGTACTTGCGTATCAGCCCACAAATTTTCCATTAGAGTACGATTAATTTCATGCACCACGTGATCCAAATCGAGTTCTTCTGGTTCGTTCATTGGAATAAAGTTTGCATATTTTTTGAATAATCGCAAGTCCATATATTCATAGTCCACAATGTTATTGTATAACTCTTCGTCTAAATCAAATTCAGATTCGTAGACGCCATTATAAAACTTGTCGTGCTGCTGCAGTCCCAAGCACAATGCGATGGGTTCAGGCAAAACCACATACTCGTATTCACTGCATTCAAATGTAAGCTTGCACTTTGTATTACTTTTATCTAACGGAAATTCAATCTTTAGATTTATATTAAAAAACTCTGGGTCATTCATTTCAACGTTAAATCGTTCAAAGAATTTGCGAAAATCAGAGTCTCCATGGTTATTCTCTCTTCTAAACATTAAAAAGTTCTCAAAGCCTTGGTATAGCTGTATAATGTTTTCCATATTTTGAATTTTCTCAGCTTCAAAATTAAAGTTTGCACCAATGGGAATACTTTCCATGTCAGTTTCAAGTACATTGGCATACGGATAATGGTTTCCTGACATAAATCTGGATCTATTTTGCTTGAAAAATGATGAAAGTGATTTGGGAATTTCAATAACGACACTATTTGATGGGGACAGGTTCTGGAGTAGCATATGTATATTGCCAGGGTCCAAGGTCAATGCTTTCTGTGCAACGTCCAATGGCACAGTGTCTTTATTTAGCCTTAGCTTGGTAGTGAGTCCACTCATAAATTCTTTCAAGGTCGTTTCTTGGTTTTGAAAGTTGATAAATGTCTTGATAGTTGGCTTGTAGTTTGGAAATAATTTGCCAATTGCATCTTCTTCAACGGCAGCTGTGTTTCGCACTTTACGTGCTCGTGGTCTCTGAACAGGTTGTATCATAGCAGGTTGTGGGCTTGAAGTATACCTCAGGCTTACGAGTCCAACGTCATAGTTTTGCAGATCCAAAGGGTATGGCAACACAGCTACAAAGCTTGCTGGTGTGTTATCTGTATAAACACTAATTTGCTGGTCACTTGTAACTGTCACGTATATATTTTCGGAACCAATGGGATCTCTGTCTAACGGCGAGCAGTAATGGCCGTCCAGTCTTCTTCGTTTTTGCGAAAATTGCTGTTGTATGACATAGGAAAACAAGGGCAAGAATCCAGAAGGCTCCATTGTAGCAGATATTAGGCTAGGCTCAGCTCTTCACTATAGAATGCTCCTGTTATAGGCGTGTTATTCAAATCTTCAAGGTAGTAGGTTATAGGTATAGTCTCAAAGTTTACTGACTTTACAAGGAACAATTCCTCCGAGTACGATTGGCTATATCCTGTTTGAAATACAAACGATGAATGCATGTAAAATCTAAAGTGCATCTCCTTATATATACTGTGTTTGTTGACCTACGTGTATTTATTACATGTACCTTTATCAAATAAGAGTTTTGTTCGGCTAATTCTAACACGGTCGCCGGGGGAATACTTTGCCTTTCTTTTGTCAGTGTTGTTAATTATATCTGAAAACATTGTTCTCCAGACTAGGTTCTCGTTCAATCGATTAACTTGAGAGGGCGCCATCTGTATTGTTGAGTGGAATGTGTTGTTGTATACCTTTACAAAGGCGGGAAATATATCTATAATCCTAGTTGTATTTCTCTCAGTCATGTACCTAGCAATCCGCTGAAAGATGGTCTTATACCGAACAAAGCATGTAATTATTAGTATACGTGACTATATAATACTGTATCTAAATATATATTGGCTTACAATCTGGACAGACTAACCTTATAACCCGCTCTACTATACTAGACTTTGTCTCGCTATATGTGTTATAGTACTTGATTCCATGAGTTTTTAAAAACTGTTTAAACGACTCGGCGCGAAATTCTGTGCCTGTATACAAATTAATATAATAGGGTCAAGCTACAATTTATAATAATTTAAATTAAATAGATTTATATAACTCTAATACTAATTTATAATATTATTATAATATACGTAAGACATTGAAGGCTGACACACCTTGGTCTGTAAATAGGTATATTGGAGTCTTCTTTGATTCTTTAAAAATATCTTTAAAAGCTTTGATGACTGACTCGGGTTTCTTGTTTTTAATAAAACGGCAGTACAATTTCTTTGAAAATGCATCAATAACGAATAGAATATTAGCATAGCCGAAATTATCTTTAGCAAATTCTTTCCCCAAGATTTTCAGATCCGCACAGTAAATTTCCCCTTCCATATTAACTAAAGTTCTTTGTCGTTTAAAGTTTTTGCGTACAGGCCGGTGCATTGAAAATGAACGAAGGTGACTCAGCTCCTCATTTACTACTGCTTTATCATGAAAGTTTTTGTTATTCTTGAGAAAACCACTGAGGGCCGAATACGAACCCTTGAATCTAGAGTTTAAATATGATTTACGTATTTCTGCCATATTTAGAGCTGTAATAATTACTGACCATCATTGAACAACTGTCGATTGTAAATGCATACGGAGTCTTAAAATCAATGCTTTTTATACACTCCCAGCCACATTTACATTTATACACTATTTTTTAATAGACAATATATTATTAACAAGGTGTACATAGTATTTTTTGGGCTTTTAATTTTAAAATTAAAACTACCACCGAGACTTGCATTATTTTCTATGTAGGATTGTACATTATTCTACTAAAGTATTAGTTAACATTTACAAAAATCGTTTCACTTGTTCCTTTATAATAATAATAATAATTTATTCAAAGTCGATATGACCGTATGGTCTACACAACTTGTTGATTTTACAATGATAAATGACATAATGATTAGATATGGCCTCTCGGCCTGCAATTTCGAATTTAACAGGATTAAATGAATAAGTAGATATATATATATAAATAAGTAAATAGTTTGAGTAAATAGTATAAGGAGGGGGGGGGGGTTAGTGACATCGGTGATTATACGTGTAAGGCATGACATATTGAGCGGTAATATATGGGTACATTAAGTTGAAATAAATTGAGTTATAGTTATAGGTACCTATTAACTTGGAGGACATATTTTTTCTAAATATTTCATATCACAAAAAATTAATCCTACACATCTATTAGGTACCAATATTTACAAGTTTTTATTGTTTGTCGTATTATTGTTCTTCTTGTGACTTGTTCTTGACTCTTGATCTCGCTGTAACGGACCTGGTGGTATCGCGGTGTTGATTTTGCTGCTGTTGCTGGGTTCATTATTTTTGTTCTTGGCTCTTTCCAGTCGTTCGAGTAATTTGATCTTGAATATTCTTGCTGGGAGGTCAACATTGATGTACACTTTTTTGTGGTTTTCCGTTTTAGTATTACGCAGTTCTTTTCGCCGTGTGTACACTTCTTGTCTTTCTCTTAGCTTGACAAATCTGACGACTAGAGGACGAGTTTTGGTTCCGTCAGTTTTTGTTCCAATTCTGCGAACAGTGTCAATTTCAGCATTAGTTTTTAATTCTTTTAGGATAGTTTGTACCTTTTGGATTAGTTTGGACTCCGATTCCTGTACTTCCTCTGGGACTCCAGTGAACACTAGGTTGTTTCTTTTGATTTCCAGGCTCAGGCGGTCGTTTTCGTTTTCTAGCTTTTCCACTTTTTTCCTCAGCTCTTCATAGTCTTTCATAATTTTTTCCAGGTGGTCCTGTACTGTTTGCATAACCTTTTCTAGTGTTATTGCTTGGATTTGCTGCATTATGTATTCCTCCTGTGTAAGTGTTATTACTTCTCCATCCTCAGTTGTTATTTCCATTTTTTTCTTTTTTTTCTCTGGGCTACCACTTTGTACTCTTTTATTTTTCCCTGCCATTTAGTCTTGCTTCAGTAATTTGGTATTAGTTGGTTAGTTTAACGGGTACCCGTAGCCACTTTGATTTCGTTGTTTGGTATAAGAGGTGTAACGAGTTCTGGCTTGAGTTCCACTAATAATTAGGTTAATAGTACTCCGTAGTGCAGTGTGTCGAGTCTTCTTGACGGTGGAGGTTGAGATGGGATGGGTAGTTGTAGGTTTTGATTGGGTTGGTGTGTGATATTTTGATATTTTTTAGAATTCTCCGCTTGAATTATTTCACCTATAATTCACTTCGTATTTAATGTCACTCGAATCTTCGATGTGATATCAGTAGTGCGTAAAATTTCGGTTAATTGACAGTTTATTTTGGAGTTAAGGCTGATTAGTTTACACGATTTTTTGAAGTTTGAAATATCAAGTGTTCTGGACTAAAATATTGTACGTCCTGTTCGTTCAAGCGCTCCCGCCCCCCTCCACTTGTTCCTTTATATTTGCTTTGCGTGCTTCCCTGCTACTAACTTGTAGTTCTTGCAACCTTTCCTCCTCCTTCCACCGTAACTCCATCTCGCGCTTGTGAGAAACATTTAACATCCTTCTAGCTTGAATTATTTCACTGTCCAAAATCATTAGATTTTCAAATGACGCAAACCGAGACAACGCCACGTATGTTGTACACGCAATCATTTCTCTTGTGTCTAGAAATACACAGCCAATTGGTATGGTTGTTCCCTGTTACCTGAAAATATAAGAAATTCCCAAACGATTACTTTGCGCTCTTGGCTACGGTGTACACAAATTAACTGGTGCTAAAAATCAATAAAGTACAATATTTTGGATGAATACACACCTATGAATTGTCATTGCCCAACTTAGAACCAGTGGAAATGTATGCACTCGGACATACTGCTGTGTCTCAAGGTCCAGTTCATTACTTTCAGTCCTGGAAATTCGGCAACCTTGCCCTCTTGACGTAACTACGATGTCGTTTCCTCTGTAGAACGGAAAGTGTACAATAATAGCCTCAACAAAGTTTGCCCAGTAGAGCCTGTTACGCGATGAACTAAAGACTATATCGACAACTGTGCCTCTGCTGCCATTCACAAGATTTGCCTTTACATCCAAGTTCTTTGTTAACATTATTGGGACACCATAATCGATTTCCAAAGGATCTTTTGCAAGTGACGAGTGCTCAGCAATAACGGCAGGTATTTCAGTAAAATCTGGATGCAGTTTTCGTATCATTTTTCTGTGTAATAGAAACAAGCAACAGAACAACACATTTAGTAAAAATGTTAAGAAAATAAAATTAGCACTATATATTTATACAAGCTAGTCGTCGTCACTGCCAGTCATTGTCAGATTCAGATTCAGTGTCACTTTCGGATTCGTCGCCAAGTCTTACTGCGAAAAGGGGCTTTTTGTATAATGGGTTAGCAAGTAATAATCGTGCGTGTAAATAACTTCTGTACGACATTGTTGGCATCCTTAGGCCAGCCTCTCTAATTCTTGAAGCTGACACAGAATTATATATTTGAAAATTTTCACGCTCCAAGTGTATGCCTGAATGTTTCTTTAAAAACCGTAAAGGATGTCTGTTGATGAAAAAACAGTCAAAGCAATTAAACTTTCCTCTGACAGATAGTATAAAATAGGAAACAGGGACTCCAAAAAGCTGAACATGGCACTTTGAGCATTCGTATTTGTCTTTAGGCTTTACTTTTAAATGATGGGTTGGAATATAGTTTCGGTAAACTCCGTCAACTAAATATTTTTGACGATTTTCTGACCATTTGTCTGAATCACACTCTTTACAATAAAAAGTCTCGCTTTGACTTGAAACTACAACCAGGGAATCGTTGCAAGACAAGCAAAACGTAATAGATTGCTTGCATTCCCCCAGGACCGAGCCGCGACAGTGAATTGCCCAGTGGTTGTCTACTGGAGGCTTCATTGCGACTAAATAAAATAATTTAATGAAGACTTGTATCACTGCAGTGGGGTGATAACCAAAAGGAGAAACTCTACCCAGCAAATCCCTATGAATCTGAGTTTGTATAGCATGACATATATTGGGGGTTGTAGGAGACAGTCTTGATACGACATGCGCTGCAGCCTATTTTATTAAAGTATAAATGAATATAAAAAAAATATAACTAGAAGATATAAATGTATAAATAATTTACTTGCATACACAAGGCAATAAAATACTGACTTGTTGTGAGCGGCAACGTTGATGTTGAGTTCGTACAGATGTATTGATTTTTCAAATGCTTGAATTTCCTCGGTGCTGAGACGTGTTCTTAATACATGCTTTTGACGTTGTTGAATATTAAAAAGATCGAACGGAGTACATCGCCAGTACCTTAGCCTCATAAGAAACTCGTAGTACTGTTGCTGCTTTGGATCTGTAGTATTTTGTCTAAATGGTTTGTCCAAAACAAACGCCGTAGTAAAAGACTTGTAAATTTGAATTGCGGCAACAATGTCGTCGGTCACGTTAGTTACAAATTTAGTATACAGTGCATAATCGCCGCAGCAAGAAGTTTGGTTGAAATCTCCAAACATGACGATCGTTCTACCTGCAAACGGCATAGATGCTCGCGCAAGATTAACTAGTTTAAAATATTGGTCAACAAAATAAAGAAGGCGCAGACCAACAGTTGATACCTCATCTATTAATAAAACTTTGACGTTTTGAAAAGCAATTTTATCTGCTTGTGATATTCCATTGCTTAATTGGTCTAACAAAGTTCCGTTGGTATGTGGACGAATCTTAAAGCAACTGTGAAATGTTGTTCCTCTTAAACTTGAAGCACAAATGCCCATGAACGAAACAGTTCGAAACGAAAATTTGCTATCTCGACTTTGTTTTTGTGACAGTATATGGTTTATTGTTTTTAGAGCCTGAGACTTCCCAGCTCCTGGAGTACCTGTGACAATCATTCTCAACGGGTTTTGGTAAAACTGTTTTTCAGGCAACTCAATTTGATTTCTGACAAGATCGATAATTCGTTTCTGAGCGGGTGACATAAAAGTGTACGACACTTCTGGAGGTTGTGACATTTCTAATATTGCAGCTAGTGTCAAATCGTCAAACTGAGTTCAATCAAATGAGTACAATGGTTCCCACTTTAATGTTTTATCAGAAATAGAACTAGACAAATCACACTCACACTTACAATCTTCGTTGTCTCTGGCACTGAGTCGATGCTTGTAAAAACAACTTGGACAAAGTGAGTGATTTAAATTGAAAGCATAGAAACGAGACTGTGGCATCAGTGGTTTGTGTGGCAATGGTTCTGAGTATAGTCTAGGTAAGCCTGGCCGAATTGCCTCTCTATATTCTTTCAACGTTTTTTCGGCAACCTCTGCAAACTCAAAAGAAGTTCGTTTACATGAGCAGCATTTTATGTGTCTACAACAAACTCTTCCCGCTGGCTCATGCGATTCTCTTTCTGAGGATGGCAAGCTTTGTAATACTACTGGTGGTGGCTCTAGCCAAAGTTGACCGTCGCGAGTGTTTGCACAAAGAAGTCTCTGAAGTTGTAAAGAAAAATATATTATACTTCCGTGGCACTGTCCACAAGTGAATCGATGTTGAACTGAACTAAAATTGTTAGTATGAAACCTGGCATTCAAGTCTCTATTAAAGTATTTGGGTTCTGTTAGTCGAGCCCATAAACTTCTCTTAGCAAAAACCGTAGCGCCACAAAACTGGCAGCCTATGAAAGTCAGCATGCTACAGTACAAATTGCTCGGATCCACAACATTCATACAATAGCAGCTCTCCTGGAGATGGACTTCTCAATTGAATTGTGCTGGACAACTGAATTTAAAATATACAAGTATTGGAACTTTGTTATTATAGTTTCTTGTTCTTGGACTCGTAAAAAGGGGTGGTGGGTAGGACTATGGTTCACCTTAGCCAATCACACGACGCAATTTTTAGACCCCCATTTTGATCACCCGTCTTCATGAATTAGCATAACTGCATACACTAAGGGACCACTCTTAAACTTTGCTACAGTAGTTAGCTAGTGTTACTACAATCAATGATATTAATAGGCGAAGCTTGCCATTTTTAGAATCATTCTGTGTTCAACTTTCAAAGTCAACTTGTCTCCTCATTTTTTGGTCTCTTTCAATACTACAGTCAACTATACCCAACCATGCAACGAGGAAAAAAAATAAAGCAAGCTCGACAACATCAAGATTACTCTTACAATTCCAAATTAACTCAAGGAAGAAACAGACTTTTGATGTTGCCAAAGCAAACAATTCAAAACAGTCCTCGTGTGGCACCATATGGACTCGACAGAAACCATGGACATGGCAAGTGGAACTCTGACTGCAAATCAGTCAATGCATTGTCAACTGAAAACGACAACTACAACAGCGAAGACTTGACCAGCTTTAATGCGCGTAGCATTACTGCTCAAGACTGGAAGTTTTTCGAGACGTTTGACACTACTGTTATTTACGAGACTCTTAAAGTTGAAGACCAAATTCGAGCACGGCTTGTCTACGACCAGTATCTGCAGGCCCATATCTACTACTTTGGGCGCAAGAACTATGGCAACTCTAGCCATTCCAAAGTTTCGTTCACTGTATTTGAAAGCCATAATATTCTGGACTATGCAATTGAAATGCTGAAGCAAAATAAGAACCATCCGCTGCCAGGGAAAAAGATCACGGACCATTTGCCGTATTTTCAAAACAGAAGCAGTGCTGAGCTTTCAGAAGAACCGCGAAATCCAGCCAAGAAGTTTACTTACTGGCAAAGCCCACATTACGCTCTACGCTCTGTGCGAGTCCGCTTTTCATTCAACACCATGACTGGAGCAATCAAAATGTTTATCAACTCTAACCCATCTGAAAACTACGCTCAGAAATACCCTGGGTATGGTGGCAGCACTGTTTCATTCAGTCTGATGGAAATCAACGCTTTGGTTGACTTTCTGACTACACAAAACGCAAAGCTTGCTGCATCTGAACCCCACGATTTTACACCTCGGTCTCGTCAATTAAATGCCCAAGAAGTCACACAGGAAAAACATAACCCAGAACCAGCCGTCAAAGTCCAGCCGGCACCACAACGTGTGGAAGTCGATTGGAATGGGGTTATTTCTACTGCAGTGTCAGGGTTTCAACCGTCACCGGAACAACCATTTGACTATTCTGATGTTGCTGCCGTTACTGATTCAGACATTGACGACTCTGACAATTCTGACGAAGACTGCGATGCAGAAGACGAAAACAGCAATGAAGAATATAATTTGTAAACTGCAACTCACAAGTTTAAAGAAATAATAATATATAACATTTGTAGTAATGTGAATTTTGTAGTGTGTCCAACGGCAATATTAATTTGTGTGTGTACTAGTCATGTCTCGTAAAAAAGTTGCCAAGTCCTTGTTATAAATTTAAAGTTTTGTTCTGTGTTCAATTTTAAAAAGCAGTAGCAAGTCGTGTGTGTGAAATATAATAATACTTTATCAATAGTTTATTACCAACGTGTGAAATATTTTATACTCTCAATTTGTATAAGTAAAAGTTTAAAAAGTAAAATAAAATGTATAAAATGTAAACCTTGGGTTCTAGACTCGAACGTTTATAAATTAGATTTAATAATAGTGGCATAAATATACTGCAGTTGTAGTTTAGTCGCAACAGCGAATTCTATTTCTTGTAAAATATTTATTTCGATGGCACAAAACAAAGCAAAGAAACATAATTGTAAGTTTCTATTTATTTGCAACGTTAAAAGCGAGGACTCAGATTGCATTTCCAATCATGTTATTTAGTAGACATTTAAAGGAGAACTACTGCAGAGACCGCCTATTTCAAACCTTTACATTTTGCCTTTTGTAATACAACTTATATAAGAAACAGTGAGAACAGTAGCCATTCCAAAAAATAATAGTTGTATGGGGGTTCACTGAGATGGTTACATGTGTGAACATATACACTAGCAACAACGAGTATACCATGTAAACAAGAAGTTTCTACAACTAGAAATTTAAAGGACACACATTGCACCAATACATATTGCTACATGGGCAAAGACATTTCGTCTATAAAATCCGCCATATTTTTTAACATCAAAATATCAAGTCCAAATATAAATTTTTGTTTTGGAAAAAAGAAAGTTTTGAATTTTTTGGGAGGACGTTTTGCACCCCTATTCACATTGCCCCTGGTAGGTAAAGTGCCAAAACGCTCGAGTTTTTATTTTTACAACTTTTACATAACATGACATGACATTTACATACGTATACATAGAAAGCTCTATTTACGCTAGTGTTAACATGTCTACACTATACATTTTGCTACAAAAGCATAAAATCTTGTGTCGGGTAACTCACAGCAAAATATTTTAATACACAACATATTTAATTATATACCAACTTTACTTAGATCAGAATATTATTTTTACAAAAGAAATATTACTACGGAACTTTTAAAACTACAAAAGAAGCATAAAGTAAAGGTGAAAGTAAAAGAAAGTGGAGAAAGAATAAAGTAGAACCAAAAGCTAAACTTCAACACGACAGAATTCAAACAAAAAAATAAAGCACAAAGGTAGAATGTCAAAGTTAGGAAATGAAAAGAAGGAACAAAACAAAGCAGAATATAAGGTGAGGGAGCAAACAGAATCCAGGTTGGTCGTAGAAGTGGAGAAAGAATAAAGTCAAACCAAAAGCGAAACTTCAACACGACAGAATTCAAACGAGAAAAATAAAGCACAAAGGTAGAATGTAAAAGTTGGGAAATGAAAAAGAAGGAACAAAACAAAGTAAATTTAAGTTTGAGGAAGCTAAGAGTCAAGGCAGATCCAGGCAGTGGTGGTAAAAGCAAGGAAGGCATAAAGAGAGAACATTTAGTTTCGTCCATCCCGGCCATGGGACTGGCACCAGTCAAGAAATGAAATAATCATATATTACATTTTAGTGCTGTAAAGAACATGCGCGCATCATAGCTTTACATTTCTCATACTCCGTCCCGTCAGGTCCGGGCACTGTGTACATGCTACTACGTTCGTGCGTACTATACCATTTGCATTGCCTTTAATTGAATTATGCGTAACGTGTATCTTCCTATATACATTTCTCTCCCTCCCTCTCTCTCTCTCTCTCTCTCTCTCGTGCCACTACATTGAATTAGTCATCTCTCGCCACTGTCTCCTTTCCCCGGCACTCTCTGTCCATCCAGGCCCAGGTTGGAATTATTGATTGTTTTAATCGATACTACAACTACGTACGTACCATATCAATCGCATCTCTCTGTTTCACCGTTTCCATGCATTGATTTTAATAAGGCATAATTTGCATTTGCATACCTGTCAACATATCTCTCTCTCTCGGTCCCATTGAATTGCATCTTATTACTTCAAATCGGACTATACATTACGGATTTATTTATTACGCACCTACCTACATACCTCTCTCTCTCTCTCTCTCTCTCTCTCGCTCTCTGTCTGTCTCTGTCCCATTACACTGTACCTAATTGAATTATATATCTCGCTCTTCACTCATCTCCTCGCCCTACCTACCTACTAATCTACATTGCTCCCTATGTATCTCTCTCCCTATGTATCTCTTTTTTTCCTCCCTCTCTCTCTCTCTCCATTGCCCAGGTCCCAGCCTTCCCAGCCTCCAGCCTCCCATCTCCACCATACAGATTCCCAGTACCATTAATCTGAAGACGTACCCCCCTCTTCCTTCTTTACTTTCACCCATTTAAACACATCACTAAACTAAATAAAACCATAATGGTCTAATAACATGTAGTCACTTGACGACAGTCAATAGGCACAAGCAAAGATGAAAGACGAACTAGATACAGAGTCGTTCTGAAGCACCCTACATTCAGCATTTAACATTCAGTAGAAATTTGAGCGAATGTTGTTCTTAAATTGTAATGTTTGATGGTAAAAACTGATGCTGGTAAACTGTATCTAGTATTTTCTACTAATTTTGAAATGATTAAATAATGATGAATGAATGGCAAGAAATCTTAATCGTCAATCGTAACCATCCCCGCAACCGCCACCGACCGTCAACTCATCCGTATCAGCCCGAATTCTAAGATCCATCCAAAACTTAAACTCCTACACCAAACAAGGAACCAAAGGAGTTAACACTAATTGATTGCATTCGCCGAATAAAATAATTAATGATACGTAATTAAATTTGTAAACTTAACCTAACAACTAATGACTACTTATGCACTTTCTTAAATGAAAGATGTTTTTGAAAATTGAAAGTGTGTTATTTGCTTGTTTTTGAAAAGTGTAAAATCTTATTATACATACACATTTTAATTAAATTCTAATTAAATGCTTTCAAGACAAGTTTTAATATTTTTGTAGATAGTGTATATTGATTTAAGCTTCTAATGGATATGGGTCATTTTAGTTGTTTACAGACGGTATGTCATTCTTAACGTTCATTTGAACTTCAAAATCGTAATAAATTATAACTACATACTTACGTAGGTAATAATTATATTTTGCGTACTAAATTGTTGACAATCAGCTATTTAATTGACCATGGATGCTAGCCGCGAATGCTGTATAGCCTGACGTAATTGGTAATTGTACTTACATACACATCCCAAGTACGACGAAATGCCAGTCAACTAAACTTTAACTGCGTGTTTTAATTTATTATACGAATGTACTTACTGTTTCTTATTATCAATTCCGTCTTGCCTCTAGTCACTGGCTGGTTAGTCTTTCTTTTCCGTAGTTGGACAAATATAATTAATTAGTTCTTCTTGGATCTCCTTTCAGCCTCTCCAGTTCCAAACGTTCAATTTCACTCAAATTAATTAGCTACATACGAAATTAATTTGGAGATCATAATTATTAAGTAATAAGTATTAAGTATAGCTAGTAAGTAGGATAGTATAGGCCAACCAATCATGGACCTTGTATTGAGTACGTAATAAAATATAAATAAATAAATAAATAAAAAAACTTTACTAAATCTCATTCGTACCGTGATGTTTTCTTTCTTTTAGTAAGCACAGGCACACGGCTACCTACGGCTGACGGCTACACTCACTAATTTACTAACTTTTACGGGGTCAGACGTAAATGGCGTCACTCACGTTGAGTGTGGGGGACTGGGAAAAATATGTCGATGTTAAAGATCCATTTACACAATACTTAAGAGGGTGACGGCGAGGGTGGGTGGGTCTAGTAATATGTTAAAGTTGGGTGGCGCCGTTTGGGTACGGTCCCTTAGCCATTACAACGTTGGTTAGTTTAGTTAGTTTGTTTCGTTTGTTTCAATTTCATTTTTAATGATAGTTGAATCATGCGCCTGAATATCAACAACCAATAAAGTACAAGAAAAAATGGTGGCAAGGTTTGTATACATTTGCACATGACTATGTGACTTGACTTGACTTGACTAGCCTTGCCTCTGAATATTTTTGACTTGACTTGACTTTCATCATTTAAAAATGTTTTGACTTGACTTGACTTGTCTTGTCACGTGTTTGAAGCCCATTGACTTGACTTGACTTGACTTGACTTAGGCTCAGTGCTGAATTGCTTTGATTAAGTCTTTACAGCATTGAAGCGAATTTTAATCACTTCCGCTAGCTCGTCTCCCTCTGACCCACTGAAAGTTGAACTGACCGCAAAAATGAAATAATACGATGAAAGACAATAATATTTTCTTCCTTTTTACCGTGCAATTCTAGAATCTGTCGTGGCATTGCTGAAATATTAAATAACAAGTAAATGAAACCCACCTTAGATTTCGCATTATCAAATCCAACCACATTTTGAATATTTACTCGTGATTAAGTGATTAAAATGCGCTTCAATGCTGTAAAGACTAAATTAAATCTCGACGAGTATATATTTAATCGCCTGGCGCATATATTTAGTGTTTTTGCAAGCGATTAAATAAATAGTGTTGGCTCAGACTGATAAATATATTTCTGTTTTGTGTAGATTGTGTGTATAACTGAGACTAAATTGAATGAAAGTATGCCTATGGGCCCTATTAGCATTGACGGTTTCACTATTCATAGGGTAGATAGGAAGACAGGTTACGGTGGTGGCTTAGTTATGTACATACGTAATATGTTTCCTTTTGTTATGCTGGATTTTTGTGACCCTGTGGTTAAGGAAAAAGTGCCGTCTGGGCTAGAACTAACAGCTATAAAGTTATTTACAAAGAGCACAAAGCCCATAATTATTGTTCTTATCTACAGGCCCCCATCTCTTGATAAGGCTAAGTTTCTTGCTTTTTTTGATTTCTATAACTCTTATTTTAGAAGGCTGGGGCATGAGTTTATAAAACTTGGAGATTTTAATATTGATTTAGGCATGAAGGACTCTATAAGTAGTATATTGTTAAACTCCATCCATTTACACGGTGTAAAGCAGCTTATAGAAGTCCCTACTCGTGTTACTGTTTATACTAGCTCCACTATCGATCACATATATGTTTCTGAACAGGATCAATACTGTAATAGTGGTACGTTACATACGGGTGTTTCTGACCACTATGCAGTCTATGTAACTAGAAAACGTGTGAAAAGAAGATATGTGCCTGAAGTAATTAAGCTCCGAAATTATAGAAACATTGATTGGAGTTTAGTTAGAAATGATTTAGTACTAGTTCCTTGGTTGACCATGACAGTTTTTGACGAGGTTGATGACGTACTTAAATATTTTGAATTTTGTGTAAACGAAGTCCTTGACTCTCATGCACCCCTTATTACTAAACGAATTAGAAGTAAACCCTCGCAGTGGCTTACGGCTAAATTAAAACGTAAGATACATCAACGTGATAATTTGAATGCAAGGAGTTTAAAATTAAATGATAAAAAGTTGAGAGCTGAATACAAAGCCCTTGGGAATGAGATTAATAATGAAATTAGATATGCAAAGTATTCTCATTATAAATCTGAGTTTTCCAAAGCTCCAACGTCTACAAATATATGGAGTGTTTTTAACAGATTAGTTGGTAAGAATAAAACAACTCAAAATTTGAATGAAATCAAGGTAAATGGGATTTGTGTAACTGAACCATCTAAAATTGCTTGTAATCTAGCTAAGTCATTTGTAGTTGATTCTCATGATAATGGTGATCTAGATAAGTTTTATAATAGTATCAATGTAAACAGTGAGATTGTTCGTTATACCGTTGACGATGTTAACCATGCTTTTAAACGGGTCAAACGTAAAGGTTATCCTAATGTAAATGACATTTCTTACTCAACACTGAATAATTGTATGGATGTTCTTGCAATGCCGCTAGCTTTTTTATTAACTCAGTTCTTAGTAGTGTGTTGTTATCCATCCAAATTTAAATGTGCTGTTGTTACTCCACTTTACAAGGGTGAGGGTCCTACTCGTGATGCCTTATCGTATAGACCTATATCGAACCTGCCTTTACTTGATAAAATATTTGAGCAAATGCTACAACGCCGTATTCTAAACAGTATTACCTTGAACGATAATCAACATGGTTTTCGCTGTGGTAGATCATGCCTTACTGCTACACTTATATTTGTACAGAACGTATATATGTCTATTGATGTTGTGTGTGATCGTGCAGTGGCTGTATTCATTGATCTTCAGAAGTCTTTTGACTCCATAAATCATGAAAAATTGTTAATTAAATTAAGAGATGATTATGGAATTAAGGGTCATTTACTTAAGCTGATTACTGACTACCTGCGTTGTCGTTCTTTTAAAATTAAAATTGGAAGCTATGTATCTAATGATTTTGATTTAAATATTGGAGTGCCGCAAGGCTCTGTACTGAGACCTCTGCTTTTCATAATTTATATTGACAAAGTAAGTGATGCTATTACTGGTGGTGTCCAGTATATATTGTATGCTGATGACATGGTGTTATACTACACAAATGTTAATTTTAATGATATGATGTTGACAATGCAGTCTTGTTTAAGTAGTGTCGAGAACTGGTTTAATGTAAATGGACTTAAAATAAATGTGTCAAAAACAAAGTTCATGATTCTACATAATGCAGGGGATTTTAAGCTTCCTGCGCCTAAGGATGTAAGTTTAAATTGAACGAATATGTGTATTGAGAGAGTATATACCTTTAGGTATTGGGTGTAATTATAGATTCAAACCTAACATTTAAGGAACATTATACCTATGTTAATAATAGACTCTCTTCGGCAATTGGGGCTGTTAGTAATGTAAAAAGGTATCTTGATTTTAATGTATTTTTAATTATGCTCAAAGCTCATGTCCTGACTATTGTCGACTATTGTCCGCTGGTTTGGGGTTCTCGCACTGTATCAGAGCTGCAGTCCCTTCAAAATAAAATAAACAGAGTAATAGTTTCTTTTTGTAAAACCAAATATGTATCTGTAGAAGAGAACGTACTACTTCAGCTGTGTAATATTCTCTCAGTGCAAGAAAGAATACATTACCATACATTGACATTTGTGTTTAAGGTTTTGAAGTATGGATCCAAAGTAACTAATATTTCGAACTTATTTATTTACAAAAAGTCAGCCCGTGTAACCAGGTCGAGTGGCCAGTGTCTGTTGGATATGCAATTTAATTATAGGAGTGCATTGTTTTGGAAATCGCCACTATTTCGTGCTATTGAATTTTGGAATAAGCTGCCTGAAGCTATTAAGAGCAGTGGGGATTTAGTGGAATTTCAACGTAATGTATCGGACAATTTTGTAAGAAGCAGGGTGTCTAATTTATATCAAATGTATCGTCCGCCCTAATCTTTTAGTCTTTTAAAAAAATTTTAGTTTTCTGTATACAACTCGGAATGTATTTGGATCTAATTTAAATGATATATATATGTATTAATATTAGTGATTGTAGGTTAATGGTGTCCGTCAATTGATATCAATACATTGTGTACTGAATGACCTGACACGTGAATAAAGCCAAACTCAAACTCAAACTCAATTCAATCTTGGTCATTTTTTTCGAAATACAAATGCGCATATGCCACATGCAGCTTGTCTGGTTTCGGTAGTGTCAGTATTTATTTCGTAATAATATTTTGGAGGGCATTTTATTAAATTGTTCCAATCTAGATGTAGGCTCGCTCTCCGTGTTGTTAGTACAAGGGAGGCGACTCCGATATAGAGCATAATAAATTATAAGTTATAAGCTTTGATTTCTAAGAGAGGTAGCACTATTTACGAATCGGAGGAGAAATAGTTTTGAGTTCTTTTCTAAACTATAAATATGACAGTGTATAAACATCTGGAGACATGAAAGAATACTATTGTATTAACATTGAAACTGTACACATCGGTAAAGGTTCAATTTTCAATGTGTAAAATTTAGCATTATTTTATTTACTTGTGTCGTTGACTTTAATTTGCTGTACATTGTAGTTATATATTACTTCTGCATGGAAAGGTTGCAATTGTGTCACAGGGGGGCCTATTATTACGTAAATTTGATATAGGATATCATCTTCGCCTTCTTTCATTTATAGTGAAAGAGTTGAATGTGTACAATGCAAAATGCATATTTCGATAATTCCTTAACCAAAGACCTAGGTAATTTCTACAAGTTGTTTTTAACTAAAACTTGGGATTCCCAGAATCTGTAGAAATACATGAAGTAATTGTTTTTCGTTTAAAGAAGTTTCTATAGTTGCATATTAAGTAGGTAATGGGGCAGCAGGTTTGTACTGTAGGTTCGGTACTTGTTCTAGTTGGCGTTCAATATTACTATTATTATTATCTAAGCGGCAGCGTTTCTACAAACAGGAGTAAATGCTGAGTTTCAGCCGGTAATTAAAACTTTGCAGCGCAGTACCATTACTTAAATATTAAACTGTCTGCTTCTAGAATTATTTGAATGTATTTTCACATTCACTATGTATGGAATTATTTAGAATATAATTCCATAGAGTATATAGTAATCTAATTCGATGTTGTATCATTCAAGTCATTGTAACATTAACCAGTTTATAGCAATTTTGTATTGATTCATTTTCTTACAGTGCGTAACTCGGATTTGTATTTGTGAACTTATTCGAGTGTTTTAAAGAAATCAAAATCCACTTTCTGGACTACTGCGTTGGCTATAAAAAATTGAAAGATGGCAGCCAAAAATTATGGTTATGGTGGATTTACCAACGGGGCACTGCAAGGAAAGATTGGTTTGGACGGGAAGGAGATTAAATCGGGTACACCTAAAGTAAATGGATTCAGTATTGAAAAATCTCCCTCTCCAACTCCAGGTATGTACCCAAGCCACATAATCCTTTCTGTTGCACAACGAAGTAACTACATAATTTCGTGTATTTATAACTCTTGCTTTGTGATTAACGTTGATAGGTGTGAAGGAGTCACCGCGCATGACATGGGGAGAAATTGAAGGAACAACTTTTCGACCGGGTAGATGTAACTCACTTATTCCATCTACAACTACCCCAATGTTAAATACTTTAAATACTTCGAAAAGAGAAAAGCTAGCGATCAAAATACCCGAGAAAGTCAGCCAGCGCCAAGAGAGGACGCAATATAAGTAAGAAAAACATACAATTTCATTGGTTTATTTAATATTGTTTATTAGGTAAAGATTGCATTTAAATACTTATACTTTTTTATAGTTTTCGACATTCTGAATATAAAGAATAAATCTAAAAATAAATAATGTTCTGTATTTATTAATGTATAGTTTTTAATGTTTACATGAATCTGTATTCAACTTCTGCCCTAAATAGTGGTTATGCAGGAACACAGGGACAACAGCAACCAAGTGCTGGGAGTTCTCAGTCACAGTCTTATGGAGCAGGCGGCGGAAATGATCAGTATAATAGTATGCTCAGTGGCTACACTAGCCCAAATCAAGCTTCAGGTCAACAGCAATCTCAACAATCTGACTATGGCCAAGCTCACTTTCGAGGAGCTAAGGATCAACAGGTAGCCACAGTTGTATAAATTGTTAAATATTAACATTCTTCAAATTAAAAATTACATTATTCAGCAGTCCAAGTTCGCTCCGGACGAATGCATATCTACAGACTACAGGCAGATGCCATATTGCGTGACTGCACAGTTATAGTAGCGTAACATTGGAGCGTAATAACTGACCTATGTTTTCCACCGTGGTTTATAGGTTTTGAAATTACACACGAAACTCGGGAGGCAGATCCCATCGGATAGTCCCACTGTAGTAGCACCGACTGCAACTGGAAATGTCAGTGCTAACAATTCAAACGCGGCCACAGCTCTGAAGCATGTAGCTAAGAATACTTCTATTCCATCGGCAAATAACAACACTGGTGTGGTTAGTGGTACTAATGTTTCCAAGGCGAATCCTCCGAAGATCAATTTTATTGGGCCTAAAGCTGATTTTGATCGTTATGGTGGAGCTCAGCCGAACAACTCGGTTGCTTCAATTGCTACTAATAATGGGAATAGCAGTAGCACTTCCGACTTTACTACTCCTGTACCTGGACTAGTGACTACACCAGCTACACTAAAAATTCGGGCCACTAAAGTCAAAGATAGAGGTTAATAAATAATTTTCTTCCACACGGAATAAATTCAATAAATTTAAAATATATTTCTACAAAAATTCAAAAAATTATAGAATAGAGCTCTGATTAGGTCCACAAATATTATGTAAATAGTGCAATTTGGTTTGAGCTAAACATAGGTATAGTTCAATTGGTTGTAGTATTTTTCCTACCCGGACTTTTCCTACCCATTTGGTTTCTACGCGGATTTTTCCTACCCGGACTTTTCCTACCCAAGACTAAACCTAGAAATATTCCTACCCGAGACTATTACTTATCGTGGACGAAGGATGAAATCCGTTTCCTTCCACTACTCCCTGAAAACAAATCCGCTTCCTTCCAGTTTACCTGAAAACCAAATCCGCTTCCTTCCACTTTTGATTAAAATGTCCGTTTTAGCTGACCAATTCATAACAACATGGTCATGAAAAGTTCAAATTGCTCTAATTGCATATTTTAATCAGCAAAACGTTCTAACAATATGGCATAACAACTGCAAAGGGTTCTAACTACGCGATTTCAAAATACGAACTGCTCTAATTTCATGATTTAAACAAATTGAAAATGTACTAAATACATGTTTTTAGTCGCAAGCTGTTCTAACTTCATGATTTAAAATGCGAATTGTTCTAACTTTATGGTTTTAAAAAGTTCAAAATGTTCTAACTGCACGGTTTTAAGTTTCAAAATGTTGTAACTACAACATTTTAAAAGTGCAAAAAGCTCTACCTAAGTAGATGCAACTTTCATGGGCACGTAACAATAACATTTTTCACTTTTCAAAATCATGTGATTACTGCATTCCGCCCTTCTTAAAATCACTTAGATTAGTTTGCAACTTAAAACGGCGTAGTTGAAACATTTTATACTTTTGAAAATCATGTAGTTAGATTAGTTTGCAATTTAAAACAATTTAATTAGAACATTTTGAATGTTTAAAAATCATATAGTTAGATTAGTTTCCAAATTAAAACGACGTAGTTGGAACATTTTATTTTGTACTTTTGAAATACATGTAGTTAGATAAGTTTGCAACTTAAATCCATATAGTTAGAACAATTCGCGTTTTAAATCATGAAGTTAGAACAGCTTGCGACTAAAAACATGTATTTAGTACATTTTAAATTTGTTTAAATCATGAAATTAGAGCAGTTCGTATTTTGAAATCGCGTAGTTAGAACCCTTTGCAGTTAATTGTTATGCCATATTGTTAGAACGTTTTGCTGTTTAAAATATGCAATTACAGCAATTTGAATTTTTCATGACCACGTTGTTATGAATTGGTCAGCTAAAACGGACATTTTAATCAAAAGTGGAAGGAAGCGGATTTGGTTTTCAGGTAAACTGGACGGAAGCGGATTTGTTTTTAGGGAGAAGTGGAAGGAAGCGGATTTGGTTTTCAGGTAAACTGGACGGAAGCGGATTTGTTTTTAGGGAGAAGTGGAAGGAAGCGGATTTGGTTTTCAGGTAAACTGGACGGAAGCGGATTTGTTTTTAGGGAGAAGTGGAAGGAAGCGGATTTCATCCTTCGCCCACGTTATGTAGAAATAAAACAGAAACACAACTATGTATGAGTGTACCGTAAATTAACTCCAGGTTATAATAAAATGCAAAAGCTGTGGGCCTATCTTTGCGCTATGTGTAGTCTCTATTTTGTACATGTGTAGGAAAAGTCCTAGGTTTAGTCGTCAGTAGGGAAAGTCCGGGTTGGAAAAATCCGTTTACCAGTTCAATTTGATTCTTCACAGACGGTACACTGTGTTCACTTGTACTACATTATTCCCGCCTGCGTAAAGAGGTTATATTTTGACTGGTTTTTTTATTGAATAAAAACTGCACTGTTGACATCGAAATGTCAACTCCGTAAATAATTACTTTTTTTATTAAATAAATAATTTCCGTAGCACTAATTAGGCCGCACATAGGAAAATTTCACTGAAGAGCTCCAGCGGGGTTTGTCTTTAGAAAACATACGGTCTGGTTGTTGTTTGATAAGTGGTGCTCAGGCGGGTAAGTGATGCCCACTATGTACATACTATATATTGTTGTTAGGTAAGGTAAAAAGGCTGGGCATCACTTATCAAACCGACCCTGACAGTGTAGTAAAATTCTTCAAAATCCTTGTAGCAAGTACTAATACATAGAAAACAAACTCTTTGCACTTGGAGTAGTAGGAAACATGGTATACGGACATTATCCCTCCGGACATTTTCACCCGATGCAGTAACCCCGACATTTTCCCCCTAGTCCCAACATGCAACTAATGGTATAGACAAGTACGTTTACATGGGACATTTCCCAACTGTAAAATCCGAAATGAAGGAAACGCGTTTACTACGTGGTGGGGTCATTACAACGTATTTAATCATATCGGTGCAAATTGCGTTCTGGCGCCAAAAACAAATTTTCAAAATTGGTGGAAATAAAAAAATTGAAAAATCATATGGGAAATTCAATAGGAATTTAACCTTACCCAATGGCCCCCAAATCGTTTTGTGGGTTCATAAAATTCAAGTTACCTTGCTACAACAAGTTGCAACTAATAAATTCAAACTTTCGAACAAACACTTATTCTGAATGTATATAAGTAATGTGTCATTTTAGACTTTTTACTTTTTTTGATTTGAGCATTTAAAATGCAGTTATTTGTGGATTGAAATATTGATGTAACCATTAATTAAAAATTCGATCTCCCAGTAATTGCATTTCGGATGCTTAAATTAAAAAAAGTAAAGAGTCCAAATATTTCGTACATGCATTTTTCTATCCGGTATGTGCAATAAAATAACATTTAGCGCGAAAATATAAAATTTAAATAAATCAAAATTTTAAAACTTTGTGATTTTACGTTACCCGCAATTTTTAAATTTTTCCAAAATCCCGCAAAACACCCTAATATTTTTTTGTTTTCTACTCAAATAAATGTTTTTGTCGAAATCGGTTTGCATTTGTCGACACTACGATGGGGATACTATCACTCAGAATATACTTTCAAACCCATTTACCCTAGATGGGGGAATACATTAAACTTTATATTTTGCTTTTGAGCATAGTTTGGGGTAGAATATCATTAAAAAAATAAAAAACCGAAATCACTAATCATCGATAACAGTCCATTCCGGTCAATGGAATACAAGTTTATAAGTATAACAACATGTATCTCATCATCTGAAATGGGATAAACTTTTACGATAAGTGGTAGTAATCTTAATTGAAGTGGTGCACGTCTAACGTTCAGTGAAGTTAAATTATTTTTGCAGTGGACTTTTTAGGCTTTGCAGTCACAAATATCAGTGAACAATTAAAAAATGATTTAATATGCAGTAAGATTAGACGAAAAAAAAATGGATTAAATTCTCAGTGAAAATTATGCTTAAATTAATAATTAATTCTTCAGTGAACGAATAATGAAACTATAAACAAATAACGAATAATAAATTAAAATAAATTACAAAAGTAACCGCGGCTTTCGCTGGTCTTCCTCTCTTGGGTTTTCCAGGTATAGGTATTATAGGTATCCAGGTATAGGCAACTGATTTTCCACTCAATATTATTTCTTGTATCCGCTTTTTGTTGTCTTCGGATAACGATTTCAAATCTCTTTCAGTATTTGTATGAACCTCCTCTTCGGTTTCATAGTAACCAATTTCTTCATTGACGTTGAATATTCGGATCTGCCTTTTAATACAAGTTTTTCCGTGCCTTATACAGTAGTAAGTAGCCTTTTCTGCCTCCATAGTGCCATTAGTATATTCCAGCTTCCAGCCATCACCAACAGCTTTTAAGGCTTCTTTTTTATTAGTAAATATTCCTTTTTGTACCCAGTTTAATTTTGGACGATATCCACCATTCGAACTTTTTTGGTTTTTACTGGGTGGCTCTTCCGTAGTTTCTTCTACTTCGGTGAAGTTCCTTTTTTTCAAAATGGGTACACTCATATTGGTATTTAAAACTTAATAGTACGGTAGTCAAAAGAATAAAACCAGTACGGTTGAGATCCGACACACAAATGAAGTGAAACAAATAAATATATGCAAAGGCTTATCGTTGATTGACGTCATCACAGAATATTATTAGATTGTCCCTTCGACAGTCAACACCATTTACCTTTAGGCATAATTATTCTAATTGTGTCGTTCCACTGACAAAAGAATCATGTGCATATTATAAAGTCTCTAATTATTCCACTGAACTTAAACGCATTTAAATAATTCAATTATGCACTACATATCAAATTAATATGCACTGCAAATAAAACTAATGTATGCACTGCAGATATGATTTAATTCCACTGAGGCCTTAAATTAACACCCATCTGAAATAAGGGTACGGGGGAAAACGCCCGGGATTACTGCTTTGGGGGAAAATGTTATGTAACCTAACCTAACAGTAATAACAGGGACTTGAATAAAATGAAAACAAACTTTCCACAATAGTTAAACTGACACAGTGAGTTTTGAAATTTACTTCTGAACCCTTATGGTGTCTTTAATGGTCTTTTTTATTAAAAGTATACCCTTTTAGATGTTTCCATCCCAAATATAAAGTTTCTGATTTCCCCCCATATAGGGCAAAACTGAATGACAAAGTGCATCTGTGCGAAGTTTCCTGATCCGTATCTTCCACAACTATCGACCGATTTAGACGAAATTTGGAATACAGATAGTCCAGATCAAAATATTAGGACGTTTGTAAGCATTTTTTGGTTTCCACTATCGAGTTTCCACCATCGAGTACAGTAGTGGCCTATTGACCAAAGAGGGGCTTTTTTTCTAGTAGGGGAGTGCGTATGTGTGATCGGGTTCATTTTTTATCAACTTTGAAAATCTGTAACTTTTTACCTAGCCAACGCACAATGAAGAAGAATTTATCATTAAACTTCTCCTTTAATCCTTTATGTGCACAAAAATACTCAGTGTCGAAAATTAAAAGTTGCAAGAGATACAGGTCATTGTACGAAAAAAATGCGGAAAGTCTTACAACGGCCCAAGTGCCCTTAATGTGATCAATACAATTAAAGTTAATGGTAAAGTAGGGTCTTAAATGTGACCAATTCAAAAAAGTACTCAAAACTTTCATAATTTTACATAGCCAGAGTTTTCAAGGAAACAAGCTGAAATCAGTAGTGAAGATAGTTGAGACTATAGGTTGTATAAATATTAGATGGACAGATTTTTAAAGGCGATAATATTTGAACGGCGGCCACTGATCACACATAAGGGGTGATCACACATACGCACACTACTACTACCAGTTGAAAATAGGAAGTGAAATTTGTAAAGACAGCAATGTGTTTGAATTCATTGGTCGTCCTCACGCTGATTTGTTTGCTTAACCAGATTATTTACCACCTGAAATTGATTTAAAAGTTGTATTTCATCGTTCTTTAGACGATTTTGCTATGTTTGCACCTCCTGCCAAGGAAAGTAAAGTTTAAGAACATTTTAAAATTCACTTCTTAGAAGCCAAACTCCAAATTGTACGACACAAAGTACTTCCAGCTGCAGCAATTAATCACATTCGTCAGTGGGAAAACAATAAGATAGCTAGTTTAAATTTAACGAGAGTGTATATCAAAAGTTTTTCATTGCCGATCGGATCTTTGTCGAAAATAGAAAAAGGTGTGTTTAAAGGAGGGCAACTACCCGAAAAACTTGTAATTGCTATTATTCCTAGTACAAATATTAATGGATTTATAACATCAAACCCTTTTATTTTTAGTGATTTTGGTCTATCTTACATTAACGTTTCAATCAACGGTGATACGTGTGAATCATATCCCTTAGAAGTTGACTTCAGAGTAGGCTCAAGACGTGTAAAAGAAGCTTTAAGCAATTTATTTTAATCAATTGGAATTAAAAATCAAGATGCAAGTATCGACTTTAACGTCACTGATTTTGTGAGTAACAAAACTCTATTTGTTTTTGAAATCTTTCCTGTGACAGATGTACGATGTTCACTAAGATTTGGAAATATAAAAATTGAGTTACGTTTTTGTGAAGCAACTACTATTTCATTAACTATTTTATGTTATACAAATACATTTGGAACATTTAATATTGATAAGAATAAATCTGTATTTTACAGTGATTATTTTCAAATGCAACACTAATAATGAATACGAAATAAGTAATTACCTTTTTAAAACAAATTCGTACTAGGCGTAAAGCTTATTTTGATTGTATACCATGCGATGATTTTAAATATGTTCGTATAAATAAATTTATAATGTGTTTAGTTGTAAATACTGATCCAAGTACTAAACCCGGAGATCATTGGGTATCATTTTACAAGAATAGTAAACAAGAAGACTTGGAATTCTACAATTCTTATGGATATGGTATAGAGTACTATGCTAAAGATTTTAATGATTTTGTAAACAGATGTAAAAGTAGATGTAAAGAAAATATAAAACAATTACAAAGTTTTAATTCTACAGTTTGCGGTCATTATGCTATATACTTTTTATATAAAAGACTCAAAAGATGTTTACCTATTTATATATATTTTTCTTTTCCAAATAATTTTAAACAAAATGATAAAATTGTGTACAATTTTATTCAATTTAAAAAGTATTTATTATCAAAAATTTGTTGTAATGTTACAAATCATCAATGTGGTACACATTTTAGTTACAAATGAATAAATTTAAATAGTTTTCCAAATAATTCTTGATACATCATACATACCTTTACCATACTGCCCAGTAAATTTATTATTTCTTGAAGGTCGAGATTTCATTGAAGTAGCTAATGATTTTTTCGCAACAATTGTTTTCTTTCTAGTTGATTTAAACGACGTTGGAGTTATAGATTTGTCCATTGCATTTCCTTCCATTTGATCGTCTTCAGTATTGACAGAATTTTTTAAATCTTCTACATCATATCCTCTTTTTTGAGACCATAAATCATTCATGTAACTTTTCATGGATTGTAATATCTTTTGACGATCAATATCATTAATTATATTATTAGTTGAGATAGTATCAGGCTGATTAATAGTTTTAACTAAAATTGGTTTTAGACTTTCTTTTAGATGTTTGCTTCTTGCTTTACGAACTTGATCACTGTATAATATTTGTTTTACATCATCAGTTAAGTCAATGGAATTAACAATATCATTTTTATCTTTTTTTTCTTCCTTTAGCTTCATTTAAATATTGTATAAAGCGTCTAGCATGACTTTTATACGCTTAGCTGCCATTTTTTGAAATTAAACTTGATATAATTGATGATGCAATTGTAGCGAGAATAGGTATAAAGAATCCACTACCACGTTGACGAATAACTCGCTTCTTTTTTAATAATGTGTTTTTGAGAGATAATAAATGTAGTTGTTTTTTATACGGTCTCAAACGAGTGACTGCTTGCTAAGGGACTGGAACATCTCCTTTAAAAATGTTTTTTGCGCACTCTGCTAAAGTTTTAATTTCATCATTGCTTGCTATATTTATTGCATTATGAGCACGTTTTTTACATTTACATTTGTGTAAAAACAATTGATTATCTAAGAGACGCCTCATGTTAGTTGTTTATTGTTGAACATCTCACACTCAACTAATAACTATAAACTGATATATTATGATTTTATATACTTAGTCTTCCCAAATCACTCAGTCGGTATGGATTCAAAAATAAAACGTCTGTATCTTAATCCAAAATGCCGTGGAAGCAATTCTGGTTTACATGCATTTGTTCAACATAACAAGCGTATCAAAAAACAGGATGCTTTGAAAATATTACAATTAATTCCAGCCTGTACAGAAAATGTGCCTACTATTTAAAGATTTAAAAGACGTCAAGTCATTGTTAGTGGAATGGATGAACAATGGGTTATAGATCTTATCGATATTTCGAAATACTCAAAGTTTAACAACGGTCATCATTTTTTACTTAGTGTAATTGATGTTTTAAGTAAGTTTGCATTTGTAAAACCAATAAAATGTAAAGAAAGTAGTAGGGTTTTAAAAACTTTTAAAGATATTCTAAAAAAATTAGGAAGAAAACCAAAACAAATACAATGTGACAAAGAAACAGAATTTAAAGGAGAATTTAAACGTTATTGTACTTTTAATTCTATATTTAGGATTTTGTTTCTCAAATTTGTGTATTTGACTCACTGTCATTGGGAAAACAAGACTTTTTAAATTAAGCTTGCCAGCAGCTTTACGATAGTTATTAATATTATTAAATTTTTGACTTGACTTGTTATCTTTTTCAGCTGCTAACAGTGACCATACAAAGCACTGTTTATCTTCATTTGCACTATTATTAACATTTATTAAACAATCTCGTTTTATTGCAAGTAATGGTGGTAGTGGCATGTATGACCATCCGCGAAATGGTTTAAACTTGAAACATTGTACGTGATATTTATTGATTACTTCTACTGCAAAGCCTGAACCCCCTTCACAAAAAAGTGTCGATTTGCTCGAGAATTTTTCCGATGCACGCCTTACCAACAACGTAATACTGTCTTTATGGATCATTCATCTGATTTTCATAAAATTTCATGTTTTGTAATCTTTACAATATTATCCAGCACATCATTTATGGAGTTTTAAAAATTCGAAAATTTTTAATATTTATGAAAAATGAGGTTAATAAAAAGGCCACCAATAACCTGGTTTAAAGGAATATTTGAAAAAATTGAAACTTTTCGAATTGAAAATGTAGAAATTACTTTTTGGATTATGTTTAAGGGAGATTCCAACACTTCACATTTGACAAAAATCGAATAAAATTTGTGGGGTTGCGAACAATCTCAAATTCGAATTTTTTAAATTTTGGTAAGCAACTGATCAAATTTATGACCTATGACAAAAATAATTAGGCGCACGCTTACCAGTTGCGCATGACTCGCCTAACGCGCATAAAATTAAGGTAATAGCCGGTGCACATGCTTTGACCCTTTCTTGTAGTTTTTACACTCTACAATTTTGTACCGACTCCAATCGTATTAGCAGATTCGAACTACTCTTACAACCGACACCCGTACCGACAACAATCGTACCCAGCCAAATTCAACCAAAGCTGCTGTTTTTCAGCCAAATCGTACCTTAACTTATTATTACCTATATATATATATACTATATGTCATACACAGCCCTTTACATATACATATATATACAGTACATAAACAAGATACACAGGACTACTCACATTAGTTAACACAAACTACAAAAGGCTTTGACATTAATAATTCTTTAGCATTGCTTAGAATATTTGAAATATTATTTGTCACAGTCAGTGATTTTAAGCTTCACTCTAAAATCACCTCTGCTACCCTTCAACCCAGTGACACTTTCTCACATTAACTCCTCAAGATGCAGAGGAGCGGAAAGGATATTAATTTTATTACTTTGACACCAATAAAACGCACACTCCACACAACACCCACTCCACACAACACACACAGTACATACTGTACATTTGTTTTACTTTACATTCAACCACTGTACCAATTAATCCTACAATACTCAATACTAGCCTCAGTGCGAGGATGTGAAATAAAGCAACAGAACTGAATATAGAATGGAAGGAGAAGGACGTTAATTATTTCTCTCTCTCATCCAATCCATCATTTATTTTCATAATTTCATTATTCCACCTAGTGGTTGATGAAAGTTCTCATTTGCAATTTCTATATGGAATTACACGTTCTCAGCACTTAACTTCACCCTGCTAAGGTCACCCGTGGACCGCTTAAAACCGCAAAACCGTATGACCCGGACCACACATTAATCTCTAAACTGGATTAAAACTACTGATTTCCTCACCCATAAGTCCTGGCCAGGCACTTAAAACAGTACATCACCCTAAGGAGATTTTGAGAATAAAGCCCAGCTTTTTCTCACTATTTCCAATCTGGACCTTCCTCTCAAATAGCACCACTGCTATTAAAATTTGATTTTATTTCCAGAATATATCATTTTTTTACACACCACAGAGGAAATATAATTGTAATTTTCTCCCAGAGAATTTGCATTTATTCCACTTTCCGGACTTAAAGGGGGACCAATCCTCATTACAAGATAGAGATACAATAATAATTTTCTCCCAGAGGATTTATTATCTGTATTCTCACAAGGGAAACTACCCCGCATGACGATTATAATTTTCTCCCAGAGAATTTATTTTCAGTCATTTTTTTGAGGGCACTATCCCCCCAAGTCGTCGTAATTTTCTCCCAGAGGATTTACGACCGACATCACACTCTCACAAGGGAACCTACCCCGCATGAAGAATATAATTTTCTCCCAGAGAATTTATTTTCAGTCATTTTTGAGGGCATCAACCCCTCAAGTCGTCGTAATTTCCTCCCAGGGATCCTGGCTCAGTGGCTTAGGGGAGCTTGCTCTGTCCTAAATAATCCTCGGCTGATTCATTTTTTGGATCTGCGGAGGGAACCTGGCTGGGTAGCAATCTTTGCCTTCTTGCTCAGAGTTTGTTTCAGTGGTAATGGTTGGTGTGAGGAAGTAGGATTGAGGCGTGGAGAAGCGGCTAAGGGAGTTGGAGTGTGCGATCGCTGATACGTGATGTAATGTCTGAGACGTGGGCGCTTCGTACTAATGGAGTGAATTGACTCCGTAGACTTGAAGAGTCTGAGAGTTGCGACTTGAATTGTCGCAACTCCGCATCAATATATTCTACTATACCTATCACTGCAACTAGCTACTGTTCATTCCCTGCGTCCCACTGAAGAAAAGATTGTGGGTTGGATAGTTGAACGTATTACATTTAGAAGGGGCCTGGCAAACTCCGGCTACTTGTTTTTATTCCTCTATCTTCGCCTAGACAAGAGTAATTGAAGTCTGAAAAATGATTTTCGGCATACTGCAGCGGTGCAGTCTAAAATTACTGCCGTAAGGTGGTCTGCAGTTCCAGTCGCAACTTACCCTTCCTCTTTAATATAATTATTGGGGTGCTCAAGAATCACATATACACCTGTAAAGCAATACACGGTGCTGATATATCCTGAAAAATGGATGAAAGGCTATACCGTACAATGATATGATATGATATGATAATTTCCTCCCAGAGGATTTGCGACCGACATTTTTCTTACAAGGGACACACCCCTATTCCTCTGTTAATAATTTTCTCCTAGAGAATTTATTAATACAGAATTTAAACATTGGACGCTTATCCAAAGATACAATAATATTTTTCTCCCAGAGGATTTATTATTCTCACGAGGGACCTGCCCATACAGACACAGAAATTTATCCATACGATATTTGCTGTCGTCTCGTCCAGAACTAACAAGGGAACCATCCCGGACTACAAAATAATTGTCTTGAAGGGCATCTCTCATCCTTAACCCACAAGGGACATACTGTGATATGGCAGACCCCAAAAAGGATCCGGATCTAGAACGTCTATCAGACATCCTTCGAGAAATGATCGTTCTACAGGCACATCTCTAAGATTGCCAAAACCAAAAGACCCATAGCACCCAAGACAGGAGTTCACCTCAAAGGTTACCATATTACCTTAGTGGAACACTTGACTTCTAAAGAGCAACAAAGACTTCTTAAGCGACCGAATACCCAATATGACCCAAACTCTCTTACTTCACTCTACTACCTATTAAACAGGTAGTGATTTACAGTGACTCAACACTTGAGGAACGAAGAGTAAAACTTAAACAGATCTTTGCTGAAACTCCAGCGCTCCATGCAGCTACACAGGACGCTCGACGACAAGAGGAATACGCTAAATACCCTCTCGGCAAATACATTCTGGACAAAATACAAGCAGATTCCATTGCCAATACAACCCCAGAATCACTCTGTGAACAATGTGGCAAGAACGGCCACATTGTATGGAACTGCGCCTATACCACTCGATCTTCCACGGAAAAACGGACACAATACATATACCAACAAAAAGACAAAAAAAAACTCTAGATCGCCGAATACCACCTGGAAAAGGCACTACAGGCAGAAGCTGATAAAGAAGAACATGCGGAAACCGCCTCGGAGACCCGCCCTTAAAAGGACCTACCGGCTGACACTGAGAAACCGTATGATCCAGAAACCTTACCACCTCCTGAAACGAGGCGGATTGATAGCGATGATGAAGGACTCATAAACCCTTTAATGCTTCGCGAATTATGCCTAAGGTATGACTTCGTACCAAACGCTTGTCCAGGACCTGATGTGTGTGCCCCCGAGGCCTTTAGAGGAAGACAATCACCACGTATTGTGAGCATAGACCATCTTCCATTCCATCTTCTCCCTGAACCAGAAATGGAATATGAACTACGAGAGATGTCCACAAGTGCCACTCTAAAAACGATGATGCGTTGGGAAGACTATAAACTTACCAATGCCAACGTACCCTGCTCACTATGCACCGGCCACGGTCATGTTGCAAGCCTATGCCCTGACCGCGCAGACGCCACTACGTCTGAAACTTAGCAAATTGCTTGTAAAGAAAAAGGCCGCCTTTAACGACAAGCTGCTCACTACAATCAACAGATGGAAGCCCTGAAAACATCTTAAACCTTAAAACTGACCCAAGCAGTAAAACGGAATAGTCGTGACTCGTTCGTGACTACATAAAAGCGAAACGACTACTCTATAAACTCCAACATAGCCACCCAGGTGCGACCTGTAGTCTATGCAATGACACTGGACACACTACACTAATTTGTGACAATTTTCCGTTTACCACAAAAACCAACTTGACAAAATTGCAAAAAATTACCGATCAACTAACCTCTACATGGGAAGTTGACTTTCACCGTGACTGTCAGTCACAGATACCTGAACCTACGACCAAAGAGCCCCCGGCAGACTTTGAGGCCTGGGCATTTATGGTCAGGAGGGACATAGTCTACCCTTCACACTATACAAAAAGACAACGAATGGATGACGACAACGGCCAGTATCAGAATCCTATGGATCACATCTGCCTACTGACAAAGACTCCCCTAAGACACCCGATCCTCTTGTCATTCAACTTTCTGATTTATCAGACTCAGACTCCAAGACTTCGACTCAGACCACTGACCAAGAAGTCGAGTCAATTTTTAGAAAAGTAATAGCAAAAGTAACAACCCCAGCTATTAACCCTTTAATTTATCTAGACTACCGTGAATTCTATCGCCTTAATGAATATGAAGAGTATCACAGGAAAGAACACGGGATCGACTATGGTGCACACGAATCTAGATATGAATTTCGGATGTTCAAACCTGCAACACACAAATGGATAGTAGAAGATGAAATCGCCACGATTCTGACAAAGGATTTTGGCTACATAAATCCCAAACGCGACAGACCATTACTATTTAAATTACGTCGTGCTAGTCTTATACCATATCTCAGTCCAGCAGAAAGAGAGAACACCATGGAAGAAATTCGTTTGTACGGACGCCGAGCTAGGATTCTTTCATATTATGAACCTAGACCCCCCGAAGACCCGGACGCTCCGGAAACCCAAGATGAACTTGATGATGAACAAGTGTACAACTTTCCCAAACCAAATAATATTAACGGCAGTAGTACACGCCGGACTGGTGTATATCTCGATGCGGATGGTCAACCTGTACCCTCACGTCTACAGCGAGCTCACATGGCTTTGTTCATTCCAAGCGTCAACTATATCCGGCGTACGACGGAACAACCGGACACTGATCATTTTCACCCTGTCATCCCTGACACACCATCCTCCTTACCTAATGACTGGAGGATAGAACCGATCAATCACTCAGAACCGCATGCTTATACAGCAGTCAGAGACAACTTTATCTGGCCCTGCCACACTGGCGCTAATATCCATTTATGCGGTCGCAAGGAATGGTTTTCCTCATACAGACCCTTTCCCACAGGACCCAGAGGAATCCGGATAGCAGACAACTCCATCATCTATGCGGAAAGCTACGGCTCTGTAGTCGTCTCTGCCTTTAATGGAACACGATGGGACCCTTTTAAACTCCAAGATGACCGGTATCTAAAAAATGCAGCAAATCTTTTTTCTGTTACCAAAATGGTCAACGAAGGGAATATAACATATGAGGGGGACAAAGAAAAAATTGAATTGTATCGCCTCAACCCTTCAACCATGGAAAAAACACTGCTACTCAAAGGCATGACAACCATCGAGCCCGGCGGCTCTGGACAATTAGTTATGCTATGCAAGCCTATAAAACAGTTACCTGTAGCCATGATGACCCGTGGCTTATCACTCGGACGTGTCCAGAGATGGCATAAAAAACTCGGGCACATCAACTACCGCTATTTGCAAAATACCCTAAGAACCGGGGCAGCTACACTCGGAAATGGGAACGTTTTAGAAGATGTCAAGGATTGTATCATATGCAATCGAAGCAAGGCCACCAGGAAACCTTTTTATAGCCAGACCTCTCAAGACATCTATGAAACGGGCGAGTGTATACATACTGACCTAGTACATGCCAAATTTCCCTCTATCAACCGAAATTGCTATTTCCTACTCCTGAACGACGATCATTCTGACTACCGGAAGGTCTCCTTTCACTCGGACAAGGAAGCGACGACCATTCTCCCTGTCATCCAAGAATTCTGCGCTTGGATAGAAAATAACAGTGGGAACAAGGTTAAATATTTTAAAACTGATGGTCGCGGAGAGTTCAAGAATGCCCTTTTACAACAATGGTTTAGTAGCCGTGGCATTCGCTTCCTCTGTACTCCTGCGAACTGCCCTCAATCGAATGGCAAATTGGAACGAGATGTCCGGACTATCCGTGAAACCGCCGTCTCACTCCTACTCGAACCCAATCTACAGGCTAGATTCTGGGAAGACGCTGTCGACACCGCAGTTTACCTTCATAATCGAGTATGCCATGGCAACCGAAAGAAAACCCCTTTCACGATGATGTGTAAGAAGTTCACCATATTGTCCAACCTACACATTTTTGGTTGCCCTGCCCTGCCAAAATAGTTAATTAACGTAGCTAGTAGGAAGGCAAGACAAGAAAAGGTCTCTTTGTCGGCTACAAAGAGCACAGTCTGGAAGTCAGACTATATGACCTACGGACCAAGTCACATTTTTGGTCACGCCATGTGCATTTCTTTGACTCCATAATACCGGTTCAACCCCCGCCATCACACTTATTCAGAGATGACCAAATTTTTGATGCTCATATTTATGGTTGAGACCGGATTAAAGACCTTCGACTACACGTCACTAATCCAAGGAACAACGCAGGTGACTTAATCACTAGTCAGAATTCTCTACCTGAAGACGATTCCTCCCCGCCCTATTTGACATATCCTGTCAACATACCTGACGTTACTCCACTAACTACTACTACCACAACTAGAAATGAATTGGTACCCTTTCAGCAACAAGCTCCGAGATCACTACACACGTCTCAACCCATGCTAATCCCGATGAGAACTCAATCTTCTATTGCTCAAGGGACATCTCAAACCAATTCTACATCCGTGGCCCCTAAAGTCTCTAACACCCCAGTTTTAACTCAGGACCACACGACACCTAAAAGACTCCCACCTCAGCCCATTATTATCAAAACTGGAACTTCCACTGCGGACTCACCCGCTAAAAATGACATTACCCTGGTTCAAGAAAGACTTCGCCACGAGGGAGACTCAACTACTAATACCTCCTTATTTGAATACTCAGATAATGATGATGAGGCATCTGAGACCACTTTGGATAAAACCACTGACTTAACTACCCCAGGTTCCGCTCGCACTATTCTTACCCTTACAGACGTTGGTACCTTTTGGGCTCCAAACTAAGAAGAAACCCCAGAAGATGCCGACCCAGACGTTTCTGTTACACAAGGCGATGTAGTCATGAGTGAAGATCCACCGATACCCGATAATGATCGGCTCTAAAGTGAACAACTTCGGCGAGTTACTACACGTAAGGGACGTACTGTTATGTTACCAAAAAAACTTGCTGATTATGTTTTGTATGCACACGCAATTCCACAAGAACCAGTCAAGGCCCTACTTGCCAATACCCTCGATGAACGCCTTGATGATCAAGATCGGACTCACAAACGCCCTGTCATAATTCCACAAAATTATACTCAAGCCATGAAGACCCCTGACCGCCACTACTGGAGGGAAGCCATGGACTCTGAGTACAACTCTCTACTTGCCAATGAGACATGGACTCTCGTCAAGAAACCGGAGAATCGACAAATCATACCCTTTATGTGGATTTATGGACACAAAATGGTAGAAGACCGATTTAAAGCAAGACTTGTTGCTCCAGGAAACTTTTAAACCCCCGGCGTCGATTATCAGCAAACCTTTGCCCCGACTCCCCGATATGAAGTTTTTAGACTCCTGCTCGCTGACGCAGGTTTCAACAATAAATACATTCGCCAATTTGATGTGAAAACCGCATTTTTATACGCTTAACTTGAAGAAAAGGTGTATATGCACCAGCCCCAAGGTTACCATCAAAAAACTGACATGGTGTGTCTTTTCAAAAAATTCGTCTACGGCTTGTGTCAAAGCCCCCGTAACTTCTACAAGAAGGTTAAACAGTTCATGGACTCTATCGGCTATAGGCAGAGCGACTATGAAAAATGCCTTTACATTAAGCGTTACAAGGACAAAGCTGGAAATGACCACAAGACTTACATTTGCTGGTACGTACACGACAGTTTAGCAACGTCTACACATCAAAAGGACCTGGATGACCTTACTTAGGCCCTCAAGGACCGTTTCAAAATTACTGAGACCAATGACATTACCTATTTTCTTGAAATGGATTTATAGCGGACCGCCGATTACATCTAAATTAGTCAACACACATAGATTGAGAAACTTGAGATTAAATTCAATCTCAAAGGATGCAAATCAGAAAAGACCCCGATGAGCAGACTTCAACGGTAAACGAAAAGGTGATTGGGAACGCCGAGACGACCTTCTCTACCAAAGCCTTGTTGGATTCTTACTCTTCATATCGAGAATGTCCAGACCGGATATCTCTCAAGGAGTACAAAAACTGACCCACTACTTTGCTAAATGGAATGCAGGACACTATGCAGCAGCTCTACGTGTTGCTCGCTACCTCATCTCAACCAAGGACCAATGTATCCGCTACTACCGGAACGACCATGGGAAATTCAACATAAGCATGGAAGTCCAATTTGATGCCAATTTCGCAATGGGTGCCTCTAGAGCTCGTAGCATCATGGGTAGTTGCGTTCTTTTGAATGGAACTGCTTCGATTTGGACAAGCAAGCAAGAAAACCTTGTTGCTCACTTAACTACTTTTTACGGAAGTTTATGGAATTAACAATATGGCCAAGACCGCTATTTGTTCACATAATCTTCTTGCTGACATGGGATTGCGTGAATCGACTAATACTATCTGGCAGTTTACGGACTCGGAGTCTGGCTGGAAGCTCATTTACAGTCTAGACAATCACCATGATCGTACTAAGCACGTTGACACCAGAATCTTCTGGGTCAAAGACCTTATTGAAACCAATCAGCTCGTCATTCAGCACCGCCGCACTGAAGACTTAGCCGCTGACATTTTCACCAAACCCCTGACTGGACCCAGGATGAAGAAGCTTATGTTCTTACTTGGGATGACTTCCATGAATCAGAGGGAAAGACCCATCAGGCTCAGCTAGCACAAACCTATGCTGCAATGCCCACTAAACGACTCATCCACGATGAAAATACTGACCCGATGGACACCACTTCTCCAACCAATAATGCTCGAGTTGGATATGCTAACTACACTGAAGTTGATGTCAAACCTACTCATATCTATCAACTGATGGGAAAGATTCGAAAATTCCGGTACCCCACTCCCCACATGCATAACCCATATGCACACACTGACCGTCATACTACTGATAGACAATTGAAGAGAGTCCTGACCTTCCTGACATTAGCCTCTTCCTTCTGTGTTGGTAGTAAGTACCGGATAAACGAAACCTCACCTGTACTCTGGACCCCTACGGATCTCAATGTGAGCATTGGTTACAATAATGAACTTAACATCAAGATGGAGATTATACCTCCTTGCAGTCTTCTCGTCTATGATGTCCATGACGAAGATAATGAGGCCAAGATGAATGAATTACACACTCAATGTCTTTAGGACTATGATCGACTCTTCTTCCAGCCTCTACAAGCCATCTGCCCGCCTATTAGAGTCAACAATACACTTAACCCCACAGTTGACCTCTACTCTCAATACCTGTACACACCTGATGACATAATTCGCAACAAACTCACCCAATCCTTTATGTCTGTACAGACTAGCCCTGGTATTGACACGGCGTTCTACGCCATGACAACTTACAATTTGATCACAACTTATAAGCCTACCATGGATATTCGATTCAGAGAACGGACCAACGTTGTCAACAAAGTTATCAAAAATGGACAAGTGTTCATGCCCAAAATGCGACAGCTCCAAAAGAAACTTCTTCCTCTGCATGAATCTTCAGCATCCACACCTATTGGAACTTGGACTAGACATATCTGACGTTATCAACCATAAATGGAACTACACTGATATTCTACGTACACTAAATCATTCCTGGACTCATGGAAAAAGCACTGGAACATTTTTTGATTACTTTCATTTGTAACTTCCACATCAAATTTTTCCCAAAGAACATGCGATCTTTAATTATTGTATTTCTGACAAGGACTTGGATACTATCCATCTACAATTAACGATTCCGGTAATCAACACACACCTAGTACTACTTGCCGCGGATCCCTTCAGACTTAGATGGGTAACCAATTCAACCAAACAAAGCACTATTAAATACACTGGCCAGCTGCATGCAATTTTGGACTCCTCCAAAAACTGTGTCTATCATACACGTATGGACCCTGTGCATGGACGCAATCTGATTTCTCTTCAACATCTTCCCTGCTAACCACAGTTAGAATTCTATAACCACCGCCCGGCTTATCAGTATGCTGTTTGTCATAACCGTACTGCCGATATTGACCCGACCCTTCTACAAGTGCAAATATATAATAGGAAGTTCTATGTCTATTGCGCCACACTCAACATTACCCTAGACAAAAATTAAACACGGCCCTGCCTAGGTTTAGTCTTTACCTTACCGTTGAGAGCAGCCTTCACCATTGGACACTAACACTTCAACAATCTCACCACGTCATATGATGCCACCGAGGATCGCCCAACCACACTTCAATCTGTGCAGTGGATACTAGAGTTACCCCCTACTCTGGACTCTGTTCTAGAAGTGACCTCAAGACCGACCTGGATTCCTATCAAATGGATCGCCTTTACCATCGGATCGTTCTTTATCTGCATCTATGCTATACTTAAATGGATCATTTTCCGCAGCTGGACCATTTACTCACCTGCTGAACAGGAAGATGCGTACCTACGTAATGATCCTGCAGAACCCCCTAATGTGATTTCCCTACCCTTACAAATGGATTATCTCCCGCTCACTATACACCCTAATAATCACCCACCCACTGATTATATAGAGATCTAACCCTTAACTATTATACCATACACCCCCTCTAGTGTTGTGGAGAGGCGCCTTCAAACACTTTAACCCTTTCAAAACCTTTAAAGACGCCTCCCAAAGGAGGGTATTATTACCTATATATATACCATATGTCATACACAGCCCTTTACATATACATATATATACAGTACATAAACAAGATACACGGGACTACTTACATTAGTTAACACAAACTACAAAAGGCCTTGAAAATAATAATTCTTTAGCATTGCTTAGAATATTTTAAACATTATTTGTCACAGTCAGTGATTTTAAGCTTCACTCTAAAATCACCTCTGCTATCCTTCAACCCAAAGACACTTTCTCACATTAACTCCTCAAGAAGCAGAGGAGCGGAAAGGATATTAATTTTATTACTTTGACACCAATAAAACGCACACTCCACACAACACACACAGTATATACTGTACATTTGTTTTACTTTACATTCAACCACTGTACCAATCAATCCTACAATACTCAATACTAGCCTCAGTGCGAGGATGTGAAATAAAGCAACAGAACTGAATATAGAATGGAAGGAGAAGGACGTTAATTATTTCTCTCTCTTATCCAATCCATCATTTATTTTCATAATTTCATTATTCCACCTAGTGGTTGATGAAAGTTCTCATTTGCAATTCCTATATGGAATTACATAACTACCTCCACGTAGCCTATTATTATCCACAAAACTCCCAGCTTGCCCACTCGTACTGGCGCTATTCTTGCGACGCCCAATCAAACCCTGCCCACTGCGGATGCGTAACTAGCCCACTCGTATTCTTACAAATGCAGTTCGTATTACTAGCATCTTACCCACTTGTACCAGCAAAACTCAATCCTAGCCTACTTGTACTGGCGCTTATTTTCGCAAGGCAGCTCGTATCTAGAAAACTCCTACCCAGGAGACTCGAACTTCTGCTGCTGTTTCTGAACAAACTCATACCATCACTTATCGCGCTTTCCCTCGTATCTAGCCAACTCGTGCAGCGACCTCTGCTCCAGTATTACGATTGCATATTAAATTGGCTACCTCCCACAGTCAGATCGACTAGCGAAAGTCCACTTAACAATTCCATATTTATTTAGATAAGATTCAGTTCAAAATATGAGCAAAATCTTATTCAAAGATTATGCGTCAAAATATTTTATGTATTTACGACTACCTAAACTGCAAAACAAGTAATTAGGGTGAATTTTTGTCAATTTGAGTTAACAAAATGTTTTAAAGTAGCATCTTTGGGTACTTTGTAAACAGACGTTTCACAAATATCTTCTAAATTGTTATAGTTTGACATCAATACCGCTACCTCCACCAGTCCATTGAACCTCATGTGAATGTTAGGGATTGTCCATAAATGACATCAAAGAATGGTCAATATACTTACTTACATATTTAAGACATCCCATGTTAAGGATAAAAATTATAACGCTAAATGGTTTAGCTGACGGCAGGGAAGTTCTGCGTCCCAAAACTTGAAGTTTCTATGGCGTTATTTGTGCACGACCCTTTTCCATTTAAAGCTTTTTGACTATGTTCAGTTGCAGAAAGACGGTAATTAATAGCAAACATAGGTTAAACATTGCATTTACTGCAAGTTGTAATTTTTTCGTTTTCACTAAAGTACAGAAGTGTCTTCACTAAAATTTTCCACTGTTATTCCCACTGAATTTTCTGGACTTTTCATTTCAAGAAAATTTCGAAAATTCAAATTCGAATAAAAAAGAGATAAGCCATTTTGCGGCCGAACGACTATACTAGCAGTAGTTACTAGTCCCAGTAGAAGATGTTATGATACATTTCATTTAAATCTGTAGTTTCAAGTAATGTAGGTTCCCATGTTAGTACTACTGATTTCTCAAATCTTAAAATGTTTATCTTTTGGCCCCGGCCAAATTTGACATGGGGAATCTGTACCTCATGTAATATGATGCATTTTATGCCATCATACGTTCTGGTACTCATAATAGGGATGAGTGGGGATGGAGAGACAAGTAGGATTTTGGAGCTGGCCAACTGAACGGGAATTCCATCGTAGGATTTTCAGCCACTCCAACTTCTGATCTCCCTTAATCGTAGCGTTACACTGTACACTATAAGATGCAGAATGTGCCATCTTATGCTACAGTGCATGTAATGGGATAGAATGGGGATGGGGAAATAAACGGGATTTGGAGCTGGCTTGCTGTGGGAGACATCCCATTTCAGCATGAGGGCATTATAGCCATTTCCTTCCCAGCTCCATTCTAAACTATACTGAGCTACCTACTTTGCCTCAGTAAACTGCCTCACTGTTTCTCACATTTATCCTTGACTCGAAGTCAAGAGGGTGAAAATGGTGGCAGTCTCTAATTTTAAAATTCCAATTCTGGAATTTTCATAGGAATCTTTCCGGGAACATTGCCGAAGACCTTTCCAATTATTTTTAAAGGTTATTCCCTGTCTCCGAACACTTATTTCCCTGCTGTAGTCTTTCACTCCCGTCGGTATATTTAAAACAAAATGCAGCTCTACTGCCTTACATTTTATTAAATAAATGTCACATATGACACATAGTTTTACCGGCTGGACTGGATTTCTTTGGGTCTGGTATTGGGTTCTGTTACTGGTAACTCACCTACACCAATGACATACAGCTTTCATGGCTTAAACGAAACGTGGGATAAATTTTTATTACCCTCAAAGCCATTAGTTTTTCACACTTACGGTGTTGTGTTGCACAAGGGCGATTACTAGCCTGACCCTCTTGACATTTTGATGTCTCGACATTTTGATGTCTCGACATTTTCTTGTCTCGACATTTTGATGTCTGGACATTCTTATGTCTCGACATGAGACATAACTTAAATGGTATGTGGTCTCTACATGTGTAAACATGTAGCTACTGGTCATTCATTATAGTGATAGTGGGGCGTTTTTGTGAGTCCAATAAGGGACGAGTTCGCATCACAAATCTCACACAGTCGTTGTACTGGTCGTAAAGTTTTATGACTGCTGGGCCATGGACGCTTGAACACTAATTGTTCAGTCAGACGTTCCGTCCCATTAATTGGTGCTTGTCACTCATCGTGACAAATCCCTCAAACACCTTCCCTTTAACTAGTGACCTGAAATGAAGTTGGTGGGTGGACTTAAGATACATTCCTAAGTCTGACTACTGCGTATCCCGACTGCAGGGCCTACCTTAATGGTGTATATAGGCACAATATAAGAGGTTCTCTGAGCAATGTTAAAAGAATGAATGAAATGTAGTGAGTGTGGAAGGAGGATGAAATGCCGTAGCGTAGAGACTTCTACTTTTCTCACTCCAACCATTTCACTTAAATTCTATCTTTTCCTCTCGCTCCCGTGATTTGCATCCATGCTCCAGCCTTCTGGAACATCACTCAAGACTTCCACTTCCTTCTAAATGTCAATAACTTCAGGAGTAATTAGCGAGTATGGCAGAGCTTCCACTGACAGATCAAGGGGCAATTCAATCCCCTCCTCAATCTTTCTGGCCCTCTCTCTTCGTCTTTCCGTCTCAGTGACCTGTGCGAGCTCTTTGCACAGCGTTTGCGTGTCCATGATATTTTCACGGATCTCTGTCAAATACTTAACAGCTAGATTGTAGCCTGCCTGAATATTCTCAGATAAGTATTCTTTTTTCTGGCTGACAGAGAGTAAATTATAAGCTTCCATTGTACGACTTTGGAATTTTTTCCAAAGAATCAAAAAGTTTTTGAATTCAAAACATAAAAAATAAAGAGTGGCTTTTTTTGACCTAAGTCCCGAGCTTATATAGCGACTAAGTCATCTGTTGGACTTTAGTTTAGAGAGAAACTGTAACATAATGATGTGCAGTTTTTACCAATAATCGCCCTGGTTGTTTTTTTATGGGTAATTAATTTTTATTGTGAGGAAAAATAAACAGTTTTCTAGAACTTGATCCTTGTGAGAAATTTTTAATGTCCCAAAAGGAAAACGAGAGTTGAACTGTTCAGTAGTGAGACTACTTTGACCTATTCATGTCATTTTTTGAAAACATGTATACACGTTCAAAATTCTAACCAAGATAAACTCATAAGGCCTAACTATCTTCACTAGTCTCTGAGTGAACTTATTAATTCGAAATTAATTACTCATATAAATTCACCTTGTTACCAACTTTCAATGATCATAATAATAAATTTTACGCATTCAGGCTTGAAACTCGCCACTTTAAGATAACCGACTGCAATAGCCTGCTAACTTAAGTTTCAACTAGGTAATTCTCAATGACCTTCACGGTTAAGTCAATAAACTTAACTTAACTACCAGTAAATTGAGCCGTATTAAATTATTTCTTCCTCTATTTACAACTATGTTCAATGCTTTTGGGTGGTATTGACGACGATTCTAAGGGAAATGAAGTCGTTTTAACTCCGTTCTGTTCCGTCTACAAACAAAGCAACGTAATGTTTCAACCAAACACTCCCTGCCTGCATGCATGCACATGACCACAAGGAAATGATATTACATCGATGGTGTTTACTTAACATATTCTACATATCATAGAGACATGTGAATTAGGATTGAGTAACTTGATTGATAACTGTACCGGACAGTCAAGGTCGCCAGTACACGTAGTTTGAGTTCCTACCGTAACCATGAATGGTATCTTGATAAACTCCACAGTTAACGTGACTCCTTGTCCGTCTGCACTCTTAAGATTAAACGTTTTCTTCTCTGCCATGGGAACTCCGCTGGAAGCAGTGAATCCAGGTGGGGACATAGTTTCATATATGCTCTCAGCCAAGTCTTCTGTTTCCATGGCGCATGGAGTTACTCTCCTGCTCTCAGAATACATTGTGCCAGTTCCACAAAAATCTATGCCTCTTGGTTCCTAAAAGGTCAAGGTGGTGTCTACTTCATTGGGTAATGGTAAATTCTTGAAATTGTGTGGAAAATTTAGGAACGCACAATCCTTGTTATGTCTAATGTGCTCACTGTGGGCCGTATCGCCCTGGAAAAAACTTGATAAAAAGAGATTACAGTGAATACACCTCACAACATCTGAATAATTGAGATATATAAACCCGCTCTTAGCTAACGAGTACGCTGGGACAAAAGACGAACGCCAGTTTCTCAAAGTCTCTAAGCGCATCCGCTCTGACTGCATGTAATCTGGTACTGCTTTTAATGTCGGAGTCGGCCTTCGAATTATCCTACTTTACACGTCCTGAACTATGTTTCTGGATCCCTGACCTACCGCTCTACTCTGGTAACCTGCCATTATGATTCGTACAATTATTTGCTGTTTGGGAAAAATATAAATTTTGTATAATTGAATTAAACAGGAAATTTTACTATCTGCTGACTGCAATACTGAATCTAATAGGAAAAGATCTTTGAACTCCTTTCCATGTGGGTGAGATTTTTCTGCTAGTAAGACTGTCGTGGTCTTCTTCCGTCGTGTCTCCGTCGCAGAATTTATTAAAAATTTTAAACCAAAATTTAGCCTGATTGTTCAAATACAAGGGGGAATTCTCTACTTTCTGTCTATTTGACCAATTATTTCGGATTGCTAATCTTCCATAAGATGCTATAAGCTCTAAGAGATTCGTATTCTCATTAAATCTGCCTAATTTACTAATACCTCAAATCATGATGTCCTAACCATCATATTGTATCTCAGTTATCTGTTTCTATTGGGTGGTCTTGGGTTTCTTGCTCTGATGCTGTGGGATAGGACTACCCTTTCGCTTTCTGTCTGTTGACGTTCCTAATTCTGAATCAGCCAGGTTCTTTTTGAGTGCACGTTTCACCGTGTACTTGTTGTAAAAGTACTTAAAAATAAAACTACTTTTGATGGTTTGCCAGATAAGAAATTCCTCAGGTGATTTAATCTGAGGTTTTTCAAATCCCCGAAAGCTTTGGTGGTTTAAGTAGCAGACAAAGCCCTTTTTTTGCTCTTTACACCAATCTTTGTAGATTGAGTTTGAGTTTGAGTTTGAGTGAACTTTATTACAGTGTCAGGTTCATTCAATACAATTGTACTGATTTTCAATGAAGGACACTATCATAATTTTACATACTTAAATAAAAAATAAAAAACTAATACAATTACAAGCACACATTATCAAAGCAAATCAATGACTTAATACCAATCAATCCAAATTTCACATACACGATTCATTACCAATAAGACGTTTATATGCTGCACCACCCATTACGGTGGTTGATACACTGAATATTCAATAGGTGTTCTCACACTAATTAAGTGTTGAGTAAGAACGGACCTGAAATTACAATCTTCAAAACACTTTACACTATCCGGCAAAGCATTCAATTCAGTTATACTTCTATACAAAAACGAGCGTCTATACACTTCTGTATTACAATTAGTGGGATACTCCAAAAGGCATGAATTACTAGACCTTGTTACACGCTCTGGCTGCTTCAATGCATACCATGAGCCAAAATTAGCAATATTAGAACCATATTTTATCATTCTATACACAAATGACATCGAATACAAACTTATTCTTTCCGTTACTGACAACGTATTTGTCTGCTTCAGTAATACATTCTGCATAAGTACTAAGCGATCAGATTTGTTCTTCCGCTTTTTAAACACATTTTGGTCAGTAAACTGAATAATTAAACTAATTATTTTATTCTGCAATGCCTGCAGCTCACCTTTACTTTGGACTGCATACACTATGGCACAATAATCAACTATCGACAGTACATATGCATTCAGCATAATTACAAAAATATTGAAATTCAAAAATTGTTTTAAATTGACAATCATTCCAATGGCTGAGCTTACTCTATTATTAACATATTCAAAATGATTTTTAAAGCTCAAATTAGAATCCACAATAATACCTAGATATCGAAACGTCTACACACGTTCAATATCATGACCATTACAGCTTAGCTTAACATCAACAGGTACTTTATAGTCTCTTGCTTTATGCAAAACCATGAACTTTGTCTTAGATACATTTACAGAAAGTCCCTGTGACACAAACCAATCATTTACATCATTAAGACATGCCTGCATGTCGGCAATAGTATTTGCAAAGACAGGCGAGTAATAATATAAAACTAGGTCATCAGCATAAAGCACAAAATCAACACCACTTAAAATAACCTCCGAGATTTTATCTATGTAGATGATAAAAATAAGTGGTCCTAAAACAGACCCTTGTGGAACTCCAACACACAGGTCAAACGAGTCAGATACTTCAGAACCAACTTTTATTCTAAACTTTTTATCCCGCAAGTAGTCTACTAGAAGTTTCAATAAATTGCCGTCAATTTTGTAAACATCTCTTAGTTTGACTAATAACTGATAGTGAGGGACTGAATCAAATGCCTTTTGTAAATCTATAAAGACTGCTATGACTCTTCCACATTTTGAATCAATACAGTTAAACACATCTTGTATAAACTTTAGCGTTCCACTCTGACATGATCGGCCCCTTCTAAAACCATGTTGCTGGTCACTCAAATTTATTCTACTTAAAAGTCTAAAATAAAGCATTTTCTCAAAAATTTTATCTAAAACTAGTAATGTAGAAATAGGGCGATAAGATAGTGCATCAAGCCTAGAGCCCTTTCCTTTATACAACGGAGTCACAACTGCACTCTTTAGCTTTGCTGGATACGATGCTAAACATAGAAACTGCGTAAATAGAAGTGCTAGTGGAAGAGCCAAAGACTTCTTACAATTATTGAGAACAAAATACGATAATAAGAATACATAAGAATGCTTTTGAATTGTATCTAACAATGAAGTCTATTGCTCGATTCTCTCTGATGCACTCTTTTAAATGATCGTAGCAGTCTATGTCTACCGATGGCAATGGAAACTGATCTTTTTTAATTACACACGATTTACAGAATTGTTGTGAAAATAAATCAGGCACGAACGTACTCTTAAATAGCTCCTTTATGTCTTTCAAAGGATAAAGACTGCTAATAGGAACTTCTAGGTCTCTGAATTCGCATAACCTGCTGTACGATTTACGGACCTAGTCGTCTGAAAACAGAGGTAAATTTTCGACTTTATGCTTGTCTAACTAATTTTCTTATCCTGCCAAATTTTCGTAGTCAAACATAAAACATATCGCGCATTGACTTCTGGAGTATTTCTCTAAATCTAAAGTACTCGTAGCCATGGTGCCATGTCTAAGCTCAAAATTTAACGATAACGTGGTGGTTTAATTCTTAGTTCTTGATTATTGTAATTATTGAGTTATTTAATTAAGTCGAATTAATTTAAAGGGTTGAGGATTGTAACGCAGTTTATCGCAACTTTGCTAAGCAAAAGAGGTTACCACTTTAGATTGTCAGTTTCGCACGAATAAACTATTAGTGCGAAACCTTTTACCCCGCACCTCCACTAAAAAATGTGTGTTGCCTTCTAGAAAACTGTTGCTATTCTCTAGCCAGGATAAAAACTTGGGTAAAAGACGTATGTGGGGGTGTCTCTGAAAGGAGGAGAGGTTAACTCAATACTTATAGTCAATAACACAAGTTTATTCTCGTGAGCTGGTCTTGCGCACCAGGTCTCTTAATTCACTCACAAGTTAATACAAATTGCACAATTTCAATCTTAAATCCACTTAGAATAAATAACCTAGCTTGGCTGTGCTACGATGCTGCCAAGTCTGCAACAATGGGGCAATTAAATACTTTTTGGTGGTCTTCACTGAACCATACCAAAGTGAGACAGAATTCTTCTTAGTCTTGAGTGTGTAGGCTGAAAGTTTCTTCAAGTCTTTTAAGTCATTTGCACAAGACTTGATTCTTCTAAGTGTTTTGCGTAAATCTTTCTATTTACCTAACACCTACTTAGCAACAACTCTAGCGTACCCTTAACCTGTGTTAAGGAGACCAAGAAGGTAATAAGTCTTTAGCAGTCAACCTAACTGTCCCTATCGCCTAATTAATAACAACTCTGCGTACCCTTAACCTGTGTAAAGGAGACCAAGAAGTTACTATGTCTTTTCCGATATGCTAAATTGTTTCCTAACTCCTTTTAGTAATAAGCCTAGCGTACTTTCAATCTGCGTCAAGAAGACCGAAATATTACTAAGTCTTTAGAGAATTCTAAGTCTGGCAAGACAAGAATACTCTTAGTCCTTAAAATATTCAGTCTTTTGCAAGACTAAAATATTTTACGTCTTTTGCGCACAGCCTAACACACCTACGTAAGTAAGTTCGTGATCTTAGACACTTTTCGTCTAAGTCTTTGGCAAAGATAGTAGTCTATTAAAAATTACTAAGTCTTTGAGTCAACCCTAACTTGCAACTTCACTTTACTCAACTTACGCAGCTCACGCCTCAATAACTCACGAACACAGACTGGTTTCCGACTCGGAGGCTCCTCCGAGTATTTATAGCAAAAATCCAGTACATATGCATTAGCATGTAATAGCCGAGGGAACGTTTATATATAAAATCCGTCAAAGTACCTATTTTTAATGTGCTGTGGGGGATAAACAGATGTTCTACACATCCTGTGTTTTTTTTCAATCTTTAGCTCATTTTAATGTCTTTCTGTCAAGAGCTTTGATTGATTATTTCTCTCTGCTATGTCCACCATTGCGTACATATATGCACGTGTATGATCGTTTTTAGTTGGTCTTAAAACGTCATGTAACAGGTGGCTATTGAGGTCCTATTCTTCCTGTTACGTGCATATATGCAGGTGTTCGTATGATTTTATTAAGTATAAAATCGTTTGCCAGGTGGCTATTAACCAACCACTGCAATGGTAAAGAAAACGTTTTTCACATGTAGTAGTATCGTATGCCTACTACTACACTACTCAGAAAACGTAAAAAATGGGTATGTTTTACGTTTTCTCACTCATATGAGTGCTACTTGCAGTAACACTCACTCATCACTAATACGACATTTTATATGAAATCCGTATTATTAGTAATGTCCAGCATCTTGTAATGCCAGTAGTACCTCTAGGTACCTACCTTTACTATACTTCTACCTACTAGTAAATGGAATATTTAATCGTTTACTCAAACGACATGAGAAGTAATGCAGTAATGTTTACGTGTAGTGAGATGCAGATTAGAGAGAAGCTAACACGTGTGCATGTGTATTGGTTTACAATAGGATAGATAGGCATACAGCACAACGTACATTCTTGCCCTGTTCATCGTTCCTCTCTCTGCTCTCCTTTCCCTTCGTCTCTCTTCTACTCTCTTCCCCTCTCCTTTCTGTGTGTGGAAGGAATGGAATAGAAAAATGTAGTAACGTTTCATTCATTTCGAGGTGTAGAAACGTCAGATTCTAACTCGTGGTCGCTTTTATTACTTTTAATGTATAGATATTTACGTTTAAGATCCTCGCTTAAACAGCACTATCTTCTATTCACAATTTTTAACGGTGCAAAATAACTAGTAATCCAATCTTATCACACCATTTAAATAATTAATAACACTACTTTGCAACTAACCACTAGCCTAGCAAAAAGAAAGCACAATTTACATTTAATTTAATGTAGACTGTTGTAGTCGTCTGACTAAAATCTGAATCAGATTTGGTTGCTGATGCCTGGAATTTGATTAACGAAAACGTTAGGTGTCGTGTGGTGTGGCGGGTTATAGGCAGCCCATTGTGTTAAATTTTGAAATTCCAGCCGTTGACGCCACGTAGTATGCTTCATACACTCAGTGTCTAGGGGCTAATTTGAGTGAGCTATGCAATATAATATCGTATGGTTTTTGCATTGGTTTAGACTTAGACGTTATAGTATAAAACAGCTTTTAAAGCATCTCGTGTTTGCCTGTTTATAGCTTTGAGCTTTAATAAGCCTTTTTTCAAAAAACAACACATTTTCAGTACACAATTCTTAAATTAGTACTTTTGGGTGTACTGATTGAATTTTGAAATGAATCAGTACACCTCTGTTCGAATCAGTACTGCACTGATAAAATCAGTACAGATGGTAGCCATAATCCTATTCTACTGTCTAAGATATTTTTTCCTCGCTGTCTGTATTGTATTGTATTGTATTGTATTGTATTGTATTGTATTGTATATATTTATTCAGTTGTCAAAGGTCATACATCAAACTTTATCAATGGTTTCAAATACCGGACAACATAGGCTATAGTATTGAAAGGGAAAGTAGTTATAAGATAAATAAAATTTAAGCAACATACTGTAATAAAAATAACGCTTATTACAATAAAAGTATAATAAATAAAATGACTATGTAACATTGAATACAAGATTCAATTATCCAAGTACACAAACAGCGGTGAATCGGACCAGCATTAAAGTCCCTTAAAGAATTCAGAAGCAAGTTCCAAATTTTTACATTTCTATAGATAATGCTACTTTTAAATACTTATGAATAGTGAGTAGGTACTTTGGTGTTTTAATGTGAATCCATTGAACTAAATTAAAATTATACTTAAACAAATCGTCATACATATGTATAAAAGCACTAAATTGTAAATAGTAGAATAGACGACTACAGTTAATATATAGGGCACGTTCTTTTAATGAAAATATATTGCACTTCTTCATTAAAAAACCCTGCATCTCTTTATTACCAAAACGTTTACCTCTAGCATTTTCTGTCATTGTCCTTTTTCTGTCTCTGGTTTATTTTATGAAAAAAAGAATAAATTAGCCTATTTAGTTTGTTTTGTGAGTACTTAACTTCACTTTTCGGTCTTAAGAACCAAGAGGTTACACAGTAGTAAATATAGGAAAGTATAAACGCATTAATACAACAAACAACAACTCGATTCTGAACGTGAGTCACGTAGAGATTTAATACTTGTCTCGAATCTTCAATTCTGCAGGATCTCAAATAGCTGCTGAATCATTTCCTTTTCAGTTAAACGACAAAGTGCCAGAGTCAGTGCCAAAAGATGTTCAGCCATCCTCACGTGATAAAACAAAATCAAATCTTTTAAAATTTAAGGCTTAAATATCTGCAATAATTTTTAAAATGGTTATCCTGAAGCATCTTGAGGCCTGCAAGGATTACGAAATCATAACAACTACTAAAATATACTAAGTATTCGAGAAATTGACTAGCGTCTCGAATTAGACAGGTTTTTTTCATTCATTCAATGGCAAAAGCCAAATGTATCACAATCTTAAGAGTACACATTTATTTAATATTATTCAATTAATATTAGTTCAGGTTCAATCGGATCTTTGTAAATCATCGAATTTATGAATTAATCGTTCTCTGCACATTTCAGTACGTCAGTCTGAAATGGCAGTTAAAATAATACTAATTGCTAATCGGTAAAAACTGTAATAATCAGTAATTGGTATTTTTAGATTTAGTTTAGTTACGTTTTTGCTAATATTAGCAACAAATCATGATAATTTTATAAAATATGAAAATAATAATATTTTATCTTCAGTCCCGTGATCCCCTGTTAAAACTATAGCATTAAACACAATAAATCTGGTGTTGGACCAGGTAAAGCAACAATTTTTGTTTTAGTATTCAAATACTGAAAAAAGTAGTTTGCAGTAGCATGTATCTTTAAACTTTAGTTTTGCAAACTTGTATAGCTAAACCACATCAGCAACAAAATATAGAAACATCCAGTCAACAAATTTTAAACGTTTAGTCCTCAATAAGTTTTCTTCCGCACTCAAGCTTACAAAATTCTAATCGAAACATTGCTTTCCTCAAATTACTAAATTCTGATTCAAGCTAAAGGCTTAAACAAGGGAGCCTAAATACAACTCAATCGGATGCAAAAATGTTTTATTCCATTAATTTGCCATCAGTAACCTGCTTTATGGACGGGTCAGGTGTTGTTGTGCTTATCTACATACATGCTACAGCTAAAAGACGTAAACTTTTATGTACAATTGGTAAAACTGTAACTGAAAAAAAAATTTCTGAGTCTCAAATGCGGTTGTATAATATTATTGTAATATCGACACAACGTCATTCTGATAACTCTATCAACTTAAAAAACTTCATTCATTTGATAATTTTAGAGACAGTAAGCAGTGCAACTATACAACGGGATCTGTTCAAAGCGTATGAGTGTGAACAAAATATCTTGTCAGTTACTTGCGAGGTAACTACAGCGTGATAAGTAATATAATTTTGAGTGAATTTCTTATTTTTTAACTTGAAATTACATAATAAAATCCGTTTGTTATGCTAGAGCATCCCTGGTAGGATTTCATTCACTCACGATGTGTGGGCATCCAAAAATGGATTAGCTTTTCTGTGAATTCGTGCTCATTGAATTACGTCAGACTGGAAACTAAAGAAAGTTTCGCTAAATTTCTGTCATCTTAAAAATAAAAAACACCATACCAGAGCGTTTCTCTGACTCATTCTGTAAAACGCTGCAGGATTTTAGAATCAAAAGTAAAAAGGTGTTGAATATTACTATAGATAACGCATTGAACAATGACACATTTGCTACTGCATTTTAAATGCTGGTTAAAAAATAGCATCCCTAACTCAACGTGCTTTTGTTTTTGGCAAGTGAAAGTAGAGTAAGATGTTTAGCCCATATTATGAATTTGATAGCGCAAGATATTCTCTTAGCCCTTAAAATAAAGACTAAAAAGGTTGACATTCTTGAAACTAAAGATGTTGTAGTAGAGAAGGAGAAAGACAAAGAATTTTTAAGCATTAAAGCTAGCATTGACATTTTTTATAATTCCCATGACGAGGATTCAGAAAGTGATGACGAACGTTTGACCACTCCCGTGTCTTCAGCAAACGTACCTTCTATTGTGTTGCTTATCAAAAAGTTTTGCAAAATGGTCCGAACGATCAAAAAGTCTGCATCGCGAATCTGAAAGACGCGTGTGAGTTCCATGAAGTTAAGTATAGTATTTGGTTCTTGTCACTGATGTTAGTACTCGGTTGAACTCGACGTTTAAAGCCATCGATCAAGTATCAGAATTAAAACGTCCAATATACAGTGTGTTCAGTCAATAATGACCTAAAAAACTTGTGCATAGAAGATGAAATATGGAATGCTTTACAGAATTTGTGCGAATTGTTAGGAAAATTTGATCTGGCTACCAAAAAAATGCGTGTGCTTCAACAACCTACAATAAATATGTATTTTTCCATAATTTCGTGGCTGAAAAATGTTCCTCACGAATTTCAAGAAAAAAGTGAAGGAATTTTAAAAATGAGGATATCAGCTGGTCTTTTGAAGCTTGAAAAATATATTAATCTACTTAAGCCGTTGTTAGTTATAAACACTGGCCTAATTATTAATCCATCTTCCAAATTGTACTACTTTAAGGATCAGGGATACAATAAAATCGTAATTAAAAAGATTAAAGACCAGTTTCTATTAAAATTCAAACAATTATATGACAAGATGACACACGTAGAAGCAAATCCATCTGCCTTGATCTGTTCCCATCATTTTTTCTCGGTCTGTTCATCTTTATATTTCCCAACTCCTAATTTCTTAACCATATTCTTTAGTTCCCATCTTCCATAACATTTAACACTCGGAAAATCAACATCATGTACGTATACGTAATATTCAGTTCTTTTTACAAAATTTCGAGATCATGACCTATCTGTATTTTGTGGAAATGTAAACCAACGAGATATTATTGTATTGTATTGTATTAAGAGAGTACGGAGACTTTTAGACTTAAATCCACATGTCTTACTCTCATCAAATTTACTTTATGATTTAAAGTACCCGCGATAGTAGTATGGAACTACACCGCATTGGTCTTCTCATCAATTACCTAATTGCTAAGTTGTAACTATTAATTGTGCTTCAGACACCAGCGACCTCTTGGAGACATAGATATTATACTGCATTCCAGCAGGTATCTAGTGTTTATTTTACATGGCCTGCGACAGAGTGGAGTTCTAATAGTATTGGCTTGTCAATTCCGACACTAGGAGATCGCATTCTCTGCCTTCACCATGCTAATTATGGCAGACCATTACCAATGAGACATGCTTCATATCTCGTGCTTAGGCAATGGGAATAGAAAGAGGATAGGAGTGAACGGGAAACAAGGCAAGCAGCCGACAGCAGAGAGGATAGATAGTACTATGAAGCAGCGTCAACCCATGACTTGCGAATCAAATAGTACTACCACTACTCACCCACACGCCAACCACAAGCCACGCACCCCTCCCTTGCTACCCTCCCTCCACTCCCATGCCAGCACTGGGGAAGACATAGCTGGATGATCCACCGTGAGTACTCGTGTTAGAAAGGCTCGTATATATATGTAAACATATATTTTTTACTCATTTTCTTCCGTATCTCTTGTGAGCCGTTCACCACGAGACCACGAAGTACTCCTAAGCCAACGAGATATTACAGTTGAGGTTTAATTTTTCTTTACCTTTTTTATTCCTTTACAAATATTTACAAACATTTATGTTTATACTGTTATGTATGGCGACCAGTGGGAGTCATACGGTATGTTAAAATTAATTTATTTACATTGTACATTTTTAAGTAATAAAAGGATAATTCATTAGGACGAATCTCTAGATGAGTAATGTATACAATTATGTAATGTTATTTATGCCAACGGATGTAAGTCATGAAACAATTGTAATGGAATTATGTATTGTGTAATACTCTTGTGAAACTCGAATTGAGTTACTAAATTATAAATAAGCTTATCATTATTGACAAAGATGATTTATTAATTTTGTGTAGCTTGCTAATTTATAAAGGTCAGAGGAAAGAGATTCTATAACAATGTAATGTAATCGAATGACCACTAGGCAGGAAGCCGAGTTGATTTCTATAGGATAATCTAAATGTAAAATCATATCCATTATAACCACCAACTAACTAGCTTGAACTTTCTGTTCCATAAAACACTTTTCGTTTTATCTTTTCAGTTTATTAATTGTCATTTTAAATTCAGTTTTATTCAATTAAATACAAGTCTTATTCTCAGTATTTACCATTCACATTTATTCATCATTCACCATACACACTATCAGTACAAATCATGTTAGGTAAATCTCAAATCATTACTAGTCCATCACTACATTTAACAATACTATTTATACATACATTTATTATTTTATTTTATAGCCTATATTTATTTGGGATGAAAATTCTGGGTATTGATTGAGCACAGTTGAGTAAATTAATTACTGAGTAAATGGGATTGTGGTAGATCGCAATCAGTAATTGGTTCACGGATGAACAAAATTGGGCACAAATACCTTTAGTGAGTAAACATAGTTCTATCGTGATCCTGATTGCCGTTTTAATAGTAGAGTCAGTGAGTCTTCCTGCATGCTACAAGCATCATTGTTTACCGATATATGTCTACCCAATGGTTTTAATAATGACGGTGGGGTCGGTAATATAGCAATATTTTTATGAAGCCATTAGTAAACAATATGTGCATGACATGTAACTTTTATTGCTTTTCTAAACCCAAACTTTGATTTGGATTCTTGGTTCATTCAACTGCTTATTAAATTGCAGACAAACTATGTATAGTTAGGATCTCAACTAAAAGCTATACATCTCTTTGTCCTCGCATTTGTGGGGATTAGAATTTGTTTAAAATTAATCGGTTGAAAAATGTGACCTGTAGCTCACTACAATACGACTGACAGACAGACAGACAGACAAAACCATTTCATTAGATGCATAATCTAAATAGTTAAAAAGATATTGAGAGTTGCTCCATTCAACTGCTAACTGCGCGCAAACCATTATTGCGAAGTTGACCAAAAACTATACAGCCCTGAACATGCGCTTTTATGAGCGTTTAAAAGATATTTGAAAAAGGTCATGTCAAAACTGTGACCTGTTGCGGTTGCGTAAGACCTACAGAAGCGTAGACAGCGACAGACGGACGGAAAACCCCAAATTTATGTTTTGAAGTTTTACATTTGATACAGCTAATTTGCTTTGGGTTGATAAGGTAATGAGTTAATAAAAATTTCTTAATTTGTAATTTTGGTAGCCCATGATTTTAGTTTAGCTACTTCATGAAATAAATGATTCATGATATAAAATAAAAGCTGACTTTTTAAGCTTTTGGACTTCGGCAAATCGACTGAATTTCTGCTTCGACAATATAACTCGATCGCAGCTCCAGTCAGTGTTAGTTCATAATTCTTATTTTAAAAATAAAGATGTCCGAATAGGGAGAGGAAGATCCATCTCTCTCTATCAGAGTTGTAGATTCTACACACTCCGGTGGGAACAAATAATGGACATGGGACTGTCTTAGTCGCAATCTCGACTTTTTGTTCCAGCGCTCACATCAAGTTCCGCCACTGTAGTAGTTTTACCTCCTCCAGCAAAAACTGGCGGGGTCGCCAACATCGTTTACATCGAGTCTCCTCCGGCATTGGCATTAGTATGTTCCCGCTGCCGACAATAAACGGGTATTGATATTGGATTCACCCATATACACTAACTGACACCATACACCAAAATCCACCAACTTACACCATCCATACACCCACTGGCACCAACTTAAACCCGTTGTATTCACCAAACATCAGCAGCCCAGTTTCAAATAGCTTCTCGGTGTTTGCTGCAGTACAAGGTTTATTCGCCCCTATAGACCATGAAAACCGGGCTCGCTTTGACAATTAGTGGCCGCAGGAGTACTTGTACCTCAAAAGTCAGCTCTATCTTGATTTTTAATAATGCTGGCGGTTAATTTAGCTGCCATAATAACTTACGTAGTGGTAGAAAACGAACTAATAAGATTCATATCTACATGTGCAATGCATACCCACCACTCGCTTATTCCAACGTAATTTACGACACGACATTTACTGTCCCAAGCCACAGAGAAAATGTTACTTCATTCGGGCACCATCAGTCGCCCACTTTTATCATAAAAAAATCCCGCGCTCCCTTCCCGAGTAGTCTACAGTGTACCTGAAGTAGATGCTAAGCTTACTGCGAGTTGGCTTAATCACGAAAAAACGTTACTATTGTTTTATGGCCAAAATCAAACCGTCGCAGAGGGTGCCTGAAAAGCAGTAAGCGGAAACGATTGGTACTGTTTGAGCAATGATAAGAGTGGCGCTTGTGTAATTGGGAGTGGCACGAGTTTTAATAATGCAAGTTAACTCACTCAGTAACAGCAGCACAGGTTTCATTTGCCAGCGCGAGTAGCACCAATACGAGTAGGCTTGTTTGCTTGATATGAGTTTTAGTTTTGCTAGTGAAAGGGGTCAAGAAACAAGTAAGCTTGGCTAAAATGTTGCCAGTACAAGTTTATCAGACTTGCTTACAAATCCGAGCCAATGATTAAAAATTTATTTTTTTTGCAACTTAGTTTCTGCGTCAGTTTTTATTTAATTTTCAAAATAATAATGAAACGCTCTTCATGAAAAAAGTGACTTTCAGGTATTTAATAATCTATTCAAGTTTCATTTTGTACGACAAAATTATTCCAAACAATTTTTTGAGCTGTAAATATTTGCGTCAGTTTTTAACAAAATAAAATATTTAAAACTTTATCAATTAGTTTTTAGATAAATGTCAAAAAACGGTTTAAAAAACTAAAAAAGGAAGAAGAAAGTGATATTATTGCCTTGATTTTGATAATCCTTCACAAAAGTGCAGCTGTGTTTGTTAAAATAATGCTGGTTTCTATCTTGCAAAAAGTCGAAAGGGCAAGCCATAAAAATTCGGATTACGGATTCAGCTTTCTTGTAACGAAAGGATACGGATTTGGATTTAACTTTGTTATAAATTCAGCATAATTTGGCTTTCCGCTTCGGATTAGGCTTAAGCTTATTAAAGATTCTTTCGCAAGGATATACATAGGGCAGGGTCGTCTAATTGTGATCGCTTTTTGAAAAACTTTTGGTTGTGCTATCTGTAAAACTTAGTAGAAACAATTTCGAAAGCAACGACCTTTGAAGTTTAACATACATAGAATTTTGAGTATTTCCTTCAAATTTCATAAAATTCTGATGGTTAATCTTTTATCTACAAGCGTTTAAAGAATTCACTCTTGGCTGAGTTGGAAGTTTGTTAAGTCCGGTAATTGTGATACGTCTGCGTCTAATTGTGATCGACTAATTTAATGTCGAAAGTAATATTTTTTCAACTCTAAAAACGTAGTAAATAAGCTTTATTGGTTTTATTAATGTAATTGTGAATGACTGGTCCAATCGTCGTTTTTATTTTGCTGTATGCCCACCAAAGTTTATTGCGTTGATAGTATCAAACTGAATGTGTTAATAACTCTAAAACTCATATAACACGCTAAATTACGTGTATGAAAAATTAGCGTTCAAAGTGTGGCATTATAATACTTTTAACCTGCTTTTGCAGTGAAATATCTATTATTTACAGACAAATCAGCACAGTTCAGGTCAAAGTCAGTGTATTTTCCAATACTGCAGTTGCACGCCTAATAGCATTAGTATCACATTTACACGTCACAGCGAAGCGACTTACGTTTTCGAAAATTATTTACCAAAAGAAAGACCAAATTTGAATTCAATCTGAATTGAGCTTATCTTGTGCCTATTAACCACGGTTATCTCTCGCATAGTTAGTATTATTGAGAATATTTTCGGAACAGTAATTAAAGAGGTTTGAATATAATAAAAACAAACTCTTCTCACTAATTAAATGGCAATCATAGATGTTTTGATTTTTTTCTTCAACAAAATATCCGAATTTCACGGCGAAGATCAAGTATTACACACTCATTGAGTCGTTGATTAAAGTAACACAAAATTCGACCATTGGCTGTCGTTCGTTAGGAGACGGTTTCATAGTATCACAACTACCTGATTATCACAATTAGACGACCTTACCCTACTTGTAAACTCAAACGCATCCTTGTGTAGCGCCGTGCCCGCCAGTTGTAACTGCTGATGTGAACAATCTGTGGAGGACCTGCAAATGTCAATACTGGCGTAGGCAACCTCATGTCACGTCTGCCGTATCAGGAATTAAATACTTTGATGTAAACCCTGCATTATGCTTTTACTGGAGTAGGTAGAACTACTGACGTGGCGGAGCTTCATGTGAACGCTGCATTATTCCGACACTAAATCTTCTCAACAGCGACACAAGCTTAGTTCTTTTGCGAAGTAGAACTATTTCTACAAATTAAATATCAGAAGACTTATCTTGTATCTTTATAATTTTATGATATTATAAAGACAATACTACGGTGCAGAAACACACAGTACTCTGAATTTTTAAAAATACTTTATTTTGAAACTGACCTGTGCACCATGGATTTATTACGAAAGCTTAAGAGTATGAAAATCAGCACGTTCCAACTTTTACTATTTTATCATGCATGTCTTGTACACAACTCAGCAGGAGATATTGAAGAAAATGCAACTAACACAACATCAGCACCGAAAAAAATAGAATCACGATTAAATACTTATGGCAGCTACCCTGGCACGACTACGAATCCACCAAGCCCAAATCCCTTTACACATGAATTATTGTTTGAGGAATTTGGTGGGGCAATTACTATAAAAAAACTAGAAGGCGAGTTGGAAGCGTTTTATATGTATGTCGACAGATATCGCTACAGTCCAACTGCCACTTGCAATGATGGAGTTTTGAGCACAAACGGCGAAACAGTTGTACATTATCCTGTTTGCACACGCGATTCTCATAACAGACCAAACGTAAGCTAGCTCAGAGTTTTAAAATGTTCGTCAAGTATTTAAATAATAAGCGTCTATTTTTGTGAAGTGTCCCAAGTGGAGAAGCACGGATATATTTTTAAGATGTAACTTGCAAACCTGTGAGCTGTAGATGCACTAGGCTGTATTATACACTAATACCTGCGCAACAAATGGATAATTAACTTGTTTTAATAACTAGTCGATGTCGTTTATAGTTAGAGCTAGACCTGGTTGAAGACTCGCTCTTATAGAGTGGTAGTGAAGCATAACCTTGAGTGGTCGTTCTCCTCGGTCCTTGACATCCGTTTGGTACTCCGGCGTCCACCAGGAACTGGCTCTACTCACAAGGGAATGGTTTCACATGCTACCCGCCAAATTCAAAACCTGCCACTCACAAAAATCAGGGTAGTTTTGAAAAGCACAGATCAAAACTAACTCGACCGCATTTTGTGTTTTTCAGTCACAGTGGCCCGCCAAAGTTTAAAAAAATTCAAATTTTGATTTTTTGACACACTAGCTTTGACATTTTTTATCCGATTTTGACGAAATTTAATTTTTGCTAATCCTTAGACCGTATTCTAAGAAGCAACAACAGGATTTTTTAAAATTCAAAAATTTTAATTAAAAAAAAATAATTTTGAGGCCACTTTTTAAAAGTGATTTTTTCAAAAATATGAAAATTTTGGAATTTTGAAAGATCCCGAAATTACTTTGGCAGAAAAATGCAAAATGCGGTCAAATTACTTTGGATCTGTGCTATTTAAAACTAGCCTGATTTTTCTGAGTGGCAGGTTATGAATTTGGCGGGAAACACGTGAAACCATTCCCTTGTCACAGACGGAATAGGTTATCCGTTAGTTTGAGGTTTCCCATAGCCTTACTTGCTTCATCGTATTAAATGCAATTTCCCGGGCCCTAAGAATTTCTTAGTCCGCACCTGGACAACATACTTTCCACTGTAATGTAGTGCTGCTCTATCTGCACTGACATTTGAGAGGTTTTCTATGGCGCATGTATTAACTTGCAAATCTTTCCATGTCCCACGCAGAGTTTACTTATTGCCTGCGGAGGTACAGGGGATTAAGTCAAACACGATTTCTCGTGATTACGTTACAAATGCACATAAGGGTTTTTCAAGAAAATATGAAAATATTTCTAAAATTTTGAAATTATTTTTTTTATGCACTATAAGTATAAAGCAGATATAGTCATAAAGTATTTTTAATTGTAGTCAAGGATTTGTAGAGCAGGAATATTTTATTGTCTTTTTTTAACAGTGCTGATATAGGAAAACATGGTAAATATGACCCAATAGTTTCACGCGGTTTTCAAGATTTTTGAACACATGAACACAGTTTTATATGGCATCAAGCCAATAGGCAGTATTAAAAAGGCAATCGGCAGTAACCTGGCAGTTAAATATGTGTAAGACAATAGGCAGTATAGTCAAATATTGTAATAAAAGTAACAAAAATGCTCCTTTTTTTAGCCTATTGGCAGTATTATGGCAGCATGAAAATTGTATTCATAATCAGAGGTTTGGCATAACTTATGCATCACGCCTATTTGCATAATAGTAAGACAGCTTTTTAGTATATTTTTCTCAGTTCATTTTTATATTCAGCCAGAGCAACATGTCTTCACAAGCCAAGCCGTCTAGGTTCAAGACAGTTAATACATGGAAGCTGGTTGAATCTTTCGTATCATTGAATGAAGCTCAGAAAAGTATTGCAGACAATAAGTGGAAGAAGAGATATTCCAACAAATCAACTGTAGGGGATATTTTGGTGACTACTTCAGTTTACTATTGTGTGATTCATGGAAAGAGTTGTCAGGCAAAAGTTCAGCTCGTGCATTCTCAAGACAATGAAAGCACATCGTATTTTGAATTAGAAGATATGAATCATGGTGATTTACCACAAAAAACCAATTCAGGGCTATCGAATTTTCAGAAAGAAGCTGTCAAGCATCTTGCAGAGCAAGGACGAACATGGCCAAATAAAATGTTACGATCTATGGAAACACTTAAGCTTTGCGACGTCCCAATAAAAAAGAAACTATGCCGGTATTTAAAAACTGAACGTAGTAAAGTGAACAGTAGTGTCATATATCTCAGTGATCTAACAGAGTGGTGTTCAACACGAGTCGCCGTTCCTGAAGTGGACGATGATCAACCCTATGTTGCGGCATTTAATGCAGCCGTCGTGGTTGAAGATAATCGTGTTTTCCACATTGCAGTTACTACAAAACGCCTGCTCAGGATGCTGAAACTTAGTGATGCTATACATATAGACGCTACATATAAGGTATCATTTGAAGGCTATCCCTGTATTATCGCTGGTGTGACTGACAGTATGTGTGCAAGCACATTTATGGACTAGCAGCTAAGCGGAACTTGATTGAATTTTCGTTGGCAGCAAAATGCACGAGGATTACCGTACAACGAAGGAAAAGCGGAAGACCTGCTAATGCGAGTCGCCAACCACTCGTTCGACAATAGATAACTTTTCGTCATTTCGATAAAACGTCATTTTGTTTTCGTCTTCTCGATAACTTTAAGCCATTTTATCTGTTGTATTTTTATCTCGATTTTTTAATCATTTCCATATTACAATTACATATTTTTAAAACATTTTGTAAAAATAAAAATATAATTTCAATATTCATACTGCCTATTCGACCCATTTAATTTAAACTGCCTATTGCCGCAAACACTGTACTGCCTATTGGCTACGCGTTAATTCACTGCCAATTGCCATGCAGCCGTTTTATATGTAGAATTGTATGGCTGTTTTTTCTATCGTGCCCAATTTTCAAAAACAAATGTTAATGCTAAAAAAATTATTCTGGATATTAAAATTTATATGAATAAAATATTAAATTGAGCGATTTTTAGATATCACTGAAAGCGGCGCCAAGTATTTGTTTTAAAAATCTACTGAAAAAAATTCAACTCATGTTTGACTTATCGAATCTGCAGCTCCCAGTGAAATATGTTTTACGTTCTGTTTGCCGTTCCAAAATTTTACACATTTATTGACATATATTAGGTTGAGTCACAGTCAGTGGCCGCGGAAGCACGGGGGACAAGGGGGCATGTCCCCCCCTGAAAATTTTAATTCCTAATGTTAATAAATAGGAACATACTTTAGTATGTACCTATGCTTAACATAGGTTTGTCCCCCCCTGGAATATTGACCTTCCGCACCCACTAGTCACTTAGCCAGTAGTAACGTTTTTAATTTTTTAGAGGAAATTATCTGTAATTTTGATTTTAGTGTAGAATGTCTTAGTTCAGGAAATTTAGTGTTACCTGTGCTGAAGTCTGAACAACATTACCAAGGCTAACTAACGGTAAGAAAACATTATTCCAAAAACAAACAATTTTGACAATCAGAATGCGATTTTGAGTCAATCCTCTGAGGACAGCATACCTGATTCCCAAAGTCAAGAAGACGAAGATTTCGACGAACTAGATAGCTTTGCTTTGGATTCAGAGTGCTACTAGTTATTGATATTTGTAACTATTTAAAACGTTTTTGATTTTGTAAAGATACTGTTATGCATCGTTTGCAAAACCTAATATAACTAATAATACGTTATTTTAAAGCTTTAATCGACATTAGTTTGAGTCATATAAACAGGTTTGGTAATAATAATTTGTTTTAAAATGGGCACGATAGAAAAAACCACTATAAAATTCTACATATAAAACTGTGTTTATGTGTTCAAAAAACTTAAAAACCGCGTAAAACTATTGGGTCACATTCACCATGTTTGTCTATATCAGCACTGTTAAAAAAAGACAATAAAATATTCCTGCTCTAGAAATCCTTGACTACAATTAAACATACTTTATGACTATATCTGCCTTATACTTATAGTGCATAAAAAAATAATTTCAAAATTTTAGAAATATTTTCATATTTTCCGCCACCAGGTTATTTGTCCGAAAATTTCTTGAAAACCCCTTATGTGAAATGGCAGTAATGACACAAATACTATTCGCATGATATTTTACCAGTTTTCTGCATCTAATCATCAACTATAAGTACAAGACATAATAAAACGAAAACTAGTTTGTTGGTTCCGCTAGGTTTCGAAGCGCCCGGCTTCGTAGTGCGGTGTTTCGTTGGATCTGTTTCGTAGCCCATTGTTTCGTAGCTAATGATAGAAAATGCAATGAGACACACACTAGTTTTTACGGAATAATTTATAAACAAAAGTAATAATAGTTTAAAAGTGAGAAGTTGTCATAGGTTGTCGAAATAACGTAAATAGATATAAAATAAAAAGTTAAACAACATTAAAAACACAGTAAAAACCTGAAATATAAACCAAATATTTACAAGCGTAGATTTTCTTTATATACATCTCTTAATTAAAATTTGCAGTACACTTTTATATAGGATAGTGTCAAGTTTACCGGGAACCTTCAGAACAAGTTGGAGCCTTCAGTTTTTAACTATTTACAACTTTCATTGTACTATTCGACGTGCCTTGACATTTTGTCGCGATTCTTTCGACAATATCTTAAAAATAGTTCTGTTTTGCACTGTTTATGGCTGATTTACATTTTTTGACTTTGTACCAATTACGATACTAGAATTCAAATTTTCAAAAATTCAGTGATCCTGATTGGCACAGACCCCAGTGAAAAATTATTTATTCCTATTTTTAAAATCATTTTGAACATAAAAGAGCTTTAAACTGATTCAAAAAGCTTTGAAAGGGAAGAAAAGTAAAGGTCAGCCAAAGTAATTTAATTTTAATGTTTCTTATTAATTTTCAAAAAGATTGTAAGTGAGAAAAAAGTTTGGTAAAGTAAAAACTAAAAGTTAAAAGAACTATTGTTTACAATTTAAAATTAGTTGCCACTTAAAACTGCAACGTATCTATGTCTACTCTGCATGACAGCAGCGACAGTCAACGCTAAACTTTATAAGAATACTAGCAGGTTAGCAACCCAATGGGCTGCAATTAAAGGTAATAATATGTTCTTCAAGTTCAGCTGTCACAATGTGTTGCATCGATTGTGGTCAAATAACCTAAAGGCATGCCCGGTATAAAGTTTAATTATTGGTTCCACTGGGTTAAGTTAATAAAACAGGCTAGGTCGGAATAGGTTTGGACCACATGTCTGCTCAGAGTAAGGGATGAGTCCCCCCCCCCTCTTCCCCCTAGCAGTGTTGCCAATAATTTTTTTCATCTCTTAATTTAAAAAAAAATCTAATAGTAGGGCTTGGGTTGGCCCCGAATAAAAGCCATTACACGTTGTTTGCGCTTTAGTTTTTAACTTTTTCCAATTTCTATGATCCCATTCGACGCAAGGTAAAGCTTTAATTCCTGAATAATCTAAAATTAGAAATGAGCCTAGACAAGTCGGTGAAAATAGCTTAATCAGGTCAAGTCTTTAGTTAAAATATACGTCAAGCACTTAAAAACTTAACCCATGCAAGCCTTTTTTCAAAGCTTAGCCCAAACTTAGGCTCAGGCTTATCTGGTCGAAACTCATCCCGACAAAACCTGAAGTAATACCTTCATAAATTAAAGTTTTAACCCAACCAACACTGTAGTAGACATTTAACCCAGCAAATACTGTAGTAAAGTTTTAACCCAGCTAATTCTGTAGTAAAATTTTTACCCATACAATACTGTAGTAAAATTTTACCCAAGATAATACTGTGGAACAATTTTAACCAAGACAATACTGTGGAACAATTTTAACCCATCCAATATTGTGGTGAATTCTTATTCACCTAACAATATGGTCAAATCTTTACCCGGGCAAGCTTGTAACCAAAACTATACCAAGGTAAGTCTGTTGCCTCCAGGCAAGCAGTTTGCCAAATCTCAAGTTGATTAGATCACAATCAATTCAAAATTTTGTTAAGTGTAGCAACTAAATGTGAAGATTACATAATACAATTTTTAATCGCAACCCATCGGGTTGCTAACTGCTATTCTCTTAATTAAAATGTGCAGTACACTGTTAGATAGGATAGTGGTAAGTTTACCGGGCACCTTTTGGACGCATCTCCTCTCTCAGTTTTTAACTATTTACAACTTTTATAGTACCATTCGACGCGCCTTGACGTTTTGTCGCGATTCTTTCGACAATATCTTTAAAAATGTCCTGTTTTGCACTTTTCATGGCTGATTTACACTTCCTAACTCTGCGCCAATCACGGCAACATAATTTAAAATTTCAAAAATTAAGTGATCCTGATTGGCACAGAGCCCGTTAAAAAATATTGATTTCCATTTTCAAATTCGTTTGAACATGGAAAAGTTTAAAAACTAATTTAAAAAGTTTTCAAAGAGAAAAAAAGTTCAGCTTAGCCAAAAGATTATTCATTTTAATTCTTACTACAAGTTTTAATGAACTTAAAAGAATCTAAATAGTAACTATGAGGACTTCAAGTCATCTACTTATCTACTTATTAAAAACAACACTGTGGGTAGGATAGGCGTCACTCAATCCCCACTACCAATCACTAGTGCTACTAATCACAGTGCACTGTATACTTTGTGAATATAAGGAGGGTATAGTAACATCAGCTGTGATTTGGATTAAATCTACATTACAAGCCTGATCCCGGTCAAGCATGTAAGAAAAACTTATGCAATCCAAGACTAAGGTAAAGCTTTACCACTAATAAAATTTGGCCCAGGCAAGCTTGTTATCAAAACTAAACCCAGGCAAGTCTGCTTTAAAAATTTAACCCAAGCAAGCATTTAGCCAAAATGGAAACCTATTTAGGCATGGCATGCCTGTGGCCATAATGTAATCCGCGCAAGCCTGTGTCCAAAGCTAAACCAAATGTAACAGTGAGAGGTGTTTAAGTCAGTGTAAGACACGGAGCCGGTGACCGGTAGGACCGATCGCACTGACCGAAGCTCCGGTCAGTAAAATCAAAAACATAGCAGGCACGCGCGGGCTCATTTTTTTTTCTCGAAGCTCATTGATGCTCAAAAAGCACTTAAAGCTCATAAAGCTTTTAGAGTCCTGAAATTTGATATCCGTAGTGGGGTATTTGAGCCCAAAAGTGTAAGAGTGACCGATATGTCGTAAAGGTTGTTTTGGACTCATACTGTCATAAAAAAAATATCAGAGATACTGTGTAATGTAAAAGTATGATGAAATATAAATATATTATATTATTGTATACGATAGTAATAATATATGAATCACACGGGATATAAGATAAAAGTAATAGTCAGCGGTACGAGTGAGTGATGATTACTAGTAATAATAGTAATAGTAATATTTGTTTAATATTAGTTAATTAATTAATTAATATACTGATACCTATACCCATACCCTGTGTTGTGGTGTGGCGGACTGTGGCGGCAATGGCGGGGACGGTGTCAGGTGTCGGTGTCAGTGGTGTCACAGTGAATTAAGTATAAGTTTTCTGGCTGATGGCTACTGTGCTACAGTAGTAATGTATGTACTGTATCTTTATATATACATGAAGTTAGGTTGATTTATTATGGGCTTGAGAATAAAATTTGTAATTTCAACTATAAAACTTCTCTTGAATTTAATAACAAGAAAATTAAAATAACTGTTTTTGGTGAAACTGAGCCCGAGTGGGATAAAAATTGCAATAATTAAATGTCGATAAATGTGAGTCTTTACTAAACTCTACTCTACACCTCACCACGGAGACGGAGCACCAGATGAAGAGTCGACTTTTTCTGGATGTTGTTACATCTGACACATGTATTAATTACTGTGGGTATTATTTAGTTGTTTGAGCACCATGTAATTTAAATTATTTTAAATATTAAAAATTCGCATTTTGGGCGAACGTTTAATCACGAATTCCCACCATTAATTAAACCACCGCCAAAGTTGCTAAAGCTAAAGCTTGAGCAAACACCAAAGCCCACACACTAACACTAAAACCTGCGGACTAACACCAGTTTAGAATTTATCTGGTATGATTTTTCAAGTTTTCAGTTGTTCAGTTAACCAGTTTTGGAGGATTTGAGGACATTTTTATGCCAGTATTGCTGCCAATAGTGACGACACGTCCCCCAATTTAAGGTTTTAGGTTAAGTTAAAAAAAGTAAAATTCAACAGAAGTCAGGCCAGAACTGAAAAATAAAAGGTGCAAGCTGTGAACAAACAGAAACTGAAATGAGTTGCAACTCCAATAACGACCTGCCACTGAATTTGTGCATGAAAGATGGACCACAAATTAATACTAAAGAAAGCCAGAGTCAAAGTCAAGTTCCATCCTTTTCTTCAGTTTCAGCTTCTAAAGAAACAGCTCCCAGTGGTACTACAGATGGACCATACAGAGCAGTACTAAAAACTAAGCGATGCCTCCTTATTAGCATAGCTGCATCGGATGAAAATGGTGAGGCAGCAGACTTGGACCTTGACCTGGACGAAATAAATAAGCGGTTGACCATTCGCACCAATTCGGGTACTTCTACGGGTACACCTGCTGCTAATGCTGGTTCTAATTCTAGCTCTGCATCCACACAAAAGAAAGGTACGTATTGTCTAGATAAAAAGTCGAGATACCTGGGCAAGGTGTCAAAACAGTTTCATATGCATGCAATCAAATGGAAAAGACAGGGTTTGGACACCATTGATCAATAAACATAAAGATAAACATACACGGACAAGCTTCCAGGGTATACATTTTAATAAAATAATAAGTGCAATAATATCAAAATTATTTTATCCTTGCTTTATTCTATTTCATTCTTACAGAATTTTTAGGAGGGCTAATAAGAACTGGAGATAATAACAAGGTAGAAATAAACATACACGTCACCAAACCCTTGTGCCCAGACTGCAACTGCTATCAGAATTTCAGCGATGGCCAAGATTATTATTCTCAATTCAGCAATCAAGAAGATGTAGATGCTGAATTATATTTTCCAAATTATGAAGCTACAAACAATGACTAAGTAAAAAATGATGCAGGTGTTGGGGAAAAAGTCAGAAGGAATTCAACTGATACGAGAGAGTTTAGCTCCAGTCAAAGTAGTCAGAGTCAGATGCAGACTAACAAATCTCATAATCAGGAGAAATCGGCAGACCAGATTCATCGCCGTCGCCAAATAGGTAGTAAGAACAGCACTGTAGCTGAAACACAAACTGCTCGTCAAGAAGATTTGGATCAAAATCTTATTTAAAATGTTGGTACAAAAGCAACATCTGTCACTACAACACTCAAACGATACCGGTCATCTTCAGTTCCTTATGTTCGATCTGCCGGTGTAGCTTTGACTGGGGACGCTAGTAAGGCTGGTGTTGGTTTGCCAGTGTCAAAAAATAAACGCACTTCAGTTAACAACAGTGACGAAAATATTGAAGAGGTGGATTGCGATGGTTCTGAAGATCAAGATATGCATTACCAATTACCAGCTGACCAGGCTGACCTAGTTGCCACAGATAAGAATCATCAAGCAAAACGAATTAAAATGTCCAAAACTCGTGTATGCGCTGGGAGAAAAACTCCAGAGGTACGTGTATCCTATTGTCAAATTCACCCAAATTTTGAGCAAGCAAAACTTCTTGAAGCTATTAAAAAGAGATCTCAAAATCAAAATCATGTTGAAATCCCTTCATATGCATCAACATCAAAAGAAGGCTCCAACAACAAAGCTTCTCAATTTGTTTGTTCACCAAAACATGCAAACGTCAACGAAGACCAGGGTGAAGACAAAAACGATGAAATGGAAGAAGATGTCAACGACGAAGACACGAGTGACAGTGACAGTGAAACTTTCACAACTAAACAAATGCCTGCAACGTGAAAGGGTCTAAAGGGTTGCGATTATCTTCGCAACGAGGAATATCTTAAAATTTACCGAACTACAACAAAAAAAAACCAAACTATTTAGTAAGTCTTGTGTTTATAGATTACTCTTACATGTATTGCAACTAAATGCTGCATATTTTTGTAGACGGTAGATTATTTTTAACTTCTTCAAATATTGTGTTTCAACTAAAATACGCCACAGAGCAAATGTAGGTTGCTTGTTGCTTAAAGTTTACAGGCACATTATTTATAGTTATATGCAACTATTAAAAAGAAATACCTGCCTAATTATGTATTTAATAAATTTCTCAAAATGTTTTGATATTGTAGAATACTACTGCATTAAACCAAACTGCACTTTTTTGGCCAAGGGATCTGTCACTGTGTTCACAAAATTACGCATGCACTTTAAGAAGCACCTGCAACCACATCTGTTTCGGTGCACATTATGTAGAAGAGCCTATCGGTACACGTTTAGCCTTGGCAGGCATATGCGTGATAGCCATTCATTTAAGAAAGAGAAGACGGCACAAACATCGACTGCCAAAAAGTTCAAAAAAAATTAATGCTATGCGTTACATCAGTGAAAACTAGTTGATGAATTATATTATTTATTTACTAAACTATGAAGATGTTGATTTAAATATTAAACAATATTTATAGTAAACTTTTAGTTATTATGGTTGTGCTGAGTGCTGTGTAAGGTAAACGTTTGCTGAATTACCTACTATTAAAATTAAATGTTGTAGATTTAGATTATAGAGTTAAAATACGATTTAATGGATTAAATAGACGGAAAGTGTTTTAACTCTGGGCATGCTTGATGTTTCTGTCATTATCACACTATCTATCAGACACTATCATCCCACTAATTCACGAAGATCTGCATACCTCCACGAAAACGGAGCACCAGATGAAGGGTGGACTCCTTCTAAATGTTGTAGTCAAAGAGAGTTCGGCCATCCTCGAGTTGTCGAGTTGTTTTCCAGTTCCAGCGAAGATCAATCGCTGCTGATCTGGAGGTTCTGCAAATGCAAAGAATTCATATTCACTTTTAAGTTTTACCACAGAACGTAGCATATTTCAACTTTAAAATTGAAACATTTATGTAATTTAATATAAAGGCAGTTTTCTGAGATTGACTCATTTAAATAAGGAAATGTAGCTCACCCTTACCTTGGATTTTTGCTTTCACATTTTTGAATGTGTCAGAAGGTCTGAGAAGGCTTTACTTCGAGAGTGATCGTCTTCTCAGTCTTTACGAATATTTGCATACTTCCTTGAAGACAGAGCACTAAATGAAGGGTAGACTCCTTCTGGATATTGTAGTCTGAGAGAGTGCGACCATCCTCCAGTTGCTTTCCTCCAGCAAAAATTAGACGTTGCTGGTCTGGAGGAATTCCCTCTGCAGAAATAAAATCAAAAATATAATTAAATGTTCGCATCCAAAGTAGGAAGGAATATAGTTCCGGTTCAGCAATCAGCAAATTTATTAATTAGGTACAATTTTGTATATTTTTTACCTTTATCTTGGATTTTGGCTTTAACATTTTCAATAGAATCTAAAGTTTCAACTTGTTGAGTAATTTTTTCGCCCGTGAGGGTTTTCACGAAGATCTGCATACCTCCACGAAGACGGAGCACCAGATGAAGGGTGGACTTCTTCTAAGTGTTGTAGTCAGAGAGAGTGCGGCCATCCTCGAGTTGCTTTACAGCAAAATTAGACGTTGCTGGTCTGGAGGAATTCCCTCTGCAAAAATAAAATCAAAAATATAAGTAAATGTTCGCATCCAAATTGGGATGGAAGGAATATAGTTCCGGTTCAGCAAATTTATTAATTAGGTACAATTTTGTATTTTTATACTTTTATGTTGGATTTGGGCATTAAATTTGTCAATAGAATCTGAAGGTTCAACTTCCAGAGTAATTGTGTTGCCCGTAAGGGTCTTCACGAAGATCTGCATACCTCCACGAAGACGGAGCACCAGATGAAGGGCGGACTCCTTCTAAATATTTCAATGTTGTAGTCAGAGAGAGTTCAGCCATGCCATCCTCCCTCGAGTTGTTTTCCAGCGAAGATCAATCGCTGCTGATCTGGAGGGATCCCCTCTGCAAATGCAAAGAATTCATATTCACTTTTAAGTTTTACGAAATAACGTAGCATATTTCAACTTTAAAATTGAAACATATATATAATTTAATATAAAAGCAGTTTTCTGAGATTGACCTATTTAAAAAAGGAAATGTAGCTTACCCTTATCTTGGATTTTTGCTTTGACATTTTTGATTGAATAAAAATGAATAAACAATTTAAGCTTCTCACATGTACTTGTACTCTGACTCACTGTGACTTTGGTGGGTTGGTTGGATTAGGTAGGTACTGTAGGTAGGTGTGTAAACACAATGTTACTATTTTTGTTTTAGTGCAACAATTGAACTAATAAATTATATAGGTGTTTTTTGCCTTCTTACAAAAATAAGGCACACCAGCCCAGTGGTGCCACAGCTTGACTCCATCTAATGCTGTGGCTGGCTGGGTTTCCCTCCCACGATCTCGACCTTAAGCCTTACTTTAGCCTTGTAGCCCCGGCCAGTGGATCTCCCAGATCAGTAACGTCGAGCTTCCTAGTTCACGACGTTCCTGGGGCCTGGGATCGATCCTGCCGACTGTTAATGGGGACAGTCGTGTCGGCCCTTGGGAAAGAACTTGCTTCCGCTTTCCCCCTGGCCTTGGCAACAGCCTGGTCGATGGCTACAGGCTAATTAACTTTTTGCTGGTCGTTAAACCACTGAACTGCGTGTCCATGTGTCATACATGGGGCTATGAAAACCGTATATAAGAAAGTGATCGTCTTCCCAGTCAGAGTTTTCACGAATATTTGCATCCCACCACAAAGACGGAGGACCAAGTGCAGGGTAGACTCTTTACTCTTTCTGGATGTTATAATCGGACAGAGCTTGTCGATCTTCAAGCTGGTGTGGCAGACTGTGGCGGCATTGGAAGGGACGGTGTCAGGTGTCGGTGTCAGTGGTGTCACAGTGAATTAGGTATAAGTGTTCTGGCTGATGGCTACTGTGCGGCAGTACTACGGACCACGGACAAACTAAACACTGACCTTTGAACTAAGTAGTGTACTTCTTAATATTAAACGTAGTTAAATATTATAATCATTAAAAAATTATAACTAAATGCGAATAATGCTAAATAATGCTAGAATTTCGTAAACTCAATAATTTTATAATTAATACGATATAAAATTCATTTTATTTTATATTTGCTTTGGTGTTAAAGCCATATGAATGATGTTTGCTAAAACTTCAATGTCTTTAATCTATGAATAATTCATTCAATTATATTAAATAAATTTTAAATATACGATCTTAACTATAACAACCATAACATAACAGTCGTCGACGTATTTGACTGTCGGATCATAACTATAATTTAAAGTTATAATAAACGGTAATTTGTAATAACGCATAACACACTGTTATAAAACAATAAATACTAAAACTGCTTCAGTCTTATGTTTACAAAATCAATTTGTTTTTAGTATTGGCATTCTTGACATTGATTACTGATTGAATGATTGAATATTAAAAGATAAAATATTACACAGTCTCAGATACAGATACGTATATACTAAAGACCAACGCTAGCTAAGATAAATAAATCAATGATAAGATAAAATTGATTATTGATTAAATATTAAAATATTACTATGCGTGCTAGTAAAGTAAAAGTAGTAAACAAATAATATGGCTTAAAACAAAACACAGGAACTGACAAATACGACACAAGCAAAATCATAAGATAAATCAGTGCTTAAACCTGATGATATTTGAGCCGAGCTGAAACTAGTTTTCTTTTTTTTTATTCTTATTAATCATTTTTCTGTACTTGAAAGCTTGCAAATTCCTTTTATGCGTTACCGATTTCTTGTGACGCTCCACAGTAGATACATTCAGGAAACATTTGCCGCACAATTTGCAAGTAAAGTTGCCAGGATTTTAATGAACACGGATATGGTCCTTCAATTTTTAGATACGTGAGGTAGAATCTTGATTCTTTTCGTGGCATATTTTGCATTCGTATACTGAAAAAGTAATAAAAATCGAGATCAAGGTCAATAAACAAAAACAAGTTTATTTTATCAATGAAGATAAATGTATGTTTTTGTTGTTACAATAATAATAATAATCAGCATATAAAATATAGTAAACATTTTAATTTAGCCAACGGGATTTGGCATGAGCTTAAGCTAAATAAACATTTTTTTGCAAATATAGTTGTGCTGAATCGAAATTCAAACTTACTTTTTTTATCACCTTCGTAACTTATTCAGTAATAATATTCATAGAATGCGTCACCTCGCAGTGCTTCTTGTGTATCGGCAGGGGCAGCTGCAGCTGCAGCTGCAGATTCGACTCCAAAATCCAATTCTTTATTTGGATTTATGTCCTGCTTGTTATGCCGAGGGAGCCGAGACTGAGACTGGGACTGCGTGCGCTTGACCACCTTGACCTTATATATTTTTGAACTGTCAGGCTGAACATGAGTGTGAGAACCAGTGACAACGGAATTAGGTAGTCTGGAAATTTTCACCACGGGTTGCAACCCCTTTGTGTCTGTGTGTAAATCCAAATCTGAATTGTGCACATTATCAACAGCATCGTCATTTATGGCATTTGTCATGACTTCATCCGCTTCGTCGTTTGAATTTGACCTAACTGCAGTATCTTCTTCTACTTCTGCTGGTGATGCAGCTGTTGCTGTCGACGATGTGGAAGCACTTGAAATTTTATATTTCAGATTTTTCTTCGATTTTACCTTGGAAATCTTAAATTTTAGTTTCAACTGCTGAGATTCACAAACGTATTTTTTTGTAGCAGCTGTTTGTTTACTTTTTTTTGTTGCTGACCTCTTCAAAGATGGAAGAGTTTTTGGTGTCGTAGCTGACTTTCCTTGTGATTGTAATTGCTTTCGGATTTGCCTGTTCAGTTTTGCCTGGTTTTTCTGTTTTTGCTTTTTTCTCCCTTCCAAGTAGTCTGGATTCCGGTCTTCAGATATGGTTTTCAAAAATTCTTGCAGCCGCATAGCCTCTGCTTCTTCTTCGGCTTTTCCTGTGCACTGTTTGTACCTGTAGTCATATTTTTTGAGAAGCTGTTGAATACCTTGGCTAAGACCTTGACCTGGATTGTGCTCTGCCAGCTCTGCCATAGAGTTTGAAATTTGCACTTCGTTTGAGGGCTTTGAGGATGAGGCTGAGGGCAACAACTCCACTTTCGAAGCTGAACTTTCGTCCAAGTCCAAAGTATAAAATTCATCGCATTGTGAAGCAACGGAAGCAAATCTGGCAGGGAATTGGGCAGAAATGCCACCAGCTTCAACTTGAAGAATTGGAATTGGAATTTGGGGTATTTCGAGTATTTCCTCTTCTGTAGCATTTGGTTCTGCTGTCTCAGCCTTCTTGACACTATCACTTTCAATTATATTATCAGATGGCTGATTAGTGCTTGCTCCAAGTTTCAACCTGCTACAGCTACAAATAACTTTAGTTATGTGAACGTGTACATTACAGTTGTTTCCAAGTGTTATCATTCCAGGGATTCCATCTAGAAAGTAGAAAGAAATTAATTAAACCAATTTCATAGTACAAGAGTAAAAGGACACGCACGCACGCAAGAAAATTTATAATTTTTAAAATTGCAATCTTAAAAATTTTCAAATCTATCTTACCGTTGACTCTTTGTACATTATCAGACCGAGTAATGGTGGTCGTCCTCGTAGTCATTGTTGTTAAAGTTGGATTTGAATCTGCGTTCGTTATATTCTCCATTCCAGATAAGTATTTAAGTCCTGAGAAAGTCAGAGAGAGTGAGAGAGTGAGAACAAATATTAACAAATCAGACAAATCTGCAACAATTATCAAGAATAACAATAGAACATTAAATACTCTGAAACCGATTTAAATTATGTTAGGTTTTGTTCTTTTATTTAATATTGAAAGGTTAAACACCCTTCTTGCCCTATTGGCGTTTTATAGTTGAATCACTTTTGAACTTACACTAAAGGTTGTCACTTTAAATTAGTTTAAATACTGTAATTAATAAATTCGATTCTGAAATTAATATGTAGTGTTTACAAATATTTTGAATTCTGATAGTTGTGTAAAATCTAAAATTCCACCATATACTATGTGATTCTGATTACAGTTCGAGTGAGCTTTTTGGTGTTTTATAGTATAACAGTATGGTGTTCAGTCCACTATTCAAATAATAGTTTAATGATAAATATATTTTTTCTTTCTTACTATTTAAAACGTCTGTAACGTTAGTAACGCGTATGTTTACGTATCTTGTTGTTTTTGTTTTTGTTGTTTGGAGCCTAGGGTACTGACGCTACTGACTACTGACCGGTACTGAGGTACTGTCAACTGTTGAGTGAGTACTGTAGTAGTGTAGTTTGTTTTTCGCTGTAATACGTAAACAAAACACACCACTTATTCCAATACCAGTGGCTGTGCCTGTGCCTGTGCTGTGAGTACTAGCTACTACAAACACTATAAACAAAAACAGACACAGACCAGACTATCAGACAACAGGTTCTCAATTTAAATGCTGCGCGCACACTTAAGTAATGAATGCACGTGATTTTGGTGCTGCAAATTAGCTGATTAGTTTAATAGCATCTATTTATTGCATTGCAGTAGGTATTATTTATTGATAAACACCATATGTTCTGGAGGTTGAATTCTAGATTTTTAAGGGAAAGGGAAAGTTTTGTGTATGTGCTATGTGGTGGGCTATGGGCGTAAGCTAAACAAAATCAAAAATCGTAATCTCTGCGCACTTTAACTCAGTACTTATCCTATAGAAAGAAGATAGAAACCGTGGTGTGCTTGTGCAGTATGTTTGAACACAAAAACTATTGTATCTTTTAGTTTCCACTGGACTGAAATCATAAGTTACGAATTGAGTGGATTTTGATTTATTTTAATAATTAAATTTGTACGTTGTTATGGTTTAATACAAGTTCAGTTTAAATGTTTAAAGCGAAGATAAAATGTAATTCGTTCTGGCGTATTGTTTGTATTTCGAATTGTGAAGCAATAATCATTAGTGTTATTACTGTGACACCACTAAAATGTCTCAGTCAGCAAATTCCTCAATTTTAAATCTAACAAACAATTCTGACAGTTCAGAAATCTCGAATGTTTCACAAATAACAGGTTTTGATGCTTTTGATCTATACCGTAGCTTAGAAAACATAGAGATAATGCCAGGAATAGAAGAGATTGACAACCAAACTACTTTAAATAATTTAATTGGTGTTCAAACACAGAAGACATTAGTTAATATTAATGCACCAGCACCAGAACCTGAACTAGATCAAGACATGAGCAATATTGCTCTTTATGGTAGTTGTTGTCAAGATAATTATAATTCTAGTGAATTTGAAGATTTTTCACCAGAACCAAACGTTAATTTTGCTCATGCGGATTTTGAAAAGTTACGAAACAAGAACAATATGAAAGGATCCACAACTAAAGTTAAAAAGATTTCGAAAACTTCAGAGTTACGAACTTCCACTCCCACTCCCACTCCCACACCCACGCCAACATCTAAGTTAAAAACAAAAAAACTATTGACCTCTTCTTCTTATGTTGCTATTCCCACAACTTTAGTGGCAGGTTCAGCAGGTTCAAGCACGGATATGGGAATTCAAAATAGAAAACAAAACAATTTGTTAAAAAACATTACTATTTCGTCCACAAATACTAACAGTGCAAACATAGATTTTGAAATTCCACTACCAAACCAAGATGCTTTATTGACGCGTACATTAAATGGTGGTGCTAACTATATGCAAGGTATTTTTATTTTTTATTTCTTAAATGTTTAGTGCTATTGCTATTATTGAATTGGCTATACGTGATAACATGATGCGATACATATGATGTATGCGATGATGCAAATGGCAAGCTGCAATGACTAACTGAATATACGACTATATTGCTTTTACCGCTACAATAATTAAAATTCAAACTTTTATACAATTACTTATGACTTATGATTCTTTTTCAATAATTGTAATAAAACATGAAAATAATATTATTTAAATAATTTTATGATGCAAATTGAAATTATAATGCTATTATTTTGTTTTGTTTTCACCTTTTCACAGGATTTTCAGGATTAGGGACTGGACTATTCACAATAGGAAAACACAGCACAGTAAACATTTACGTGACTAAGTGTGTAAACTGCAGGGGAAAAAATGACTGTGAAGAAGAAACACCGCACGTCAATGTAATTTAATCTGCGCCTAAACGGCTTAAAACTGAACAACAATCAACAATTCCCACAAATACAAATTTCACGACTGATATTCATAACTGTAGTAATAGCCAAGAGACTGTAACTGTACCTGTAACTACAGCTCCTGTAGCGCCTGTAGCAGAAGCAGAACAACTACCATTAGTGCCATTGTCATTACCGATGTCAACGGTTACATGTAAAAACAATTCATCTGCTAATGCTGTGCTGTGTCCAAGTTAACCATTCAGTGACAATAATTTAATTGTGAACCCAACAATTGTCCGTGAAGCAAGATTTAACCCCTACTTACTTTCCAACTCCAACGCACATGTTTCAAGATCGATGGAGGAACAAAATCAAGACCTTTTAGAACAAGAGATTGGTGTTGGTACTGTTGGTCGATGTGAAGATATTTTGCTACCCAACTGTGTTCAAGAGGCACATTATCCGGATAATTTAAGTTTAAAGAACCATTCGTTATCTTCTTCTACACACCTTAATTTATCACTTCCGTTGTCTCCCAGTTCAATAGGTTTACCTTTATTGTCTTCATCTACGTCAGTAAAGCGAAAAGGTCGCGGTCGACCTCCTAAGCACGCAAGGCATCCAGATTCAACTTCGACTTCTTCAGCAACAACAAATATGCAGTTTCAAGAGATTTGTGAATTTCAAAAGAAGTGTTCTAGCAAAGCATTGAACACAATGAATTCAAAAATCGATAATCAGTCATTCAACATTCCAACAAGTAGAAGTAGTATGATGAAAGATTCTACATTTTCAGTGTTTAAAGGGAGAGGTAGACCAAAAAAACATAAAGATTTAGGTACGGATTCAGTAATGCCGCCTACGCCTACATCAACAACATCAACATCAAATCAAAAAGAAGTGTCAATTCAAAACGTCAGAGGTAGTAACACTAAATTAAGATTATTATCACGTCATCGCAAAAGCAAAAGAATATTCAGGGAAGAAAGTAAAAACACACCAAATAACAAAAATGCGTCAGAAAAAAAACGAAAACTTTCTTCTTCCCTAAATTCTTCCTGCAAAATAACAAAACGCAAATGCGTTTTAGCTGATTCGGATTTAGATAGAACTAAAACAGGTTTATTGCCTGTTGAAAAATGTACCAACCTTGATACAAATCACCGAATGCCAGTTTTGCAACTAGTGAGTTCCCTTATTGACAGTTGTGGCAATAAGAAGAATCCAGAGTCGGAATATTGCATCGAAGCCACTGAAAGTTTGCCACGAATTACGCTACAAAACTACGAGGAGGAGTTGTTCCGCCCTGTTGTAAAATCATTTATGAGTAAAACAAAATCTGAAAGTGGGGAAACAAGACTAATAAAATTGGATAAACTTAGTAGGTTTATATCTTAAATTCCAAATAATTTTGCTATTAACTAACCGTAATAAATTTAAAAATAATTATGAAACAGTCGTTTAGGTGTAATTGTGTAAGTAGGTAGGTAGTACATGCACTCTTGTAGAGGCACAAAGCCTAGGGGAGGATGTTAAGGTATATTTAAATGTAACAGAATTAATATTCGATTAATTGATTGAATTATTTAAAATTTTAATTTGTTGGTCATTGTTTCTTTCTTTTTTGCAGTGCGTGTATGTACCAGGTGCGAGTTTGAGACAGAATCAAGTACGACTAATAAGAGAAAGTGGAAGGATCATTTTTTGCAACACTGTGTACCTGAAATTTTTGTATGTAAAGTTTGCAGACGAAGATACCTTAATAAATGTTCTTTAGATAGGCATTACGGACTGTCGAATCATAATTCTATGCAGACCATTGCGTCAATAAGGACTAGGACCGAAATCTCTGATGTTAGTCATGTTAATTTCACACTTCCAAAACTGGAACCTAATCCGAAGGTGACGTTGAGGTTCAATCTGAAGAAAAAGCTGGCAAAAAAACAAAAATCACGTAGTAATAAATAAATATGGTTTGTTTCAAAAAGAAACACATTTCAATTTTAATGTAATAATATTGCTATTTGCGTTTCATTTTTTATTGTTTTTTGTTTCATTTAATTTAGTTTAATATGTTTTAAAACTACTTCTTTCTTTAAACTTTGAAATTATTGAAATCAATTTATATAATATTTTGAGGTATTAATTTGGCATAGTTAATAAATGTATGATTATCTTACACCTATACAAAGTATTTTAATATTTTAAAGCAGTATTGCACATGCACCACGACGACGCTGGTGACCACGGTGACTTTTATCATCTATGTACATTATATTATTTCATACTGCGCATACTGTCACTGTCAGAAGTACCGGAAGTTGCACATGCACTAATAGGCAGTAGGTTATGTCTTGGTTTTTGTACTAAGCACCTAATTCTAATTACTATTAATAAGATTTATAAGATTAAATAGTTGAATTGATCAAACAGAATTAAACTTCTATACTCTATACTATGCGATACAATTAGATACTTAATATCAGCGACATGAATCATAAAATAACAGTAACAAAGCAACTTTCGCTAGAGTTGCTGAGCAAACACCGACCACTAATACTAACACTAAAACTAAAAGCTGCAGGGTTAATGATTGAAGATACCACAGATAAACTGCCAACGTCAACGTCAACTGTCACTGGTGTCACTGGTCTAGTGGTGTTACTATAACTGATAATCATACAGGAATGCAAGGAGTGGCAAGTGGCAAAAGCAAACAAGCTAACAAACTACTTTTATTATTTGAGAGCAAATGGCAAATCAGGTCAATGTTTATTGTTTATTAGACGAACCAACCGTGACTTGTTTTAGTTTGTAATATTAAAAATTAATTAAAGTAAATATCACATACTACTTCAAATATTCAAATTGCAAATCAAGAATAAAGTAATACTAATATAACTGTAGGACATATACGGCTAAGCTCAAACAGCCTGCTACGGATTTGAGAAATCTTAATTTGTCAAAGTACTAATAATAATAAAAGTTAATAAACAAAAAAATCAAAATGGAAGTTGGAACTGTTAGCAGGGAAGAAACTTGTGGTATTGTTGAAACAGTAGGACCCGTGGAAGCTGTGGATGGAACACAAACAATTTTGAAGTCTACAGCAGCAGGAAGTGCTAAGTTACAATTAGCAATTAACACATCACATTTTCATTTTGAAGGTGTAGTACATGCAGGTGCAAAATCACGATTTTATGACCCAGACCCAGACCCCAAAACAAAGACGATTGGGCCGAACACCAACAAAACAGATGTATATCAAAAACGTCACATTCTACACTCTTCCTCTTTGAGCTCTGCAACAACATCGGCTTCAAAAGGAATTCAAAATAACAGTGGTAAAGAATTCTTACTACAACATCAACAACCCTTATCATTGGTAATGGTTCCAGAGTCCAAAGCCCACCCCCACCTCACAAATGAAGAACTACAACTTGGACCTGAGAATAAAAAGCAAACGCAATTTGATTTAATCCGGTCTCAGTCTCGGATAATTCCAGCTTCAGCGCCTTAAGCGTCAATTTTAACGTCAAATTCTGAACAAAATCTTTCAAATAAATCAACCTCTACTTTATGTGCATCTAGCAACGCTGAAAATAGCTTTGAAATTAGCTTTGACGAATCTAGAGGGCAAGGGGCAATATCTTCGATTTTACCATATGTACCTTTAATAATCTCTAGTTCACGTTCACAACTAGAAGATAATCTTGACTTTCCAGTTGCAGTTGACTTTATATCTAAAAATGATGCAGAAAATAAAACCCCTGATTTCAACGGTGCAGTTCCGTCAGTTGCGTGTCTTCCAAAACAGAGCCGTCAAATTGACCTTGACCTTATTGAACTAGGACACGCAAATACTAGAGCTCCAGAAAATATTGCAAAAAAAGGTGCTACTGACACTAACAGTGCTAAAACTGGCAGTAGCAGTAGTACCTCAAATGGCGCCAATGAGTTTGGAATTCCTGATGCCAAGAATCAACAAGGTACAAATTTTATTATGAATAATAATTTAATCAGTTGTTGTTTACATTAATTTGTATTATTTCCAATTTCCACTGATAATTAGGTGAATTATGTCACAACACTGACAAAATTGTTTTACTTCAACCTTTATCAGAAGGTGTTCAATTTTCATAATTAGGAAATAGAACACAAACTGGTGGTCATGTACAATTGTTAAATTAAAGAAGGCTTAATTGAAAATATGTTTTTTTTTGTAGGTTTGCTTGCTGGATTAATTACAACAGCAGTAAAGAATAACACAGTAAATATTTATGTGACCGAATGTTTTAACTGCCATGGAGAGTGCGTTCGTCAGCGAATTTCAGTAGTGTCTGAGCAGCCTTTAAAAATAAATCCAGAAATTTTAAAGACTACTCCTCAACCAACAGGCTCAGGCTCTTCAGTTTCTTCTATTTCTAAAAATTCTGATTCTACACAAGACAAATTAGATGCAAACGCGGATATAAGTAGGTCCCGGTCCAGGATTACATCTTTACTAGCCGGACCAGAACCGGAAACTGAATTAGAATCAAATTACCATGACAATCAGTTTTTAACCAATACAACAGCAACAGTAGGTGTCACTAGACAACAACCTGAACAACCAACTTTGATCACCGATGATAATAATCCACATATTCCCAGTCCAAACACCACACCAAATGAACGTAAACGCCGTCGTCACCGACCGATTATCAATAAGAAGCGCCGAGCAGGAGTAAAGAAGCAGAAGCATCTTAATCAGAACGAATTGAAGTTGAAATTAAAATATACTCCTGAAGCTTTGACTTTGGCATCACCTACTTCATCCACATCGGCAAATGAAAATGATTTACACCAAGCCCAAGCCCAGCAGAGCGACTTTACTGGTACTGGCACTGGCATGACGACGACGACCACGACTGATTCTGACGCTTGTCGTAATTTTGAAGTCGGGAATCTTAAAAATTATAGAGATTTATTCTGGACCGCTACTAGCGAAGATAAAACGTCAATGAGTAAGTTAAAGTTGAAACACTTTTATTTTTTAATTTTTATTTCTATTATCTATTGCTCATGGACTCATGGCTCATATTGTTGCTGTAACACTGTAGCTGTACTTGGTGGCTTGATTCTGAAGCGTAGAACAAGTAACAAGTCGTGCGTATGTTTTTTTGTACTTAAATGATGAGTATAGCTAGTATAGAAATTGCAATTAAAAATATAATATACAGAACGTTTGTATTTAATTTTTAATTTCAATATTGTATTTGTCATTTAATTGAATTTTGTTTTATTATTATAGTTTATCAGTGCAAAAAATGTGATTTCAATGGGTCATCAAACGAAGTATCAGAAACAAAACTTAAGGAACATTTTCAAAAACACTATCAACCAACTCGATTTCTTTGCCAGAATTCATTATGCAAGAAATCGTATAAAACTCCATCAAGTCTAAAGCGACATTACACCCGCACGGCTCATAATGTTGAAATTATTGCAACTACGGCGTCTACGGCTTCGCGAAAAAGCAAAAAGGCTAAAATATAATTTTAAATTTTAACGACTGCATTAATAGTGTGACATTAAAAGTATTGAAACCTTTTCAGTATAGACACGAAAAACAACATGTGGCAATGCATTCTGCTAATTCTGCTTTCTGCAATAAGTTTAAATAAGTTTAATAAAGTATAATTATAAGTTTGTATTTTAAGTACAGTTACATGAGTTACAGTTGTTACTGTTGAAAGAGCATAATTATATTGTGTATTATTGAGGCTAGCCGGCTAGCGTAATTAAAATCTAACTCTATGATCTATAATCTATAATGTATGTGGCATTCACTATTCACTTCCCACTGTCTGTGAACTGTACACAGGATTACGAAATTAAGGATTTGAGACAATGTGTAATGTAACTGTATAATAACGGTATCGAAAATAGCGTTAAGTGGTTAAATATTATTAAGTGTAATTATGTGTAATTTAATTTAAAAACATTTAACAATATTCATTAATTTTTCCAATTCTATTATTCTATGTAATTATAATTTTGTTGTAACAACACCATGTGCTTGGCTTGGCCTTGAGCCTTAATGTTAACAGTTAAGTTAATTGATAGATGAAATATTATTGTTGTTGTTTGTACTGGTTTAAGTTGTTAGTTTCTTTCTGTTCTCATGCTAAATTTATACTTTATTAACTCAGAATTACTACCAAAGAGAACTAGAACTAAACTACACTGCGCATCGCTAATAAGGCAAGGTCAAATTAATGTCATCTTCATTTTGTAAGAATATTAATTCTTTGGTGTTATTCTTGTTTTTTGACTTGTTTGTTATTTGTTGGTATTACAAGTACCAGTTTACTTTGAATTAATAAATAAAATTTCTACCTAACTTAAATATATTTGATTTATAGTTTATTATCTCTTCAATTCTAAAATTTAAGGAATTAAACTCAGCACTTAGGATTAGGAACAATGCGGTTGGCAATTTTTAATTTTAGTTTAAAGCTTAACACAGTTACGGCGACTTTTATTCATTAGAATAATGTTTTATTTAAAAGCATAAGAACTGACTGAAATGAAAGCATCACATGACTTTACGATTCACTTATTTAAAAATTTATTTTGCATGTTGTATTGCAAATTACAATTTATTTTTAGATAATAAATATTGAGTCTGAGCACCTGCAATTAATACAGGCTGTCAGTAATACAGATCTTGTCTTGTTTTTTAGTTGTTTGTGTTGTCCTTGTAGTTTTTAGTTCAAATTTAGCTTTGGCGCGAACACTAACACGTCGGTCAGGACAGAATCGACAGAATCAGAATCAGACTCAGACTGCTTTTAATTTTTACTAGTGCTAATTCACAATACAGATCTCGCAATCACATGATACTTTTACACTATTTTATACGCAGTTTAAAAGCTACAGAATCTGAAAAGTTTGTCGTGTTTGGTCCTTCAATATTTTAGATCCAGTGGTCAGTAAGTTGTTTTGTGTCTGGTCTGGATTCACTTTAAACTAGTTTTACTACAGAATACACCAACAATTTTGACTGTTAAGCACTTAAGTCATAAGTGTTAGTCAGGGTTCAGTAAAACATTTTTAGATCGGCTTTACTAAACATCCTAATTTGCAAATTTACATTTAATAGCAATTCGTAATTTAATAATAAAGTTAAATGAACTTTAGTAGTCAGTAGTGGTGTTGATGCTTCATGCTGCTGATGCTGCTCCAGATTTAACCGGGCGATTGTCTATTGTTTAGTTTGACGTTTTGAAGAAGGTTAGTCAATGTCCAGTGTTTTATTTCAAAAATACAAAACACAAATTACTATTAAAAAGTACATGTAAATCATTGGTTATCACTTATCAGTGTTGTGTTGCTATTACTTGCGTATACATTGTGGATACTTTATTTGGCGTTTGTTTAATTTGTTTTAGATAAAATCAATTATTTATGTATCTTAAGCTAAATATAATAAGTTTTTGTTTTTGTGGATTTTTGCAGTCTATAAATTCCAACGTAATGAATCAATCGTTATCGAAGGACATGAATACTCACGATGAGGATAATGATAATGCTAATCAACTGAATCCTACACGCACACCTACACCAGTCTCGATTTCACCAGTGTCCGTACCACAAAATGCACAAACTATTAATATCAACATTTTGATTCAAACTCAAATTAGTTCATTTAATCATGCCAATGCTACTGGCACTGGTACTGCTACTGTTTGTTCAACTTCATTGTCTCCTGGACCTGGTACTGCCACTGCCGCCGCACCTGATGATTCGGATGATCAGGGTAAGCTAATAAAAATAAACAGCACTAATAGATTTAGATTTTGAATTTAGAACCGAATATTCAATTTGAATTGAAGGTTAAAAGTAGAACTACAATTAGTAAAAAAGTACAATTAGAATTAGTACAATAGCACAGTTGCAGTTTGTTGTAGTTGTTGCAGTTGGTCACAAGATGCGTGAACGCGCTGCTCATTTGCCTAATAATTGTAAATATTAAAATTACTAATATGAGTTGATTTTTCATTTTTGTAAACTTTTATTTGTTTTTTTGCTATTTAAATTTCAATTAAATTTAGTTTCATTTATTAAAAATTTTAAAAATATGTAAATTTCTAATAATACATATTTTACAAGCAAAGCTTTAAAAATCTTGCGTTCAAAACGCCACTAAATTTTTGTTTGTTTATTTCTAGTATCTTCGCGAGGACTAATAAGCACTGGTGGCAACTGTGATGTGAATGTCTACATAAATAAAGTTAATTGCAAAGACTGGAAATGCGCATCTTCTTTGGAGCACCAAAATAAATCGCAGGAACACTGTGTTCTTCCTTCTTCAAATTCAGATTTAATTAAAAGCAGTAAAGATTGCAGGCGATTATCAAGCAGGTGTGGATCACCATCATCATTATTAAAAGTAGAACTAGCTACTTTTGATTACGATGAGGATGAGCTAGTTACAAGTGACATGAACGCAAGCAGTAGCAGTACAGGTACAACTGAGACTGAAACTGGTACTACTGAAAGTGGCACGGCTACAGCAATAACAAAGACCAATACCATTACTAATGTTAAAGTCAAAACCGCAGGTGCAGGTACACATTCGTTTTGATTTTGATTTATTTAGGTCACAGTCTCAGAATTAGTTATAGTTTTATTTTAGCTGTAGTAAACAAACATGAAAAAAATAGTGCGTTATTTCTAAAGTGCTAATTTGCAAACTATTTTAGTATTTTGCAATCAATAACAATAATTTAAATCTTAGTAACGTTAAAAATGATTTTATAAACATTCCAGGAAAAAACATTGCAGTAACACTGCCATCTCCGCTACCTTATCCTGATTTCTCAAATGATTCTGATGCTCATTACCATCTTTTAAATGAAACCGCGCCAGTACTGCCGACCTCGGCCCCGGCACATACACAAACATCCAAAATTGCAATTGAAACCGAAAATTTGACCACAACTTCAACTTCAACTTCCACATCAAAATCAACTATAGGTACAAATATTGTGCTTCCCAAACCTGTGCCTGTAACAGTAGTGCGTCGAAGCAGCATTTTTGGCAAAATTCCGTTAGAACATCAAAGATTCCATCAAGAAGACTCGAACGCAGAAGCAAAATTTATTTTCAGTTTCAATGATTCAACACCAGAAACGCAACAAAATGCAGCTTCTAACATGCATTCAAAATATTTAATGACACAAATAAGCCAAAAGGACTACAATTTTGACACATTAAAAATGAATAATACAAGTACTAATCAACATCCAAAGAAACCAGAAGCCACTGTGACCATGAATAAAAGAAAACACACATCTAAATCTAAAACTGTTGGTATTGGATCCGATTCTGGTCATGGTGATATGATTTTTTTAGTACAGACACTGACAGTAGCACTTCATCTTCAAATTCAAGCACAAATAAATTGCTTGACTCTGCTTCCCAATCGTCTAAAAGAAAAAAACAACAATCTACTACATCTGCTTTTACGAAAAGAATGCAAAAATCGGACCACAAGAAAGGTAAACATATAGATGCCTCTACCTCTACCTCAGTTGCCTCAGATATGCGAGTCGCCAACTGGGAATCATACTTTACTTTTGAAGAAAATGAAGATCATACTAAGCGAGGTGAGTTTTCAGTTTACAATAGTGAATAGTTTACAACTTTAATATTTTCATTTTCAATTTTTAATGATTTTCATATGTTAAAAATACAAAACGTTTAGCGCAAACAAGTGCAATGTGCAGTTAAAGCAACAGTGCATCTAATTTGAGTGCATATACCAAAATTCACATACTTAATTAATTTAATTCCTATTTTGTTTGTTTTGATTTAAATAGGAAGTACCTGTAATATGTGCAAGAAAGTTTTTGCTGATTGTCATGGTATAATAATCACCCTAAAGTACCACATCCAAAAACATTTTTACCCTGCATTATTCAACTGTTACACCTGCAACCTGGAGTATGACCTGCCGTTGTCATTAGGTAGACACCGTAGGGAGTCCCCTGCACACGCTGTCAATGAATCGATGTCAATGTCGGGAAAACGAAAAAAACGTATCAAAAAAGGCAAAAAAGCAGTTAGAGGCAGTACGAGTGAGAGCGCCAGTAAAAAATAAAATCAGTTTTATGTGAAATTTGTTTTATTTACAGTCAATGCCAATGACCAATACTACCTAATGAATTGTTTCATATAACAAAGTTATAAATTTTAATAATTTTATGTTGCTCACGTTAAAATTTAATTAATTTATGATTGGTCTTGATCAGCTTGTTAGTTGTTGTGTAGTCAGTGTAGTTGTGTTTGTGAGTATAAAATAGTAAAACTAGAAAGTCATACTAGATTTTAGATTTAATTGTAAATGAACTATGCACTGTGACTGTGACTGTATGTATGTAGTTGTAGCACTATGTAGTATTGTAGTATAAAGTGTAGTTAGTGTAGTGTACAAGTAAAAACACTATGCTCATGAACTAAATATCTATTTTTTATTTTTCAGTAAGTAATTGTAGTTTGTAATCTATTTTTTTATTTTCAACACTGTTTAAAGCTTAACAGTAAAATTCAAAGCAAAGTATGACATTATGACCTAATGAAATGAATTATGAATATAAGTCTTTATGATTTTCTTTACGTGCCGTACGTATACCGTACAGCCGTACAGTGCCGTACACATGGTCTACGTCTACAAGAACGTTTTATATCACTTGTAAATATAATATCATTAGCATTCAAATCTGAATGATTTTTTTATATTGTAAAATGCGTCAAAAACGTGACTACGTGACAGATTTCGCGAAGCAAATTAATTATTAATTAGACTTCTTATAATGTAGAACAGTTACGAGTTCTAAATTTTATCGTTTAAATGAACTAAATGTTGAGATAAAAATACTTTTATTTGTTTGGTGTTTTGTTTTGTAGTTTGGTTGCTCCTTATTTAGTGTTGTAACTTACTTTATTACTTTATTGGAGACTCAGTCAATTGAGATTCGAGTTGAATTGTTATTAATAATTTATGACTTATGAGCAGATGCACCACCAGCAAATAGTATTTGTATTTTGTTAAGCTGAATATGGGGAGTATAAACACCACTAAATGCATAACTAATAAGAAAAACGTAATTTAATACTAATTAACATTACTCACAAGCAGCAAGCAGTTCATAGCTTGTGACTGCTGCTGCTTATCTTTTTACGTTTTTTATTACCTGGAAATTATGATTTAATAAATAATGACTAGACATAAAATTTTATGTACCTGCGTATTTGGTTGTTCAACTATAAATAAAAACGTCTATAAATACATTTAATTGGAAAATTCAATTTTATTTTAATAACTGTAATAATTTTCATAAAACCAATAAGGCACTAGTATTTTTGTACAAAACTATATGTGCATACAAAAAGATGTCTTAGCTGTCAGTTTTTGGTTGCATCGTGCATCAAAATTACGTAGAGATCCATAATATTATAACGACTTTTGCTGAGTTTGTTGGCTTATTCAGCTGACTGGCTGCTGTCTTCTGATCTGGAATTTGAACTGCTGGCTGCGGCTGCATATTTTATGCTCAGTATGCATGCTGCTGCTGCAGCAACTGCAGCTGCAGTTGCACTTGCACGGGCTGATGGCTGCAGTGCTGAGCGCTGCAGTGAACTGTGTGGCTGTGGCTACTGTAGTATCTTAAATAAGTCATTAGTATAAGTATACTAACGACAAAGACTAACATTATTAAATTTTGTGGATTAGAATTAGAGTTTAGAGTGAATATTTAATTCTAATTATTGATTCACAGGTTTGGTCTTTTTATTTATTCAACCAACTAACATTTAAGATAGGATCTGACATTACTCATGGCGCCAGGTGCTATGCATTGAACATGCATCAAGCTTAAAGTATAAGTATATAGTATATAGCACACTCACCAAGTAGCTCAAACACAAGCATTACGCACGTACACAAGTTACTTTTTAGTTTTTGTTCCTATCAATGTCACTAGTCGTCAGTTCCGATGAATGTTAAATTTGAGCTTAACTGCCTGCAAATAAATTATTCAAGCTATTTTTATTCATGTCAAAGCTCACACCAGTTTAGGTCAGTTCTCTTGTTCAAGTTCTAGAAATCCAGGTTTATCAGTATCAAGATCAAGTATCAGTAACCTATGTAGCTGTCGTTCATTTGAATTTAAAATGTAAAAAAATTACAGAATTAACTTAATGACGCCAGTGCTCGAGCCCCTGCCTCAGCTAGTAACATAATGTCAGTTGTCACTATTCGTCAGTACAGATAAATGTTAAGTTGGAGTTTAATTGTTTAATTACCTGCAACTATAATAATAAAGCTATTTTTATTCATGTAAAAGCTCACCCAAGTTCTCTTGTTCAAGTTCTAGAAATCCTGCTTGATCAGTATCAGTGACCTATTTAGCTGTCGTTTATATTTAATATTTAAATTAACAAAATTAACTTACTGACGCCAGTGCTCTAGCCACTGCCACAGCCAGTAACAGTAACACAAATGTCGGTCGTCACTATTCGTCAGTACAGATGAATGTTAAGTTGGAGTTCAATTGTTCAATTACCTACCTGCAACTATATTAATAAAGCTATTTTTATTCATGTAGAAGTTCACATCAGTCATCAGTTCTCTTGTCTAAAAGTTAAAAGTTCCAGAAATCCAGCTTTATCAGCACTAACTATCACGACGTAGCTGTCGTTTACATTTAATATTTAAATTAACAAAATTACCTTACTGACGCCAGTGCTCAAGCCACACCAAGTAACAGTAACCTTAAAATTCGTAGCAGTGGCAGTGAAAGGCAGTGACAGTTAGTCCTATTTCTAATTTATACTTAATATCTAATATTTAAATATTTTTAAGTAGTTCATGTTTTGAATTAAATAATATTTAAGTTTTAGTTTTGCTCGTGTCAGTGTAAGTCGTTGGTCTTCAGTTCTTTAGTCAGTTGTCTGTGCACTGTGCGTGCTGAGTGCTGCAACATAAAAAGTTTGATAGTGGTGTGGTGTACCAACAAATGTTAACAAATTAAAAATTAGTACTTTTCTCTTTTGAATTTTGCATTTTAATTGTTATGGTTATTAGAAAATTTTGACCAAGAATTGCTATTGTACTTCTGTCATCGGTCATTTGCGATCATTCTATACACAATTCCTAATTTGCCTGCAAGCTTAGCTTAGACGTTTACTGCAAGATTGCGTAATTAAGCCATTAAGCTAACAGTTGTGTTGACGAGCCCACATAATGACAACCACTGACGTCGTAAGTTTTAAATTACCCGCCTTGTTCCTGAATCCGTAGACTGAAAGTGGGATAAGGAATAGTGTGTGAAGTGCTATAGTGTCAAATAGTATAGCATAAGACATTAAGTTAGCCTAGCATGAAATATTGTATGTAGGTACATAGGTACTTTGAATTGTCATGTACTAAATGGGGTTTCCATACATTATGTATGTATGTATGTATGTAGTATTTATACAGCTTATGACATTCAGGCATTGCCTATGGTCCACTGTTTTCTCATACTTATTTGCTCTATGAGCTTGCAGGGTGGATCAAGTGATGAAATTACAGGACCACTATAATGCAGTGCTCAGTCTTACTATATTTAAGAGAAATTGTATTCGGTGCCTTAGTAACGGCCGCCCATTTTGAGAAGCATAGATTATACTGGACTACTCCAGATAGTCAGAACATTTTCCCACTGAGTGGAGGGAACGAAACAAACAGTATTACATCCAAACCAGCCGAGTTCTTCATGTTCAGCTGAGAATGGTACATTTTTTATGCAAGATATTCGAAATTTCCATAAGCTTGTCATAGTATTATGTTAAATAGAACATAGAATTTCTTCGACGCATCAAGTTCGATCCAGAGGCTTCGACTACTTTCATGGAAATTCGACCATAGTACGGAGAAATCGAATGCCGTGCCGGGGATTCGATGGCTGTCCCGATGCTTCCATCCTCAGTCTCTGCCGGAGTATAAAGGGAGCCAAAAATCCTTCGTCAAGACAGTCTTCTGACCGAAGCCGTGGAGCTTGCACCAGCCAGGTTCAGAATTTACACACATACAAAACAGTACTATTGTCGAGGTGTCAGTATTTATATTTTTACTAATCTCATTGTACAAACCAGCTGTATTGTGTAGTATTGTGACTGACTATAGTTTACACTTCTGTCTGTTGTGTTGTGTAGCTATTAGGGATTGACTTTGACAGTACTCAGTGTGCATTTCTGTCTATAGTGTGCATTGTACTAGAAGTAAGTGCCTTGACTACGGCAGGACTTTAAGTCATTTATATTTTGTATAATTGTGTCTATAGTTTACACTTAGGACAACAGTGTATTACTATTAATTTTGATTGTGATTTATTTTACACTTTGACATAAGTGTTTTGTCTATAGTTAATACATATTGACAGTGTATTTATTATATTGTGACCTTTACATAGTAAAGCCATAGTCTGACTTATTGTGTGGTCTTTACATTGTGTGAATGTAATTGTATAGTGCTATATAGACAGCAATAAAAGACAGTATTGTATATTTTACACTGTAGTAACTGTGACTTTTGTGCAGTGTATTTTATTTGTCATTTGTCATCCGAGACACGGATTTGGTTTTAGTCAACAACCATATTTTTGAGCTATCGAAGTGTTGCCGTCGCAACAAGTTGTCATTAAAGTTGATAATGGAAGCAACACCGGTAAGTTAAATATTAACATCTATAAACAAATTAATGCTAAATAAATTCGATAACTCATTAATTAACTCATTAAATGTAAATTTTAGTAAAAGAAGAATGTGCTAACTAATTAGGTTATTTAAATTAATTACTTTAAACAGGGCCAGGGTACAGTTGGCTTTCGGTCACCCGCTGCGTCTAGGCAATTCCTGAATTTGTTAGCTCTTCAAAATGCGGAGTTTTCCTTTACTAATAAGACTGTACGATGGTCCAATCATTATTTTATACCATTTCATGGATTTTTAGTTGATTTCTATAATACTTATGCCACTCATGGGAACAATCCTGTTGAGCCCGTTGAGCCGGTTCAGCGCAGTCCTCAACAACATTTGGGTGTCTAAGTTGGAGCCGGTCTGGCGGGTCCGATTAATAACCAGAACCAGAACCAGCAAGTAAGACTTACAAGGTTATGTTTATGTCTGCCTCAAAAGTTGCACGCAATGCATAAAAATATTAAAATATTAATTCCTAATAGATTTAGCTGTCTACAACCTGTCTTCTTTATTTATATTTTGGTTTTTATTTATTATTTTTGTCATTACTATTCAGCTACCTGGGACTGGGACTGCAATTTCGCCAGCGTCTAACTCAATTATCAACCTGCAAGATTATACAGTCTTGAAGTTGCTCAGGTTGTTTTATTTTTGTACGTAAGAAATATTTGTGTATGGCCTACATCAATCGTACGTTTTGTAGAAGTAATGTCTGCCCTTGGTTGAAATCCATCTTATGTGAATGTTATAGGTCCGATGTCGTCTGCGTTATATGTTTTGTGGGGGTCACACATGGCAGAAACAGCACAAGGGAAAAAAATTCGATTTTGGTCTGACAACAGTGGTGTCTTAACCGCGCACTTCATTTATGCTAATGGAATTTCGCATATTGAAGGTTATAGTGTAGGCAGTTCCGGTTTGGCTTAGCTGTTAGGCAGTTAGTCAGAGTTAATCTGTTTGCTGTGCTTAATACCTAAATAACTGATTCTTAGTTTCTTTAATTTATTTATTTATTTGAAATCGACAACGTCGCTTTATTTATATTTAATTTCTTATACGTTTATTGTCATTGGCTACGTATTTATAATATTATTCTAATTTTATGCTAATATAATAATCAATTTAGAATGAAACTTCACTTCACATAAAAATAAACTTATTCCTGAATTTTTTGAATAGAATAACACAGTTTGGATATTTAGGTTAAATCTTGTTTGCATGTTTGTTGATGTAAATGGTTTTAGTAAATAAGTGAACTTGCCTAACTACACTACATTAAATCAGGTTAAAACTTTGAGACTTGAGATTTGGAGCAATCACCAAGTCACCAACCACCACAGCCGTAAGCATTTAGAATTTGGTATAAAAGGCAAACAATTTTAGTTCATCGTCTTATTAGTGTGCTTTTTTTTGGGATTAAAACATCCACATCTTAAAATGGCGGACTCCAGTATCCTCAATAATAAAGGCAAGGAAAAGTTAGACAAGCAAAGTGCTAGTTCTACTACTAGTTCAGCAAGTATAAAAAAGCAAAGCTTAGGTAGTGGAAGTAGTGGGCAAGGGCAGGGCAGTACCGGCAGTAGCAGCTCTACCACCTCTAAAGAATCAAAAAACTCAAAAGACCCAGTTTCAAGCTCTGGCCCAGGAAACGTAACAGTTTCCCCCGCAGTAACTCGGTCCAGGTCATTGCAACTTTCAAGTTTATCGTCTTCTGCATCAAAACGTAGAAAAAATAGTCGCTGGTTTGCAAGTAAAAAGAAGTCACTTACAGCTGTAAGTGGTGGTTCCGGTTCAAGCTCCAGCAACTCTAGCTCCAGCGAGCATTTGTCTCCGGTATTGGGAAAAAGAAAAGGTTTGTCTTTGTCACGTAGAAGAAAAGGAAAGGACGAAAGTCATAGCAGTCAAAAATCAACTTTGTCGTCTTCCTCAGAAAAAAACAAGAATGACCATAGCAAGCGTATTTCTGCTTCTACTGCAACAGAGCCAGAGTCCCAACCTGACACTGTGTTTACTCAGCAGGATCCTCTGAAGAAACGGCAGTCTCAGTCTAAGTCCAAGAATGTCAAAACCAAGAAAAGTGGTGCAGGATCCAAATCCAAATCCAAGCTTCTAGTTGCAGGCGCAACTAGAACTAAAAAAACTGAAGTTGAAGTCGAATTGGAAGAGGAAGAGGAATTGTTTCTTTTAGACCGTGAAAATCCATCATTCCAGTTAGGACCTATTCACACCTCATCCAGAAGTTCAGTACGAACAAGATGTCTATTTATTAAAGGTAACTGTTTAGTTATTGTTACACTACTTACAGTTTATAGTTATTTGCTGATGCTTATTCTGTTCCAATACCATTTTTTGAGTTTTAAGTTTTTGAATATTAATTTTTTTGTTTTTTAACTGACTTTGATTTTGTGATTGGTATTGCTAGTTGCAAAGTCATTTAGGTTAGGTTTGATTTACAATAACACCTACACCCAATTACCCAATCACTAATTCCTATATTATGATGTTGCTTATAATAGATGTTTTGTTTTTTTATTTGTGTACAGATGACTCTCCGCTGCTAAAAACTTCACCTAACAGTTTGGGTTCGGACACCAATTCAGAAACTGACATGGATTTGATAGGTGAACATAATACGGGTAATAACAGTTCTAAAAGGGTTAAGGATTTTGTATCGCTTCATTTTGATGGATCAGAACATTCTGAGCACGTAGAAGAAGAGAAAGGTGGAGATTGCAACGAATCTGACATGGAGTTAGATTTAGATACCTCTGATCTAATGAATTCGCAGAAAACATCAACACCATCAAGGAGCAGAACCAGTGTCGGATCTAGACGGAAGTTGCAAGCAAGGGAAGGGGAAAAAGGTAACAATAATTATTGTATTATAAAATTATAAAAATATAATTGCCGGTTGTAAATAAAATTATTTATATTGATTTATAATAATTTGACCAATATTGTGTTTTTGCTCTACATCGTTAGTATATAATGATAGTTGATTATACATTCACAAAAGTACGTCTACCTATTTTTTTAGCGTGCTCATCACCCTTGGCTGAGCCTGAGCAAATTAAACGAAGAAGAGCTGATTCCCTGGCAGTAGGATCAGGATCCACGTCTAGTCCCCATAACTCAAGTGCCAGCGCTAAGTCGTCTGGATCCAGCAAGTCAAAACTTTTGTCGCCCATGCGATTAAAGATAGTAAGCTCTACACCTACACCTTCACCAGGTTCGTCGGTCTCACCAGTCTCACGGAAATCTAAATCTAAATCTCCAAAATCCCCTCATTCTCCTGTTATTTCACCATCCCAATGGACGTTAAGAATGAGAGGTGGATTCAAGCTTCAACGTAAAATAGCTAAACACTTTAGCTACATCGGTCACCGTGATGAAGAGATTACTACCTCTGGATCTCCTGAAAAACGTTATGCAGTTTCATGCAAACGGTGTCCGGCAGTGCTTGCTGGCCACTCTTCATCTTATGGAAATTTACGTCGTCATTAAGTCGTAAGGAAAGTTTCATTTATTGTCATGTTTTATTTTTTTTGTAATTAAATGAATTAAATCCTTAGTTCAATTTAAAATAAATTACTAAGGTACTACATTTCTTGATTTTTTGTTAACTGATTTATTGCAGATGCGACACGGTATTGGGCGTCCTTATACCTTGATAACGGACGAGTGTTTGACAAATAATGGAAAATACGACATGGGGCACCCAAAGCAACTTCGCAATGAAATGAATTGCCTACGGTATACTCTCTTGAATAATTTACCATTTCAAATGGCACGATATGATGCGTTTCAAGTACTGGTTGAAGACTTGGAGCCTAGTATTATTACTATAAGCGGCAAGACTTTAAGTCGGCGATTTGAAGCTTGCAGCAAGAGAGTAAGTCAAAATATTAAAATAAAAATAAATACAATTTACAATTATAAATTCTGGCTTATTTATGGCCTATAACTTTCTAACTTTGTAGTTAACATTAACAGTGAAAAACAGCCATTTGCATAACTAACTTTATTTTTGATAGCAATTATTATTTAATATATCTTTATGGTATCGTTTTTAGTTTTAAGGCTGAAGCTGAAAACAAATTGTTTCTGGAGAACATACCGTACATAAGTATTCTTGTTGATAGATGGACGACAAAAAGAAATAAGGGCCTTATTGCTTTACAAGCGATGTATGTGACAGATAAGTTCAAATGGGGTATTAGAACTATAGGATTACAGGAATTATCCAGGCGTCATACTGTAACAGCAATAGGAGATTGCGTGAACGACATACTTTGCGACTATGATCTTCTTGATAAGGTAAGAGTTAACTATTAAATATAATAAATTAAAATTAAAAACATAAAATTAGTATTTATAATTATATAAATAAAATTAATTCAAGATTACCATTACTAATATTTTATAGTTAGTTTATAGTCGTGGTGCAATCACTGCAATATGATGCATAAATTATAACCTAAATGCCTGAATTACATAATTTACATTCACACATTGACTATCTTTTTGATTTTTGGTTTATATTTCAACAGGTCGCATCTGTTATCCTAGATAATGGTTCAAACATGATTAGTGCATTTGATAACTTCGAAAACCGAACACCTTTTAGACATGGACCCCCACCCCGTCCAATGGGCTAGGTTAGGTTAGGTTAGGTTAGGTTAGGTTAGGTTAGTTTAGGTTAGGTTAGGTTAGTAAGGTTAGGTTCCACACTCTTCCTACTTAATTCATCACATACTTTTGTAGCATTTCCTTATCTGCTTCAATAGCAACAGAACTAAGAATTTTCTTAATATCTGCGGATTTGGGATTAGTGTTTGAGCCCAATACGGCCAAAAGATATGCGGCTACGTACTTCATCTTGATATTTATTAAAATTTTGCAGTGTGCAGTCATTTATCTAGTCGCTTGTGGGATTGGTAAATTTAAAATTCTTAGTTCTATCGACAGTCCTTATATCCCTATTATCAAGATAAGGTACGTAGCTGCATATCTTTTGGCCGTATTGGGCTCAAACACCATTCTTAAATCCGCAGATATTGAGAAAATTCTTAGTTCTGTTGTTATTGAAGCGGATAAGAAAAAGCTTAAAAACTTATGTGATGAATTAAGTGGGAAGAGTGTGGAACAACTTAAAGCAGATGGTATAAGTAAATTTGCATCCATGCCTTCCGGAAGTAGAGCCGCCGCAGCACCCGCTGCTGCTGCTGCTGGAGGTGATGCTCAACTAAATCCCATGTCATCGTCTTCTTTCTCTAATAACACTTTCTTTGCTTCCTATTTCTCTTCTTTCTTAAAGCTTTTCCTTATCTGCTTCAATAACAACAGAACTAAGAATTTTCTCAATATCTGCGGATTTGGGATTGGTGTTTGAGCTCAATACGGCCAAAAGATATGCAACTACGTACCTCATCTTGATATTTATTAAAATTTTGAATTATGAATGCGTGTATGTATGAATTAATCGCGTCAGATGAAAATTAAAAATAATTTAATATTTTGTGCGAACACGTTAAAGAGTATAAACACTATGGACTCAGATCCCAGTAACAAATATTTGTTTTATTAAAATTTCTGTAATTTAAATTTAACCGATTCGTGTTTGGACTGTAGGCTGTGGGCTTAGGCCTGTTAATGCAATAAATCTATACTACAACTACTACCCTATAGATTACAGGAAATGAAAAGTCCAATCATAAAACAATTACATAATTGATATAAGTACTAAAAAACGTAGTTAGTTCTTTTCTACAGAGCTCACACAAATATAAAATGATAATATAATATTTATACATTGAACTATAGAAGTGCTGCCCTGGGTATGGATACACTATACACTTGTAGTTCATCTTATTAGTGTACGCATTCTTTAATTCTTTTACCTCAACCTGGTAACTCTTATTATTTTACTTTTCAAACATTAAACTAAAAACTAAATGATTATAACATTAATTGGTCGAAATTCCATAAAACAAAAGTTTTATTGTGATATAGTAATAAAGTTACAACACAATGCTGTCAAACAACTAAAAAAGTATAAATATAATAATTACTATTACAGTTTAAAAAACAAATTCATTTTAGTAGCTTGGTATTGATATTTGACATTGACTGGTAACTGGTACAAGGTACAACGGTACCAGATACTTCCGACCTTAGATATTATTACTGTGACTAATATACTGACTGCTAACTGCTAAGTGACTAAGACTAAAGTAAAAAAATATATGGCTTTTAAAGATACATACGGATCATTATATTGTGTCATAGCCGCCCTTTCATTTCAGGGTTTGTTTCTTCTTCATGAGTGTCATTTTCCCTTTCCGGCTTCCGGCAGTCTTCAGCTTAAAATTTTTTGCATGTGTTGGTGAATCAAAGTGGCGGCCAATACTGAATATATTTAAAAACGTCTTCTTGCATAACTTGCAAGTGAAGCAAGATGGATTTTTGTGTTCACAGATATGATCTTTCAGCTTTTTTGTCAGTGATGCGATGTAACTAAACTTCTCGTTACAAATTTTGCATTGATATACTGTTAAAAATAAAAGATTAGGATATATAGAAATGCAGATCCATAAATAAAACGTCAACTCATTCATCAATGCATTGTTTTGAATTTACAATAATAATAACTAATAATAGAAAAGGCACATAGTCATGGTTCAAGTTCAAGTTCAACTCTTTAGTCTTTAGGCAACAGCCAACGCCAACGGTAACGGTTGGTATGTTTAACATAATTAAAAAAAAATTACAAATATAGTTGTGTTAAATACTTAAATAGTTAAATTACAACCTACCTTTTTTGTGCTCAACGTAAAAAATCCAGAAATACTTATTAAAGAATTCTTCCCCTCGAGGTTCTGCAGTTTTGGATTTTGATGCAGGTGCTGCTTCAGATTCATCAGATAAATTAAAGTTGGAGTAACATAGCTTTGGATCACGCTCTTGTTTCTTCATTATCTTCATCTTTTGTGCTAGTTTCTGGTTTTGAGTGTTATAACTGCAAATATGCTTGGGCTTGTGATGTTCACGCCTAATCTTCAATGTTCTAGCATTAGCATTTGCTATTGGGGTGAATGGAGTTTTTCAAATTTCTTCCAATTTTTTCTTAGCTTTTTTTTGATCTTCTTTAGAAATTTTAACGACTGGATGAGATTAAACAGTTGGACTTTCAAATTTAAAAGCGTCGACATCAGTTTTTTTTGCTGAGTCAATTAAGTTGATTTCTTTTTCTTGTGCTTGTGTCACAGCCGTTTTTTGGCCTTCTACATGACCATGCCTTTCACTAGCACTAGCACACGTAACTGTTGAGGTCGAGGTCAGGCTCGGGGTGCGAAAATAAATTGCATCTTCTTGCGGTTTGAATTTTGACTTTAACTTTGACTTTACCTTTGAAAACTGAAACTGCAACTTACTACTACTACGCCTTTTAATTTGCCAAATTTGCTTCTTTGCTTCTTTCAGTGTATCTGCAATACGATTATTCTTATCGCGTAGTTTTTGTTGTTGATGTTGTAATTTTAAAATATAGTAGTCGGGATTACGGCATTTAGTGATCTCTTCTAGAAACTCACTCAAAGTAAGAATTCCTTTGTATCCATAGTTTTCTTCTGGATATGGACTTTCAAAAAACTGGTCTGGATTCTGAATTTCTAAAACTTCCATTTTTTTTTCGTTCCTGTGAACAACACAATCATCAGTGTTTGTTTGTGTAGCGGAAGAAGTAGAAGACACGGATGTTGCAGGAGCAGGGTCAGAGTTGGAACTATCAGCAGCTACAAGACCTTCCGTAGCGGATATAGTGTCTTCAGTTGCAGTGCTCGATCCTAATCCTTTTTGAACCTTGCTACAATTACAAACTACTGTTGAAACGTGAACGTATACCTTGCAGTTGTTTCCAACCGAAATTAATTCGCCCATTCCCTCAAGTCCATCTTCATCTAAAAAGAATTCAATTATATTTTAAATGCAATTTTAAAAACATGCTAATTCTATCTTTTAGATTGTTTTTGTTTTTAGTGTACACACTTTTTTGTTGCGCACACTCACACATGCACACATGTTGTGCACACAGCCTAGTTAATATAATACATTTATACTTCTATGTATATATTATTTGTGTTCATAGTAATGGTGCACACACACACAAGTAAATTTATGACTGCGCACTGAGAAACTGATAAGATGTGCTGTGTAAGTATAACATGTGCGAAGTAAAAACATGAGCTAATATATAAAATATAATAATTAAAAATGCAATCATAAACATAATAAAAGCGTTGCGTGCTGATTACTGATAATGTAACATTTAATCCCTAATCTATCATCTAACTGCAACTTTGCAAATCTAACTTACGACCTTACCTTTTACAATTGTGGCATTATTAGGATCGGTGATAGTTGTAGTTGTTCTTGATATCAAAGTTGAATTTGAGTCCATGACATTTTGTGTTGCAGAATCAGGTGACTTGGAATTCGAAGCATCAATAAAATTTTGCTGTTGTTCGGCACTCATAATAATTAACCTTAATGTGTCTTGAATAATTAAGGCCTTTGATTTTATGAGATGAGATAGAAAATAAAGTAGAAGTAAAAAGTATATAATTTACTGCAGAATAACTTTTCTCACCAACGAGTAAGTGAAAGTAACGCACAACTTGAGTTGCAATATAATAATAAAATCCCAGTCACTAGTAATAATAAGTTAATTTAATTTTAAAATCGTATAATATTTTTAGATGTTAGATCTCTTATATTGTAATTATTAAATATAATTGAACAATAATTAGTGTTTTGAACTGAACTCCAAAAAAAATGTTGGTCGACTGTAAAACTGTAAGCTTAAGAGTACTGTAAAGTAGAATGTAGAGTTTGGAGTACTCAAAGATAAAAATACTTTAATTACTGGCAACTGACATTTCGAACGTTTGTGTTTATACCTGAACTAAAAAAAGCTAGAAGTAACAGCTTGGTTTTTGTTATGACATAGTGACATAGTTATTTAAGATTAAGATTTCATATTTAATGCTAACACTTTAGACACTTTTGATGTTTTAACTACAGTTTAGGTGTATGTTTGAACACCATTGCTATCTTATTACTTGTAAGTAGTACTAAGTACATATTGAACTATTTCTTTAGTGATTAGTGGCTTATTGTGACTTAGTATCAGAGAACCAAAAATAATAAGGTTCATCGACCTCAATTAATTTCACTTCAACAACAACATGAGCATGGATGTTGATGGCGCTGATAAAGATCAGGATCAGGTAAGCTAAGCTCAAATCAAGCTGATACTTGATAATTTATTCATATTATTAGGATAGTGTTTGTGGTATTATTACGACTAGCAAAAATAGGTTATTCCATGAATTAATAATAACGGAAAGAGATGTTATTAACGTAGATGTAGTTAAATTAATTTTGCTTTGGCATACAAGTCTTGCTCACTCAGCCCGAGCCTGAATACTCGTTTGTTTAGTGAATTTACTTTTTGTGATTCTATTTATTACATTACAGACTATGCAAAAGAAAAAAAACGAAAATACTTGCATTCAGTCTCAGTCCTGTGAAGATCAGGACATCCAGAAACAAAACACTGATGAGACAAATGAGCTTCAAAATGGGAATTTAGTAATTGAATTAAGTCACTCTTTAACTGAAGCAAATTGTGATGGTTTAGTGTTTGTTGACCGAATTCTAAATGAAAATGTGAAAGTAGCTGAAGAGGAATCACAAGTTGTTTATGCAAATCTATTTAGTGGCTGTACTTATGAAACTAGTAATCTTGACCTTGGCCATTGTCAAAATGATGAACCAGACTAAGACCGAGATCGAGGCAAGTTATTTATTACCCTAATACGTTTAACCTTAATCCGTTTACTAATGACTCGACGCATAAACGCAAAATTGCAAAATATTTAATTTAAATTTGATATTACAAATTAAAACGTGTATAAACTCCAGTGAACTCACTAAATCTTTATGCCTCCGCAAATAACGTTATTCAGTTATTTTAATTACTATTTATTTTTTATTGTAGCTCCAACTGATACTGATTTTGAACTGGAGTGTGACCCCAAAGATGACGATAATGCTAATTTTGATGATGAAAATAATGTTGATGTTGAAAATAAAAACGATGATGAAAATAATAAGAAATCCGCTTATAATTATCAAAGCATTAACGATGTTTCAAACCTAACAATGCTTAGCAGTCTCAGCTCCAGCCAAATCAAAACCATTGTTCGTAAGTTCTTTGATTATTTGGTAATTGCAATTTAGATTTTCTACTGCTTTGAACTTTGTACTACTTTACTACTTTCCACTTCCCAGTAGAGTAGAAGTTGTAGCACTATGTATGAAATTGTATGATCAAATTTTTTAAATTTTTTCAACAATTTGTTTCTGCAACTTTGTGTAGCGTAAAATCAAAAAAAATATTTACTATTTTACTATTTATGCATCTTTTATTTTATTTTCAGAAGAGTCTGTTTTTGCATCGCTGAAATCATTAGACTTGACATTGAGAGTTGGAAAATCACCAGTTATCAACTTAGTTGTAAATGTGGGATGCACTAATAACTCGTATTCAAACTCCAACGATGACACTGCTGGTAGAAATCTGATTACAAGTAGGAACATCCAAAATCCTACAAAAAAAGATTCGACACCATCTCAAACATGTTCAAGTCGGTTTCAAAATGAATTGCCGAGTGAGCTTAATCCAACTAAAGGGGGGCCAAAGCCAAATGGTAATTTAATGTCATCTAAAAAATCTAAATGTAAATCCAAGTCTTTAAGTTTATCATTCCCTAATGAGATGTCAGCAACTAATACGGCAACGTCGTCTACTGCAGCTGTTGGTGTTAGTGTTGGTGTATCATCTGTATCTAAATCTGAATCATTGTTCTCAACTGTAGCAAATACACCATATTCAAACGGCAAAAGCACTACCCTTTCAGAAAAGGAAAACCAAATAATTGGTAGTAGATCAGTTGTAAATTCAGATTCTAATGAAAAAAGTAGACAGATTTTACTGGCTTCAGAAAGCCCTAATAGTAATGACGATCCGTTTTTAGAATATCTTAAATCCCATCACTCTTATGGAGCAGATCATACAAACCCACTTGACTCTGGTCTTAACCCTAGCGGCCCTAGCCTTGACCTTGACTGCCTTGATAAAGGCAAAGGCGAATCAGACCTTTGTAGAAGTAAACGTTGAGGGAATAATCAAGTAAAAATAAAACAATATTCAGACTGCGCCAAGAAATTTAAGAGTGTGATAAATATTCCTATGAGAATAATTAAACAGCAATTTGACTTTTCAAAAAACGGTGAATTTGTTTGCAAAATACGAAATTGTTTTAGTGTTGTAAAACACGCACAGTCTCTGCGTAGACACTGGTCTACTCATGTAAGTAAACAAGAAGAAGACAACGTAGATCTATATCAATACCAAAATTCCCGAAATGAATTTGATACAGTACTACACGATGGTTTTCACCCTGGCGACGACGACAGTGACAGTGACAGTGAAAGTGCCAACAATGATCAGGGCAATCAGGATCAGACTAATCATAGTAGTCTTACTAGTGTTATTACTGTTAGTGATTCAGTTTACAACGCCGAAACTCCAGACATTTCAATGCCAAGGCCAGTGTCTCCAGTCACTCCAGTGACTGAAGTGACTCCAGACCCAGTTTCGGACTTTTCAGACTCAGATAGTATTACTCATACTGAAAAGCCTAGTAAAGTTAATGGTAAGCTTAAGAAAGTATATCAGTGTTCGATTTGTAACGTAACTATTACTAGAAAGGATAATTACAAGCGTCATGTAATGACACATAATAGGCGTAGGCATCAGACTGGTGAAAGGAAAAATAATAATAAGGACAAACAAACTAATTACGGCTACGATATCAGTAGTGAAAGTGAAGGCGAAGGATCCTCTGACTTTTCTGATTTTAGTTTTGGTTCTGGATCTGAGCCGTCTGAGTCTGATTCAGAGACAGAGATGTCAAATGTTGTGCATAAACAAGGTGTTAAGCGAAAAAAAGGTGAAGGAAAATTATTGTCACACAAAAAACTAATTCTTGACTGACAAGGATGAGCCAGAGTAAATAATGTGTTAATACTTAAATTTATATTGTTGTATATTACGGAATATTACTTTTTTGTCCATTGTTCAATTTAAGATTTTATTTAATATTTTTATTTTATTTTAATTTCGTTGGTAAATATTGAGTGAGATAATGCAGAATTAGGTTAAGTTTAATTTTTAATTAATAATTTTAATTTTAAATTATTATTAATTAAATCTTTTTTTCCATTAAAAGTTATCAAATTGTTAATAATTGTAACTAGAAACACAAAAACCTAATAATAATAAAAAATTAAAAATAAAATGTCCTTTGGTGTTTGTGTGTATTATATATTATTTATGCATTTATTGATTTATTTTCATTTTTATGGTGTTACGCCAAGTAGTATTAGTATTAGTCATATTAGTATTAGTATTGAACATTTTTTGTAGGTAGGTACAATTTACTTCCAGTACCTAGGGGGTTGGCTCAGATTGGGGGAGATTGAGGTAAAAGCTCAATGAGGTAGAAAAAATTTTCCCTCAAAAAAGGAAGCGGGACCGGAGGAGGTAAAATAGATAAAAAGAACGGCGTTGAACGATTTCCCTCCTCCGGGCTCAGCCGGGCTCAAATTGAGGTAGTTTTTTCAAGAAAAAGGGACCCTCGGTCAATTTTTTTTAAGGGCTCGTTAGGGACCGATTGACTTGCACTGGTTTAAGTAGACGGTTATGGTATTCACATAGCCTTTTAATAGTAGTAGTCCCTAGACTGGCAATACGCAGTGTGTGTCCAGTATTAAAACATCCATCAGATGCCACAGCCACTTGCTTGGATCAAACACGCTCAGCCTATCCATTGCATTCAAACGGGACAGATGGAGTTTGAAGATTCATTGATTAATTATGGCACTAATGGTCTCATTGATTGTCTCAAATAAGGTTAAACACTTGAGCAGATATATTGTCTTTAATTTGGGATGTTTTTATGAGCTCCTAGAGTCTTTGTGAAGACAAAATAAAAATTAAGATTTTCATACTTTTGCCGAAGCATCGAAAAAACTTATTCTATTACTTTCTGTCAATGGATCAGCATATAACTAATTCAAAGTACTTGGCGGGATTACTGCCTGCTGTAGTTTGGTTACTTTGGTTGGGTTGTTTCCCGCTAAGTACTTTGAATTGGTGATATGCTGATCCATTGACAGAAAGTCATAGAATAAGTTTTTTCGATGCTTCGTCAAAGCATGAAAATATTTTTTTTTGTTTCGTCTTCACACCGACTCCAGGAGCTCATCATTACATTGAAATACATCCCAAATTGAAGAAAATATATCTGCTTAACTGTTAAACCTCATTTGAGACATTAATTTAAATTATTAGTGCCATATTTAATTAATTAAACTTCAACGTCCATCTGCCCCGTTTGAAAGCAATAGGCAGGCTGAACGTGTTTGATCCAAGAAACACAAGCGCCACCGCAATTTCATTTCAATACTGGACACACTTATGGGTACAGGAAACATACAAAGCGAGATAACTAGGGACTCTAATAGCTATGGTATTCATCAGTAGACCTATCGTGTAACTGGTTACGCTGAAACCAACCTTTTATGTGAAGCAGGTGTATACGGAAATAGAGAGCAATGATAACAGCAAGCGTAGTAACGGACAACACAAGCATGTGAAAAAACCTTACACCAGCCAAAATATGTGCTAAAATGTTAACCCAACCAATGCTGTAGTAGAGTTTTAACCCAGCCAATACTGTGGTAAAATTTCAGCCAGACCAATTCTGTTGTAAAATTTTAACCCGGCCAAATCTGTGGTAAAATTTTAATCCAGCCATTACTGTGGTACAGTTTTAACCCACCTAATACTGTAGTTAAATTTTAACCCACACAATACTGTGGTAAAATTTCAACCCAGCCAATAAAGTGGTAAAATTTTGACCCAGTCAATACTGTCGTAAAAGTTTGACCCAGACAACACGGTGGTAAAATTTCAACACAGCCAATACTAAAGAAAAATTTTAACCCTGCTAATACTATAGTAAAATCTTGACCCGGGCAAGCCTGTGACCAAAAGTAAACACGGGCAAGTCTGTTGTCAAAATTTAACTCAGGCATACATTTCGCCAAATCTCAAGTTGATTAGATCACAATCAATGCAAAATTTAGTTTAGTGTAACAACTAAAAGTAAAGATTAAATACTACAATTTTTAACCGCAACCCATCGGGCTGCTAACTGCTAGTATTTTTATATTTCTTGCGTAGCCATTTCGTGCAATAGTATCGTGTTTGACTTCTTAGCAAGCAGCTTTTGAGCGAGTTTTTATTTGTCGTGTCAAAATAATTTTTTTCCCTTTTCTACAAAGCAATTCGTATTGGGTTTTACTGCTGGCAAAGAAGTCACTTCGAGACTGACAGATTCATTTACTTTTTTGTATTCCAACTCCTCAAAAGATGACTTGCACAGCTATTGGTATCTCTTAATTAACGCGTGCAGTGTTACGGGGGGTTGCCAACTCTTACAGTGTACTCCTCCTACAGTTTTATGAATTTGAAAGGGGAATGAAAATGACACGCCACCTTCGTCCTCAATTCTTCTTTAGCCGGAGCGTAGCCGAAGCCATCTCCAGCCAGTAGAAGAAGACAGGATCAGACAGGATAGCCCGAAGCCATTCAACCCAGCGCATCCTTCTATCTCAACTGGGAGCAACGTGCGGAATCAACAACAGAACGTAGGAGCTACAAGTGGAGCTTCACATTCCATTGCGGTACCAAGCCACGCCACGCATCTCAGCAAGCAGGGAAGGAGCACTGCCCTCATCAGTCATTCATTATTACTCGCCACGCTAACATATAATAAATTTTCTTCTCCGTAAATCTAATATTTTGCTGGGAAAGATTACGATGGAGACGCCCAAGAGAATTCGGAATTTGCGGGGGGATCAAGGGAGTGAAGTGATCCTCTGTGAATCGTGTTGGTGCACGAAACCTAAAAATAATAAAAGAAAATATTTTAATTTCAATTTCATATTAGCAACTTGTTTTATAATCTTCTTCATCTCCATCGTGGTGCTTCCCATAATAAATATTTGTTTTAATTGATTCAGAATAATAGTTTGAGGTCTCCGAATAATTAATACTAATTTGTAAAAAGAAAATATGTAATATATTGTGATCAAAATTGTACTCACCTGGAAATCAACCTTCGGATCCAATTGGCTTGTAATTCCGTATCCTCGGTATCCGTAAGGACATTGTAAAGATTAAAATTGTTGTAAAATTGTGTGGACGAAAACAAAAACATGAAAAACAAAAGAATTCAAATAATAATTTCATATTAAAAGTAAAGCTTGTTGTCCCTGCCCTTCTGGCAGAGGAAAACTTTTATATCATTTTCGGTATCATTTCCCATTTAATATTTCAATTCATTTTCCCGTTTCCTATCCGTATTATTTTTACGATTAATATTAAATAAATATTTATCCGTAAAACTTTAAATTTTAATGATCTCCGATGTAATGTAACTTCAATTCATGGGCAAACATTCGTTCAATTCTCATACTTCGGTTCGTATAAGTTAAATTAATAATTAATGTATTACTTGGAAGTTCGATTTTCATCTTAATTAAGTATAGGTATGTGCATTCTGCAGGTTCATGTACTCTATCCTTTAGTAAGAACTATGATAGATCTAGGAGTCCTTTACGAACTCTTACTTCTGATTTTGCATAATATTATGATGCCATAATTAATTCATAAAAATTTATCTAAATTCTTTCCAAAATATAAGGGCTCTCGGGGAAGCGATTCTCTGACCTCGGTGGTGGGATTGCTTATTATGTTGCTCAAATTTCTTGGTTGCTCCACCACCGTCATGGTCATTCTGTCCTTTTGGTAAAGAGAATCTTTCTTCCCCGAGCCATAGCCCCACTTATCTATCATTGGCTTAATAATTAGAACATCACTTCTTAAAAATTAAATTCAAAATAATTCCGATACTCAAGCTCAGGTTATTACTTAATATTTAAATTCAAAATTCAATTAGGCAAAAGGAGGAGATGACAGCATCGGGAGTCGGGATGGAAGCGGGCCCTGACCGCGTTATTGGCTAACTGACGTCAGTGGTTACCGTGACCATCTCCCCAGTCTCAGTCTAATAGAAATACAGCTTGGACGTCTGAGACCCCGTCGCTGTCAACCCTCCTTAACAATTCACTGGGTCAAAATGGTATTTCACTCTTTATAAATTGGCACTTTAAATAAAATAAAATTTACATAATTCAAATTCATAAGCAAAATTGAGGATGGACAGGACAAGCTGGGCCGAAGAGGGGGAGGGAGATGGAATGCATTTGTGAATGGAAACTCTCAATGCAAACTATCACATCTCCTTTCTGCCCAGTCCTCTTGAGCTCATGGGGTGTGGACCATGGGGTGGTTGCACTTCAACCGGTCTTACCTCTGAGCCACTCATCCGCTGAAAATATTTATTTTACTTAACACTATTACTACAAATAAATTTAAATTAAACACATGCAAAATAATTATCTTTAGATTCAGATTTAAAAAGGTAAACATTGTAATTTCAATATCCCATTGACATAGGTAGGCATTGGCTCTCCGAGCATGGTTTAGCTCCTGCCTTATTCCCTCGGGAGTAGTTACCCCTATATTGTAACTTGGTGGCACCCCCAAAATAAACTCTACCATCTGCTCCATCATATGTACATAATGTAAATAAAATGTAAATAGTAGGTTAAGCTCAATAATCATAAAAATAGAATTTATTTATTTCATAATTATTAGTTTTACTAAAATTTTAATTCAAAATCTTTTGGGGTAGGAGAGTGCAAACTCGGGGGTTGGACCAAGGTCAAAGGACACCGGTTCTGACCCTCGTTTCACAAGGTGCGGGGTAGGGATAAAACCCTGCCCCCTCCTCCTCAAATTTTTAGAAAAACCCGGAATGTCCATTCTTAGAAATGGAAAACCTAAAACTTAATTTTCTTGTACTTTTAATACAAATAAATATACATTTTATTTGTAGGGACTCCCTTACATCCTATACATAGTAAGTACATAATTAAAATAAGCTCACAGGCATCCTCCCTGTACTCATCAAATTTTCAGTGGTGGTGGAGGGAGCGCGAAATCCTTCCGCCGCCCGGCCCGTCGTTCGCGCGATAAAATTTCTCGCACACGTGAGGACGCTCACATGCACCGGTGCATAAGCATCTATCTCATTCGGGTCCGTAACGATAAGATGTGGCGTTTGGGATGGCCACACCCGTCACGCCGATGTGTGCACTATCTCGCACACATTTGGTTTGATGACTCCGCATCACTGTACGGCCCAGCACCAAAACTACGTTTAGTGGGCGTTTCGCACCCCACACCGCACATATACGTTTGATTTCCAAAGCTGAAACCATACCGCGCCATTTGGTGTGTTCTGGTTTCCTGCTAACAAGCAAGTTTTCAGCTCTCTGAGTTTTTCGAGTTTTCACTCAAAATTTTCATTCAAATTTCGAGTTTTGAAATTCTTCCAAGTGAATTTCCGGTCAATCTTACCACCCTCAGTCCGAATAACTAAGTGTCAAGTTCCTATTTTCTTCGGAAATCCTCGGAAAACGGACTTTAGTTTTTCCAATTTCTCCCTCGCCTTGCTAAGGCATAGGGCATTGTCAGCCGTTAGTGGCAAGTCAAAGTTTTCAGTGCAAAACAGTATCCAGTTACCTGAAAAGCATCGTAATAACTTACATACAGACTCTCTCCAGTGTTTAAATTAAAATCCGTGTTCAAAAATTCAGCCTGGATCCGGGAAAATTTTATTTTCCCTCATCTCCCATCTGCCGACATAGGAAAAGGAAAACCTCCTTTGTCATCGTTCATTCACATAGGGATACATATTTTCGTGGCACCAGCTCCACTCAAATACATTCACGTACATATTTTCGTGTAGTGCACATCAGACTTAGCCATACCGTGGCCGTGCATTCAGTTCACTTAACACTAACAGTGACGTTACAGTGTAAGTGTACATAACAAGAAAATCTGAACTCCAGTGTTAGATTTTCATTCCGAATTCGTCCTTAACTCCAACTGCTGTCGTTACTAAGGAAATCCTTGTTACTAAATCCTTCGCGGACCTGACCTTCTATACCTACAGTAAAATAATTAATTGTAAGTGGTAAAACGAAACATTTTCTTACAATTTATTTTTTTCCAATTTTCCCAAAATTGTGTCCCTCCCAGAAACTCAGTGAAAGGTAGAAAATTTTGATTTTTGGTTTTTATGTTGCTAAATAAGTACATACATACCTATTACACTTACCTGTTAATACTGCTAACCCTCCGTTCAGTCATAGCGTGTTAGGGAAACAATATTAGCTTTTCACACAATCTTTACTACAATTACTAATGATTTTCCTACTTTCCTTCTCGACCACCGACATCATAGTATTATTTTTCAGTTTTCTCATTGTAACCGTCATCCATTTTCACAAAGAATTTATCAATACGTATTTTAATTTTCGGATGGTTGCGGAAAGGGATTAGATCTAATCGTAATTGTGGTAACTGTGGTAGCATTAATCCGAAAATAGAAATAGTTTATAGTTTAGATTTAGATTAACAGTCCAGGGAACAAATAGTTTGTCCGGGCTGAGTTGTGGCTAGGGTAAGATCGTTTGCTATAAATACATGTAGTTAAGATTTAACAGTTCAGGTTAGTGAACTCCGCGGGGAAACAAATTCTGCTTTCAACTCCTCACTCGTTGTGCGTGTTAATCGCGGAAAATCTAGTTAAGTAAAATTTAAAATAATACAGTTTCAATTCAAAAATTCAAATCAAAAATTTTATTTATTTTCAAATTTCAAAATTATTTTCAAGTCTAAATTAATTTTCTTTTGGAAAGGCAACTTAATTTAATTCTAAGTTTATAATTTCGGAGCAAGGGAAACCAACAGTTTCTCGCTCCCGCCTAGGATAGGAAATAAAATCAATTTCATACATACCTATATAAGCAGTTGAAATTAATTGGTATCCGTGCCCAGTTTTCAATTTTCTTTTAAGTACATGTCTCCAATTATTCCTCGGGAGCAGTACCACTTATTCGTCAAGGACGCTCTTCTCTGGTTTATATCGGGAGGAAATAAAATAGTTGACAAAGAACATCTCTTCATGCTCCTCATCATCTACATCTCTCTATTTGATCTCACCAACCAATTCTTTCCAGAAGTGGAACTTCAAACTTTGAATCGTTCGTTGGCTCACCTGGGATTCTGGTATTAGGAGAAAGAGCTTCGCACCGACCTCATAAGCCCAGCAATCCTCCAACGCGATTCAAGGTATTTCCATTTCTTGAAAGAAATTTCATACCATTTCATATTTTACATAATATTGCAAAATTTCATGAAAATTTTATTAAATCAAAAATTTCATAAAAAGCAAAGTAAGAGTTTCCATTAATCCTACTTTCCGATCTTGAGAACAGGTGACAGTTGCGGTTATTCAACCCGTCGCCGTGCCTCACATTAGCTAACGAGTGTTCTTCAAAATTTCAATAATTACTCACTCGTTCTCAAGAAAGAAAAGCGGATTTTCTCAGGAAATCTTCACTTTCCTTTCACCGACTTTCACCACTCAAGAAGTCAACTGCCTGAGGTGAACGGATCCTTACCAAGTAATCCGACGCCAACAGACAGAGCCTTCTCTTCGTACCCCATATTTAAGTATTAGGTCATTCCTCCTTAATTTTAAGTAGGTCAGACTCACCCACTTCGGAAAGAGATTCCAGGAAGGTCAGAAAGATTTCCTAAGGTATCAATTAATAGGTCAAATCAACTCAAAGCTGAATTCATCCCTCAAGCGTTTGCTGAGGCTCTGAATTCATAGACAGGTCATAGCTATCGTGACAATCTAAAGCGTTCGCTTAGATCTTCATCGAATAATCTCAAAACCTTAGTCAGAGTCAGATAAACTTTTCTTAAGCTCTTCTCAGTTAAAGTCTCAATATTAAGATTATACGAAGTCTTTCTCTTCCCTCAACCATGGCTGAAGCCGGAGGGGAGGAGATTTCCTCACAAGATCTTGATTGCTCACAAGCCACCGGTTTCTTAGGGAGTCAACACGATTTGAATCGTACTGTCTTTCCTAACCCTAATCTTGGGGAACCGGGCACTCAACAACGGAATTTATTGGAAGAAGTTGTAGCTTCGACTTCCTCCCAAATTCCTGAAAACGATCTCAATCGAGATGATTCTCGTTCCTGCCCAAGTTCTCGTAGCACTACTAGGTCCGTACGAGGAGGGAGATTCAGGAGAGGGATTGATTTTTCCCAACAGGGACATCGAGACCAATCAGCTTCCTCCTGGGCTACCGATAGTGAATCCGCTCAACAATCTGAAAGCGAAGGGAACGTGAGTACATCTCGTCACCGCATTAAAAGTTTCTTAGTTCAATTCGATCAAGCTTCCACAACGGGATTCATTGCTTATCGTAAGCGTACTCTTCCCCTCGGGGAACAACCCAAAGTCGTGTACAAAGCCGATACTAATAAAATCAGGAACGTTGTTGAAAAAGACACAATCCAATCATATTCTCGCCCAGCATACCGAGTAGTTCAAGCAGGAGAAACCCTCGGGTTTTTCCCAGACAGATGGCCTGATGGCGTCTGTGCTTCAAAATCTTTCGGTTACAAAGAAAGCCAGTCTTCAGCGACCGGAATTTTCAAAGCCATTGGTCCCGATCCGGGTAACTTTATGGCTTCTTCAGAAACATTGCCGCAAAATACAGCTCACACATCTCCACAATCTGTGGCGACTGTACTTTCTGGTAATCGTTCTGATAATAATGCTCACTCATTAACTTATGCTAACATCGCAGCAGACAAACGAGTCATTAATACATATCTCGTCGAAAGATTCACTACTGAAAATGTTCCGTCTGATCAAATTCCTATTATGGTCGAAGCATTAGATAATAGATTTTACTTAGAAATCATCCAAGTCGCTATTGACACCGGAAACACATTAGAAAATGTTGTTAATGATTTTCTGACTTCCGTTGAGAACGGGTCAGAACTTAATCCTTTCCGTCGTAGCGAATCTTCGGTACGATTCCAACCAGAAGAGGTAGGACGGACTAATCCGTCTGCAGAGTTCATCAGGACCTCGCCTCCACCTACTGGTCATTACCACTCTGACCCAGGTCAATCACATACTGCTTCAGGCCACCGCGTCATATCACAACCATCGACGCCTAGTCGTCCTCAAACAAATCAGGCTAATTTAAACTCAGCTTTTAGAAGTTTACAAATGCCTTCTACTGCTGAAGTTCAAAACGCTCCTCTGGTTTCACAACCAAGAGCCACTCAACAACCTCGTACACAAAGACCAGTCACTGCGCCTGGCACATATCCTCAATCTGTACAACACGCTTCTCTCGATCATTCAGATAGGCAGGGCAGATCTCATACTGCTCCTCCAAACCCTCCACCTACAACTCAACCGGTACAGGCTCCAATACAGCCTCCGCATGCGTGGGAGTACCCTCAAGTACCACCACCACCGCATACCGGGTATCCTCCGACTTCACACGCTTTTCCTCCTCAAACTTTTTATCCGACTTCTCACACACCCATATATCCGAATTATCCTCACATTCCTCAACCAATTCCAACAAATTATTATCAGAATTATCCTCAAACCCATCAACCTCAATATACCTTTGCTCAGCAGCCACATATGGCTCCTTCAACTCAATTGCCTCCGGGCCAGAGTTCCGCTTACCCAACTCTTTCTCCTTAACACTCAAACCCGAACTTGCAACCACAGGCGCCAGCCTCCGTTGCTCCTCCACAGAGAAATTCGAGATTGCTACAGATTGAAGCTCCTCCAGCTCGAGCTCCTAATTCTCCAGCTCGTACAGCATCGGCTCATCGCCACCGTCCGCAGTCACGAACTGTTCCACAACAAGCTCAGGCATCGACGACTCCGAGTCGTCCCGAACCTACTAATCCCTTCCGTCCTCCAGACAGGGAGGAGGAGGAGGATTTCAGTGCCGATGAAGAACTTTTTCTTCCGACTCGCCGTGAGGTAGCTATGATTGCCGGAATCGTAGATCCTATTATGAAGAAACTACAAAAAGGCATGAGCTCCCAGGGTTACAACGTTTACCATCAATCTTAATGCGCCGAAAAGATGCCCAAATACGGAGGTGAAAAGGAGGCAGAAGAATGGGCAACTAATTTCAGTTCATACATCCATCTTCTTGACCTTCATCCTTCCGTCGTCCTGACCACTCTTGACAAAATTTTCACTAGGCAAGCTTTACAATGGTGGAATCATAATAAACACTTGTACATGACCGGATTGGATTTTACCGATTACCGCGCATGTGCTCAAGCCTGGAATGATTTAATCGCAGACCTCAAGCGAAAATTCGATAGGTCATACGTCTCCGGACGGGCCGAAATGAATTTAAACTCCACTGCTTACAATAACAAGCAAAATGCAAGCGATTACATCGCCGCCCGCTCCGCTTGTCTCGATCTCATTGATCCCCGAATGGATCCTGAAAAGAAGATCCTGCAGATCATCGACGGTCTGCCGGATCATTATAAATCGAAGGTTGAGAATGAGACTGACATCAACTCTCTTAGACTCATCCTTCAAAGACATATAAACATTGCCCAGCGCAGCCAGTCGCACCGTGCTACAAATAATCCTCCTGGTGGGGCTCCGCACGGCCAACCTAAAGTATACTTAAAAGGTCTCGAAGCAGCTCCGAGCACTGTTTCAACTTCTATTCATCCTTATCAGAAAAAGTCGGGCGACCTCATCAACCGGGATTATTACGTGGCATGGGACGGCCTGGAGTATAAATGTGCGGACACTTTTGCTTTTGCTCAAGTTCAGAAAACTCAGACCAAAAACGATAAAGGTCGTTTTAATTGTCTCAAATGTAATAGTGAATGGCACAATACTCGAAGGTGTCAAATTCTTTTGAAAGATCAGGGGAATTTGTTCCCTCCGCCTAAGCCGAAGGACACGCGATCTCCCCAACAATCCAATAATAATAATCGACCCCAAACTTCTAATAATAATAATGCAAGTCAAAATAATGCAGCTCGGAGCATAGCGCCAGCCGAAGAGCACGCCTATGCCCAAGCCTTGCAAAATCTCAACCAGACAATACAACATATACATACACAGTTAGGTACACAACCACAACCACAACCTCAGTATGCTCCATTACAATTGCCGTATTCTACTCAGTCACTTCCGTTTATGCCTCAGCAGCAATTTCATCCTTCTCTTCCTCATCCATATCAGCAGCCTGCACCTCAATTAATGCAGTCGGCGCCTCAAGTTCTAAGAGGCTTAACCACTCAGTCTGGGCCGAGCATTTCTTCAGTTGAGCAAGTCCCTCCACCACAAGGGACATCGTTTGCTTTCTCATCTACCAGGAATCCTAATTCTCAGGATCCTTTAAACCCCAAGGGGGGGGTGTAGATACACCTGAGCCCCTAACTGAAATACTAACAATTGATCCGTGTACGGTTGAATCTTCTGATATTGATACAACCATAATTAAAAAGCCAGAACTCCTTCCAATTGTAGATACAACTGAAACTACGTTTCTATTTCCAGCTACAGCTCAAAGCATACAAATTTCTCCGTATTCTTCAATGCCAAATTCTCCTAAGTGTAAGAACTCTCAACCAGACTCTGAGTCTGATTCGGATTCGGATTCGGATTTTCATTCTAGGGTAGCAGCCTGCTAAGGCATCCCCAAATACAAAATCTTTAAACTCTTAGAACATCCATTCAGTATCCCCGCCGAGGGATCTACTCAGTTCGCGCGCACTATATCTCAACCTAATATGGAGATTCGCCGCGAATTTCGAGCTAAAAATAAATACGGATCCGACATCTATATCCAAGTTCTTACCGATACAGGAGCTACCATCAGTACCATTAGTCCAGCTACTATTATCAATTTAGAATTGCAACACAAAGTTAAACCTTGTTCACCTATTCAGGCAATGCTATCTCTTAATGATGGCAATAAACATATCATTACTAAGTACGTCTACGTAATCTTGTATATCGAAGAATTCCAGCAATGGATTAAATGGGGTTTCTTCGTACTCGACAAAGCCCGCGATAACTTGGTCTTTGGGATGGATCTTCTCAAAGCTTATCGAGCCCGGGTCATGTGCTATGAAGGCACTGTCGAATTCCTCTCTAATCCAGCTGACGCTGTCACTTCATCTTCAAAACAAAACTTAAAAAGATTGCATTCACAACCTATAGGTAAAAGGAATAAGAAAAAGAAAGTTTCTGAGGAATTAACTTGAACTGATAGTATTGATCCTGAGTCTAATATTAATTCTGATATCATTTTTGCTTTTAATCCTTTACAAGATGACCCTTTTTATGGTCTTAATATTCAATCAGAAATTATTCCTGTGGACGCAGATATGTCGGATGACTCCTCAGTCACCCAGACTATTCGTCCTTGTTATGAATCCGATGACACTCTCGATGAGGACGTTCAAAGCTTTTCAACTTCTGCTATGTCCTCTCGAGCAGAAAAATTGTTACCTAATTTTAAATTAAGACTTTGTACCGTCGTACCCACATTCATTGAACATGATCGTCCCAACCCAGTAAATGTTTATGTTGAGGATAGGTCTTTTACTGGGGACATTATTTTAGAACCAAATAATTCTCTTTTTCAAAAATTTGGACTCAACGTCATGGAAACATGCCTCAGCATCGAGGATGGCCAAGGCGTTTGTCACCTAGCTAATTCAGATAACGATGATTTTATTTTACCCCCTCAGGATCCTCTTACTACATATCGAATAATTCCTCAGGACAACAATCATCTCCGTTCAATTAGACTCAGTACGGAATTTCAACAATATCCTTCTTCACGTACAATTATACCACCTCCTCCAGTCGTGGAAGGGAGCCAGCCTCTCTCCGACGAGGAGTTTGCACAATTTAACATTTACGAAAAGTTAGAACCTTCACAGAAACTTCAACTTCGTGCATTGCTAAGTAAATACTACTCCGTTTTCGGATGGAAACCAGAAGATTTCCATGCCACTGTTAGGGATCCAATTACAGGTGCCACTCTCGAAGTTATGATCGAGATGTTGGACGATTCTCCAATGATACATCAAGCCACAGTCATGTCCAAGAAATTTCAGGACGTGGTTACCCGCGAAACTGAGGCAGGGATCGCAAGAAAAAGCATTAAACCGTGTCAAAGCTCATGGGTCTCCCGTATGTTAGTGGTCCGTAAGGGCACTACAGATTGGCGTCCCGTAGTCGACTTTCGGGATGTAAATAAAAGGGTCAAACCCATTGCCGCACCAGTTCCAAATACTCATTCTTTATTTGCAAAATTCGAGGGTTGTACCCTCTTCTGTAACGTCGATATGGCTAACTCATATCAACAGATAGGTCTTCACGAAAGTTGCCGTAACTTTCTCGCTTACATTAATCACTTAGGTGTCTTCCGTCCATTAACTATGCCTTATGGTTTTCTCAATTCTGGTACTCTATTTCAACAGATTATGAATAAAATCTGGTATGTCCTACTCTGTGACTTTCTAGCCTCTTATGTCGACGACACGAGCTTCGGGGGCAAAGATTTTGCTCAGGTACTCGTGAGGCTAGAGTTAGTTCTTCACATTTGTCTCAGAGCTAACATTAAATTAAAGCCTACAAAATGTTTCTTTGCTTATCCTTCAATTATTTTTCTCGGACATCGCATTAGCGCCGACGGGATAGGCATCGATAAAGAACGTGTCAAAGCCATTGTGGATTATCCGTATCCGAAGAACACCACGGAGATCAGACGGTTTATTGGAATTTCCAATTTCTTCCGTCGTATGATCAATGGGTATTCACACGTGGCCAGACCACTCTTCAAACTTCTGATGAAAAATGCTCCGTTTAATTTTGACGCGTCCTGTCTTAACGCAATCGACTCTCTTAAGAAGTTGATCATCGATGCTCCGCTTTTAGCTTATCCAGCCGATGAGGGTGACATGGAATTATGGTCGGATGCATCTGAATATTGCGTAGGCTCGTGCCTCATTCAGAAAATCAATGGGGTTCGTAGGCCTTTAGCCTTTAACTCTCATCTTCTCACCGGTCCGCAGCTTAAATGGTCCACTCCGGAAAAGGAGTGCTACGCTATCGTTCACGGCCTTGAAAAGCAACATAGCTTAGTCATTCGCCGACCCATCAATGTTTACACAGACCATTCTGCGTTGACCTCCATCCTTAAGACCTCTGAAGTTAATTCCCGCCTGATTCGCTGGAGCCTCAAATTAAGTTTTTATCAAATTAAAATTTTTCATGTCAAGGGAAAGAACAACGAGATGGCTGACGGTCTCAGTCGTCCTCCGCGTGACTTACCCGATCCTGCCGACTCAGAACACGAAATTGAATCAACCGTAAAACTCTGTTCACTTCGTGCTACGGATTTTACTCCGGCTAGATACTGGGTTATCGATGACTATCGCCAACTTTTTACTATTTAAACCGATGATCCAAAGTTACTTAAAATTATTATCTCATTACAAAAAGACATCGAAGGTGGTTATGTAGGGGAGAATAGATACCGCAAACTTTTTCAATTAAATGAAAATGGAACTCTTGAACGTATTAATTATGACCCACTGGGTCCTATGTGGCTCACTGTACTCCCATATCCTTTTTCGGAGGAGGTAACTAGAGACTTCCACCGGAAATCACATTTAGGAAATAATAAAATTTTTGCTTTATTACATACCAAGTATTGGTTTTTCAATATGCATCAAATTGTAGTTAATGTATGCCGATCTTGCGTGACTTGCCAAAGGTACGCTAAAATAAATAGTAAAAATAGAGGTCCCTTAAATGTAATGATAACTCCCCAAATTCCTTTTCATAAAATTTCTATTGATCATATGGGACCCCTTCCGAAAACATTCAGGAGTAAAGAATACATCATAGCAATAATCGATCAGTGCACCAGATTTCTATGGTTGTACCCGGTTCGAACTAAGGACTTCCTTAAAGTCCTCCGGCCTTTCGTACAACAATATCATCCCAAATGCATTGTCACTGACAATGGGGGTGCGTTCATTGCGAACGAATACATCGAATTCTGTGAAGAACATAAAATTACACGTGTCACAACTGCTCCGTATCACCCAAGCTCCAATGCATTTTGTGAGAGGGTTAATTCTACTTTTGGGAGCATTCTCAAGAAATTGATCTATGATCACCGTCGGGCGTGGGATGAAGCCCTCCCCGAGGTTCAAGATCAATATAATCAAGCTAAACATTCCAGTACTCAATTCACACCATTCTTCTTGATGCATGGCATTAGTTTACCAAATTATGGAGCAAATCTCCTTACTCCTCATCTCAATCCCGAATGAGACCTTGAACAACAGCAAGTTTGAATCGGTGAGCTCTTCCGGGTAAGGATGCAGGCTTTTCACAATTCCTGTGAAAGTCAGCTCCGCCGGAAGCTCGCTTTTGACAAACGCTATCCTGCAATCACGTTTGACATTGGCGATCTGGTGTGGAAGCGGAATTTTACTCGCCCCGCCGGAACCCATGCCAAATTCATTATCCATTATACAGGTCCATACAAAGTTTAAAGTTTAAATGAAAACATTCACTCATACTTCCTTTGTGACGTCAACGAAGACATCAATAAATGCCTTTCGGAGCGCCACTTACTTTTAGCTCATGGTCACAACCTCAAAAAGTATGTTCATCCACAGCCATTACCAGATGAGGAATCACCCGTCGATGTTGGATGGATTGACCAGGTCAGACCAGTCCCAGCGGATGACGCTTTCCTCTCTGAACCTCATTTGGATCCAACAGCCGATCCACCGTACATAAATAATATACCTATTGTTGATGTTGAGCCGAGGAGGGATTTTACCCACTCCGCCCAACCACCAAATTCCTATACACCAATTCCTCCAAGAGGGCCACTTTCTCGACATTCTGGAAGTGACTCCTCTTTAGCACCACAATTAAGCATACGAAGTACCGATCATTCGCATTCATCTTGGGGCATTCGTGCCCCCGTACTTCAACCACAAGTTCCAACTTCAAATACAATAACTAATAACCCTTTGTATCCAGGCATAATTAATGAGTCGGCGTTCTGCCGAACGCCTGGGGGGTATAAACAGGATAATGAGATTTTGCGCTCACAAAATCCAGAAGCCTGGACACAAAGAGCCTCAAAATCTAATCAGATCACATCATCCACAGACACAAACACTGACAAGGACAAAACAAATACTACAACCACCACTTCGGAGAGCATAACACATTCTAGCTCTTCCGGAAAAAGTAAAAATTCTAAGTCTGAAAGACCACAGAGTGTAGAGATCGGAATCTTCTCCGAAAGCTCGACTCGGCCGGCCAGACTCACCCAAAATTCCGAGAGTGTAGAGATCGGTAATTGCTCCGAAAGCTCGACTCAAAGACAGAATTTTTCCCCACCAAAGAGTGTAGAGGGTGAACCTTTGTTCACAAGCTCGACTTAATTTGAAAAATCTTTCCCTACCACAAGTGTAGAGGGCAATTGCGCCAGTTCGACTGGGGAAAGACATTTCTCTTCCACGATAAGTTCAAAACGTGGACTAGGTCCACTTACACCTGTAAATCCGTTTTTACAGCCTCCAAAATTTATTCCTCACAATAAATTTTAATATTTTCCTAGTAATAAAAATAATTTAGATTTAAGTCAAAACACTAATACACACACAAACAATCAGGCACAGAGTGTAGAGATCGGAGGTCGCTCCGAAAGCTCGACTCAAGGTAATGTGATCACCGCTCCGAGGGGTGTAGAACGTCCAGGAACGAGCTCGACCCTGAGTGAGAACAGAACCTGCTCCGAATTAATTCCGTTAGATCCTAAGTTAGATAAGTTTAATTTAAGCTCAGATAAAGAAATTCAAACTCAAATTGCTCAACTTTCTCCGTACCAGTCCCGGGAATCTGGACTGAGTCCAGGGGAACAAAATAAATCTTCGAAGTCACCTTCCGCCCAAGGGTCCGCCCATTCTCGATCCAGCGGAAATAGAATTTCAACTCCTACCTTAGTTAGTAGGAAATCAGATAAAGTAAAATCAATTTCAGATAAGGTAATGAATAAAAGTAATCATCCAGATCCTCGAAAAGTTCAAACTCCTTCGGGAGAAAATTCTGAAAACAATTCCGAAAATGAAAGCGCTGATTCTCAGTCTGAAGAGACTGACTACTATGATACTACAGCGGACTAAGCTTCCGCAATCTTTAAGAATCCTAAGTCTCGTAGAAGACGTCGCGAAGTTACTCCACGCCTCCTCTCTGACAGCGAAAGACGAACAGGGGCCATCACTAGATCTCGCAGGGCGACCCGAAAATTCTTGGTCCAGAGCCCTCGATCTAAAGCTCCTGGGACTCCCAAAAGCTCGCAGAAAATCAAAAGTAGGGACGGGGAGGAAACTTCATCCCAAAGCACTCATGAGGATCAGTTGAGAATCATGGGAATCAAAGTCATTGATAATTATATAAATTGTGTTGGATCAATGAATCAGAATATTTCGGCATTGATCCCCAAATTAAATATTCATAAAGATTAAACTAATGATATTCCACTTACTTTTGATTGTCTAGATATTGAAAGTAAAGTGATCAAAATTATGAAGTTTAAAATAAATATGTGAAAAATTTCTTTAGTTCCCTTGAACCGAAATTCTCAGACCTGAAAGTCGATCGGAACTCCAACGATCGGAATTCAGATCTCGGACTTCACGATTCAAGAGTCCTAAAAACAAATATATAAAATTAAAATTAATAAAGAATTCATGATTGGAAAATTAATTATTGAGTTAGGAATAGGGTGTAAGTATAACTTAAAATATTTCCAATGTATGTCGCAGCAATATGGACATAGATTTTACTGACATTGAGGAGATGGAGATCCCCTCAGACCAGGAAGACTATTGGCTTGGGCCCGACACAGGAGAGTGTGGGTCCACCCCTCAAAGTCCTACCGAAGCTACTAATTGGAATCCAGATCCTGTTTTTAATCCTTCAAAAGAATCAGACTTGGACGCACAGATCGCCTCCACCTCTACCCAAAATTCTGCTTCACCCGTCACCGCCGAATGCCCAGCGTTAGGGCGACCTAACTCCAATCAAAATATGGTCAATGAGACCCAGGTTCAATTTAATTATAAAATTAGGGAATGTCCCGTATGTAAGTCCCGTCGCGAGCAGGGAAACATTCGGCACATCTTCGCCGATTGTCCCCTCCTCCAACCAAAACCAAAAAGGAAAAGAGTCAGGAGATGTAGTAATTGTGGAGGTACACATAGACTCAAACTCTGTAGGCAATCTACGGAGAATTTAAACAGAGATCATTAAAAATAAAATTTAATAAAATAAAGTCCGTACCCAAAATTCTTAAAAATTAATTAGAACTTAATATGTGACCAAATTAAATAATATAATTCGAAACTTTGCCAAGAATGTAAATTATTTTACATTCCTTAACTGTAAAACTTTAATTTAAAACTCAAAGTGAATTTCAGAGCGTCAGTACAGTACTAACGCCCTTTCGAACTGTAACCAAAACTTTAGTGATACTCTCGGGGGGTGATAAAAATTTGAAGGTCAAAACTCTAATTGTCTTGCCCCCATCTGTGAACTTTTTCGGTAGATGCCAGGTTCGTGGCCATCTCCACCGGCAAGTCCGTCTCCAGGTAGTACGCCACATCGAAGGAATTCAACTCGAACGCCTTCTCCGATTAATCCTCCGGCTCCTTCTGGGTCACCATCTCCGAAAACTAGCCCGGAAAGTACTCCTCCGAGAAGATCTTCGCCTCGGAAAACTCCCATTCGAACTCCGACTCCGCCAAAAGCTTCATCTTCCAAACGAGATCCTCCAACTTTGAAAGATTTAATAAAGAAAAAGAAAAGGAAGTCAAAATTTGGTCAGCATTGTAATATTGGCCGAAAAACATATCAGAATGCGCTCCAACAAAGATTGGCCAAGCTTGCGGCCGAACAGAAAAAGAAAGAGGAAGCGGATCTGCGTCAGCAGAAGAAAGACTATCTCAATGCCGTTCGCCGACAAAATTATAAATTGAAGAAGGCTGGCGAAACAATTCGGCGCAAGGGACGCCCATCTCGATATTCTCCTCCACGTCCTCCACCGCCTTCTCGCTCTACTCATCTTCCATCGGCTTCAACTTCCGCTGCTGCATCGAAGGCGCCTACACGTACCTCGCGACGTGTCATCAAGAAGGCATCTCAAGTAAAGATAAAGCCCTTCAGCGCCGTCACTGGTGAAGCACGTAAGCCGCTTATCGATTCAGATCGCTGTCAGTATAAACTGGGGGGAAACATTGTTTTGCATCGGAGTGATGCTCCAGCTACAATTACTTCGGGAGCTCTGGGAACTCCTCCTCAGCCACCTCCTCAGCAACCTCCTCCCGCCGACCTTATTCAGCATGTCCCCGAAGATCCGATTCTTCAAGGACATCAATTGGCTCCAAATAGCAGTCCGAGTACAACTCCTGCCAAAAATAATCCTCAAGCAAAACCGGAGGACTTCTCTGAAGCGGAAAAATTGGCACTTGTCTCCGCTACCCTCCAGATCGAAACTATAAATAATGATTTCGAAATCATGAAGGCACAGGAAAAAGTTGATTTTCCTAGGAAGATTGTTATCTCTGAGGATCCTCCTAATATCCTCATAATCTGCCCAGGATATCAGAATGACTTTGTCCTGCATGAGGGGATCAATTCTTCCTACAATAAATTAAGAATCACAGCCAACTTGGTGAACACCGCCCTCCTGCGATATTTCAATCCTCCTCCTCTCTCCGCCTTCATTCAATCTGTCTTCATGCCACGTTTAGATCCGGTAAATCCGTTGCCGCTACCGCCTATCGAAGTACGGGGAATGAATCAACCGGGCCAAGCAGATCTATCAGCTCCTCCTCCGCCCGCTCTTAAAAAGATAAAGCCAACCCGAGTTCCTGATGATGCGCCACGTATTTATCCTCGAACTCTGGAGGTCAATAATTGGAACCAGAATGCAAGTTTTGTCCTGACACATCGCGAGGATGGATATGTTGTACTTCATACCGGATTTCTTTTCCCACGGGAATTCTTCAATCCAGAAAATTTGCCTAGAATTAATCCAGCTGCAGGAATTACTGACGCTCCGCGTCCTGGACCGTCTTGAAATCCTGCTCCTCCTCAAAATTCAGCTCAAGCTTCATCCCCAAAGCCAGCTCAAGATCCAGCTCAGAAGGCGAAGAAGAACCCAAATGCTTCCCCGAAATAAATTCTTCCCCACTAAAAACTTATAATAATTAAAATCTTCTTACCTTTTATACTATAAAAACTTAAACTAAAAATACTTAAAAGTTGTTCTTCTATCTTTGAAGATCTACGTTAAAAATATAAAATTCTAATACCATTTATAAAAACATAAAATTATAAATAATCATTTCAAACATAAAAACTTAACTACTTACTTATTAATCTAAAATAATATTTAATATGTCTTAACATAATATGGTATCCCCACTCGAAATACCTTATATTTGATGGTATCGGTGGGAGGGTCTATCTGTAAAAATTTAGGTAATACTCGTTGTATGAATCTCTCAAGGATAGGCCTCCATAACAATATAATTTATATGCCCTTCTTTATCTCCGTTCTATTTTTATAATATTTTTGATATCATTTATAATGTTTCTTTGAAAGTAATTAGTCTATGATATAATATGAATTATTTCCCCTCTGGGGGTCAGTACATCGTCATGATATTTACTACTAAATTTTATACTTTAGATTATTCTAATTCGAAAGTTTTCATGCGGATATGAATTTTATGCCGTAATGAATTTTTCCTATGATTAATAAAGCATTTTAAAAACCAAATCAGTTTCATTTTTTTAAAAAAAAAAAGTTTAAAATTTTTCCTTATTAGACAAACTAAATTTTATTTTCAAAATAATAAGAAAAAAAATTAATCTGAAAATCAAAAACACGAAATTAAAATAATAATTAATCATTCATTTCATAATAAATCAGGTATGACATAATTGTGTGCGTGCCATTTTCCTTCACCTTTTCTTCCAGCTTCCAGTCGTGGGGACACTCCTACTGCGGGGGGATTGTGAAAGGGGAATGAAAATGACACGCCACCTTCGTCCTCAATTCTTCTTTAGCCGGAGCGTAGCCGAAGCCATCTCCAGCCAGTAGAAGAAGACAGGATCAGACAGGATAGCCCGAAGCCATTCAACCCAGCGCATCCTTCTATCTCAACTGGTAGCAACGTGCGGAATCAACAACAGAACGTAGGAGCTACAAGTGGAGCTTTACATTCCATTGCGGTACCAAGCCACGCCACGCATCTCAGCAAGCAGGGAAGGAGCACTGCCCTCATCAGTCATTCATTATTACTCGCCACGCTAACATATAATAAATTTTCTTCTCCGTAAATCTAATATTTTGCTGGGAAAGATTACGATGGAGACGCCCAAGAGAATTCGAAATTTGCGGGGGGATCAAGGGAGTGAAGTGATCCTCTGTGAATCGTGTTGGTGCACGAAACCTAAAAATAATAAAAGAAAATATTTTAATTTCAATTTCATATTAGCAACTTGTTTTATAATCTTCTTCATCTCCATCGTGGTGCTTCCCATAATAAATATTTGTTTTAATTAATTCAGAATAATAGTTTGAGGTCTCCGAATAATTAATACTAATTTGTAAAAAGAAAATATGTAATATATTGTGATCAAAATTGTACTCACCTGGAAATCAACCTTCGGATCCAATTGGCTTGTAATTCCGTATCCTCGGTATCCGTAAGGACATTGTAAAGATTATAATTGTTGTAAAATTGTGTGGACGAAAACAAAAACATGAAAAACAAAAGAATTCAAATAATAATTTCATATTAAAAGTAAAGCTTGTTGTCCCTGCCCTTCTGGCAGAGGAAAACTTTTATATCATTTTCGGTATCATTTCCCATTTAATATTTCAATTCATTTTCCCGTTTCCTATCCGTATTATTTTTCCGATTAATATTAAATAAATATTTATCCGTAAAACTTTAAATTTTAATGATCTCCGATGTAGTGTAACTTCAATTCATGGGCAAACATTCGTTCAATTCTCATACTTCGGTTCGTATAAGTTAAATTAATAATTAATGTATTACTTGGAAGTTCGATTTTCATCTTAATTAAGTATAGGTATGTGCATTCTGCAGGTTCATGTACTCTATCCTTTAGTAGGAACTATGATAGTCCTAGGAGTCCTTCACGAACTCTTACTTCTGATTTTGCATAATATTATGATGCCATAATTAATTCATAAAAATTTATCTAAATTCTTTCCATAATATAAGGGCTCTCGGGGAAGCGATTCTCTGACCTCGGTGGTGGGATTGCTTATTATGTTGCTCAAATTTCTTGGTTGCTCCACCACCGTCATGGTCATTCTGTCCTTTTGGTAAAGAGAATCTTTCTTCCCCGAGCCATAGCCCCACTTATCTATCATTGGCTTAATAATTAGAACATCACTTCTTAAAAATTAAATTCAAAATAATTCCGATACTCAAGCTCAGGTTATTACTTAATATTTAAATTCAAAATTCAATTAGGCAAAAGGAGGAGATGACAGCATCGGGAGTCGGGATGGAAGCGGGCCCTGACCGCGTTATTGGCTAACTGACGTCAGTGGTTACCGTGACCATCTCCCCAGTCTCAGTCTAATAGAAATACAGCTTGGACGTCTGAGACCCCGTCGCTGTCAACCCTCCTTAACAATTCACTGGGTCAAAATGGTATTTCACTCTTTATAAATTGGCACTTTAAATAAAATAAAATTTACATAATTCAAATTCATAAGCAAAATTGAGGATGGACAGGACAAGCTGGGCCGAAGAGGGGGAGGGAGATGGAATGCATTTGTGAATGGAAACTCTCAATGCAAACTATCACATCTCCTTTCTGCCCAGTCCTCTTGAGCTCATGGGGTGTGGACCATGGGGTGGTTGCACTTCAACCGGTCTTACCTCTGAGCCACTCATCCGCTGAAAATATTTATTTTACTTAACACTATTACTACAAATAAATTTAAATTAAACACATGCAAAATAATTATCTTTAGATTCAGATTTAAAAAGGTAAACATTGTAATTTCAATATCCCATTGACATAGGTAGGCATTGGCTCTCCGAGCATGGTTTAGCTCCTGCCTTATTCCCTCGGGAGTAGTTACCCCTATATTGTAACTTGGTGGCACCCCCAAAATAAACTCTACCATCTGCTCCATCATATGTACATAATGTAAATAAAATGTAAATAGTAGGTTAAGCTCAATAATCATAAAAATAGAATTTATTTATTTCATAATTATTAGTTTTACTAAAATTTTAATTCAAAATCTTTTGGGGTAGGAGAGTGCAAACTCGGGGGTTGGACCAAGGTCAAAGGACACCGGTTCTGACCCTCGTTTCAAATTTACCCCTTATTGGGAAGTCATAAGATAGCCCTTGGTCAAGCGGAGGCCAGCATGGTTTTAGAAAATTTAGTGTTTTGACACTTTTTTGAATTATTCCCGTTTTAACGTTTTAGCTCTGCACCAATCACAGCCTGAAATTCGAATTTTTAAAAATTCCAGGGTCGTGATTGGTACAGAGCTAGATTATTAATTGCAAATACCTCTAACTTGATCGCCATAAAAATTTGAGAAAAAAAGTGCAAGCCGATAAAATAAATTGAAACTTGGAGAGAAAATTATTAATCTAATTTTATAATTTTGTTTAACAAAAGTTTCCTGTTGTATAACTTACAACTGTATCGTATCCATGTCTATACTCTGCATTACTGCACCTGCACTCAAGTCAACACTAAGCTTCGTAATATTAATTCCCTAACAGTAATAATTTATTTTTTTAATCTCTTAATTAAAAGTCCATATAATGATTGGTCTTGGGATGACCCCTGTTAAAAGCCACTACACGCTGTGTGCGCTTCAGTTTTCAACTATTTACACTTTGCACGGTACTATTTGACGCGTCTGCAAGCCAAGGTTTTCGAAAAGTCTGTTACCTTCCAAGCCTGTGATCCAATAAATATGTACATGCAGTAGCCGGAAGTAAAAGATTATATTGAACAAAATGGGGTGAATTTTACATCGCACAAAAGACGCACGATCAGGTTTTATATACCCCTTGCGTAAAAAAGTAAAAATGACTAATACGATTTATTTAACCCGAATTAATTTAAAGCCTTAATTCCGGGCTAACCTGAAATCAAAACTGATCCCAGCTATGTCGTTGACCGTAGCGTAATCAGGTTAAGTTTTTGATCAAAACATACCTGGATCGCGCCTGTGGCAAAACCATGCCCCGGTTAAGCCTTTGGGGCCATCCATGCATTACGTTTTAGGTTTCATGGGGGGGGGGAGGGAGGGGGTTCAGGCTAATGACGCGTTGAAACAGCAGGGGGGATTGGGGGTTCAGGCAAATGATGTTTCAGGCAATTTTTGTAAATTTTAAATTTTTATCAGGGCAAATTAACACAGATACATTATTGATAAAACGTAATATTTGGTATGTAAATTTATCAAGGAATGACGGTGAAGTGACGATTGAAGAGGGAGGGGGGTTTTGCACAAAAAACTGAAACGTATTATATGGATATGGTCCATTTGATCAAAGCTAAGCCCGGGCAAGGTTGTGATTGAAGCTTACCCTAGGCACGTCCGTGCCAAAGCGCAAAACGGGCAAATCTCTAGGAAAAACTTATCTCGAGAAAGCCTCTGAACTCAACAAATATAATAGAATGGGACCGGTGAGGCAAATCATTAATTTTGGGCAAGTCTGTGGTAAATGCTTAAGCCAGCCAACGCTACGGTATAACTAATCCCGTGCCAGCCTCTGGTCGAAGTTTTTCACTATAGTGTTACCCAGGCAAATCACTGATCAGTACGTACCCCAAAGCCCCAAACAAGTCTCATTCCATACTTTAGCCCAGGCAAGGCTCTGGTCAAAACCCACTCCTACCACGCTTATGGTAAAAACTAAACTTAACCCTTGCAAAGTTAGGGTGAAATCTTATCCCTGTCAAAGTTGAGGTTAAAGCTTACCCTGGGCAAGTTTAATAATATGGTCAAAACTTGCGCGGTTCAACCCAATGGTAATAACTTAACCCAGTAGAACCTCTAGGATCATTACAATTATGCCAGCATCATCTATATTCAACACCGCAGCAAAATACTTCGATATAATATGTGTTAAATATATTATTATGACAACATTATATTACTGTATTAACTCTAAATAGATCATTCTGAATGTGAACCCCTTGATCCATATACTGTGTCTCTTAGGCAATTTTCTGTAATGAAAGCAGTTGACGAATAAAGTCTCTATATATAAAGCTTATACTGGGCATCCCCAAAGTCGATTTGGCCACAACCTTATTTACTATAACATAACAACTAAATGTGAAAATTATAGTTATGTTATATTTTTTAATCGCAACCCATCGGGTTGCTAACCTGCTAGTTCTAATGATATGCTAATAACTACTAATGTAAATACAAAATATTCAATTCTTTTTCAGAGCTAAGTTAATATTGGCTATTTCTCACTTTTAAACATTTAATTTTGTTGTTTATAATTTATTCCGTGTTACATTGCATTTTTTATCATTGGCTACGAAACAATGGGCTACGAAGCAATTCTCGCTTTGAAACAGATCCAACGAAACACCGCACTAAAAAAACCGGGCGCATCAAAACTGAGGTGATCCAGTTTGTTTGACTTTGCATTGTGAACATTGAAAACAAAATCAATCACCTGCAAATAAATGCATGATTGTACCCTTCAACTCGTGAATAAATACCTAAATCAAGATACTTTCTACTGCTGCACTTTAACGCTTTTTGTTAAAAAACATATTTTTAAATTCAACCTAGTAATCAAATTTAATTTGTCCCACTTTAATACAGACTTAGGGTAACGTGGCACTTTTAGCATATTCAAGGCAGATGAACTGTGATTTGTAACTGAACTAAAGCTATAGTTTGTTACAGCAGTTGACACATCTAATAGGTTAGGTTAGGTTACCTTAACCTAACCTAACCTAGGCTAATGTTATGTTAAGGCACAAAAATCCACGCTTCAATACTTCAATCACATTTCAGGGAACCACAGTAAGCAAAAGGAAGTACGCTTTTAGCCACATTATGAGTAGCTGGGTGGCACTATGGCACATGGTTAGGACTAGATCAAATTCTGCGCTAAAGGTAAATGAGGACGAGGACGTTACAATTTGCAGAACTTCAAATGGACTTGAGAAAGAATCTTACGCTCGCCGATTGTCATTTTAATTTCCGTAGGAAATGCAACTCTTCCCATTCCAATTCCATCCACAACCCACTGCTAGAGTTTTCCTAATGTTACAAGTCACAACCCAATGCACTTCTAACAAAAACAAAAGAAAGGGACGCGCAGAAGTTCAGTTTTGTGGCACAGAAAGGAATAGGAACAGCAGGAGTAGCCAAAACAATAAAAAATCAGTGGAATAACGTCTAGCCTTAACATGCTTGGGAATGTTAGTTACAGTTATACTGCCAAGGATTATGAGAAAGTAGAAAAACGGGGGCTTCAAAAGATTCCCTACTTCCTGGAAATATTAACCATTCACTGTGAAGACAAATGCCGAAGTGCTGAAATCCCTACTTTCACGGTAAATAGAAAATAACCTTCTTGGCGAATATGAGAGGACGTCGTAAATGGGGAAATGAAACAATTATGACCCTGACTTACTTTTATGACTTACAATTAATGGTGGTGAAATGATGAGCACTTAGGTCAATGCACTTAATGTAAAATCGAACAAATACTCAATGCGCTTATAATATAATACACACAATATAATAAATTATAAGTAAGTACACCAATGCAATAATTTATATGTACGTAGATGGACAGGTAAATATTGTTAATTTACGAATACGAATTAATATTTATTAACGGAAAATGAAAGTGGAAATATAATCCCGAAACAAAATTGTACCTAACTGAATTATACGTTTAATAGACTTTCAAGAAATAAAAGAAACGAAAAGCTAAATGTATATTTTGATTTGATTTGATTTCGTTCAATATAATTTATAACAAATAACGAATAAAAGATACGATACTGAATGACGTACTCGAGTCAGAATTTGGTCAATCTGGATATGGGGTTGAGATCCGGAAATACACTTAATAAACGAAGACAAATTGTGGTTGTGACCTACGACCAATTTTGATTCTACGCTCTATCTATAACTGGTAAACTTGTAATTCTAAATCAACTACTTTCGACAAATAGTAGGTTAACGAAACGACGTACAATAAGAAATATAAAACGAATATCTTTTCGAAAGATTTTAAGAAACGAAACGGAAAATTTCTACGCTTGATATAATTTCGACTGCTGCTATTGCCAATTAAACTCCGACTGACTGGGACAGAAAATCTCAGTCCTGAGGAAAGCTCAAAAGGACGCTTTCTCTTTTGTTCCCTACATTCAATCTCTGTGGGGTTTTGGGAGTCTTTTCCCTCGATACCAATTCTGACGTACCAGTCACGTGCCACTTGGATCCTTCACGATCTGCTTCGCTGAAGTTTTCTGGCGGCCGTCAATAATTCTTCTCTCAATTCTTCACATGATTATTCAGTAATTTGTGTGATTATTCCCCGTTCGATCAATTTAGTCAGTCAGAGTACAGACTTTGTTACAGTGGGCAGTGTAGTATACATCGACTTTAGATTACAGTGGGTCAGTCGGTCAGTCAGTGAGCGCGGTGAGGTCCAGTCGTAAGCAAGTAGGCACGGGAAATAATTTATTAATTGTAACAATAACATGAAATGGTTGTAGGACATTTCCTATCCGGACGTTTCGTAACCAGGCATTTTCTACCCACTACCACACCTTTGACATTGCCTTCCCATATAAAAATGTAAACAAACATGGCGCAAAAGAATAACCAGCCTTACTGGATATTAGAGATCACAAAACTTCAAAGATGAAAATCGGATGAAAATTGTAGGATCTACAGGGTTGCAAACTTGCAAAGAATGAAGAATTCTAATTTTTTAAATTTTAGCCGGCAACTGTGAGCAAATTTCTGACCTGCAAAAAAAATGATTAAACGCACGTTTAATCGTTGCGGTAGAAGCGCCTAACGCGCATAAACTTCAATTAAAAGTCGGCGCACATGAGTTGACTCTTCCTTGTGAGTAATAAATCATGGATTTAAAATTTGAGAGCAACAAGACTAATGGCCTAAAGTAACAGTTAATTCTTAACTTCCGGTGACGAAGCCTTCGTATTTCCTTTAGCAATGACGCGATCTTTCTCAATATCTTTCTAAATAGCTTTCGTTTGACAAACTATGCACCTGTTAACTTATGATTATACATCATTCTAAATTTTGGGTTTCCCTGAGAAATAAAATACAGGCAACTAATTTGCCTCTAAATATTTTAAAGCAGGTAAATATATATATGCAGTATTTATGACTTAAATGAAAATAATTTTTAGTCTAAAGAAAAAATACGGTAGCCTCTAAAAGATTAGAAAACTGATACATCAATGAAGCACTAATGATCCACCCATTTTTAATTTGCTTGACTCGAATAAAAAAGGATATAAATTTACAATTAGTTGCAATAGTTACTCTGTGCTCAAAAGTTCTCAAAATTACTCGGCACCGTAAAGTTCAGTATACAAGGTTAATTAGATCATCATTATAAGGCCAATAACTTTGTTGTAGGACCATTTACTTGTTCTGGTATTTCCATATCCGGTTTCCAATTTCAGAAAACGTTTGATTAAAAGCTGAAGTATTTGACTAAATATAACGTACCTATTCAATTAAAGAACTATAATTATTGGGAGGAAAAACTTTTAAACCAAAAAAATAAAAGGAAATGTAGAAAATAGATAAAGTTATCCATGGGTAAAGTTGGTAGTGAAATCAAGGTCTAACCCAGTAGTCCGTCCCCTATTCCCTCACTCACAGTGACTGGTTGAGTCTGGTTGTACGAGCTGCGGTTGAGTCGAACTAATGACTAATGAGTATTTATTATTATAAATATTTTATTTTATTTCCCCTGAAGGCGCCTTGTCTTAAGTTTGCAATATATGGGAGAGGGAATGGTGCTTCTGGTAATAGCTTTGATTTGGAGTGGAAGAATCTTTACCTGGTATGAATGATCTGTACTTGCTTCTTTAATTCAATCTGTCTTTACAAAAAATTTAAGGAGTGGATTCCATTTGAATTTCATACATGTCTTTTGAATAATGTCATGATTAATTTTTAATGTAGCCAAGCCCTTGTAGTGGCAAAAACAATAACAGCGTTCCTTTCGAAGAAAAGACTTGTGGTGACCATTTTAGTTTTTATGCCAATGAAGGTGTTGAATTAACAAAAGCGGAAATCCAAGTTGTCAGCAGCATTGCATGCCTATTGGCCATGTACAAGTATTACACCTCGGATCATTCGAATTAAGAAGAAAAATACAGCACAGCTTTAAAGTGAGCGACTTTACAAAATACTGTATGATCTACAAAAAAAGTTGCGCTAATAATTTTCAATTAAAGTAAAATTCAAACGCTTCAAAACAACAAACCAAGTCTTCAGACAGGAGCCGCCAATTTCGAAAACTAACAGCAGGTAAAGGTGATGAACACTATAACACAAAGATCAATCGCTAACTAAATTGTAGTTTGCTTTGCGCCTTCACATAGTATCTTTTTAATGTCTTTCCGAGATGAATAAATCGAAGATCAGATAAATTACGCTTTACTTTATTCGTTTTATTTGACATTATTGATTATTAATTACTATAAGTTCATAGCAGATTTTAGTACACGAATATGAAGTACCTACGTTGTGTGAACCGATTGATGGCCTTGCACAGTTTGCAATATGTATTAACTAAAATTAAAAGAGTTTACATTTTACACCAAATTTTAGTTGTACTACCTCACTGTATAACGTGTTATATTTTAGTTTTGAAACAAAAACAGTACACAAGATTGAAGTACTTTGTGAAAACGCGCACTATGACGAAAACGTTGCTCGTCACAATGGAAGTCGACTGGGGGGCCCGAAGTAGATGTTGAGCTTCAACAATGGAGGAATATAATTTAAGTAACGCTAAAAGATAAAATAAGACTTGAGAATTGCACCATTAACAAATGACGTCATTTATGGAAGCTCCCCTACCATCAATAAGCTATATACAGATGTATGTGGGACGTAGTTATAAAAGCTAGAAAATTTTTGAGGATTACACCATTTAAATGTGACGTAATTTATGCAGACTCCTCTAACATCAATAAGCCAAATAAAATTGTACGTAGCAAGCTGTTGAAAAATTGGTAGGAAAAAATTTTTAAATTGAAAATACGGGAACTCAAAAGTATAAAGGGGGGCAAGGTAGTCTCATGTGCCAATGGACGGCTACGAGATAGGGATTTCAAGGATCGAATACACATGCCTGCATGTTGTAGTGAGATTTCCTAATACCTTGCTCTCACGGTGAGGGATCCTTCTGTGTGGTCTCGTCGCTGAGGTTGGGAGAGGAGGGGGGAGGCGATTGGAGGGTGTGTGATCGGTAGAGGATAGATGGGGAAATAGGGCCAGCGTAGAGTGACGATCAGCAGACGTAATCTGCTGACTCTCCTCAGGCCGTGTTGCTTCCAGGGGTGCATACCCTCTGCCACCACTCTCTCTCCACCAACTGCACTTTCACATAGGCTCTCACTCGCCATTAAACCTGACGCTCCTTAGTATGCACGATAAAGACCCACGTCTATATACGGACTTCCTCATGATATGTTAGTATAGGTGAAGGTGAGCAGTGCTTTCGTAACGCTAAATATTAGTACAGTCACAGTCAATGTTGCTTAATGTCACTCGCTCACCTAGGCCTTCTAAACCAGATGAATCATCTCAATGGCTTCGAGTTTAAATAACCCGATAAACATTTTTGGTCGTGCAGTCGTCAAATTTTGACGTCAAATGGTCACAGTAACGTCAAAAACCGACGTCTTTCTCACGTCGAAATGTATTTTATCGTCAAGATAACGTCACAATTTGACGTCCACCAGACGTTACTATTAACGTCCTCCCAACGTTAATCTCTAACATCCTATAGATGTAAAATTCAAACGTTAATATAACGTCAATATCAAATTTCATATGACAAAATTACCCCCCCCCCCCCCGCCTCCCGCCGGGGGAACGGGGTATAGAGTATTGCAATGCATTTAGCAATGTTTTATATGGAATTAGTGGTCGCCATTACCTGACTTCACGGACAGTACTAATAGGCCGGCTTGGAAATAACTATGTAAATCATTTCTTCAGTGGTATATAACAAAAAATACTGTACAGCTACAGCTCTAGAAGATGCTCTGTGATTTATTGATTTTATTTTTATTCTTTTTAAAGCAATTTGATGTCCTGCATACTCAATTTCAAAATTTTCAGATAATAATACTTACACCGATTTTGTTTTCTATATCACTAATGAAATTAATTATTATTATATTTTAGTATTTCGACTAGATTTGGAAGCTGATGAAGACGTTATTGTATCCACACATGCTGGTTTTGCACTCGCCACCTATTCTTTCAACATCAAACAAAAAATAATTTATCATAATTACTTGCCTCATTTTAATTCGTGTTATGAGCCTTGGGCGTTTTTTGTTAATTTCATGATTTAGTGTAAAATAATCGAAAACCATTACCCTCCACCTTTTTGGCCTTGCGCATCCTCTCGCTTTATTATTCATTTAAAAACGGGCAGGACGATACGAGACAGCAGAGTGCAAAAGAAGTCCCAGGATCAACAAGTAGCTAGATCTGTCCACAAATTGGAAATTATGTTTTCGTTACAAACGAATTCATTCAACAAAAATGGAAATATTAGCGCAAATTTAGTTTAAAGAATGCAACTTATTATTCATAACATGCATTAATTATACATATATCATTAATAATCATCATAGTTTTTATCTAGTTTGCAGTATTAAGTCAAAGTCAAAAGTAGCGTTAATTTTAATTTTTGAATATTATTTCCTGTTAGGTGAATATCTTACATGGTGTTTAGTGCCTGTACCTGGCTATAGCCGCAACCATCTACAGTTGCACGGTATTTGGAAATCGCATCAGCAGCGTTCTTACATTCGATACAACTTTGTACAACTGCACTTCCGCCGGGAGAAGTTCCCTTAGCACAACCAAAGTCCTTTCCGGGCCTTTCCCAAGGGTGTGCAGTCGGAAGCTTTGGTGCACAGCAGATCACCACCACCACCACCACCACCACCACCAGAGCTACAACCATCAACAGTTGCAACATACCCTAGTTGGCCAAGTGCGGCCACAGTGTATTGAACATCTCCACACTTTATACAATCACTATCGACTGGGCCATTCTTACTAGCGGTTACGCACCCTTCTCCTTGAGAACACTGCGAAGCACTCGTGCATCTAATAGCATTCTCACGTCCTGGTGAAAATGCTTTGAGGGTTTCCATTATTTCCTTAAAGCGGTAGCCCTCACAATTATTTTGGACGGTGAAAAAAACTAAAAGTAGTCCGAAGAGGAAAGACACCATGTTCACACTCATCCTTTGTTTTTGTCTCCAGTGATTAGTTATAATAAGTGACTTATACTCAACACACAAAATAAGCACGTTTTGTTTTTCAATCCTTCTCTGCCGCCGAAAGTGAACTTTATTATGTAATTACAATTTTTACGGCCTCCGAAATAAATACTGTGTTAGCAAGCCTGGAAGAATGCACATTATTCTATTATCAATAATTAATATACAAAGTCTTTAATTATGCGATCTTGCAAGTCTGGACTCCAATTCAGTTACGTGGGATGTGGGATTATTTCGTCTGCTATTATTCCCCACTCTTTGCACTATGTAGGACGTGGGAAATTTAGTGAGGCAAATCAATACGGCTGGATGATTTCTACCGTTTTAGTTTTCGTAATATTATTAGATACTAGTAACTAACAAAATACAAAGTATTTAAAAAAAATCAAAGAAGAGAAAACATCGACTGAATTTTTATTGCTGCACTCCTATAGCAATTTTATTTTGTTAATAATTAAAGAAAACTAAAGACTAAATCTGGCCTGTATGATGTATTCGATTCTAATGTGATTTTATTTTTTTATTTATTAACTACTGCATTCTAAATGTTCTTACTAATGAATAATTCATTTGTTTTACCTATCTACATAATTTAACAAGCTTCTTCAAGATTTAAAATTAATTTATTTAGGGTGAGGGTGCTTAATTTTGGTGTGTTGTAAAGTTCGACTTTAAATTTTCCTACTATTATTTTTGATTATAATAATTAACTTTTTTGAAATTGTTAATTGAAATTGTAGACGTGCGTGTAATGTACGAATTTAATGTTAATACTATTGCCAAAATAATTTACGTATGTAGTCTGACCTCAACCCAAACAATTCAATGCTTGATTAAATTAAATATCAATCTATCAATCTGGAATCTGGAATAATCAATAACAGAAATTCGTATAAATAGGCTGGAAGGTAAACGACCGTATTCCAATGGCCAATGTCCGGTCACGTGTCACTTACGAAATTAAGACGCTCTGAGACCATAGAAGCAGAGGCTTGGTAAGACGTTAGCAACGTTCACCCTCCCACGCAGCTAGAAGACGCCCTCGCAGATCATCAGTCATATTTTGACAGCCTGTTGATTGACAGCCAGAAATCTAGTGCTCCAAACGGGTCCAGGTGCGACCCGGGTGTTTGGGCTCAGGTTCGGGTCTGGGTCCGGACACGGGTGCAAAATCCTTGAATTCAAACTTTTGGGTGCACCCATATACTAGTTTCACATTTGACCCGATATTGGGTCTGGCTTCAGGTTAGACACTGCATGACTCTGGGTCCGGTCCAAACGGGTCCGGGTGCATGCATGCAGTGGACCTGGACCCAAACCTTTTGGACCCGGGTCCTCTGGGTCCAGTAGAAGTGCATACAATAGGATACAAAAATCCGCATGCTGCGTGAAAGTATAGTAACTCATACGGCTTCGATCAGCTCCTAGGATTTGCACACATTTTTTTTCTGTGCGCAGGTTCAAACATAAAACTGCTATAAATTACGCGTTAGAGTAGTGATATAAAAAACAATAATTACTCCCTCAGAGATTCGGGGACTTAATAGCTCCAAAATATTTTCATTATTTCGCGCGTGAAGTTAAAATTATAAAGACAATACAAATACAAATTCTTAACTTTGGAATAAATTTGTACGTGCAAAAGCTTTTAATAAATAACTAAATAATTATTTTCGTAAGCATTTGATTTGCCTTTCAGAGATTGCGTCGCGTGCTCTCAGCTACGTTTTGAAATGGTTTTCTAATGGTTGCAAAAGTGTTACATAGTATAGTCAAGATCGGTTTTTATGTAAAAATGTAAAATAAATCACGTGAACCACTAACTGTGTGCATTAATTTAATGTATTAAGTCGTGGCACGGTTGTATTTAATTCTTTGCTAGAAGACTAACAGTAAGATTTTATGCAAGAGGATTATATATTAAAATGTTACGTTCGGTTATGGTTTACGTATGGGTGTATGGTTAATAAATGATTGGAGTCTGTGGTTACGTATAACCGTAGCGTAATCGTATAGTTGATGGTACTTTATTATATAGATAGTTTGGTTGGTTGGTTCTCGCTGTGGCTGTGAGAGGCACAGTAGTTAGAAAGAAGTTAGACTTCTATGTTTGACTCTCTGATTGATACTGCCGAGTGCCTCCGTGTACAATACGAAGCACAGCTCGGATTCTCATTACATGTTTATCTGTTTACATTACTCATATCCTATGTATCATCATTCATACGTACTACTATTATGACGTATGTAAATCACGTTATAACACACCGCCTCTTCCTTCTGAGAAGCGGCGTACATACCTAACGCTTACTAATAGTACGGACTAACTACACTATAGTGTGGCGACGTGGAAGGAGAAATAAAGCTGATTCGACTCTATTTCTCCTCCATTGCTCGTCTACACAATTTAACATTGACATTCATCCTGCATATAATCATATAGTATTTTCATTTATTAATTTCATTATTTCCTATTCACTTGTGCTCCCAAAATATTCAAGTTATAATTTCAATTTCAACATCAATTCTCATCGTACAAAGGTGAGTAATATATCAAAAAATTCCTAATTATCTACTCTATCTGATACTAACATTAGTTAAGTGATTACAATTAAAGTGCTAAATATAATTAACTAAAATAGACGTTTTTACTACAATTATCTGTAAATATAGTTACTGCTTGTGTTTTGTAGATTTTTGTTAGTTTTAGTTCGCAAGTTGGTTGACAATGGATCCATACAGCAGTAGAACGTCCGTGTCGGGGTCCAGCGGGTATCCCGCACTCACCCGGGCTCCCTGGACTTCATGCGGCGGGTTTTGAATTAACAAATAGGTACATGCAATATATCATTTGAATCCTAATTAAATGGACATTTAACCTAATTACATCCTTTAATTAACTAATTATAATTAAAATTAATTACAATAAAATCATAATGACATTATTTTAATAAAATCTGTTCTCCGTGGAGTTTTGATTTTGTTTTTTAGGACCTGACCTGAGAGGACGACGGACCAGGGTGGCCAGACCCAGTTAACCGACATCAGGGGGGGAATTTCGGCAATTCCACTTTACACAGGTAAAAATACTACTATATTAATATCAAAGTGAAAGTCTGGTTACACGTATAGTAAAATTAAATGAGTACATTTATAATTATAATTAAATTTCATAAAGTTAATCAATGTATTCCGTTGTGGAAGTTTTGATTGTCTGTTTCAGCCCATCAAGAACGAAAACAGCAATTGTGAGTAAACTAAAACAACAAAAATTACATATATTAAAAAATCTACATATTTCATGGTTTATATTACACAGTATTGGTGAATGACAAATATTTGACAAATTAATCCCGAATTTTCTTTTTATCCCTAATGCATATATCGTAGCAATCGAATAGTGGTGCCTCGTCCCTCAGAAGGTCGTTGCTCAGCGGGGCGTGTGGGCACCCCGCCGAGGCCGGGTTTTACGGGGTCACATTCAAAATTTAAAGATTAATTAGTGATTTCAAAAGCTTAGCCTATAGATAGGTAACTGGTGGCTGATTAAAATTTCTATAACGTATATTGTAAAAATAGTTAGTATGCTTGTCTTGAGCTACTATAATTCGAAAAATAATTAGCAGAATGAAATTGACCTTGATAAATTATGAAAAATTAAAGAAATATGTGGAAATCATTTAACTAAATTCGATGGGTTTTGAGAAAAAACGCTCTATCCGAGCTTCTCGTAAATTTCCAAAACTTATTGTAGGTCAGCACTCACATATGGTTTAGTGTTAAAGGTCACCTGCTGATGAGGTGTCAAAACTAGACATTCACACAATATTAACAGAGAAAATTAGATTAGTGATTTGTGTGATAAAGTTTTAATAAATAAACTACCTAATTATGTGGCAAAAAGATCAAATGAGGACAATTTTCGTTAGTTTCTGCCTCGACTAAAAATTTCTTATAAAAATATTACGATTTATATTAACAAATTAGAGTGGTTTATCGAGTCAAGCAGTCAGCGCGGAAAAGGCTAACCTTCCGCACGCACACCCAGCCTTGCTCGACTAGTCTATTCCCTGTTTATGGGGCCGACGTTTTCGAATTGTCACGAAACTTGTCATTTAGGGGATGAGGTTTGGCCCTACAGTGCCTAGTCATAGAGACCTAGCAGGCCCCTTGGCATACTTGTTAGTGTGGTTGGGTCGCTGCCTCGGATAATAAGTACAAAGTTGCACTTACTGTTAGTTTGATTTCACTGCTAATATGCACTTGTAGGAAAAGAAAGAATTTTCAAAAATTTAATAAATAGTTATGGCCTAGCCACAGTTTCGAGACCTTAACTGACGAAAATTGTTCCTATTTAGTATATTGCTATCCTGTAACGTGTCGAGTAAACTATGATTTTTGGAGCCTTTAGGCCTACCAGGTTTACGTTTAGGTTGATTTAGAGTTGATTCAGCGTCGAATTGATGGCTTGTCAGTGTAGTTGAGTTCTCCGGATATAGAGTTGGTGGTTGACTGTAGTGGTAGGAAAACAGCGATGGTATGGGCGCTGGAGGAGTTAGTGTAGGGGGTCCTAAGTCTTGAATCCAGGACGGGCCCAACTCTATAGGCGTGTGGGATGGTCCTAATATAGGAGCCTCCTTGTCTGTAGGGTTTAGTCTGTTATTACTGTCATCTGTTTCCAATGATGGTTTAGCTGACTTTTTAGGAGGAATAAATACTCCCCTCCTCACATAAAAAGGTCGTAACAGCCATGCATTCACATTAAACTGAATTAGTTTGTTCTTCGATCGTCCTTCTAGTTTGTAGACATTTTTCCCTACATCTTCTATGATAATAAAACGGCCATGGTAAATAGGTAATAGTTTCTTGGAGGTTCCTTTTTCCCTCTGTTTGTTTCGTAATAGTACAAGGTCACCCACTTCAAACGTGGACTCCCGTCTTGTGAGATTAAATCTTTTTGCCCATGCGGCTCTAGCATTCGCGATTGCTATTCGTGCCATTTCTCTTGCCCCTCGAGAACGTTGGTGGGTGTCGATAGTGACAGCCTCGGCTAAATTGGGCAGTTCGGTGTCCACGGGAAGTGTGACCTCTTCTTCATAGAGCATAAAATATGGAGTGTGATTGGTAGTGGAATGTACTGAGGTATTGAGTGAAAAAGTTATAGCGTCAATTTAATATCCCAATCCCGCGGGTTAGTAGAGATGTAACACCTCACTATCTCCAAGATGACATCATGGGTCGCTTCAACGGCCCCGTTTGTCCTTGCCATATAGGGACCAGAAGTTAGATGCGTAGTACCAAGAATTTGATTTAATTCCAATAAGGTCCAATTTATAAATGACCCGCTATTGTCTGTTTGAATAATTTGGGGTACTCCGAATCTGTACACTATATTTCTTATAATAAATTCTGTTGTAGTTGAGGCATTGCAGTCTGATTAAGTATTTAGATAAGTAACATACTGCCGTGAGTATGTACTGATTTCCTTTTGTTGATTTTAAGAAAGGGCCAGCGAAGTCAATTTGTACTCGCTCGAAAATTTTGGTGGGTATTTCAATACATTTAAAAAGCCCGACTGGTTTCATGCGTTGCACTTTCGATGTTTGGCATGGTTCGCACTCCTGGACATATTTCTTAACGTCAGTCCTCATCTTGGGCCAGTACGCCCGTTGTCGAATTTTATGCAGAGTTTTTCGCACTCCTAAGTGCCCTCCTCCTGTTACTGCTGAGTGTAGTTCTTTTAACATATGATCTCTGAGTGTATTAGGTATTACTGTTAACACTCTTGGTCCCATCGGGTCGAAATTTCTGACATATATACCGTTAATCAGTAGATAATTTTCCAACTGGGAACTTCGGGTTGTCTCAATTCGATGCATAATAGCAGCTTATTTTGGATCTGTAAGTTGTTGAGTTCGAAACTGTGGTTTGTTGGGTGATGTGTTAATGGTCCAAATAGATAGGTCTTGGTCAGTTGTGCTTGCTCTTGATAGCAAGTCTGGGAGAAAATTTAGCTTTCCGGCTAAGTGTTTTAAATTTATGATATTGAATTCGCCTAAAATCATGGCTTGCCAAAATAGCTTCGGGCTCATTGGAATTGTCTTTGACGTTAACAGTGAGGGTAGTGTGGAGTTATCGGTTTCAATAGTGATGAAAATTCCCTTTAAAAACTGTGATTATCGCCTAAGGGCCCAACAGATTCCTTTCATCTCTAATATGGGGACTTGGTAGTTTTGCATAGCAGGGGTAAGGGCCTTGCTAATGCAGGCCACTATCTTTTCCATGGGTTTACCATCTACCATATGAGTTTGAAAAAGTGTGGCTCCTAAGCCTCGGGTAGAAGCATCGGTGCGTAGAGTTGTTGGTAGAGTAGGGTCTTAGTGGGCCTGTATAGGGGCGGTGGTTAGGGCTAGTTTTAGTTGCTCAAAGGCTTTTTGACATTCTTGTGTCCATTCCCATTTCACGTTCTTGCATAAAAGATGATTTAATGGTCTGGCAATTGCTGCTAGATTTTCGATAAACGTGGAGTAGAAATTTATACTCTCAATAAATGATTAAAGTGATTTTACTCTAGTTGGGGGTTTTATTTTCCTTATTGGGTCAACTAGCTCTGGACTTGGTCTTCTTCCATTTATGTCGATGAGAAATCCGAGGATTTCTATCTCGCCGTAACCAAGTCGGCATTTTGAGGGCTTGAGCCTCATTATTGTCAATCATTTTTTGATATACTTTTTCCAAATAGCTAATGTTTTCATCTACAGTCTCTGTTGGCGCTATGATGTCATCCAGGTAATGTAACACCTTGTTATACTGGAGATCCCCGAGTATATTAATCATCATTCTACTATAAAATAAAGAAGCTCCTTGCAGACCAAAACTAAAGTTGTTGCACTCGTACATGCCGTTGCGTGTCGAGAAGGCTGTATATGGTATGCTTTCTTCATCAAGTAAAATCTGGTTATACCCAGCTTGCATGTCTAACGCGGAGAAAACTTTTTTCCCCCTAAATCTATGGATTATGTCTTGAATTAGTGGTAACGGAAAATTTTGTTTCTTAGTTTGAGCATTCAATTTCCTATAGTCACAGACCAGCCTGTACTGGCGTTTGTTTGGGTCTGGACTCTTCTTGTTGACTAAAAATGATGGACTGCACCATTCAGAGTTGGATTCCCTAATTGTTCCATCTGCTAGTTGTTCTGTAACTTGTCTAGCTATCTCCAGGTGTTGACTTTCTGACTGTGGGTGGTGTCTGAGCTGAAATGGTGTGTGGTCGGTTTATTCAATCTTATATCTTTCGTGTGGGTATGCTCTAAGTGGGGTTTTGCTAAACATAAAAGCTTTTTGAAATTTCTTTACTGATTTGCGGTATTTCCGCAGATTTTTGGGACTAAGTTTTGGGTCAAACGCTACTTTATCCACTTCCCGTTCCAAGTCTTCTCCGTCGTACGTAGGGAAAGTTGGTTGTGTTACCGTAATGCTATTGATTACTCAAACCTGTGTTTCTTCGTCATTGGTTAATTGGGCGGTGGCAATACGAGCTCTTGCTGGAATGACTATAGTTTCTTCTGTGGGGTTTATGGCATGGATAAATTTCGTTTCATGCGACATAATGAAATCAGGTATTATTAATTCTTTAAATTTTCTATAGCCTAATGATAGGGCTTCAAATGTTAAATTCTTTACTTCTTGTTTATGGTACATGCAATAAATTGGGATATCCAGCGCCTGATAGGGTTCTACGGTTATCTTGTTTGTAGCACGGATTCTGAGAGTTGCGGTTGTCTGTTTCCTCCTCTGGAGTTAGAGGGCTCCGTTATTTGTTTGAATAGTTTGTGCTGCAGTCTCATGAGTATTTTGTTGCGATGAATTGGCTTGATCAGTGCCTCGCATTGACTTGTGACTTTTTGTCGTTTTTTAGTTCTAGGTGCTAGGGCTTGAGTTCCCTTGACACCGTGGTGGTTGCTGTTGACTGTGGGTTTGGTAAGTCGTTCGTATTGTGCACGAAACGGACGGCTTTCCTCTTCTCGTAGTCATTTTGGTGCTTCCAAAAAATTCTGACGACATTGTCATATTTTTATTATCTATGACGACCTCATATCTTGACATAAAGTCTTCGCCAAGTACAATTTGGTGACCTGCGTTGGGTACAACTATAAATTCATGTGGGATTTTATGATTGTTAATGTCTAATGTTATGGTCGTTTCCCCTAAGTTGTGGATTCTATTTCCACCGAAATCGGTGACTGTTATGTTGTGGTGCCTTATGGGTGTGGCATCTAAGTGTTTTATATCGTCTTCGTTTACGACACTGATCCAAGCGCCGGTATCGATAAACATTTGGATGGGAGATGTCTTGGCATTTCCTGTAATATTTAGTTGTTGAACAGATTTACCCATGTTTTGGTTAGAAATAGCTGGGCTGTTGGGTTGTGTTGTGAGTTGGTTAGCTTTTTCTGTTTGGGATTGCAACAAAGTAAATCGGTTGGATGTTGAAACATCCGGTGGCCTGTGGTTTGATACAGAGCGATTTGGCCTTATCGCTCTATTTCCTAGTTTAAAGAATGTTGATTTGGCAAGTTATTGGTAATGGCCTGTGGATTGTTGTGTTGTTGGTTAGGAATAAAATTGCAATTGTTTTGATTTTGTCTTGCATTGGGATGTACATACCGTGGTATGAAATTCTTGCCTAATTAACAGATTTGCGGCTGGGTTTAGGATAATGCTATAGCTGGGATTCCTCTGTTGGTTTGGGAATTGCATTCTTTGGGCTTTGTTTTGGTTAAAGCTTAGATTTCGTTGTGGGAATCTTTGCTGTTGAGCGTTTTGTTGTTGAATGTTTTGTTGTTGAATGTTTTGTTGTTGAATGTTTTGTGGGCAGCGTCGAGCCTCATGACTCAGTTTGTTGCAAATATTGCATCGTACATTTCGCCAATCAATGGGCTGACGTGTTCCCTGTTGGCCTAATGGGTTAGACTTTGGGACTGGGTGGGGTTGATGACGTGTTTGGTGGTGAGCTGTCAGTTGTTCTACCTTCGCTGAAAGTTCGGCGATTTTCTCGAGCAATACATCATTGCTCGATGTTGTTATGACCTGAATTTTCTCTTGCCTTATAAGAAATGGGCCTGTTACAACTTTGCCGTCATACGTTCTAAGTAGTTTTTTCAACTCCTCTATAGTTGTGGGTTGGGTCTGTGTTAAGACGTAATTTTTTACCTTCTCGCTAAGGTTTTGCAAGATGTGAGTTAGCAAAATATTGTCGTTCAGTTGACTGTCAGTTGCGTTAGCCAAAAATCTATAAATGAATGTTGTTGCAGGCTCGTCTAGGTTCTGCTTCTGGCCTAAAATCTCGGCGTGACCGTAAGTCGGGTTGGCAAAAATGGGACAGTCGGTTTTGATTTGTGCAAAAATGGCAGGGAATTCTGTAGTGTCATCCGTCATGATAGTTCGATTTGCCTTCATCTAATTTTGGATTAGTAACCTTATGCTGTAGATGCTTCTTTGGTATCTGTTTTCCTAGCTTATGCAGTGTTATCCAATTGGTGAAATCAGTTATGAATTCTTCAAATGCTTTTGTGTATATTGCTACATGCTCGTAGGTTGGGTCGGGCAACGCCGGAGCTTTGAGCGTTGACATAATTTCGTCTGTTTCGATGATATATGCTTCGCCAAAGATTCTAAAATAGCCTGCTCCAAGATTGTACTTTAATTGTTCAAACAATTCTCTGTTTTCTTCTCGTATTCTAGCCTTTTCAAGATCGTTGTCGGAGGGTTCTCTTTTGGGCTCTTTGGTTTTGAGCTTGCCTACTATGGGACTTTTGTCGAGGCGTTTACGCTTCTTTGAATTTTCGGATTCTAACTCAGCTAACTGTTTAACCTTATCTGTATGGATTCTAGCTTCATCTAACGGGTGCCCAGAGTTTATTATAGAATTTTGACTTACAGTTTGGTCAATGTTTTGCGTGGGTGTGGTTCGGTCAGCCAGCAGGTCAGGGTGGGTTGAGTTAAAAGACATTCCCTGTAGTTGTTCGGAAATTTCCAATTCCTGCTGCAGAGATATGTTCACGTATTCCACCTGTAGTAGCTGTTTCTCCGGTGATGACTCCTCCGACTCGGAGTAAAAACCTCTGGGTGGTAGCTGGACTTCTTTAAAATCCTTTGGGAGGATAGAAGTTTCCTCAATTTCTTGGGAGGATGGTTGGGACGACGTAAATGTAGAGTCCGCTGCTGTTAAGTAGCTGTCACTGTAATCGTGTTGATTGTCTTCGATTTCGTTGATTTTGTCATTCAATGTGGCCACAATACGTTCCAGCTGTGTTGGTGGCGAGACGAGTTGTGTCGGTGTTTTGGCTAGTGGATAGTTTAAGTACCAGTATTGTATTCGGTACTTGTCTCGCTGCCAGTATTCTTCCGCGATAAATTCGTTAAATTGAAAAAATTCTAGTCGTAGGGTTTGCGGGTCGACGCAGGAGTAAACTTTTATTCTTTCGCCTGGTTTTTCTGTTCTTTGTTCGAACCCTTCGTCTATGTAGGCGTTGTCTGCGTTTGTTATTTTCGTATAGCTCGATATGTCGGTTTCCGGGTATGCTTGTTGAAATTTAGCCCGTGTGTACTCTACTGTTGTGGCTGGTGTTTCGTCTTTACTAAGATATTGGACCGTGAAACGGCTACCGTCGAAATTTGAGTACACTTTGCCCCTGTATTGTCCGTGGTCTGCGGTTGTCACCGATTTTTTAACTTCACTTCTGGGTTGAGTTTTAGTAACTGTGTTTGTGCCTTGTGAGTCTTTATTGGGTTTCCCAAAAATCTTTTTCATTCCGCGCGATGTTTGCGTTTAACTGTTTTGGGTGTGGCTTGGGCCAGTCTAGGAGCCTAAAAATCCTTGGGAGTAGACGGACTGTCTATCTTCGTCAAATTTTCTTTACCAATAAGTCAACCTTGTTAGGGCTGGTTATCAGTTTTATTAATTTGACAGGTAAATGCAAACAGTAACAATATGGTTAGTATTGAAATGTTTGATTTGTTTAGACGGGAATTTACTCAATACTTTTATTACCTTGTCCAGAAGGATAAAATAGGTAAGTACGAGGTTTCTACAGATTTGAGATTGAACTTTAACAATTCTGACAATCTTCCTAGTACTAAAAACTCAGATAATTGTGACCAAGCTTGGCTTGGTTGGTTTTTTGGGGCTCGTTGTCTCTAACAACTAAGTTAAAGCCCGCAACCTGTCACCAGTGTTACGTTCAGTTATGGTTTACATATGGGTGTATGGTTAATAAATGATTGGAGTCTGTGGTTACGTATAACCGTAGCGTAATCGTATAGTTGATGGTACTTTACTATATAGATAGTTTGGTTGGTTGGTTCTCGCTGTGGCTGTGAGAGGCACAGTAGTTAGAAAGAAGTTAGACTTCTATGTTTGACTCTCTGATTGATACTGCCGAGTGCCTCCGTGTACAACACGAAGCACAGCTCGGATTCTCATTACATGTTTATCTGTTTACATTACTCATATCCTATGTATCATCATTCATTCGTACTACTATTATGACGTATGTAAATCACGTCATAACAAAAATACTTCTAGGCATGGCTATTTTATTCTTGTCAAGTCAAAGAAGCTGTGAAATAACCTTATAGCTTGGCTTGTCCTTGATCCGTCAGTTTGACCCGGTGAAACTAGAACGTACCCAAGGAGAGTATAATAGAAGGTGGGTTCCTTCTAGCAATGCAAGGAAGGGGATCGGCTCCTCTTTATGGTGACGTTTTTTGTTAATATCAATGTTTTGCTCCCTCGAGCAGGAGTGTGTGAGTGAACGTGCAAACTACCACAAGCGTCAACTTTTAACCAATAAGATAGTACTTTTTGCAGCTGCTATGCTATGACTTCACAGCACAGGGTAAACTAGCTAATAATTTGAACGAGATCTATTTTTTTTTTGAATTTATTTTGTTATTTTAACATTTAACTTTTAACAAATTGATTAGATTTGACCACTTATATTAAGGCATATTAAAAGAATTCTGTTCTTCGCACCTTGATCATAGACCGCACCTTATATTATTATTCCAGATTTTTTCATTATCTGTACTTGAAATAGTTAGCTTATTGAAGTCTGTATTAAAGCTGCAATATATCGGCTGCAGTGCTGTAAATTGTTATTATTGTTTTATTATTGTTATAAGTTTGTTAACATTAAAAATCTAGTTTTTTATTGTTATTGTAAAGTCAATGTTAAAAAAGTACACAAAATGAACAATTTGCAGCACAGATCGGCTGCTTCCATGAAGCACAAACTTCTCACTTCTCTGACCATAACCACTTGTACTTTAGAATAAGAAACTATTAGTGGAAAGTTTGATCAATTAAATTGACTATATGCTGGGATGTCAAAAAGTTAAGTTGTGATTACTGCAGATATTGGATCTAAGAGAACGAATGACCGAAGTCAAAGTGAATTAAAATGTACTGCAGTTCCGAATGTGTTTTTGTTTCGACTTAAAAAATTAAAAACAGCGACCGTGAGCCAAGAAAAGAAAAAGGAACAAGAACAAACCATTACAAATAGTTATCACTATTTGTGATTATTCTCAATTTACTATTGTTTCCTACTTGAGCATCTGAGCGAGTTTTCCTAATCTCTTTTATTTGTTGGTTCTTGTTTCTTTTTCCTACTCTTGGCTCACGGTCGTTGTTTTAAATTTTTTTAGTCGAAACAAAAACACATTCGGAACGGTAAACTGCAGTACATTTCAACTATTTGATTCTGGGTAACATTAGTAATGTGTGTTTGAAGTCACTCTTATCTTGTAATCACTACAGACAAAATGAAAGGAACACACTGTCTGTGGCTGTTGTCGTTTCCATTTAACAACCTACAACCCATCAGTTGCTAATTTCAGGATCTTTAGGAAAACTATGAAACACAAGACCATTTCCACGTTCCTTCTTTGCATTATATTTTAAATGAATTTGTACACTCAGCAATAACACAAACTAGACCCATTTTATTATCTTAATTAATTATTTATAGCTAAGTAACTATTAAAACACACGAGAGCCTAGTTAAGCCGGTTGAGGATGCAGTGTTGTGCAAACTTAGCGCTCAACTGATATCAACCCGTGACGTCACGCATTTTTTTAAGATATACTTGAAACCCCATGGGAACTTTAGCATTGCGATGGAACCCACCTCCTAGTATTGTATTCTCCTTAAACGTACCCAAGAAAATAAACAGACGCGGCAAAGACGATATTTTTGTCTAGTTTTTCACTGTGAATAAGTAGATTCACCGTCAAATTAGTTTTAGTTTAAGAAAACATTAAACTTTTTTTGTTTTTTATTATAGGAGTATTTAAATGTTGTTGCAGGTTTAAGTAAACCATGCTTAACCTCCGAGAATAAATACTTAATCCCTTCGGGTGTTTAGACTTTCAGAAAAGAATTAAATATCTGACGTTGCACACACTAACTCATACAAATGTACTTTGAATTAAAAACAATGTATCAATTCTGCGCTTGCATAATACAGAAGCGAACAACATACATTTAGTATAATTTTATTTTAGTGCTCATTATTATATTATTTAAAAAAAGCTAAAGCATTATGTCCTTGATTACCTTTAGCAATACATTTAGAAGTCTTATTAATACTTGAACCCGGGTCCAAAGGGTTCGGGTCCAGGTATGGGTTCAGGAACGGGTTCAATTACGGGTCCGGTGCGGGTCCGGACCTGGGTTCAAGAAATGATGTACATAGTGGCTGCGGGTCCACGAAAATTTAAACCCATGAATTCGGGTCCGGGTCCGGGTCTAGATTCAAATTTGAATGCGCCCATGATATGGGTCTGGGTGTGGGTGCGGGTCCACTGTTTTCGGACCCAATCGGAGCACTAGGCTTAGAGGGAGTTTTCTCCTTACTTGGATCGTGACTCAAGTTGAGATAGGGATTTGGAGTAACGGGAGTGGAGTAGTTTGGGGCGAGGAGATGATGTTAGTTCACAGGTATGTATATCTAACATACATAGGCATACAGCAACTCTTCCCGTATCCGGATTAATTGGCAACAGACCCCTTCCGGATACGAAAATATCCTGATATGGGAGGTTTTTACAATGAAATGAACCAAATCAACAATTCCCACTGCCACTTTCTCAGAAGTAGGTAATCACATTTATCAGGCAAAAAGAGAAATACTCAGTTTTTGGTTTTAAAAAATGATTGACATTAGATCGGTTTAATTTGCTTTGGTACTGGTTAGCTTGTCCCCTACCCAATTACTGCTACGTAATAAAAGAAGTTTACTTGTGCCGTCGTAATGGCACCACTGTAGCTAGCGCGTTATGCAGCGACACCACTCTCACAAAATATTTTCAAACCTAGTCCACTATTACCTGGGACCACTCGTTTCTGCACGTACAACCTTCATCCGATTCAACCTGTAACAAATCGTCCTTAGACAACTTGTAATCGTACCATACAAGTTTCCACTATTAGTACCCGTACTGCTTGTACCCGTACCACTCGTATCAATACGACTGGCATCGAGACCAAGCGTGACAAGCATTGCAGTACAAAAAGCGTACCCACGAGCACCTTAATTCTCAAGCATAACAACATAAGAGTAGTAAGAAGTGACCCTGTTTCGAGCTCTTGAATGCCCGCTGGCTTGAATAAATTACCGAGTTTGAATAAATTGAATCTCCCCCTTTTCATTTGAGGCTGTGAGCTTCCCTTTTACTTGCGATGCTGCAGATGCGTATGTTAGCCGTCCGTATAATGTATTGTAGGTTTAAAGGCAAACGTTTTTATTTATAACGACTACTTGTATGTAGGTAATTTTAAGCGCTGGATATGACTTTCAAATCGTTCTCTAAACGTTTTTTTCGGTACGTGACTAAATAAAATACGGCGTATTCAAGACAAAACGTTTTTTTTGCAGGTACTTATACTAAATAAAACGTTTTCAAACTCGTATGTATTTATTACTTCATCAGTAGGTATTGTGCCTTTGATCTGATAGCATCTCCAATAAAATACACAAAATTAATTATTATAAAATAATGGCTGAAATAAAAAGGTCGTATTTAAACCAGAGGCTAACGGGTTCGTATTCTGGAATTTCAGGGTTCTTAAAAAATCGTAAGAAATGGAAAGACAAAAAGGTTGTTGAGGATGAGCTTCGTAAATTAAATTCGTATTCTTTGCATAAGGATATCAGACACAAATTTAAGCGTCGACCAATAATGGTTCATTTAATAAATGAAACATGGAGTTCAGATTTGAAAGAAATATCTCCAATTGCGGAATATAACAACTGTAATACATTTGTATTAATAGTTATTGACAATTTTAGCAAAAAGGCATATACGCGGCTATTAAAAAGTAAATCATCAGCGCATATGATTGCCGCGTTCAAATCAGTGTTTCGTAAAGCAAAAGCAAAGCCGTTTATGCTATTTACCGACCGTGGATTAGAATACAGAAGCAGTGCGTTTCAGACATTTTTAAAAGAAAATAATGTAACTTTATACCATGTGTACAGCTACATTAAAGCTGCCTTCGCGGAGCGATTTATTCGCACATTATTTACAAAATTAGAACGCTACATGACTGAGAAAGGAACTAAAAAAATAGATGATAAAATAGGGCAATTTACAACAAATTATAACAACACATACCAAAGAATTATAAAAAAAGCGCCGAATTCTGTTACAAAACAGGATAAATATGAAATATGGAGTGAAATGTTTAAAACTCATATTGCAGAAAAGCAGTTGCCCCGAAAACCACCACGATTTAAAGTCAATGATATTGTAAGAATTATCAGAAGCAAATTGGAATTTGAAAAAGGTCTTTCTAATACAATAGTAAATGTAAATACGTAATAAAAGTAATGTACTAGGTTGATTTTAATTCAGTAATTATTTGATTGCGGGGTAGGTTACAAAGAAAATTGGACTCGAGAATTGTTCCGTGTCACAAAAGTTCAGAACACTTGGCCTTGGACCTACCTTTTGGCTGACTTAAATAACGAAAGCATAACTGGACAATTTTATGGTTTTGAGCTAAACCTTGTAGAGGCTGCATCGTCATGAGTGTTGTGCCAGGGATACAAAGAGGTATGCTTAATCCTCAAAGCGTGTTTTTGACACTAAGTAGTGAATTAAGTAAATTTGAGTTTCCCCAAAACACCAGTGCTAACTTTATGTGTTCATTTTCAAGCCCACTGACATTTCCTCGAGGAGAATATAATGTCGGATTGGTTGAGTTTAGGTACACACCACAAAAGCGAACATACAATGTAAAAGAAAATAAAACTTTAAAAGTACAAAGCAAGCCAGTAATAAAATATAAAAGAATAATTGGAGCCGAACCAGTGGGGCCGTTGTACCCTGGATTTAAAATGCCAAAAGTAACGCGCTATTCGTTTGTTAAATCAAAACAAAAGTTAATGGAATTTTATACTGAATTTAATACTATTATGAAGCAACGAAATGCCCCAATACGAGTATCATACACAGGAGATCTTAAGCCAATACAAAAAGCGCTGACAACTCTGCTTATAACAATTAAGGATAAACCGGGTGCATTTGTACATGTACCGGAAAGCTTGGCTAAAATATATGGATTTCGTCGTCGACAGTTTGGAATTGGTTCTTTTGCGGCTCAGGAAATGATAGATCAGAATTATTTTGACACGTTTCCAATGGGGTTAGACCTAACTGTTGCTTTAATTGAACCGCAATACAATGAGAATCGTATAACAGTGGATCAGCATATAGAGACGCTGCATCACGTTGAAAAGCTACAAGATAATAATTATTTACATTTTTTTAATAAATTTAATATCAAAATGCAAACAGCAGGCTATCCATTAGTGATTGAATTTTCAAATGATAACAAATGCAAGCTGACAATGGGAAGCTACAAAGATTTAAAAGAAGAATTTGTCATAATGCCAGAAGAATTAATTAAATGTATGGGATTTACTAAAAACGTATTTAAAGTAGGTACGTATATATCAGAAATTCCTTTTAATGAACTGGAATTTGCCAAAATACATAGATGCAAACACAGTCCTTTGGATCAGATTTTCCACGAGTACATCATTGCACTATTGGATGTATGAACCAACAACAATGAATGTAACGGATGTTATAAACTTTTTAAATGATACATTCACAATGCAGAAAATGACAGACTACGAAATTAAATTTGAAATTCAAAATGGACAAATTTTTGTTGACAATTTACCTAAAAATGTAATAATTACACTCCCTAAACGATTAGAAAACTATTTTGGGATTCCAGAAAATACTAAATTCACTAAAGATACTCGGGTGAACGTTGGATGGGAAGTTGTACAGGAAGAAAAAGAAAAAGAATACATTGAAAAGGACAGCGATGAATTTATTTCCAAAACACTAAAGCCTGGAAAAAGAATGTTAATAACAGCTAACATTATTGAAAATCAAGTCTATGGTAGACACGTGTTGCCGTTAATTCGAAGTATTGATTTAAGTAATGAGTATTTAAGCGAAAAACAACATGAATTCCAGCCAGTTATCTATCTTCCGCTATCAAGTCAACACATACACCAAATTCGCGTCATATTAGTCGATAAATATAACCGAGAATTAAATTTTGGAGACACTGAAACAATTCTAAAATTGCATTTCAAGCCCATTGCGTGAATAATTTTACTTTATAAAAAATAAAATGCGTCAAATCGATTGCGACGATGAAGCGTGTATTTTAGAAGATTCTGCTCACAATCAAATTGGTGGTGGCAGTAGTGAGACATCATTTCTTGCTGGCAGAAGTAGCGGATTAGGCCCTGAAGAAAGTTCCTATTTAATCCCTTTAAAATCATCGCCTTGGAACGTACGAGCAACTAAAAGAAAAAAACGAGTACAAAAAGGCAGAGGAATATCAATAAAAAGAGTACAGAAAAGTGGGAGACGGATTAAAAGAAAACGCCTTCAAAGAAAGCAATTAGGAGGAGGTCGTCGTCGGGGACGCAAACGAGTTCAAAAAGGAGGCGGAGCTAAAAATAGGAAGTGCGTTAAACGCAAATAAAAGAAAAAATGGATATTAATTCTGTTTTTGACGAAGCTCCTTCAATTTACGAAGGGTCTCAACAATTTTTGCGTAGTGAATTAAATCTTTTTGAGTTGCCACCCACTGACGTAAGCACATTAGTTAGTACAGACTACATTGAATGCTATCCAGTCATTTCGATAAAAGAAAGCCACAATCCACTTGAATTCCAATCAATTAACGACCAAACTGGATACCTGGATGTTGCAAACTCATTTTTATCAATAACATGTCGGGTTGTAAAGCAAGACGGTAGCAATTGTGCGCAGACTGACGTTGTGGCGCCTTCAAATTTGTTTTTTCAAACGATGTGGAGCAATTTAGAAGTATATGTTAATGGTCAACTTGTTTATGACTCATCGAACTTTTATGGCTACAGTTCATATTTGCAAAGACTTTTAGCTACGAGCCTATTGGAGAAACAGAATCAATTATTAGATGAATTCTATATTCCAAATACCACACAAGACGAGTTCAAGGCTACTGACTAAGGATTTAAAAAGAGATACGAAGCTACACAATTATCAAAACAGTTTTGCATGACTGGAAAACTTCTCGCAAATATTTTTATGCAAACACGATACTTTCCTGCTGGGACGGAACTTAGAATTGTTCTTAAACGCCAATCTCCCGAGTTCTGCCTTGATTCTGAAATCAGTTCTCTTGAAGGATTTAATGGGACGCCATATAAGTACATAATTGATGATGCAACGTTCTACATACCTAAAATTGTCGTGTCGAAGGAAATTATAGATAAGCATAGAAGCCAGCTCTCTGCAAATAAAACCTTTAAATATCCTACAAACCAAGTTGAAATAAAAACATTTACAATAGCTTCGGGGCTTTCTTCAATTACAACGGATTCTATTCTACTTGGAAAAATTCCAAAAATTCTTGTTATAGGTTTTGTGAGTAGCGAAGCATTCTGTGGAAGTATAAAAAAATCTCCGTTTAATTTTTCACATCACAACCTTCAAGAATTGAGTTTCACGTGGAATGGAGAAAATATAGAACACAGAATATTGCATTTTAATTTTACTACAAGTACAAATGCAGGCGCCGACAACTTTTTACTCGGACTTAGAACTTTGCGCAAGACTGCTGCAAACGAGTTACTTGGGAACGGTCTAAACCGATTTAATTACGCCAATGGTGAGTACATATTGCTAACATTATATTTATTATTTTCTGTCATATGAAAATTGTTTAGTTTGGAATTTATTAAATAATTTAAATCAAATTATTTTTGTTTCTGTTTAGGATGTGTTCTCACAGCTATCGAACTTTTACCAAACAGTAGCAATGCAATGTGCGTGAACCGAAAAGGACAAATAAAAATTGCAGTTCGTTTTAGATCACCGTTGGCAGCAGTAACAAATTGCATTATTTACGCGAGTTATCAATCAATAATTGAAATTGATAAAAATAAACGAATTATATTTGACCGTTAAAAGATGAACACCAGCGCGATCGAAGAAGCATTTAAAATTCTTTTTACTAATGGTAATATAAATATTTCTTACTACGTGTGTGCAGCCGATATGGTATTTGAAACTGTAAAATTTGAAAAATTTCCAATTGCGCTTGTTGTAAATACAGATGTTAACGAATTATCTGGTAAACATTGGTTGGCTTTCTTTATAACGTCTCCTACTGACTGTTTCTATTTTGATTCTTATGGTAATGACATTTCAAAATATCGGAACGTGCAAAAACCAGTATCTAATATTATTAAAGAAAATTGTGCTGTGTTACAGTCAGCTAATTTTTATTGTTGTGGACAGTTTTGTATATACTTTCTATTTTGTATGGCAATAAATATTAGTTATAGCAACATATTAAAAAGTTTTACACCTTATACTCGTACTAATGACCGTAAAGTTAAAGCATTTGTAAATAGAATACCGCTGTTTCATCCTCATTCGTTATACAATCAAAAACCTAATTGCGCAATGACAAATAGTTGTAAATGTATGTGTCCAGAATTTGTTTAAAAATAAAAAGATGCTTATAAATCGAATCACTCTGATTTTTTGTCAGTTTATTATTTAATAGCCTGTAAGACGTATCATAAAATCATAGCTGGCGAATTTGTGAATTTTAAGTTGCATACTCCGTTTAATATGGTGATAATTGGTCCTACTGGTTCAGGAAAAACGTTTTTAATCGCTGAAATAATACGAAAAAGATACGAAATCATAGGCAAAGATGTTCAGAAGGTAGTTTACATATACAGCGACCACCAGCCAATATTTACACAACTTGAATTAGAAGATCCTGATATTCTAACATTTACAAATAATTTAAAAGATATCGAGTCATTAGCAACATCCAATTCATTATGTATAATTGACGACAAAATGGACATTATTCGTAAAGGCGAAAATCTTGATTTAGTAGTGCAGTTTTTGATTAAAACCGGACATCATAAGAACATTAATATCATTTTAGTACTTCAGAATGCATTTAGAACAGGACTTAGAGATATCAGTCTTAATTCCCAGTATTTAGTATTATTCGATCAACCTCGGGATCGCAGTGTTATTTCTACTCTCGCTCGCCAAATAGTTCCAAGCCAAACCCAATTTCTAGTTTCGGCGTATAACAAGGCATGTAAAAATACCGAATAGGGCTACTTATTTTTATCGCTTCATTCAAGAGACAAAAAAGTAAAATACTGGGTACGAAACAATATATTTCCAACCGAGGACTGTGAAGTGTACACAAGTTTGTGAAAGGATGCAATGAATACTTTAGAAAAGGAAATTGAATTCCTGTACAGTTTAGTATTCATGAATGATAGCGGATTAAAGCAAGCTTTAACATCTGCTAGTGAAAATCAATTGAAAGCCGTACGTGAGTGCCTCCATAACATTTGGATTTTTGAACCAGACCTAAATAAACACGTGTTAGGAAAAATTCAAAAGATAGTGAACATTGAACAACGGAAATTTAAGCTGGCAGCAAAAACTCATAAATTAATTCGACGGTGTTTGGCTACAGTGTTTCTTAGTTTAATAAAAGCTGAAATAATTTGTATTCTAACTGAAAATGTCGTTGACGATGCGAGTAATTCAACCTGAGCTTTACGACAAATTGTATAGTATATATAAAACTGAAAATAAAAAATCTGGAGGCGGAAAGCATAGAATAAATAAAGAACCTGAACAAGATTTACTGTCAGATATAAATATACAACCAGAACAAAGCAGTTTACGCTTAGATTCTGAGTACACGAATAATAAAACATCAGTAGCTGACAGTAAGCCTATTACGGCAGAAAAGAATAACAAGAAAGACACAGACGAAGTAGTAACCGAAAGTGAACCTATAAGTGAAGCAGCCAGCAAACCTTCCAGTGGAATCTTAGAATTGAAAGAGCTTGAAATATTACCTACAGATTTTATTAAAAGTAAAAGAAATAAAAGACACGCACGAAAAAGGCAAAAAGACATTGTAGGCAGACGTAATAGATCTAGCAATAAAACAAGGATTAAAAACAAACACAAGAAAAAGAAAAATAAAGTTGCAAGGGGAAACGTATACAAAACCTAATCCAAAACAGTATTCTAAAAGAGTCGCAGTTTAGAATTCACAAAGGCAACATCTAAAATGGAAGGAAAGGCACGTCTTGTATTTCAATTTCTACTGCTGGTTGCCTTGTGTTATTTGGGCAAAGCAGATGAGAGCAATTGTGACAATACAAAGGCAAGTAAGGTTTTAGAGCCCGCTGTTGAACAGTATACTGAGTACAATAGCCTCAAAGCTCGACTTGACCGCATTGTTAAAGAATTACTAGGGACTAGTGACGTCAGTCATAATCACCAAGACATGGATCCTAATACAGAAAAGATGTCATTAGCAGAGAATATACAACTAATTCTACAATTTATTCTAAAGCAACATAGCGCTTGGCAGAGTGGAAATAAAAATAGTACGACATACAAAGAGCATACCTTCAATTCAGAAACAACTGGTACGTACGCAAATACCTATGTATGTTGTATACTTTGACAAAATTTTGTATGCTAAACGGTTTCCTAAGCAAATTAAAATTTAATGTTTGCAGTTGCATACACATCGTTTATAATACTGTTTCTACTGCTGCCTTTAAAAATGTACAAGATGTCATACAAACTTAATCAAACCTGGATCAGACCTAGAGAAGCCTGAAACGAAGCAGCTTCGACTTTTGGTAGGGCTGGCAATTTGTGTAACTAAATTTAATTTCCAGGCAAAACAATAAACCTAAATAATGGAGGATAGCGATAGTGAAGAGGAAAGCCATGGCGTTGGACTGCCGCCGACCGTTAGCGTACAATATCAAGAAACAAATCAATACCCCTCAGCACGAAGAACTGGAACATGGAATTTAGTAATTTGTTTTTGATTTAAATATTAAAACTGTGTACTTAACAATAATTTTACCAATTCATTAATTTTTTAAATCATATTACTTTCTTTTAGTTTCTACGCTGTACTATGGAAGGATGCTTTTACTACTCAAGAACCTACGTTCTTTACGATGCACACGTGGAAATCATACACTTGTGTAGTGATTGTACATTGTACTGCAATGACAAGAGCAGGCATAGTTGTCAGCGTCGCGGACAAAGAGGTGGACACAGAGATACTGGAGGCGAATTGGATTTATCAGTTTTTAAAGAATATTCAAGAAGTCATCTTGGAGTAATCAAGGAATACATCTATAAAGCGCCTAATTAACATGTGCAAGACATTGAACAAGCATTTGCACTACTAGATAACGCTTCAAAAAAGTTACTTGGTCAATTGTTTGTAATTCACGGAAGTATGAGTGTTCAAATTATAATTGGAATGTACATGGAGCGTAAAATATACTCTAAGTATGTAGATAACGAAACTATTGGTAGCACTAGTTCTAGTAGTAGTGGTGCTGCTGATCTTCTTTCAGACGATGTTCAAACAGACTTTATGTACTTTAAATCAAAAAACGTAGATTTTCATGATCCTGCTGCAAGTGAAAATTTACTTTTATCGGCAGCATCTGACATTGTCGAACAGAAAAATACATTTGTGGAAAATTCGTCTGGGTGGGTAATTAGGTACGTCGACTCGTTTCAAATTAAAATAGGTGAATTGCAATTATTTCCTAATGCGAGGGCGAGCAGTTATTTAAAAATGCCTTTAAATAAACAATCTTATATTAACGTAAGGAACAAAGACAATTATTGTTTCCTATATAGCGTAGCTGCTGGTGTTTATTTACAAGATGAAATTAAAGAAAATATAAAGCGAAAGCAAAATAAACAAAAAATGAAAAGTTTAGATAGTCCGACTACTTGGCTGCGGCATTTTTCAAAATTTAATACTACAAATATTCCTAAATCTGGAAGTATAAGCATTTATCACGATGTGCCAAAATTTGAAATAGATAACAAGCTATCAATAAATATATTCACACATCGAATTAGTGAAATTGTTATGATGCGCCCAAGCAGTGTTAATTTTACACCAATAATTAATTTATTTTTAATTAATGAAGTTGTTAAAGGCGAACAATGTTTTCATTTTGTTTTGATAAAAGACTTAAATCGATTTTTAGGACACGTACGACCTCGTAAAGTATACTTTTGCCAAAGATGTTTTCGCTACTTTTCCAATGAATTAAAATTAAGTATTCATTCTGAAACGTGTATGAATATTGGAGAAAAACAAACAATAGAATTTCCAAAATTTAAAAGTTTAAAGTTTACTAGGCCCGAAGTTACTTCACCAATGCCGTACCTTTGCTTTTTCGACCTAGAGACGTTTAATTCTCCGCCTCAGATAAGCGCAAATGCAAGTAGCAACACTGTGATTAAGTCGGAGTTTTGCGCCGCGTCCTACGCATTTACAATTACTAAATATAACAACAAAAAGGTCAGTGTTTTAACTACGCAGCATTACGATGGACCTAACGTTGTCCAGCATTTTTTCAAATCTATATTTAGTTGGGCACAACAGCTTCTGTGTGAAATCCGGATAACAAATAATTTTATTACTCCCAGTCCTGAAATATTGGAAAAGCATCTCGCGACAAAATCTTGCGAGATGTGTCATAGAGAATTCACAAATGTAAATAATACTTCGAGTGACGAGGACGACGATGACGATGGCATTGGTAGTAATTCAGACAGACCAACTTGCGTGCGTACATTCCATCATAATCACGTAGACGGTACATACCTCATGACAATTTGTTCAGTTTGTAATCTTGCAATTAGGTACAAAAATGAATTAGTGATTATAGCGCATTATGCATCTTCGTTCGATTTTTATTTTCTCATCCAAGGGTTTGATTCGAAACTATTCAATTCTAAAGACTGCAAGGTTATAGCAAAAACGAGCGAGAAATTTATCCAGCTAGAAATAACGTCGAAAGATTTGTATTTTCCGTTTCATACGGAAGAATATAGAAAAGGTAAAAATGCAGCAGCAGCAGGTGCAAGTAATTTTCGAAGTCGCGCTCACCCTCGAGTAAAAATACGATTTATTGATTCCTTTCAATTCTTACGAAGCAGCTTAGACAGTTTAACTGACAGTTTAAAAAAAAAATCAAGCCCCTTTTTTTCTTTGGTGAGAGATTGGTACAAAAATACAATGCCAGCTCACGTACAGTGTACAGAGGAAAATGTTAATTTATTACTTAGAAAAATCCCTTTTCCGTACAGTTTCCTTTCATCGCCAAAAGTATTAAATCCAGGTGTGAGTATGCCTGACAGAAGCTTTTACGACAATGAGTTGAAAAATGAAAAAATAACTGACGAAAACTGGGAATTGGTAGGTAAAATATGTACTGTATTCGACATAAAGGATTTTAAAAGTTATAATAGATTATACAATGTACTGGACACTCTATTGTTAGCTACCGTTTGGGAAAACTTTAGATGCAACAGCTTAAAATGGTATAACATTGACCCTTCTTATTTTTGTAGTGTGAGTGGACTTGCGTGGAATGCATTTTTGTATAAATCCAGAGTTGAAATTGATTATTGCAAGGATTTAAAAATGATAAAAATGTTTAAAGAAGGCATTCGTGGCGGAGTTTGTTTTTCAACTAAAAAGATTATACAATCAAACAACGAGTATGATATAAAAAATTATAAGCCGTCAGAACCACGTTCGCATATAGTATTTTTCGACATAAATGGAATGTACGCACACTCAATGTTAAATAAGGTCCCAAAATCTAACTTTCAGTGGGTCGACAGGGAAAAATTAAAGTTAATTGACTGGAAAGACCCTGAACTTGGTAACGATAACGTTAGCTACTGCCTCCGCGTAGACTTGACTTATCCTGCCGAAATTCATGACAAATACGCTGATATGCCGTTGGTTCCTCAAAATCAATGCGTGCAATTAAACGAACTATTAAATAAACAAAAGGGACGAATTAAAAAGTTTTCTAGTGTATCTAAATCATTTCTTACGCAGCCGAAACTTTTACTGACATGTTGTTCAAAAAAAGGCTATGTAATAAATTACCGATGCTTGCGTTTTTATTTGGAGTGTGGAATTATTTTAGACGATATTATTGAAGGTATAAGTTACTACGAGGAAGCATTTATTAAAGATTATATAAAAGGAAATATCGAGCAGCGTAAACTAGTGTCGAGCCCAAGTGAAAAAGATTTTCTCAAAATAGTTAATAATGGAGTGTTTGGGAAATTTTTACAATCTAATGATAAAATAGTTGACGTTGTGTTTGTAACATCAGCAGCTGAGGCTAAGCAACTAATTGCATCTCCGCGGTGTAAAAACTTTAAATCAATTAATCCTAATTTGAGCCTGTTTTCTTTAACTCCAAAGAAATTAATAATGAATAATTTCCCTGCAATAGGTCAAAATATATTAGATGATGCAAAAATAATATTGTATGACGGCTACTACAATAAATTAAAAGTAGCGTTTGTAAATAGAATCGAAAATACGTATACAGATACAGATAGTACCCTGACCTATCTGTTAGACCAATTTAATACTTTTTACGATGATTTATATAAATATAAGAGCTTTTTTGATTTTAGTAAGTTAGGTAGCAATCATGGATTAATTAAAAAATATCCGGAATTGTATAAATGGCAGGCTGGAGCGAGCGGAAAATGGAAAGTATAAACTGATCAAGTAAGAGAGGCTATACTATTAAAAGCAAAACAGTATTCTTTATTGTACTACGACTCTTTGGAGGAATTAAAATGTAAAGGAATTACAAAAACATGTCTAAAATCGTGCTCACACGAAACTTATAGAGAGGTTTTAGAGAACGACAAGCTTGTTTTTTTAAATGTTAAAATGATAAAGTCTATAAATCATAAATTATATTTAATTGATGTCAACAAAATTGCCTTTTATTCGCTCGATATTGTAAGATGCTATCCTAATCCTAATAATATGAATTTTTCATTACCGTTTGGACATTATGAGCTTCAATCAGAGTTAAATAAGTACCAGTAGAATTTAGAAAATATAATAGTTCAATACAAATTGTAATTTTATTTGTTAGTTATTGAATAAAAAATGATTATTTATTTACATATTTACATATTTGTTTTTATTGTTTGCATTCTAACTCTAACAATCTTTCTTCTTCTAGCGCTTGATATGATATGTTGTGATTACTATTTTCATCGTGCACAATCCGATTTTCGCGCACATGTTCATCCAGTATCATAATATCAGCAAAGCGCGAGTCTCTGCTAAAACTAACATAATCCAGACCAGGACACATTTCTCTACAGCCGAGGTGAATGTTGATTTTTTCCAGATTTAAGCTCTGAATTTTAAGCACTGTTAATGCATACGCGAGCTGGACAGGAAACCTTATAACACTCACGTATTTATGATTCACTTTGGAAAATAAAATGTCTTTGCATTTGATTATTTCTACACTCTCGAGTTCACTGTTTGTATAATTAGCACTGTCTTTAAATTTAATAAAAATTTTGTGCAAGACCTGAGCTTCATCTGATTTTTTCTTGAATAATAAATTAGTGACTCGGCCAATGCTGCCGTTGACCAAACCGTGCTTTACTGATAGATATTTTAAAAGTATGACGGGACAGCCAACAGCAATTTCCAATACGTCCATTCCATTCTTTGTACTCGTTATTTTGTCGCTTGAATAACATTCTCTCAGCATTTTTCTGTAATTAACAATATTTTGTTAGGTTAGGTTAGGTTAGGTTAGGTTAAGTTAGGTTAGGTTAGGTTAGGTATAGTATAGTAAAGCTAGTTAAGATGTATTGTTTTTTTCACCTGTTGTGAGCTGCGACTAGCTGGTTTGTAGAAAATACTGAAACGGTTTCTTTGACAGAATTTTGTTCATTTAATGGCACATTACGCATCAGACGCGATCGAATGTAATTAAGATCCTCTACAGTGCACTTGTAATGTCTTAGACGCTTCAAAAATTTTCGAAAATCATCCTGATCTTTGCTTTCGCCAAACTGACGGAACTGTTGATGAAGAACAAAGACATTTGAAATGCTGCGATAAAATTGAGCTATATTAAGTAGATCCCGTCTTTTTTGTTTTAAATCTTTCAACGCATGAAACAAGCTAAAGTCTGCCACACATCCGACCTGCATTACGTCGCCTAGTAGAATTAAACTCCTGCCTCCGAATGGAATTCCAAAGTATTGTTGATCGACAAGCTGAAGAAGTTGATCAATATAATTTAGCAGTTTAAGTCCAATTTGCGTATATTCGTCAAATACGATTATCTTAACTTTTGAAAGGTGAGCTTTTAAACTTTCATTTATACATTTTCGGGATTTTATTAACTTTGTCTGCTCTTCAATGCTGCTGTAGGCTGGAATTTTAAACGCTGCGTGAATAGTTTGTGATTTTATTGAGAACGCCGCAATCCCGGTGTACGCGCTAATTAGGTGCTCAAACTGAGTATTTTCCTGCTGTTTATTTTTTAGAATTTCTTTTATGTGTTTTAAAACTGTGCTTTTACCGCAGCCTGCTTCGCCAGTCACTATCAGGTACAGCGGTGTCTCCATAAATTCTTATTTACTCTTATTGATTTGTGATTTTATTGCATCTAAAATGTGTCTCTGTTTTGAACTCAAATTGCAAACGGAAACGTCGGGTTTGGTAACAACAACAACGTGAGAAGTATTTTCTGCCTCCATTGTATGGGATTTGTATAGAGCTAGAGCTCACAAAAGTCTTTGCAGGGACAAGCTTTTACCTACTGCCAGTTTAGTTTACGTGTTCACATTGCCTTACCCTAAAGAATGAAAGGAATTATTTAATCCTCAAATTTATTTCAAGTTACGTTTTTTGTTTGTGACAAACTATATACACATGTATAGATAGGATTGAATTACATGCTGAGTTTGAAAATCCCCTGAATGCTAACTAACAGGCTGCGTTTATTTTGAGAGGTAGGTAGTTTCAACTTGGATCGTTAGTTGAGCGTACTGCAGACCACAGATAGGTGACGGTCGAAATGATACACTCTGCAAAATGCAATTTCAACTGCATTAACTACAAAACAAAAGTTATTAATAATCCGAAAGTTCAATCAATCAAGTGTCAAAGAGGATCTTGTAATAATAAAGTGTGTGCTTGTTCTATTGACACCAAGTTCGTGCAATCCTGTGGACAGCAACTATTGTCTCGCGAATTTTATTGTTCCAGAAATTGCGAGCGTGCTCATCCAATTGACAACGAAACATATTTAGATAGTTTATACAAAAAACTATCGCAAGCGAATAAGCCTAAAGTTTACCAACTCCCTGAAATTGACTTACTTGTTTTGTTTGAAGTTAAAGACACATGTGAGTATCCAATACAAGATTTACATCAATTTGAAAATGAAAGGTACGAACGAGCGTATTTCAGTCGGAGTAGTAGACGCAAAGAAGAACTAGCCTATCGATTTGAGACATCGACAGTTTCCAGCGTGCATGTGGCGTACTATAAAAATCTAGCTGCAAATTTTCAGAAATATAATTGTTTCAATATTGATAGCAAATACATAATTTCCTACTATTTAGATATTTTATTTGGTTAGCTGTAACAGTGCAACATGTAAAAACAATGCCACGACGGTGCCCGCACAGAAATAAAAAATTCAAACCTGAGGACGATCCGTTTTATCAGTTTACTAATATTTGTGCTCGAAGAAAGTGTGAAAATTCACTGTGCAAGTGTAAATACTTTCATGACGATATCCCTAGCGTTCACGGTTACGGTCAGCAATTATTACCTAGAGAATCGTTTTGCTCTCGCTTTTGTGAAAGACAACAACCGCTTGACAATGAAATTTTCATCGATAAAGTTTATAAAGATCTTGCACTTTCTTTGAAGCCAAAAGTATACGAACATCAATCTATTAATAGCAATGTTTTGTACAATTACGGTAGTCCTATACGCGAGTTTGAGCTTGAAAATCCACCAGAATTTGAACCTCAAGAAGAAGAAAATTGTCGTGAATTCCGCAACAGTAAAAATTACGAACTTGAACGCTATAACGTATTTCAAAACTTATGTGTTTCCCGAAAGCGGAGTCGATGCTTAAAAACAGAAACTCATTTTTACCAAAACCACTTGAGTTTGAATCTTGACAGTAAGTACGTTCTGTCGTACAACCTAGAAACTCTATATGGCAAGATGGATCGCGTGTGAGTTACTCCGCTCAGAAAATATAATCAACACGAATTGCTGCATCTACTGTAACTATTCGCGGTTTTCTTTGCAAAAATACTCGTGTTTCTTGAAATTTAGTAACCTAGAATGGGGTCAATCTGGTTCGTTATCTCCAAATACTATTTTAAATATTCACGAAGACTATTTTAATCCTAATAAGAATTCACTGTACGAGTTAGTAGAAAACGTAGGAAAAAGTATTTTAAATCACAAATCATGTTGCTCTGACTTACCTAAGAGGAATCTTATTACAAATTTCTGTACTATCAAAAGTGAACAAAAAATATTTGAAGGATGTGGTTCATTTAAATATCCATTTGTAAAACCAACAGAACAAAACTCCAAACAAACGTGTCGCTTGGATTATGCTAAAGCTTTGATAGCAGTGTACGTACTAGCCGGTATGCTCAGGTGCCAAAGTGTCCACGAATTTGCAAGTAATTATGTCGCTGAAACTGATATAACTACTTGTCTATCAGCTGATTTAAATAAATTTGACCCAAAATCATATTACAAATTTCAATTGCCGTTGTTGGAGCCTAGTACACCTTGCGTTTGCGAGTATTCGGGAAATTTAACAGATACAGATCACAAAGACAGGTTTTTTGAATTTGCACAGCACATAAATTCATTTATTGACGATATGCCAGACCTATGTTCAGGACCCCGGGAAAGCATGAGATTCACTACAATTATTTAGCCTGCGGAACGAGACCGAGATAAAAATAATGCCTATATTTAAAGGACAAATGAGGCTTTGTCAGTATGAAAAGTTGCCTAAATCTGTTATAAGCAAAGATGTTACCTTTGTCAATCGATCTAAAGTAAGCAAATTTAAAACTATAGTTGGTTGCCCAGACTGTGCGACGACGCAATTGGTATATACCGAAAAGTATTGTATGTATAGAAGACAAACGTGTGATTTTTGTCTTAAAATCTACAATATCAAACAGTATCGTGATTATTTGCAACAGCAACTTGCAAATGTCGGTAAATACTATCAAGAGGAATTTGAACCGTACTTTAACCCTAAAAAATCCAAAATAAAGTATTGGATGAACGCATTTAATAAGCGTGACTGCTATAGCTACAATTACGTCAGAATCCCATTGTACGTACGTAAACAGCGGGCAGTGCATCAATTGGAAAATCCTAAAGATCCAAGGCATAAACCATGTTCAAATTGTTCCAAACTCAAATTACTAGTTTATGTTTTTCTTTACAATCACGAAAAAAAGATTTGCGTAAAATGTTTCTACAACTTAACGTGAAATATTAAAATGTCGCGAATGAAAGATTTATATTTACAAAAACATAAAGATCTACCTCAAAATATTAAACCACTCGCAATTTACAACTACAGGACTCCAAGAAAGCATTCAAATCATAGAGTGCTAACTATTTGTGTATCATGTGAACTACGTACATGGGAAAATGTGCACGAGAGCAATGTTCAAAGCTTTAAAATTTGAAAGGTTTGTGGTATTTGTGTATCTATTAAGAGAGAAATAAATGACAGGAAAAGGTTTGAGCTTTTATTCCGAAAATCAATTGAGGATTATAATTGCCAGTTCGAAAACTATATCTGTGCCTTAGATACCAATAATGTGTTCGATAAATGTTACGATGCATTCAGTGTGGACAGAAAGTTTGAACATAATTGGGCATTGCTACCTAAAAATTTTGAGGGCATGTGCTACGCATGTTTTGTAGCTACGACTACATGCTTTGCATATTTATTTAATCCAAAAGAACGTGTGTGCATCAACTGTTTTTTTGCGAAAGCAGAGATCGGGGACAGACCTCCAAACCCCTGCCTGCGTAGTTGCTGCAATATCAATTTAGGCTCCTCCTAATATTTGAGGTTGAGATTTCAATTACAAGGACACAGCAGCGCTACCAACATAGCAGTCTAAGTATTTTACTCTTACTGCATATTAAACAATTAGGTATAAATAAAACTGGCTAATGCAACTAACTCTTTAATCTAACTCTGACTTCTATCAGAAGCGTTCGAATAAATATTTCGTTTATTTTGTGAGATATAAAGTTTCGAAAGAGGCGACAGAAATGGAAAACGCAAATCAACATCAGCATCCAGAAGCAGTAGCAGCAGCAGCAGAGGCAGCTGCTGGTGTGGTAGAAGGCCAGGCTGCAGCACGTCAGTATTTAAATACCTTTACCTATTTAGTGAAACCAAATACAGTACTGTGCAATAAATAATAATTTATATTTTTATTTTAAAGCTGAAATGGACGTCAAAGCTCCAGCCTTGAACGCACTACCGCGCTGGAGTCCTAATGATGTCGGCGACGACTTGGACGACGAGGACGTGTTTGAGTCGCCTGCTACCTGGGAATTCTTCACTAATCCTCAGTCGAGAAAGGTATTGGAGGAAATACGCTTTTAAGTTCAAATCACCCAGGATTTATTGTTTGCGTTCAGGTGCTTGCTAACAAAAACACCGTTTATTTTTATTTGTTTATTTTTTAGATTGGATTCAGACAGGACGGTAACAATTTGCTGAACAAAAAGAAGCTTATTTATGGCAGACATTACTTTTCTCCTGCTTTGAACGCGTACGCATTGTGTTTTGGACAAAAGAAGAAGGAAAGCCATCGAAATATTCAGTTTTCCGTCTTTGAGTCGTACAAAGTAGAATCGTGCATTGAAAAGATCCTGAACCAGATCGGATCTCATCCGTTGCCTGGACGTTCGTTTTCATCCCTGATTACCTTCTATGACGACAAACCTTTTGGCTATGATACGGGCAATACCGATCAAATAGGATTTTGGTCATGCTCTGACATCGACCTGGCTTCAGGAAGAGCACGACTTATAAGAAATAAAGCCAACGGCGAGTACCAGCTTGTGTTTAACAGCATTGTTTCTCCTGACGTTGTGAAACGGTTCAAGGGATGGCCAGGACCTACAATGTATTTTGGGCAATTTGCTATGGCAGATTTACTTAAATATATAAGGGAAATCAAAAGCGAGATCGATGTGGCTCGACACGGTGCAGTTTGGCCAGTTTTTCGTGAGTAAATATTGTGTGTGTACGTGACTGAAGTTGAATCATGCGGCTTTTGAGTATGGATTTGTATCGATAATAAGCTTGAAGCCGTTATGAAGTAGTGTTGTGTAGGTGTAGGTACTTACTTGATAATTTTTATTGCAAAAAGGCACAAACATTATTCTATGCACCACCTAAGTAACTATGCATGCAATAAATATGGATTTCTGATTATAATAAGTTTATGCAGTTGCAATAAATAAAGTATAATAATTTCTGATTTTATTAGGAAGAAAATGTGTAGAAGATAGATTCAACTCTCATCTCACGCTAGTTAGCGATTCTTCGGTCAATGAGAGTTGAATTTCGGACATCGTTTTATCCTCATCAGTACCCACATAACACAAGTTTAAAATTCAATTGTAAATATTTATTCAAATTGATTCAATATTCCAATACAATTATATTCTTAGCGCGACCTAGTAAATCCTTTTGAGCCGAGCATAAATAATGCATCCATCGCAAGTGCGACCGTTCAAAAGGATTTAGTTACTTTTATTTTAAAAAGCAACAAAAAAATTATAAAAATACAATTTGGAAAATATATAAAATGTAAAAAAGAAATAAAATTTGTCAAATTTATAAAACACTCAGTCAGCCACTGAAATCATTAGATAATTCCGGAGTCTGCTCGGCATTCGAACCAGCGGCAACAGCATCAGTCTCATTTGCGTTGTTTTCATAGTTCTACAATAAATAGTAAAATTTTATTCATGGCAGTTTGCCTTAATAACATAAGCTGACATTAGTTACACTTACCACAACTGGGTTTGGGACACAGTCGATGTGCATAACATCGGCATCGACATTCATCATTGGCGTGGGCGCATTGGCCCAAAATGTGCTTTGAAGTAGGCCAGCCAATTCTGGCGGCGGTACATCAGCAAAAGTGTCCTGTAAATAGTTGCATATTATAATAACTTACATATAAAATACAACATGTACACCAAATTTTAGTCATTTACAATATTATATATGTTGGTCGGCATTGATTCAAGCTGAGTTTCTTCATCTTCTGGCTGAGACTCAGCAGGTTGCTTAGCGCTACTGCTTTTTGGCTCCACCTCGTTCGTTTCCCCAGTAGTAGCAGGTTTCTGACGGCTATCAGAATTCTCCTCTGTAATGGCACGTTCTGAAGCGACTTCAGCTTCACCATGGCTTTCATTGCCAACACCATTGACGGATTCTCGAGTTAGATCTATCTCAGGAAATAAAGCGGCAACCTCATTCGATGACGTTTCATTTGCCACCGCAGATGGTTTTACTAAATTAAACGGAATAATTATTGTCGCAATTTACTCGATTTTTAAACAAATCATGCGTGCAGCATAAACTGTAATATCTATAGAAACATTAAAAAGCATAATAATTAATTACTTTCCCGATTCAGCAACACAGTCAATATTTGACTGCCTGATGCAAGTTCTAGTCCTTGACGGTTGTTCACAGTCACTAGTAGACCCTCAGCCTGAGAACAGTTTTTAGTTTTCTTTGCTCCAGCTATATATTATAACGCAAGTGTGAATCAATTAAGTTTATATCAAGAAAATATTTTTTGAATGTAAGAAACATAAATAGAATAAACACCATTCAGTTCAGTCACGTTCTTGCTCGAACTGGATTTAGAGCCGGGTGGTCTTCCCCGCTTTTTACTAGGCGGAGGCAAGGGAATTTGAAAGTTGGAAGGGCCGCCTATGTTATAATATTAATGATAAAAATTACTTTTGATGCGTTATGTGATAAAAACATTAGGTTTAAGCACATCGGTAAAAAAAGGAGGGTATTAAATACAAAACACAAGTACCAGACATTTCCGTCTCGCTTGTGATTGTACTTGAGGTGCCAGGAGGAGCTGAAAAGAGAACATTTTTAGGTAATAAATTATCGCAGTTGAGCTCCTTTAAACTTCTTGTAGACGCAACTATGGATTTGATTAAATGACTAATCGGATTAGGTATTTATCCTTACCGCACGTAAGTACCTCAGCGTTATTACGCTTTCTGGTAGGCTTAGTCGAGCAGTGTGGGATAGCTTCTAGGATAGCTAAATAAATAATAGCAAAAAGCAATATACGTCACAAGCTCTATTGACTGCACACATTTTGCAGTAACCTTTAAGTAGTAGTTGGAATTTGCGCTTCAAAAGAACCTAGTACTATTGTTATTTCCACGAGTACACATAATGCTACATATTAAAGTGTTAAAAACTTACAATTACTTTTGTTGCTGTTGTTGTCGGGCGGGATGGATTCCACAGCTGGCATGTGGGACGATGGTTGGATAAGATCCTTGAGAATTTTCTCACGTAATCGCTTTCGTAGCCGTTGAATTGTACCTTTGGACGATAAGCATTCTTTTTCGAGTCCTTGAACTTCGTTTTCCAGTTTTGTATTTATGTTCTTTAATTTCTGAAGGGCGTTATTCCTGGGAAGATGAAGGACGCCCGCATTGAACGCGGATTTCTTGATAATTTCAAGCTGGCTGTGCTCAAAGAAAAATCCTTCACAATGGTGATCCCCATTCATCGGGCACACAATTTTTCCAGTTAAATAATTGTCAGCTTCAAAATAAGTCTTTTGGAAAAAGTCCAACATGCACGGGAAGTGCCCATAATGCAATCCTTCAAACGCCACATGTTGCACGTTGCCGGGAAGCAAGCTGCGGTCCGCGGCAGAAAGTTCTTTGATCCGCGCACAATAGGAATCTGGATCCAAAAAATGCGGCATTTGACAGTTTACTCCTAATCTTATCGCGTCGACAATAAAGAAATTTGAATAATTTGGGGAAACTTGGGGATCAATTTCGTAGAGAGTTTGGACTTTAGTGTCCACAAACTGAAGAGGCGAGGACTCAAGCAAGTTTCCGTTGCACACTACACAATTTAAAACCGTGAAAAAGTCTCTGCTGGCCATTGTGTAAATTTTGAAAGATTGAAAAATTATTTAAAATAAATCGTTCACTGCACAGTATAAATTTATAAGATTATTTTTTGAATTGCAACTTTAAATTTCAAGCAGACACGACAAAAAAGTGTAATGATTCGGATGCAGACAGAAAATGAAATGAGAATTTAAAATGTAGGTAGGTATAATTTCATTCATGGCAACAAAATAGACTGTATGTATTACTATTAGTGACGTTACAAAGCCAAGTTCCAGGCATAAATTCTGAAATACATTTTTGAAAAACCTGGACATACCTGTACATTAAGCTTAGTCAAACTTGATTTGGTTTATTTAGTTACAATCGGTAAAATACGTGGAGCAAAGTATCTTGTGAGGATTAGCGAGATATATCATTTTGGCTTTCATAGTATCTTTACATTCCAAATACTTCCTATTACATGCAACAGCAGTCAAATTACTACCATATATATTTTCCATAATCTGCCCTTTCCAATTTCCAAATTCTTTGACAATGCATAATTGCACCCGAATGACAAACGACAAGGAAGTCGGCTTTATTATCAATGGGAAAATAGTAAGTTAAATAAAATATAATAAATTATTTAGAATCCCCCCACTTTTTCCCTTACATGGATTCAAGGCAAGCTTATCTTTCTTTATTTTCTTCAAATTCTGTACAAGTTTAGGACGTGACCCTTACAATAGCTAAGCTACTAACATATCACCTAGCAATGCAGCAACAATCTATACAATATAATCCAACTGCATCGAACTTTAAAGAAACTATAAATCCATCCATTTCATTATATCCGACGGCTTAGTATATGTTATAAAATGCATTCAAAAAACTATGTATCCTTAAAGTTAAAATACAATCAGAACCTGAAAAACATGTACAAAGGTAGGCGCAACATTATGTACTTCGACCCACCACTGCACTATAGCAGAACACTCACAGCTCAAATAGAAGTAATGTCTAATTCATACTTTAGAATCATGAAATTGAATACATACAAAATTATCATTGTCATTTCTGGTATCATTGACTTTCAGTATTAGTATCTACATCTATATATTTACCAGGGAAAAATGCAAACTGGCTAAGAACGTAAAAGCTGGAAAGATGCAAGGACAAATTATTTGAAAATATTTTTTAAAAAAACTAATTAAATCTACACTTTATCCACTGAATTTAAAGCTGCTTACTAAAATAACTCTTTGCATAAACAAACCTAATTACATCCGCTAAGAAGAAAATAAGTAAAGCTTTATTGCTCTGCTTACAATCCTTCCTGTCCCCACTAACGGAAAGCCAGTGAGAAATAAAATTCTATGAAGCTCTTTAAATATTTTAAATTAGTCTAAAAAGTGTTAAAAAGAACGTCGTATTATATATACAGAAGTACAAAATGTTCTATTCAAAAAACGTAAAAAGCCAGAAGGCTGTAGTTACATTTTTTTTAAATAAAAAATAATCTATTTACACGCTATTGCACGCTTTAAAAATTGTATTTGCGTTTTTTAAAAAGCTTAAAATTGAAATGTGCAAAGTCGTCTATTTGCATGTTTTTTTAAATGCGCAAAATACTTTATTCACACATTTTTAAAAGCGCGATATTTTCTATTTCTTGTTTTTTTATAAGCGCAAAATGTTCTGTTTACATGTTTTTTAAAAAACGCAAATTATTTCACTTGCATGTTTTTGAAGAGTGCAAAGTATTTAATTAAAAATTTTTAAAGGAAAGGAAGAGGGGATATGCAAGTATATTGTTTGTAGATAGCGCATTTTGCATCTTTGCCTCACGTGATTACACCGAAACTGTAATTTAATACTGCCACTGATGCCGAACTTAGTTCAAACGCTGAGGCAAAGATGTACCAGGAAAATATGTAATTGTTATTATATTCTTTTTTTCTTATTATTATTATTATTATTATTATTATTATTACTATTATGCTCTCAAGTCCTATGGAGACAAAGGCATTCAGATCTACAAAACAAAACCGTTTATCGGCAGCAGTCATTTTTCAATTGCCGCTACCATGATTATGGCAGTGCTAGAGGGTAGTTGGCGTATGTGAAATGTGATGATGCTTTTTGAATATTGTAGACGCAATTAATTAAATCTACAAATGCATACTCATAATTTAAAAATGTGTAAATTGTTTTATTGCACACATACTGTCTGCAAAAATCAAAATCAAAATGAAACATCCAATTAAAGCCGAAATAAATGTAGCATCACTCCATCAGGCGCGGGCCATGGAGGCGGGCAACATGGCACAAGCCCACCTCAAAATGAAATTTTTAACGTATGCTTATATAGCGGCATTTAAACCAAGATAGTCGACATGTATGTATTGCCCGCCCCAGAGGTTTTTCCTGGATCCGCCACTGCACTCTATAACAAAACTACATAGGGTGAATACAACTTTTTCAATTTGCTGTTAGGACGGTTTGAAAATCCGCAAAGAAGTTCTATATACTTGTTTTTTGAAATGTGCAAAGTGTTCTACTACATTTTTCAGGAATTTTTAAACTGTAATAAATAACAGTATTTAAAAAGGTGCTAAAAGTTATATTTACATGTTTGCAAAGAGCTTAAAATGTTCCCATTGCATGTTTTTTGAAAATTGTAAAATGATCTAATTCCATGTTTTCGAAAAGGTACAAAAAGTTCTAATTTCATGTTTTTTAAAAAAGAGCAAAATGTTCTAATTTTATGTTCTTGAAAAGGCGCAAAATGTTCTTATTCTATGTTATAGAAAAGCTGTAAAAAATTTTATTTTCATGTTCTTGACAAGGTGCAAAATGTTCTAATTCCATGTTTTTGAAAAGGCGCAAAATGTTCTAACTCCATGTTTTTGAAAAGGTGCAAAATGTTTTATTTAAATGCTCTCAAGACATATTACAATATTTTTGTAGATAGTGGATATTGTTTTTAGCTACAAATGGATATGGGTCATTTTGGTTCTTCACAGACGATATGGCTTATGGATCAGTTGTAATTTAATATCGTCCGTAATCGCATCTCAAAAACAACACTATTCATTAACCCACTAAATAATTTCGATTTCAATACTATAATTTGACACATTTAAAATTTCGAATTCCTGCGTCTTCAGTTTTTATATGTACATTCATGCGGCTACTGTACACCAGACTGAAATAGCAAAGATAGCTGAGCAGGGTCTTCCAAACCCTTTAGTCCGCGCGCAGTTGGTCGCATGAATATGAAGTTGTTTGGACAGCCCTACCTACCTACTTACTTTACTTTATTGGTTTTCTCTGTAGCCGACAGCTCTTTTTCTGTCTGCAGCAACAAACCGTGCGCCAAGAAATAGAACAACCTTTTTCAGTTTTTGCCGAACAACAATATGCGCTATCTACAAAAATATTATAATATGTCTTGAAAGCATATTTATGTAGACTATTTCACACTTTTTAAAAATATGTAAATAAAAACTTATTAGCTTTACAAATATATGTATTTAGATTATTTTCCGCTTTTAAAAAATATGTAGGTGGATAAAACATACTACAATTTAAAAAAACTTTTTAATAAACCATTTTGCACTTTTTCAAAGCATGTAATTAGATCATTTCGCAGCTTTCACAAACGTTAAATAAGAACAATATGTACCTTTCCAAAACATGTAATTAAAACATTTTTCGTTTTCTAATAACTCCGAATTAACATTTTACGCATGTTTTTCATTTTGCTTATATGACATAGGTCATTCTAATTAATTTGGAAATGAGTCATTTTGATTCTTCATAGACGATATGTTAATGATAATATTAATATTATGAATTATTGAAGAATGACATATGAAGTGTACACGTTTGAATGCTAGCATGCGACATATGAAGAGTTTCATGACAAATCGTGTCCATTCTATTGATGCAAATAAAGCAGAAACAGTTTTTAAATAAAATGCTACTGCATGATGTTTGCCTGGCTAATATTTCCACTACATAGGTCTGTTAATGCAAATTTTGCACGATTAGAAAAATGAATAAATTTAAGATTATTTTTCAAACTCAACTTTTGGTGCAGGCACTGCAGACAAAAAAATAGTTTTATTCTTCAAATTTTAAGCGAACAAATAATGTTTTAGAAAATTTTTAAAAATTTCAATTTGAGAACTTGACATGTTTAGACATCGCTAACTTACCATTAATTTTAAATAGTTATGAGACGATAATCATTGCATACTTTTTGCGAATTTTGATTTTCTTGCAAAAAATCCCACATAATGGCAATGCCCCATTTTTAAGTTACAAAGAATTAAAATACCAAAAATAAATCAGGAAAATTTGCATGCGCGTAAATAAATGCAATTATTTTCTTATAAATTACATATAAGAAAAATACGCTGTGTACGGAGGAAATCTACATCTATACAACTAAATATTGCATCTCGACGTACACAGCTCAAATAATAAAACTACAACGGAATCATTTCAAAAACTTCCGTGACCTTTTTTCCCCCAATTTCAGTCGTTTTTGTGCGGCTGAGCTTGGCTCCAGCAGCAGCGGCACGTCGCCAGTTTTCGTCAATCTTTTTCTGCTTTTGACCATCACGTCTTCGACCACCGACATAATTTTCATCGCTGTCATCGTCACTGTCAGAAAGGCGGTAAGGCAAAGCAGCCAAAGATCGACGAGAACGTGCAGAATACAATAATACTGGCTGCTCCTGCTGCTGGGGAAAATTTATTGCCTGTCTTTGAGAATAAGCTCCTCTGCCGTTCCCACTGCCACCAGCATCTCCACTTTCATTCACAACAGAATACACAGGATTTGGGCATTCAGTTCTTGTTGTATTGAGCAACTGAGCCTGCTCCTCTCGCCTTCCCATTCTTTCCTCTGCCAGATTCAGCCTTCGCTCCATCCTTCGGCTCCTGATCCAGCAACCAACTCCGCTTCCAACCCCCACAACAACTCCAAGTCCAGCAAGTGTTCCTAACGCTCCTGGAAGTCATAAATAAATATAATGTGTAAGGATGCATGCACAAATTACGTCATGTAAACCCTTCGCCTCATGCCTACCCGCTTGTTGCCACGCAGACATAAACTGCTTCTGCGTTCACTCTTTTACGCTACCCCCACTGATTGCTCGTCCCAGAGCACATTACATATGAATATATTCTATAGTAGGCACTGGTATGCACTGCAGATTATTTATTAGTAAAGACGCTCAAATACTTGACTGTACCTGTCAAAATACTTGCCGAGTGAGTTATTGGGCACTGGCTCTGGTCTCCAGGCTGCAGAAGCACATCGTACATTCCGTCCCAGGTAGCAGCATTGTAAATACAACATTTTGTATTATTCTTTAGAGTGACCCAAAATTTCCCACCTGTCAGGCAGGAAATGCAGTCCACAATGCCACAAACTGTAAGGACAGTCTATAAATGTATTAGTACAAAGGCACACACATACCTGATCCCTGTAAGCGCGATTTATTTTGATTTGACGTAAAAATCAAAAGCTCAGTCACAAACTAATCCCACATGTTTAATACTACAGGCTAAGGTACTATCACCAGCTACAACTACAATCCTGGAATTCAAATAATATAATGCTCTCTTACATTTCACTTTCCACTTTCGTATTTCTTACTAGCGCTCCATGGCTTGATTTTTTCTTTAAAATTATGTATAATGTTCCTCACAATTTTGAATTGAAATGACACACACACATTTAATGTGAATAATAATAATTATAATCAAAATTTCTTACGTGATTCCATTATTCTCTGCTTGCAGTCTCTTTTTTACCCGTAATTAAGTCTCAGTCTCTCTCGTGCTTCAGCTCGTCAGAAATACTACATGTAGGTAATGGTAAATGTGCTACTGTCGACTGAGACGTAGAACGCAAATATCCCATTTACATCACGAGAATGTTCGTCTCAAGATGAGATCATCATCGTCATCGATAATTGCTGATGACAGCATTTTAATTAGGCTCATGAACGATTTTAATCGCTTTGCTCATCTACTCCTTTTGTTTTATGTCTGTGTCAATTATAATGCAAGATGTACTGAGGGGGCGAGAATTATTCAGCATTGCAATTACATACGTAGATCTTGAGACTCACATCTTCCAAATCATTGCATTCCTCCACGCTATGGTGCATTGGGAGCGTTCAAAGTCGTGCTGAAGCTAAAAATGTTATACGAAAGGGTTAAATGAGATGCGGGATGAAGTTTTTTATTCATTCATGGATTTAATTTATTCAGTTTCTATAATTTATTCAAGCCGACGGGCTTTCGAGAGCTCGAAAATGTCTCATTCCTTACTACTTATAAGGATACAATATGGTTGGGTGGGCTTAGTTTGGATGTTAAGGCTTCGATACAAAATTCAACGTGTTTGATTTCGTTCACTTTTAGTGAGAAATTGAGGTTGGAGGTTAATCCGTGAACAACATCCTGACGGGGTTTACCTTTAAAAGTTCGCTAAGCAGTGACGTGTGTCGCAATTGGGAGTTCAAAATTCCATTTGAGTCTCCTGCTCCTTCTTGACTCCTTCTTCACTACTACAAAGTGGGTTCACTACAACGTATATAATCATATCTGTTCAAATTGCGGTTTGGAGCCAAAAACGAAAATTGAAATTTTCAGTCGAAATGAATTATCTCGAAAATCATATGGGAAATTAAATAGGAATTTTACCTTACCCAATGGTTCCCCTCACCACTTTTTCAGTTTTCACATTTTTTCCTGAAAACTAAAGGCCTTATGTTATTTGAATACGAACAAGCCTAAAATTAGGAAAGGGTCGTCCATAAATGATGTCATTCAAACAAATTCATTTTTAAACCCCATAACTCTGTCACCAGCTTTAACTGTTGTGTAAATGGCTATCCAGTGTAAGACACGGAGCCGGTGACCGGTAGGATCGATCGCACTGACCGAAGCTCCGGTCAGTAAAATCGAAAACATAGCAACAACGGGCGGGCTCATTTTTTTTCTCGAAGCTCATCGATGCTCAAAAAGCGCAAAAAGCTCAAACGCCCCGTAGAGTCATGAAATTTGCATTGTTAGACAGAAGTTCCCTTTGTGGCATGAAGCTCGCTTTTCACAAATTGAACTTTTTTACGAAAATCGTAAGCTCAAACGCGCTTCATCGCGCTTCGTTGAGCTTGGGTAAAAATCTTTTGAGCTTCATCGAGCTTCATCGCGCTTCGTTGAGCTTGAGTTTTCGACTTTTATCTTTTTTCCACCTGCCGACTATGTCGACCCCCGACGATAGGTAAAATTTTTTGTCGTTCAATGTACTTTACTAAATTTTACTTTGAGACTTTAAGAAGTATTACAGTAATAATACAGAAAGGGTTTAGTTTGGGTAGGGCTTACGTTTGGTGAGTAATATATTAGAATATTAGTATGCATACTATACCCTACTAATTTTATATAGTCAACTACTTAATCTATTATATCCTGATATAATATAGTAATAGTGATACAGTAGAAGTAGAATTAGTAATTAGTAGAAGTAGATAAAATTGGATTACAAAATATAATAAATAATAATTTAATCCAATACGTAGAGGTAGATTTAATTGAAATACGAAGTATAAATATAATATAATATTATCTATATAATAGGTCACTGTTATAGAGCACATATCGAGGCATAAGACCCAAACAAGTAAACGCAAAAAGGTGTAAATAGTACCATTAAACGCAGAATGACGCCAGGAGTACAGATAAACGCTTAGAAATGGAGATATCAGAAAGCCAAACCCAAAAAACGGGGACTGCCAAAAAGCAAAATCCTAAATTGGGCAAAAACACAGAGTCCGTTTCCAGGCTAATACTTTTGTGAGACGGAACGCACAAACTCTACAACCGTACCAAAAACTGCAAAACAAACCAACGACGTGTTATAAGACAAAACTACTAAATGGTACTAGAACTGAATGGTAGTACTACTAAATAGTAGTACTGAATGGTAGTACTACTAAATAGTGGTATTGCTGCATGGAAGTACTACTAAATGGTAGTACAGCTGAATGGTGGTACTACTAAATGGTAGTACTACTAAATAGAAGTACCTCTGAATCGTAGTGCTTATGTATATGGCTCTTTAGGCAGTATTTTAGTATGTAGCAGTTAAAGGCTAAGCATGATCTTTTGAACTATGGCATTTACTCAGCATTGGTACAAGTGCAATACATTAGTTTTTCCCAAGCCGATGCCGACGCCCGCAATATTTATTTAAATTATCTTTAATATACAAGGCACTGAATAAAAATTTGAGAAGTAAAAAACAAAAACAGACACCGTTTTACACGGCAATTTTTAATTCACGTCACGCATGATCTACATGGTGCCCAATAAAAATAATAATAATACTGGTATTACTACTAAATGGTGAGACTACTAAATCTTAGTGCTTCTGTATAGTAGTACTGCTAAATAGTAGTAAAACTGATCGGTAGTTCTACTAAGTGGTAGTAGTACTAAACGGTTGTACTACTACATGGTAGTAGTTCTAAATAGTAGTACTACCACATGGTTGTACTGCATCATAAAAGTACTACTAAATGGTAGTACTGCTGACTGCTGAATGGTAGTATTAATGAGTGGTAGTACCACTAAATAATAGTACTACTAAATGGTAGTTCTACTGAATAATAGTACCTCCAAATGGTACTACTACCAAATCGTGGTGCTACTGTATAGCAATACTGCTGAATAGTAATACTACTGAATGGTAGAACTATTTATTAGTTGTGGTACTGAATGGTATTGCTACTAAATAGTGGTACTGCTGCAAGGAATTACTACCAAATGCTTGTACTGCTGAATAGTAGTACCACTGAATAGTAGTTCTACCTAATGGTAGTACTACTGGACAGTAGTACTACTAATTGGTAGTACTACTGGTTGGTAGTACAACTAAATGGTAGTACTACTAAATCGTAGTGATACTTAATGGTAGTACTGCTAAATGGTAGTACTACTAAATAGTAGTGATACTTAATGGTAGTAGTACTGAATGGTGGTAGTAATGAATAGTAGTACTGCTGCATTGAAGTACTATTGAATGTTAGTACTGCTGAATGGTAGTACTACTGATTTGTAGTACTACTTAAGTTTTCTGGATTACCGTTTTTAGCACGGGCCAGCTCAGTCAGGTCAATATCAGCGGTATTCGTAGCATCATTATTAATATTATTAGTGTTGAAATAGGAAGTTTTCGTTGTTAAACAACTTTTATTTGTGCCAGTGGCAGTGACACGTTTATTCTTAGTTTCAACAATTTATTCTTTATTTTTAAAATATTTATTATTAATTCAATTATTAAAATTGTATATGGTCAACTAGTCAATCTATTTTTATTATATTCTGATATAATATACTCTTAGTATTACTGTAGAAGTAGAATTAGTAATTTGTAGAGGTAGATCAAATTAAATTACGAAATATAATATATATTATAATTATTTAATTAGTAAAAGTAGATTGAATTGCAATACAAAATATGAATATAATACATAATCCATAGTCCATAGTATTTCATAAAAAAAAAGAATTGTGGAATAGTAATAAGTTAAGTACGGAATAGTAAGTAAATAGCAAGGCGAAAGTGCAAAAGTGGTATTTGGTATTTCTACTCATTTCCAGTTTCCAGTACTTTTCATTTTCATTGCTTGTCAACATAGTATAGTTAATTACATAGGTACTTGAATTTGAATGCACAAGTATCAAAAATATATAACTGGGCTCGCTAATGTTAAAAACATTTACCACCCCCAAAAACTTTCAGGGACCAAAGCTCGATTGAGCTTTATTGCGCTTCGTCGCGCTTCGTTGAGCTTGGGTAACAATCTTTTGAGCTTCATCGCGGTTCAAAGAGTTAGGAATTTTACACCTTCATTGAACTTTTTTAGTTCACGAACTATTTTAGCCCAAGTTAACTTAAAAATGTCAAACAATAGAAATTTGATATCCGTAGTAGGGTATTTGAGCCCATAAGTTTAAGAGTGATCGATCTGTCTTTTTGGACTCATACTGTCATAAAAAAAATATCAGAGGTACTTAAATCAAAACGTATGTAAAAGTATAAAATATATTGTATACGATAATAATAATATATGCATCACACCGATCACACACCGTTACCGACACCGTAGCTGATGCATGACAATGTTTGTCTCTAATTAAAACTTTAATTCATAAATAATTCATTTAATTATATTATTAATGTGGTTATTATTTAATCTTTATTATTAAAAAAAAACTATATAATAGCATAATAATAATTAAAAATATTGATTTAATAGTTAGATAATTCATAATTCATACTAATGAAGTTTTGAGTCTGAGAGACTCAATTGACTTACCAACAATTTTAGGTATAAAACAATGACTGCCCGAAATTAGTTTTTGAAGCAACATACCATATAGCGAATGTCAATGCCTACAAATGTCAGCCAAAAAGTAAAAATTCGGGCGTCGGGTAGGTTGCAGAAAATCGTCAGCTGTCGGGTTAATTGCAGAATTTTCCGTCGAGTGAGTTGCACTTTGACCCGACGACCGTTGGGTGGATTGGCCCGGGGTTTATCGGCCGTCGGTTGTCTTGCAGTTCCTGTGCATACACTACCTGCGTAGTGCTTACACTGCCTGCATAGTGCATACACCGCCTGCGTAGTGCATACACCGCCTGTGTAGTGCTCACACTGCCTGCATAGTGCTTACACTGCCTGCATAGTGCATACACCGCCTGCGAGCGCATACACCGCCTGCGTAGTGCATACACCGCCTGCGTAGTGCATACACCGCCTGCGTAGTGCATACGCATGCATAGTGCGTCAATAATTTATTGTTTATTTAAAATGCAGATTCTTTTAAATTATGACTTCTACTCCTTTAATTAGACCAAATGATTACTTCTCTCAAATTCTGAGAAACCGAGAGAAGCTAATAAGTAACGTGTGGTGTGAGGAAGTAGAGCAGCGCAAAACAGGGTGGAAAAATTGGTATGATCTTTCGTGACAAGGATTTCTGACAGCACTGAGTGAGTTGTGGGTGAGTAGTGGAGGTGGTTTGTTTGTTTTGGTGCTAAAACTGGAACTGGAACTAGAAATTGGAACTAGAGCAAAACCGTGTGGCTGTAAGACTTGCCAACTTCCTGGAATTCTGTAATTTAGTAGATCTGAGACAGAGATGTCAAATGTTGTGTATAAACAAGGTGTAAAGCGAAAAAAGGCAACAAACCTACTTCTTGACGAGGATGAGCCAGAGTAAATACTGTGTTAATACCTACATTTATATTGTCGTATATTACCTAATATCACTATATCATCCATTGTCCAATTTAGGATTTTATTTAATATTTTAATTTTATTTTAATCCTGTTATTAAATATTGAGTGAGATTTTGCAGAATTAAGTTAAGTTTAATTTTTAATTATTAATTTTAATTGTAACCTATTAATAATTTAATCTTTTTTTCCATTAATAGTTATCAAATTGTTTGTTGAAATCTTGGAGGCCAGGTCATCCAGACGATTTTGCAGATCACCCGTTATCGATCTCAGATGGTCAATTTCCCCCTTATTAGTGGCGAAAGTTGACAACGCCGCAATTCCCATTCCCGCACTAACAACCACTGCAATTAAAGTGACTCCGAGCATCAAGGGACTCCGCCGGACTCTGGTCGAGATCCATTACTTCGTAGGACAAATTTTTTTGAGCTCATCAAGAAAATAATCCAAATACCGTTTTACGCATCTTCTGCGTATGTCTCCACTTAACTTTCCATTTAGGCGGTCCTCCTCCACCACCGCACACGGTGATAGGAGCAATATCATCATATGTATAGACTTGAATCCTCCTGCAACCGGACTCGGGTGTTGTCGCTATAGCACATTACCCGTCTTCGTCTGAGCATTGATAGGTGCAAAGATACACATCAGCATTAAAACGTTTAGCATAAAAGCTGACATTCCATGCATCCTTCCTGTCACAATACTCTGCTGCTCCAGTTTCGCAGTTTTCTTGTTTTTATTCTTTTTCTTATACGATGGTAGTTTTTCATATTGCTTTATCTCCTCCTTCGTCAGGACAGGCAACCCATTAAGGTTCATCGTGTTTATCTGATCCTGGAGTTGGTCATAGAGAAGAGCCTTTGTAAAAGAGTCCGCCAACTGCTCCGTGGTTGGCTTGCATTGCAAGTCAATTTTCTCTTTCTCAATCTGCTCCCGGACATAATGATAGCGAACGTCAATATGTTTCGTCCTTTGATGGAACTCCGGGTTCTTCGCCAATCGAATGGCGCTCTGGTTGTCCACCAGAACTTTCATTAGGCCCTGCATTGTAAAGCCCAACTCCTCCATGAATCGAGTTAGCCAAAAAGCCTAATTACTCGTCTCTGATAGCGCTATGTATTCAGATTCCGTCGACGACAATGCTACACAGTGCTGTAACTGGGACCTTAATATTACTGGGCACCCGTAAATTAAGAAAACCATCCCAGTGGTTGACTTGCTCTGCACATGGTCTCTAGCATAGTTGGCATCCGAGTAGCCTACTATTGCTATTTCATTCACTGGATTGAAAGAGACTTCTTTGTGTTCAGTCTCCTTCAAGTACTTTAGTACATACCTAGCCGCTTCCCAGTGTGCCTCACCGTACCTAGTCAAATACCTTGATAGCTTAGCTACTGGATAAGCTTTATCCAGCCGCGTATGTCTGGCGATATATAGCAGTCCTCCAATCAGCTCCTATTATGGGTATTTGAACTCTAAAATAGATAATGTATCTGTATTCCAGTTTGCGACTATAGGAATCTTCTTCCTTTTGGCATCTAATATACTAAACCTGTCCAATAGCTCCCGTACAAAGTGTTTCTGAGATATCCGTATCTCACCGCTCTCCAGTATTACAATCCTCACACCTAGGAAGATTGTTGGTGGACTATCCGTAATGGTCAGTATTTCAGCCATCTGATCGAGAATCCAATTGATCAATTCCCGAGACTGACACATCAATAGTCCATCGTCTACATAGATGATCATGTACGTCAGATACTCATCAAAGGTACCAACAAACGTACATGGATCACTCAGTGTAGCTACAAAACCAAGTTTCTGAAGGATGACCATCAATTTCTCGTTCCATATAAGGGATGCTTGTTTCAGACCATATAAACTTTTTACAAGTAAACATACCAAGTCTTCACCTTCCCCTTCTTCCTCGATAAAACCTTCAGGCTGTTCCATATAAACCTCTTCTGGTAGTTCTCCATACAGAAAGGCTGTGTTTACATCGAACAGAACAATATGGAATTTTCCTGTTGCCGCTATGGCCAGCAGTTTCCGAACAGATTCAAATCTGCACACAGAGGCAAAGGTCTCGTTGTAGTTCAATCTATGGATTTTTTTATATCCTCTAGCTACACAACGCGCTTTCTTCTGTATAGGTCTGCCCTGTGCATCCCTCTTTAGAGTATATACCCACCGAGAGGTAAGTACTTTACGATTCTTTGGCCGTGGCACCAACTTCCACGTACAATTTTCAAAGAGACTATTTATCTCTTTTTTCATTGCGTTGGTCCAGTGGGTCCTGTCTTTCCCTTCCATAGCTTGTTTGTAAGTCCTAGGAACACCTGGCTCCACTGGTACATCCATGTCCTTGGCCAGATCCAGCTCCTTTAAATTGTTTAAGGATAGAATCGCCGCGGTCATTGCATAGAACTTACCCGTTCCATACTTCTCTGTAGGCAGTAAAGGATCAACTCCAAGTATATCTATGGGGGGAATAGCTTTTTTGTCTTGTAATGTCCTTTTAGGTACAGGCTCGGCCTCTCCGGCTGTAGTTGCCTTCCTCGAGCCTTTCTTCTTATCAGGCTTGCTCTTTTTCCCAAATGACAAAGAGAATAGAGGTTTCAGCGATCCCTTGTTTATACCACAGAATTTCTTAATTCCCTTTTTTACACTGAAGTCATTTTACCCTTTTCTAGCACCGGCTTGCGGCGCCTCACCCATCTCCACATCAACTGGAGGTTGCAAGTCTCCGGCCTAAGAGGCATTACAATCTACTACGTCCTCAGTTCCACTTGCCTCCTCGACGTGAGCACCAGCATCTTCATCCTTATTCTTTTCCTCCTTAGTCTCCGAGTCCTCCGTGTCACGATCAATGACTAAGTCCCAGCTCGATCCACTGGACGCATCTGACTTTTCCGGATTTGAAAAAATTGGATTTGTTGTTTGTAGGTGTTTTCTCTATTGCTACTCGACTTCCGCTTGGTCCAGGACCTTCATGGCCCAGTGATGACAAGTCTACAGTGATCTTCGTCACTGACTTCCCTCCTTCATTCATTGGTCCACTGCACTTTTCGTTCTCTATGTTAAACATCAAAGTTTTCTCGTCATTGCTCAGATAACATTTCGACACCGGAAGTAATGTAAAGTTTGGCTCTTGTTTATTAAAGAATTCTGTAGCCACCTGCTCCATAGACGTATTCGTCCCATTACGTTCCTCAGCAGCTTGATCCACCGGAGGTGTGTTTTCCACAATCTCTCCGTCTACAACGTTAGTGTCTAGAAAAGTCCCAGTTAAATCTTCTCGTGGATTTTTCAACTATGAGTTTTCTTTTAGCGAGGCACTGTCTTCTGCTACAGTGACATGCCGCATCGGTAAAACGACCATGTCTTAGGTGTCATAGATCTTATAAGTTTTAGGATCTTGGTCGTACCTAACCATTATGCCTGCCCTTGCCCTTTCAACCAAATTTTGGCTAGGTTCCCTCCTCACTAGAAAAAAGACTTGAGAGCCGAACACCCGGAGGTGTTGTACTGACGGTTTCCTACCGAAGATTCTCTGAAACGTAGTCCTAAATTTACTTCGTTTGTTCAGCAATCTATTTAATAAATAAACTGCACAATCAACAGCTTTTGCCCAAAACTTTGCAGGTAGCCCGGACGCGTTTAGCATCGTGCGGGCAGAGTCTTTCACAGTTCAGTTTTCTCTCTTAATCAGTCCATTCGACTGCGGGCAATACGGAGAAGACCTTTCTTCCTTGATTCCCATCTTTCGTTTGAGTTCATATTCTAAGTCTTTGCTAATAAACTCACCACCTCCATCCGTCTTCACATATTTGGTTTTCCCCCTTTAATGTGTTTCCATTGTAGCAATGTACTCTAGTATTTTATCTCCAGCTTAACGTTTCTTCTTTAGAAAATATACCTTTCTGTATTCGGTTGCTACGTCCTTACACAACATAAAGTATTTAGACCTGCTAAGCGATCTAATAGATTGCTTTCCCGACAGATCAATCGCTACTTTCTCTCCAGGCCTCAAGCGATCAGACTAAAGAACAGATGGAAACGACTTCTTAGTCATGTTGTTTTTGGTGCGGTCTTTGCACCCTATTCGGTCACAAATGGCGTTGAATGGTAGTCCCCTCACGGCATTCTTCTTCGCAGTATCTTTATTATACTGTGTGTTCACGTAACCAAATCTTTTATGCCATTTACTAGGTGGGACTCTCCTAGCCGCCAAAGCTAAGAGTGAGACGCAAGGTAGGAAAATCATTTCTGCAATTCCATCAGTGCAGACTACCCCAAATAGGTCTGGATCTTCCCCGTTAGGAGATTCAAAGTGGACATTAATTCCATACTTAATAATCTTTTAACCTACCTGTCATCTTTACCTCCGAGAATAAATTAGGCATCCCCGGAGCATAGATTACATTCAAAATATTATAATCTATCCATTTCCCGTCCGCCGTTTTAGCCTTTACGAAAACAGTCCCCAAACCATGCGCGTAAATGACCCTGTTGTCGGCTACTGTAATGGTCTCAGGTCGTTTAAACTCCGTTATGTCCCGGACCCACTCTGCTACTCCGCAGTAGTAAGCATTTGCTCCCGAGTCTATAATCTAAGTAGAATCCTGTGTATCTACCTGTTTGTTCTTCTTGACTCGGAAGTGTCGGTTCCTCCTCGCCATATGAGCTTTGTAGAAGCTAAGAGAAGTCTTCACATCCTTTTCGGACGTCTAACGCTTCTCCGTTTTCTTTTCCTCACCATTATCTGACTTTTTGTCATGACACTGATGTCTATAGTGTCCAATTTTACCGCAGCAGAAGCACTTAGCTTTCGCCCTAGCTGCTTTACGCTGTTTACCAGTTTTCTGCTTTCCACCCTTCTTCTTGCCTTCTTCTCTACCTCCACCGCCAGCAGTCACCGCGGCAAAAGCCTTATTTTCGACTTTCTTTGCCGTTACTAGACCATCGACTTTTAGGGCTTTTATCCGTGAAGGTAATTCTCTCAGAGTCTTGGAGTCATTAGGAGTAGCTTTCCAAGACTCCCTAAAATATTCAAAATTAGGACCAAGGGTCTCAAGTACATTACCTATTTGCATTTTCGGTCGAATTGGCTGATTCTTTGTACTCAGCTCCATAGATCTAGCTGCCAGCTCGTTGTAAATGTCCATAGGAGTTGCCCCAGATGGTGGTACCCACTGATAGTAGGCTAGGTCCATCGAAGTCATGTTGGCCGCACTGGTGTCACAATTGAGTGCATCCAGTGTTTAATACATCTCTCTAGATGTAAGGCAGCTCTGCGTATGCACTTGAAGGGGCTTCGATATTGTCGTCAAGAGAATTAACATCGCATCGACGTCCTTCTCATCCCACTCCGCTTGCAATGTGTCGAGAGATTTTGTTGCGTTTGGTCCAGTACCAGAAACAGCTATTGACCGTTTCTCCGTCCCATTCACCACTCCCTACACTCTCGCCTGCTTTAACACTGTACTTAATTGCCGATTCCACTAAGCAAAATTCTTATCTGTTAAGGTCGTAATGTTTGTCGGGTCAACGCGGTTCACCGACATGATTATTTTAACTTTCAGATATTATTTTACTCTTAAAACAAAATCAGTTATCTAATAATCCCAGATTATACCGTAACTCACTGTAATAATTTTTCCAATTAAAAACAAAAAATCGACGTTATCTATAATCTGCTTAAATTTCCAATTAATAAGATGTTCTTCACACCTGTTAATAATAGTTTAAAACATTTTCCTTTCACTAAAGTATGCTTAATCACAAAAGAAAAAACTAACTTTTCCGTGCTAATAACGTGTTGGAATATACCTTCTAGTACTTGGCTATCCTTTCTCCCATATGCTCAGGGCGCACTATTTATATGATGCTAATCACTGAGTCCTTATTATTTCCCTTAAATAAACCAGACCACTCAAGATTAAACATCAGCGAACGAATTCTGCTTAAAGACTAACTTTATTGTAACATCATGCAATTTTAATTCAGTCACTTTGATTTCTAATTATATACATTCATATTACAATAAATGGGGCAACTATTATACATGATAATAGTTGCCGTTAATTACTGATGAGGGGCGACTATTGATAATAGTCGCCAATACATATAGTACATTATAAACATTATGGAGGGGATAGCATTAAATAATGCTCGCCAATACAATTGTATCCTATCTATAATTAAGTGTCTTGAATTCGCTGACTGAAACTCCTCTTCATCTGCAGTTTTCAGTCGTCTACGAACTCCAGTGCATATCATGAACCCATTAGGATCTCATAATATCCTGCACATTCACACTACCTCCAACTCACACAATGCTTACGTTTCTGCAACGCTAAGCATCACGCCACTTTACACCAGGCTCGAATGCTGACACATATCCTCTGATATGTGTCTCTAGGTAGACGCACCCAAGACGTCTCCACCGACACCTATAACACGTTTTTCACTTCTAATTACATAGCTCTTGGTAAGTCAGATGTCTAAAAGCTTAATTTTGTGTTTTTGTAATACTTGCATTAGAACACATGGCATGTACATACTTATTTATGTTAAGTGTACAAATTTCTAACTTCCATTGTCAAGTATTTGTAGTGTTGTATTTTTCATTTTATTTATTTTACAAAGCGCGTGGAAGTATAGTCTGCCGTGGCAGCAAATAGTACGTAACAAAATGTAATTCTTTGCATTTGTAACGTAACAAGATGCACAGAGCATTAAGTAGGATTTTAAAAGTCGTAGTACAACGTACATGTATTAAGTATGTGCGTAGTGTAGTAAAGCCCAATTTGTTGTAAATCGAGTATTGCGTAGCAAAGTGTGAATGTTTGCATTTTCAACATGACAAGATGCATAAAATAACAACTTCAATTCTTTTTTTTAGAGTTTTAGTTGTTAAAATCAAAATATAGGTAGTTGTAGCAAGGATTTGTAAAATAATAAATAGATATGACAAAAGTAGTAAATTACAAAATATTTTACATCGAGTATATCGTAGCGAAGCGCGAATGTTAGCATTTGTAACATGACAAGATGCATTTAATAACAACTCTTATTATCTATTTAAAAGTTTTGGTTGTTAAAATTAAAATTTAAGTAGTTTTATCGAAGAGTTTTATAATAATGAGTAGATATTATTATGCAAGAAGTAGTTAATTACAAAATATTGTACTTCTCGTAGTTTGTAGTAGAGCAGAAGTCGAAGCCAAAGTCAAACCCAAAGCCGGAAGTCGAAGTCGGAAGTCGACGTGTTAGCTGATACCGATGCAATTGCTTAAGTCGAAGTTGTAGTCGGAGCGAACAGAGGCAGAAGAAGCAGTTAAAGTCGTAGTCGTAGTGGCCAGCAAGTGGCAACCAGCTTCAAGTATTAAATTTATTTTAGACTATTTCTCTCATTTGAAAATCAAAGAAGAATGATGGGTACCATATTACTAAATTCAGTACACTGCATGCATAACCATACAGCTTTCACACTGCCATACTACTACCTGGGTCGGTTTTTTATCCTTGCCTTCAGTTCACCACTCACTTCTGTTACTCGATTGCTAAGGAAAGCCCCGTTGACTGTTACATACTTTGAGCTAAAGTCCCTATATAAGTACCTTGATACCTACCTACCTACATCAATGCTACATTTTCGCATGAAGCTCACATTTCCCAGCCCTCACATTAATGCACTCAGCATACGACACAATGAAAATCTGCATAGGCCAGTACCAACACATTACTTATATACTCCTTACCTACTACTCTCAATGTTGGTATTTAATACTTTTTTTTCAATTTATCTCCCTCAGTTTCTGTCTAGTCCTTTCTGTGTTTTAATCGCAGCATATACTGCATGGCAAATTACCATATAAAGTACCTACCTACCTACCCAAGATATGATAATATTTTTATTATATTATTATAATATCACATCGACATATGACTGAATATATTAATGCTTGTCTCTATATCATCTACCATTCTATGCCATCCTATTATATATGCATGTGTCCTATCTTTTCCCCTCCCTTAATATCTACGTTATACTACTAGATGTATAGGGATATTATATAGCATATTATATACTATATTATATAGAATATTGCATATTTTATAGCATATTATATATTGTATAGCATACATCTTGTGACACGTCATCTCAAGACACACGAAATGTCCTACCTAAACATCTAAAGGCATTTTCCAGCATCTCGCACAACGTCTCACCCAATCTTCTCAAAATTCAAGCAGCATCTTACCCAATCTTCTTAAGACTGTAGCAATGTCTCACCCTATCTTCTTAAGACCCAAGCAACGTCTCAGCCTATCTTCTTAAGACTTAAACATCGTCTTAGCCTATCTACTTAAGTCCAAGGCATCGTCTGACTATATCTTATTAAGACCCAAGCATTGTCTTACCCTAGCATCTTAAGACATCACCCGTCCCCACGTACACGCTCCACACCCCGCCCCCACGGCCGCCATTTTATTTTCAAGGTAATCTGCTCATATACCTCTACTTTTGGGTATTGAGGATTAACACTATACGATAATAAATAGACTCTTATTGGCATTAATATATTATGCATTATATATTAAAAGTTCGGAATAGAATGCCCATTATTCCATCCCGCTTGGATTAGAAAATATTATTTCCTAGAGGCCTGGAGGTTTTTGCATTGCTGAATTAGAAAACCATATGAGTCAAAATATTCAAAGGATTCTTTCGAAACAATCTAGTAACATATCCAGTGACGCATAGTGACCTCTAGCTTGTATGTATTCTATATTATCGCTATTAAGTACGATAATTCCTCGTTGTGGTTTTCTTTTTTTACGTTTTCTAATGTAATCTTCATTTTGTCTGCATCTATTACATAGTATTTGATGCTTGTTTCGCCAAACAGGATTCCGAGACATTGCTCTAACTGTGCTGTATTCATTCTGCACGTGCTTGTTGTTGTTAGTCAGTCAGCTTCTAGTTAGTAACAGACATGTCTTAAATTTGCACACGTGATTTTATGCACAATTGTCTAAGGTGTTTTCGCAGAAAGCTTAAAAGTTTGCTACATACATCTTAACGGTTGATGATGACTTGCTTATTTCAGTCAATTTTAGCTACGGTTTATTACTGGCTAAACAGTATAGCTGTAACAGACTTGGTCAATGAGGTTCTTAATTTTAACTGGATTTAAACTTGACTAGATTTATTTACAAACAGTGCATTAGCCTGTGTTAGTACTAGCTCAAATGCAAACAAGACTCTTCCTTGGGTGAAGTTCTGCTAAGATATGCCATTTTCTAGGGTGGGGTTGGCTGCGGTTTTCTATAAGGTATTTGAAGCAAGTTCGTTACTATCTTGACCATTATCAGAGGCATCTTTAAAGCTTATAGGCAATGTGTTGAACTCTATTGCTTCTTGGTTCATTGAAACTGGTAGTTTGCTGAGTTTAAAGTGTTGAAAGTTGCTAAATGACTTGGTCAGCTTCCCCAAGTATGCTTCAGAATCAACAAGTCCAAAAACTATATACTGCGGCAACCTGCCGTTAATACAGTTATCCGATAAGTGCGAGCTGACTCCAGATGGAATGACAAAGGTCTTAATTTTAGGTTCAAGACAAGAATACTTTAAAGTATCAATGTGGAGATTTAGTCTGTGATTTTCCATTGCAAGTAGAGATACTGTCTGCCGCTTTAAGTACAGTACATCATTTACAATGTCTACACTTAATGGAGGGCCAGAATATCCAGCCCATGTTTCAGTTTTAGCATCAATGCAAAAGGCAGGATGAGATCTGTGCATGATTATTTGGATATCAGTTTCTCCAGGCAGCATTTGCGTTTGTTTAAAGAATAGCGACTTAGGTCGTCCTACCACAGTATACGGTTTTTACTGTGCTGCAATGTTGTATTTTGCCAAAAATCCGTTTTTTGTTTTTAAAAATGTATCTAGGGAAGTGTTAGGGTAGTAGAGCTGATCCAACATTCCATTCTCTTTTTTGATTGAGTTTGATAAAAGTTCCGTTTTCAAATAAGAATTAATATTATAGTGATTTGAATTGTCACTCACGAGTTGGCCATTTAAATAGAATTCCATGTTACTAAATAGGCTATAGGCAAGCATTGAACACGGAGCGACCACGTCGGTCGTGGCGACCTTCTTTTCATCTGCTAGCATTACACGGCAAGTAAACTCTAAGTGGGATTCGTTTAAGTTGTAGTATTTTTTAAGGAATTTTAGTATGTCGTATATAAGAGGATTTTTATTATCCCTTGGACTAAGTACTGGATAATAAAGGTAATATTCAGGTGCATGTTTAGACTTTTTTGCAGCCGACCCGTAATTTGCGTTTCCTTTTTAATACGCCTGCCCCGTGATCCTCTAGCTTGAGTGCGCTTGTACAGTATCCTTCCACCTTAACTGTAGGTGGCTCGAGCTGTTGGTTTACGTAATGTTCTTCTGTGCTTATTGCATGAAGTGCGGCAATGAGATGATGATGGTTCTGCGTTGCTTTGATAGCACAACATATTGATTTTCTTCTACACTTGTGTTGCTTAATTGATTTCCGACAGGTTCTGCAGTTTCAATGGCTACACTATTATCGCCTGTCCCCATTTGGCTCTTGTTGCTGTTATTTTGAATCACAGAAATAGGTTTAAGTACACAGTATTCACCAAGCAAGCTGTCTTTTACAATGTCTTTGTCCACTACACTTGAATTTTTGTCGTAAATGTTTTTAAACATTATCTTACGCATTATTCATAAACAACAATGTATATTTAGGCATTAGTAGTATTGCATTTATACTGGTTTGCAATAATAAGATCTTTAGAACTTGCCCTTCAAAAGGTTTGATGTTGTCACTTCAAAGGTTAGATGAAAATAACTGGCAAATTCTTACGTCTTAGCCTTTTATACTTGGCGGCATGTTGTTTGCTTAAAAATTGCGAGGTCAAAACTGCAATTCAATAATAGTCTGAGTATTGGCATCAAGTAAAACAAGAGAACGGTACTCATTGACTAAACTGAATTTCATTATTTGATGTTGTTGTCTGTGTAATGACAGAAATAGTATAAGGACAAAGCTGTGAACAGTCTTACTAGTATATTCGTTAGATATATCGACTGCTCGCAGTAATAATAGTGAATAGGAAGCATAAAACTGGTTTTCAACTTGGCTGCATAATACAAGAAGTCTTTTTTCTGGCAGTGTGTTCAGGCTCAACATCTTCTTCAAATTCTTCTTTGTTTACTTCTGGTTCTTCTTTCTTTACTAATTCCTGTCTCAGTTGCGCAGACTCACCAGCTTTACATATAACATTGTCATCAAAGCCTAAAAATTGATTCAGAAGTAGTGGCAGCTGTACTGTAATATCTTCATATCTTCGCATATGCCTAGTATACTAAAATGTCCATCCGCATGTTTAAACTGCAATCGCGTATCAGCCCACAAATTTTTGATCAGAGTACGATTTATTTCATGCACTACGTGATCCAAATCTAGTTCTACTAGTTCTTTTATTAAAATGAAGTTCCCATATTTTTTTAATAGTCGCAAGTCCATATATTCATAGTCCACAATTTCATTGTATAACTGTTCAAATTTAAATCGAATTCCGATTTTTAAACGCTATTGTAAAACTTGTCGTGCTGCTGCAGTCCTAAATACTCGTTTTCACTGCATTCTTATGTAAGCTTGCACTTTGTATTACTTTTATCTAACGGAAATTCAATCTTTAAATGTATATTAAAAAACGATCGCTAAAAATTCGACAGCTACCTAATCTTGTCTTTTCCATCCATCCCACTTTTATTCTGCCAAATTTCATAATCATGTAAACAATAACTGCAAAAACAAAGTGTTTACTTTACAAATAACTCGCTTGAAAAAGGATCAAAAATAAATAAATAATTTACTTATAAAGTTCTACAAATAATACTACCGAAACAGAGTACCAACATCTACGTCGTCAAAAATTTGGTGAGTCCTAGTAACCCTATTTTTTATTAGACTTACCTTGAAACCCGCTCTACTATACTAGATTTTGTCTTGCTTTACGAATTTAAGTATTCACTTTTATGAGTTTTTAAAAACTGTTAAAACGACTTGGCTAAAATTTTTGTGCCTGTATTTAAATTATTAAAACAAAGTTAAGCTTCAATTAAAATATAATTAAATCAATTAAAAGTATATAACTTGAATACTGTTTTGAAATATTCTAACAATGAACGTAAGATAGTGATAGCTAACATACTTCGATCTGTAAATAAATATATTGTGGTCTTTGTTAATTTTTTGAAATTGTCTTTAAAAGCTTTGATAACTGACTCGGGTTTCTTATTTTTAATGAAACAGCAGTAAAGCTTCTTTAAAAACGCAATTATACAGAATAAAATATTAGCATAGCTAGAATTATCTTTAGCGGATTCTTTTTCTAAGATTTTTAAATCAGCACAATAGATTTACCTTTCCATATTAACTAAAGTTCTTCGTCGTTTAAAGTTTTTGCGTATAGGCCGGTGCAATAAAAATAAACGCAACTGGCTAAGCTTTTTCTTTACTACTGCTTTATTATGAAAGTTTTTGTTATTCTTAAGAAATCTGATGAGCGCCGAATACGAACCCTTTAACCTAGAGTTTGAATATGATTTACGAATTTCAGCCATGTTTTGAGCTGTGATTAATACTGACCTACATTAAACAACTGTCGAATGTAAATTCATACAGAGTCTTTAAATCAATGCTATTTCTTCACTTCCAGCCTCATTTACATTTATACACTATTTATCACTAGACAATATATTATTGACAGTGTTTAAATAGTAATTTTTATTTTTTTAATTTTAAAATTCAAACTAATACAGACTTGCATTCTATTTAACTTAAAACTGAACAGTATTTTGGCAAGTCAAATTTTATTAGTAACAGCATTTAAATTGCGTATTTAAAACTAAGTTGTAGTCTTGTCAAATTATAAAACCATGGCAATTTAGAAAGCAATTCTGTCTGGTTCGAATATTCAATTGCTTGATTGTTCTAACAAGGTTCCGCTAGTATGGGGACGGATGGAATGTGGTTCCGCTTAAATTTGAAGCACAAATCATGAGTAAAACAGTTCGAAACGAAAACGTGGTAACTAAACTTTGCTTTTATTACAGTATATGGTTTATTGTTTTTAGAGTCTGAGACTTTCTAGTTCCTGAAGTACCTGTGACAATCATTCGCAACGGGTTTTGGTAAAACTGTTTTTTAGGCAACTCAATTTGATTTCTAACGAAATCAATAATTCTTTTCTGACTTGGTGTCATAAATTTATACGACACCTCTGAAGGTTGCGACATTTTATATATTTTAGCTTGCGTCAAATCGAAAAACTGGGTTCGATCAAATGAGTAGACAGGTTCTCACTCTAAAGTTGTATCAGAACTAGAAGTAGACAAATCTTACTCACATTTGCAATCTGCGCTGTCTTTGGCACTAAGTCGATGCTTGTAAAAATAGATTAGGCAAAGTGAGTGATTCAATTTAAAAGCATAGAAACGCGACTGTGGCAACAGTGGTTTGAGTGGCAATGGTTTTATATATAGTCTAGAAAAGCCCTGCCGATTTGCCTCTTTACACATTTGCAACGTTTTCTTAACAACCTCGGCGAACCCAAAAGAAGTTCGTTTACACGAGCAGCATTTTATGTGTCTACAACAAACTTTTCTCGCTCGCTCAAGTAATTCTCGTTCTGATAATGGTGCGCTTTGTAAAAATACAGGTAGTGGCTGTAGCCAAAGTTGTACGTCGCGAGTGTTTGCACAAATAAGTCTCCAAAGTTGTAAAGGAAAATAAATTATACTGCCGTAGCATTGTCCACAGGCGAAAAGATGTTAAAAATTGATGGTATGAAACATGCTAATCAAGTCTTGATTAAAGTATTTGGGTTCTGTTAATCTAGTCCATAAACTTTTCTTAGCAAAAACTCATGTGTCACAAAACTGGCAGCCTGTTAAAGTCAGCATGCTACAGTACAAATTGTTTGGATCCACAACATTATTACAATAGCAGCTCTTCTAGATATGGACTTCTCAATTGGATTTTGCTAAACAACTGAATAGAAACTAGACAAGTATTGAAACTTTGTGATTTTAGTTTCTTGTTCTCAGACTTGTGGAAAAAGGTTGTCGGTGGAGCTATGTTTTACCTCAACCAATTACATAAGGCAATTTCTAGACTACCATCTTGATCACCTGTCTGCTTGAATTAGCATAACTGCATACACTAGGGGACTACTCTTAAACTATGCTACAGTATTTACTTATTTCCACTACAAATAATGTTATTCTGAGACAAAGCTTGCCATTTTCAGAATCATTCTGTGTTTAACCTTTCAAGCCAACTTGTTTTGTCCTTTTTGTCTCTTTCAATGCAACTGTGAACTAAACTGCCCAGCTATGCAACAAGGAAAAGAAATAATGCAATTGCAACAACATCAAGAACACTTGATCAATTTCAAATTGAACCGTGGAAGAAACAGATTTTTATTGTTGCCATATCAAACAATTCAAAACAGTCCTCGTGTGTCACCATATGGACTTGACAGAAACCATGGACATGGCAAGTTGAACACTGACTGCAAATCCGTCAATACATTCTCAACTGGAACTACAACTACAACAAGAGATACGTCGAGCATTAATGCGCGCAGAATTACTGCACAAGACTGGAAGTTTTTCGCGACGTTTGACACAACCGTAATTACCGAAACTTTAAAAATTGAAGACCAAATTTGAGCACGGCTTGTCTACGATCCCTATCTGCAGGCCCACGTTTACTACTTTGGTCGCAAGAATTGCGGCAATTTCAACCATTCCAATGTTTTATTTACGTTTTTGAGAGTCTGTTAGATTATTATATAGATACCTTGTACCTACATGATTTAATATTTGTATTTTAACTTTGCCTTCACATCAACAACAGATGCAAAAGCAATTGTAAAAAACCTGCTGACCTCATTCTCGCTCTCACTGAGACGAGACCGCAGTCGTGCAGAAATACTTGATTATAGGTTGGTATATTATTCTGTTATGTATGTAATGAGTGTATGTATCATTCAATGATTCTTTCTTGTTCTCTCTCTCTGCGAAGGACGACGTGGGCTCTCGAGACAATGGCCAATGTCTCGAGATATAAGCCCACTATACTCCATACACGTCGACGTTTTTCTAATTACTTTCATTTTCATTGTGAATGCGTTGTATGTACATATATATAAATATTTGAATAAATATCTGGCCGGACGGTTGTCCGCGGCTGACTATTGGGATAGACGTGAACAGGACAACATCTTATTACGCTCCTTCTGAGCACCGTTAGATATAAAAGTACCTAACAAAATTGGCGATCTTGGCAGGATAGATATGGAATCCTTACCTTTTTTACATATGCTTGAGATTGTATCATCTCTCGCACTCTTTTAGTCATTTTCAAAGCACGCAGTACATACACATGATGTCTTCGGGCCACTCTTTGTATGTACCTGCAATAAAGTTTTACCTCTCCTTGTTATACCTTGGTCGATAGGGGATCTCAATCCTTAATACTCTTCATGGTTAAGCATTGCGCTTTGGAACGAGCACCTCCGCCAGTCCTATGAATCCTTATAAACCTTCCTCTCTTACCTGTAGCCATATCTACAAGACTTCTAATGAGTAATTTATTAACGCCTTTTGATAACCCAAATAAGTTAGCTCAGTTGCAAGAACAGTTAAAAAGTATACACACTCGAGATCACGCTTATTTTACAGCCCAGTCAGAAATTGCAACTGGCCAGTTAGTAGTAAAACAGAAAGGGTTAGATCATACACGGTTGCCAACTTGGGGACATGTTGCTGAACAATACAATACAAAAACTAATGATTTGTTACTACTGTTAGAGAGAAAAGCAGGGTTAGAAAGATATAAGAAAATACAAAACGTTACATCTCTCCATAGCGAGTTTTATACCCTTTTGCTTGACCTGAATTACGCTGTCCCAAAGATATTGCCTCTTCCTATTCCTAATGTATCTATAGTTGTCCCTCCATCTGTTCCTAGTACCACACAAGACCATCGAAACATAAAAGACGTTTCGTTCGCCCCCTCCGCTCCACCTCAATCCGTACCTGGCTCCAAATCCAATACGCCTCCGCCTGACGGTGAAACATTTGAAGAAGAACCTTCTAATAATCATTTTTTTATCATGGCTTCGTATAATCTTATGCCCAAACTATCTCTTTCAACTGACCCCCGTAACTTCATAGATTTATTCAAAACTTGGGTTGCTGCAACAGACGTAAAACCAGACGTGCAAAAAAGACATTTTGCCCTAGGGTTAGATACAGAGACAGGAAGATATTGGTCATCACTCAATCACACAGTACTCGAAGATACAGCAACAGCCTTTGACACCATTACAGCATTATTTTTAAAGGAGTTTTCTGCCCATAGGGGATACACAAGACAAGACGTATTAGCAATGGTACAACTGCCAAGTGAGAACGCGTCGGCCTTTCTTATCAAAATAAGATACTTACTAGAAGAACTTCTAAAAAGTCTTGATGAAGCAACAAAAACTGCCATTGCTATTGACAAGTTACAAGTACAATTGCAGAATTTTGTGAAAGCACAATCATTACCCACGACATGGGTCGAGCTCACTGAGCGTGTGCAAATGTACGAAGCAGGAATGCCATCGGGTACCCCTTCTACAGTATCACCCCTGATTACGCCCATTGAATCTGAACTTAACGAAGTATCTGCAGAATACAAGTTACTATTGCATCAACTATCAACTCTCTCTACTGACATCAATGTAATGAAGAATACGCGAGGCCAGAACAACAATAGAGGTACAAGTCGATTCACACGAGGCAGAAATTCCCGTCCCCCTAACAATTCTCAGACCCAGTGTTATAACTGTTCTCGCTACGGACATATGATGCGTGAATGCAGACAGCCAGGAGGAGGAAATTTTCAAGGCAGAAATCCACGAGGATTCCAACAATACAGAGGTGCACGTCACAATACAGGCTATAGAAATAACTACAATGGAAGACAAGCATCAAATAATCAACAGCAAATGTTCATTTAAAATTTGGAAAACCAGAACGGCGTGGCCACTCCTTCTCAGCTTTACAGCCTGTAAGTCCTATAAAAAGTTCCCCCACCATTCAAGTAAAAATCGACGCTCTCCATTCAGACATTGAGGTTCCTGTAAAAATATTTAATTCAAAAGTAAATGCCCAAGTTGATTCCGGGGCTACCATTTCTGTTATCAGTGAAACTTTACTCCCTAATAAACTCACCCACCTTATCATTCCTAATAAATTAATATCTCTCACCGGCTATGGTGGACATGTAATCCCTGATATAGGATTCACAAGAATTCCCCTCCTAATTGGTACAATGTTTGTGCACTATCCTTTCCTTATCACTCGTACTAACAATAATAAATTGCTGTTAGGCAATGATTTTCTTGAACATTATAAAGTCGATACAAGTCATCAAAAAAGAGAATTGATATCCTTTGCCTTTGGTTCTGTTCCGTTTAATAGTGCTTCCTCTCGCATATTACAAAAAATTGGAATTCTCCCACACCCATTTGCCGAGAGCGTACCCCTGTCTACGCTACAACATCGAAAGAAAGTAAATACATATAAAAAATTATGGCCTGTCCAAAAGCTCAACCATGCATTACCCTTGTATACAGCAATGGGGCCTTCGGCTACAACAATAAATTCCCTTCGTATCAAAGAAAAAGTTGTTATTCCTTCACGATCCCAGATGACTTTACCTGTAGTGGCAGATATACCTATCAAAAATGATACTGTATTCCTTCCTTCTGTGAAATTATACTCCAAACATCGTCTCCTTGTCCCACGTGCAGTTTTTTCTGCCAACATTCAATACATTGTTGTAACAAATCCTACGGAAACTCCTATATCCCTCTCCACTCATATGAAGCTTGGTAAATTACAAGAATTACTGAAAAAAGAAGTTGTTGCAGTTCACAACGTGTCCCCTCGTCTCTCTGTTCAAGCTAATTTTAACGTCATTGATATATCCCCTCATCTTAAAAGTTTTGAACGCAAACAAGTAGAACAGTTAATTCAAGAATATGCAGATGTATTCTCTTGGTCTGGTGAGTTAGGTTCTACAGATATAGTTGAATTTCGAGTAGACACAGGAGACGCAGAGCCCATTCGACAGCGACCATACAAGACGTCAGAATTTCAAAATGCTATCCTAAAAGAGCATATAGACAAGTTATTGAAAAATAAAATCATTGAGAGATCAACCTCTGCCTAGGCGGCACCTGTCATTATAGTAAAGAAAAAATTAGATGCCAGTGGCGAGCAGGAGTACCGTGTGTGTGTAGATCTAAGAGGCCTTAACAGTGTTACAAAACCTTTTGTTTACCCAATACCTCCCATTAACCAAATTCTATCACGATTAAAAAACACCGAGTACTACAGTACCTTAGATGCAGCCTCAGGATTTCATCAGATAAAAGTCAAACAAGAAGACAAAGAAAAATTAGCATTTATATGTGAGTTTGGACAATATACGTACGCCAGAATGCCCATGGGGGCTCGAAATGCTCCGAGCTATTTTCAAAGGGTAATAGATGTCATATTAGCTGAAGATGTTGCCTATTCTACCGCATATATGGACGATGTGCTCGTTTATTCTAGTTCTTTTACTTCTCATCTCTTCCATTTGCGCCAAGTGCTTCACCAGTTTCGCAAAGCAAACGTTAAACTAAAACCCACAAAGTGTCGCTTTATGTACAAGAAAATATCGTTATTTGGACATGATGTTAGTTCTTAAGGTGTCACCCCAAATGCAAAAAATGTTCAAGCTATATTAGATTTACCTCGTCCCACAAAGGTGAAAGAGCTTCAATCCATTCTCGCGTCTTTTAATTATTTTCGAAAATTTATAAGAAACTTCAGTGCCCGTGTTAAACCCCTAAGACAATTGCTCAAAAAAGATGCGCCGTTCATATAGAGTCCAGAGTGTGAAAAATCCTATCAAAACATGAAAATTGCTCTCACTACAGCTGATGTGTTAACACACTTTGATTCTTCACTGCCTACTACTCTAATCACGGACGCAAGTACCTTTGGATTGGGTGCCGTGTTGCATCAACAAACCCGTGATGGGAGAGAAAGGCCAGTGGCTTACATCAGCCGATCACTTACAACGGCTGAAGCAAAATGGAATACCACAGAACTAGAACTGTTGGCGATGGCATGGGCCACAACCAAATTGAAAGAATACTTAATTGGCCTTCCATTTACAATCAAAACTGATTGTTGCGCACTTTGCAGAATTCTTCGAAGCCGGAAGATTGAGATGAGCCCAAAGATGACGCGCTTGGTTCTTAAACTTGCTGAGTTTAATATTCAAAATATACAACATATAAAAGGTTCCCTGAATCATACTGCAGACTTATTATCCCGACTTGGACGAATTCCAGAACGTGAAACTATAAATATTTCTAGTTTATCTTTGACCAAATCCTTCAATCAAGAATCCGACCCTTGGATTCAGACAATCCGTGAAAAACTCTGCAATAACAGTGCTTCTCCGCGGGAACGGAAAAAATGGATTTTAATTGACAATAATTTTTTTATGAAAAATTCCCGTGGTGGGTCAGATTTTTTGGTTTGTGTTCCTTCTGCAAACGTGCCTGCCTTACTTGTCGCCTCTCATGATGACCCTCTTTCGGGACATTTCGGAATGACGAAAACATACAAACAATTGCGTAGTCGTTTTTATTGGCCTTCCCTTCGTTCTGATCTACAAAATTTTATTCGCACATGTGATAAATGTCAAGCCAAGAAAGCTCCGCGCAGAAAACCTTACGGCGAATTCCAACATATTCCTGTTCCCCTGGAACCTCGTCTTCATTGGCAAATCGATGTGGTCGGTCCTCTTATTCGTACCACCTCTATGAAAAAATACATCATCACTGCACAAGATTATCATTCCAATTTTTTTAGAATTACGTGCTGTGCCTGAGGCTACTGCTATTCAAGTCGCCAAATTTTTATTGGAATCTGTCGTCGCTAATCACGGGGTCATGGAAACTCTTCAGTCGGATAGAAGGACCAATTTTACAAGCGAAATTATAGATCATTTAAATCGAATGCTTGGATCCAAACACAACTTTTCCACTTCCTTTCGACCTCAAAGCCAAGGGAGTATTGAACGTATGCATGGCCCGTTAAAAACTATTCTTTCCATGTATGTAAATGATCGTCATAAGGACTGGGATATTTTTCTACCTTATGCAAAATTTGCTATCAATAGCACTGTCAATGCCAGTACTGGGTTTTCACCGTTTTACATCATGACAGGACGTCATCCGCGTCTGCTAAGTGAAGTAGTACTCCCTCGTGTAGCCAATAATCCCATTTTTGACTACCATCGTCATTTTCACGACATTTATACCGTTGTGCGCAAAAATCTTCTCTCTGCACAGTCTGAGTATGCTGACCGGGTCTCTTCTAAATATGCGGCACATTCGTTTCAACCTAACGACTTAGTTCTTTACTACCACACGCATCGTGATCCTGAACTTTCACCATCTTTGCAACGTTCCTGGACAGGTCCCTTTCGTGTTTTGAAAAGACTTAATGCAGTTAATTATACCTTGGTGCACACCTCCAATGATAAGATTTTGGAAACTGTACATGTGTCCAAACTCAAGCACTATTATCCTCGGACACCTTTAAACATTTTTCCCTCAGTTGCGAGTTCTTCTTCTGTTCCCCCAACGTCTCCTGCATCGCTACCCCCTGCCAACAACGAAACCGCCCAGAATCCTCCTATGTCTTATGCTGCTGCAGTCCGCAAGTTGCCTCAACCATTGCCTTCGTCTTGTGATATTCCTGCACCTCGGCAACGCGGTCGCCCGCGCCTACGACGTTTGCCTCCTGTTGCAATTCCCTCTCTCTTACCTCCCGACGAATTACCGCCTCCCCGGTACAATCTTCGTTCAAGACCATCCCATCCTTGATGTGTGTTCCGGAGCACACACCAAGAGTGTTAGATTAATGCACAATTTTATAACATTTATTTGTTTTTTTTAAATATATTTTTTTTTGTATTTACACATTTGGGTTATGGTTTTTAATTGAATTGTAATCGGTGGGACACCGAATTCTGTTTTCAGGAGTGTTAGATTATTATATAGATACCTTGTACCTACATGATTTAATATTTGTATTTTAACTTTGCCTTCACATCAACAACAGATGCAAAAGCAATTGTAAAAAACCTGCTGACCTCATTCTCGCTCTCACTGAGACGAGACCGCAGTCGTGCAGAAATACTTGATTATAGGTTGGTATATTATTCTGTTATGTATGTAATGAGTGTATGTATCATTCAATGATTCTTTCTTGTTCTCTCTCTCTGCGAAGGACGACGTGGGCTCTCGAGACAATGGCCAATGTCTCGAGATATAAGCCCACTATACTCCATACACGTCGACGTTTTTCTAATTACTTTCATTTTCATTGTGAATGCGTTGTATGTACATATATATAAATATTTGAATAAATATCTGGCCGGACGGTTGTCCGCGGCTGACTATTGGGATAGACGTGAACAGGACAACATCTTATTACGCTCCTTCTGAGCACCGTTAGATATAAAAGTACCTAACAAGTCATAATATTTTGTACTAAGCAATTAAAATGCCGAAGCAGAATAGGAACCACCCGCTGCCAGAAAAAAAAATTACTGACCATCTGCCGTATTTTGAGAACAAAAGCAGTGCTGAGCTTTAGCAAGAACCGCAAAATCTAGCCAAGAAGTTTATTTACTGGCAAAGCCCACATTACACTCTACGCTCTGTGCAAGTAAGCTTTTCATTCAACACCATGACTGGAGCGATCAAAATGTTTATCAACTCCAACTTATCTGACAACTACGCTCAGAAATACCCTGCGTATTGTGGCAGCATTGTTTTATTTAGTCTTATGAAAATCAACGCTTTGGTTGATTTTCTGACTACACACAACGCAAACCTTGCTGCATCAAAACCCCACGATTTTAGCACTTGGTCTCGTCAGTTGAATGCTCAAGAAGTCACACAGGAAGAAAATACTACAAACGAGCCGTCAAAGTTTAGCTGGCACTACAGCGTGTGGAAATCTATTGAAACAAAGTTATTTTAACTGCAGTATCAGGGTTTTTACCGTCACTTGAAGAACCAATTGACTATTCTGATGTTGCCGCCACCGACTCTGACATTTACAACTCTGACAACTTTAAGGAAGACTGCGATGCAGACGACGAAAACAGCAATGGCAAAATGTACGTACCTACCCACATCTCTCTACCTTTTAATCATGCCACTCAATTAAATAAGTCATGTCTCTCTATCCGTCTCCTCTCCCGGATTCTTCTCTGTATCCAGGCCCAGGTTAAAATTATTAATTTTTGTTAATCAATAATGCTACTACTGCGTAGGTGCCCCATCAATTGCTTTGCACTTAATTGAATTAGGCATTACGTTCCCTATGTACCTACATTTCTGTCTTTTACTCCCACTCATCCCCATTGCATTGAATTGCACTTAATTGATATTAGCGTTATGTGTATCCACCTATGTGCATTCATCTGTCTATTAATCTCGTCCCATTCAACTACATCTTTTTTTTAACTAGGCACCTACCTACCTACCTGCCTGCCTATGTAACTATCTATCTCTCCCTCTGTATCTCTCCCTATTCCCCTTGCCTGGGTCCCGGCTCCCAGCTCCCGGGTCTTTCTCCCAGCCTCTCTTCACCCTTAATTTTAAAACATACCCATCTCTTCTTTCTTTACTTTCTCCCATTTAACCACACTTATAAACCAACAATAACCACAATCCCCTCCCCGCCTGTAGTTAGGTGTCTCTAAAATAGTCTATACAATTAAATATTTCGCTGTTTCTGAATGTTTTTCAGCTACACTCGTTTTTGTAAGTTAAGTTTAATAATGAAATTGGTTAGCTAATTTTAATATACTTTTTTAATTTAATGAATTGTGAAAAATTTTGAAATGAGGACGAGAGCTCAAACGGCTTTAGCTGTTCGTCCTTTGCGCGCTAGGTGGCCTGATTTTTTCAGCGAGCATGATCTTTAACAAAACTGTAGAACCTTGTGAATGCAACCTGGTCTGTTGTGGTGTAATGTGACCTGGTTTGGTCTTATCTGGTCTAGTATCGTTCGGTACGGTCCAGTCTAGTCTGATACGATCAGGTCAGGCCAGGGCCGCCCTTGTCTGAACCAGTCTAGTCCGGTCAAGAAGGGTCCAAAACCATCCGTAAGCAGTGTTGATGGTACAACGAATTACGCCGCCACGAGTTGTGTAGGGTTAAATGGGTATGATACAAATATTTTGAGTAAGTGTAGACTCGAAAACACTGTTGTAGGAATAAATGGGTTCGGTGCGTGTAAAGCCAGTGCACTTGGTGCCGCTTCAGGTACTAGTCGTCATTGTATCTAAAAGCTCAGATTCTAAAAATATGTGAAAAGTGAAAATAGATTGCGCAACAATGACTGGAGTTTTAACTTTGTGCAGCAATCAGACAGAATTGCAATATTTTGGTACAAAAATACGATTATGTCCAAATCAGGACAATTCGCGTCTTGATTAAGACCTATGCAGGACGCAGGACATTAAAGCCCAAATCAGCACAGCCCGCCCTAAATCAGGACGTCGGTCATTTATAGCATCTTGTGTTCCATTTGCACTAACTGTAAATAATAACTAACTATAAAATTACAACGCAAAAACACGGCGACTAATAGTACGATTTATCTAACCAACATTTATTTTTACAAGTATTTCAAATCGTGCTACGGTTTTTGGTTTGAAACAGCAAATATAAAGTAACAGGAATAAGATGAAAGCAATTATCCGGGTTTTCTGTATCGGTTCTAAGCTTCAGCACTTATTGAAATGGTCATCTCCGTTTGTCTATCCGTCCGTTCGTTGGCAGCGCAATACAGGTCAAACTTATCTACCGATTTTTTTCAAATAGCTTTCAATCGCCCACAAAAGCGTCCACACAAAAGTAAGCGTTTGGTTATGATTTAACTTGGACCAACAGTTGTCTAAAAGTAAAAAATATAAACTTTTTAAGTATTTTTTGAACCTACCTAATGGCAAATTCGAATGCAGTTTCATAAAATGAATTTTAATAGTTAACGAAATTTTTATAAAAATTTTAAAATATCTTTGATTACTGAAACATCATTTTTTGTGCCATTGTGGACAGCTGTACGCTTAGAAAGGAAAGGAAAGGAAATAACGGTTTTGGGTGTTAATTTCAAAACGATTACTAGTTAAATTCAAAAATTTTAAAGGTGAAGGAAACATATGTTAGCTACGTCAAACACCGCTGTGTGGTAATATGCCTACACCAAATAATGTTACAGTTGATCGAAAATCATGTTAAGAATTTATACCACCGTATATTATACTAAATTAGTGTTACTAAACTAAATGAGTCGTCTCAGGTCAGTGGTTAAAGAGACTGGTACCACTACAGAAGGTTCGCGTCTGAGTTTTAGCATTATTTTTGTCATCAGTTATTTACGTATCTACATTATTGGCTTAATATGCAACACATAAACTAGTAAACTCAGTCCAAAACATTACAGTGTAAATCCTTAACTAAAATTTGGGTTGATCACTATAACACCTTTTGGGGTCGATGTTGGAGTAACACAAAAATAAGTTACAAATTACCACCTATGTGGTTAATTTGCTTATGTTCTCATAAGCGTGTGAAATTGATCGGGCAAGGGCTACGCACCTTAACTTATCTCTAAGCCCTTTTCCACTGCAACCGGCGTGTTCTAGCCAGTGCTTAGATGACGAATCACATGATACAGAAAACCCCGATAATTGCTTTTATCTTATTACTGTTGTTTGATATGTTAGCTTGCAAACAAAAACCGTAGCACGACTTAAAGTACTTGAAAGAGTTAAAAAATTTAATGAAACTTACAAAGTGTTGCCGTGTTTTTGCGTTTTAATTTTTTAGTTTATATTTACCTTAACACATTATTTACAATTAGTTAATGCACAAGTAACATAAAAAACAATTCACCATTATTAAGTTGGTTGCAGAAGATAAATATTTAAAAATACACATTATCGATTGAATGAAATCTAAAAATATACGTCATACTATTGATTAGCAGCACTGATTCATATTATAAACAAAACGACTGCAAATTATTATTAATTAATTAAACAAAGTCAATATTTTAGTAATAATAAACAACCAGCCGCCAACACAATTAGAGTCAATTACTATTCACTCATTTTGTTAAGCATGAAATAATTTCAAGGTACAGTATAACCCGGCTATAATGGATCTAGATTAAAGAAAAAACTAGCTTAACGGGACTCATTTAAAAAATTTCGTTGTCACAAACGCTTTCAATGTTAAAAATTTCACTGATGCTAGTACGAAATTTTCCCCCCTGACACTTTTCTCCTAGACATTTTCCCCCCGGACACCTTCTACCCGGACATTTCCCCCCTGGACATATTTTCCCTTCGGACATTATCCCCCAAAGGCATTAATCCCTGACGTTTTCCCCCCGAACGCATACTCAAGATGCTAACAATAAAAGTTCACCACACAGGCGCCGATTTTTAACTTAGGATATTGTGCGTTAGATAGACCTATGGCAGTGAGCAAACGCATCACTAATCATTTTTGTCGCAAGTCAACCATTTTGAGGTCGTAGGTCATTTACGAAAAACAACCACGTGCCTATTTTATATTTGTATTATAAATTTAATAAGAAAGTTTCATTTTTTATTTCGCAAGAAATAAAAATTTGCAATAAAAATTGATAACGCAAATAAAGGCAATACAACTGACAGGGATTTTAATGCGGTCTTCTAAATCCGAGTCGGGAACGGGCGACGGAGATACTTTACCTGGGGGTTCTCTCGTATCTCAGGACCGGCCCGGCGAGATACTAAATAGTATGCACGACAAATGGAGGGATTTATGTAGCAAAGAGTATGAGCTTACGCTAGCGATGCTATATGGGTGGGGAGGGTAATGATGCGCTTTCCCAACAATGACTATGGCTATAATATGGCACTAAAATAATTCTAATTAATTATATTAAAATATATATTTTAAATGCGAATATCAAACCCGGTATACGAGATGCAATCACACACAAAACTATATATATTGGAGTTACGTTTTAAGGGTCTTATACAGCCCTGTATTTATTTAACTTTAATTTTACTTTTACTGCGTTCGTAACGCCAAATGAAAAATGGTTCGTAACCGAAAATGAAAGTAGCTTTAAATTCAATAATTCTTTTATGGGTAAATTCCCTATCTGTCGTCGTACGATTCAGATTATATTTTTACAAATTGTTTACTTACCTCGTAGGTTGAATTCAGAGCCGGACTGATATAATTTCAGACTTCTCGTAGAACGTCTTTCTGGGTCACCTTGTGTTCCCTATTTTACTCGCTCGTAGCGTCAAAATTATATCCCTTGTAGGGTCAAAAAGGGTCAGCGTTTGATCACCTAAAATCTCGCTCGTAGCGATGAATACACATTTCCTCGTGGGATGTCTTGGTCCGCTTGGGTCCCTAATATTTTGCTCGTAGCAACAATTCTGAAGTAGCACGGTCGAGTAAGGAGTAGCTGTATCTTCGCCGGAGTCCAAATAGAAACTGGTTATGGTCATGGTCCGCGAGGATAGAAGATCCTCACGTACCATGCTATAATCCCTATTCTCATCTCCACAGTGTGGAATACTATTTTCCCTTTTGACCATCTACTTACTTAGTGGGATAGCTTTGCCTGAAGGGCTTTTGGGGAATATCCGTCCGTCTCTATTCTCAACTCACGATTTACATTTAACATTATAAAATATTATATTTTATATTTCATACAATATATATTTTTATGATCATAATTTTTCTTCTCTCAAAACTTCTGGACCAAATGTTTTGATGCCCTCATTAAAACGAAAACATAATTTCAAATACATAATAATAATTCTCATAATTTTATATTGTCTTCTTCTGGACCAAATCTTTTACTGTCTTCAAACGAAATATCTAACATCTCACCAATGGAACGAAACAGCCAATAGTATGAACGTCCAATAATCCACATCTTTTTCTCCATATCATTGACTGCGAGCAACGGTGCAGAAAATAGACCTGAAAGAACCTAGTATGCGGAAAAAGAAAGAACACACACTATTGCATTTATTGAAGTTCCTGTATGATATTTATTGGTTCATTTGTACTCTTTTTCTTAAACTGAATTTGAACATAATTCAGTCTTTTGGGAAGTATCCCAACTTTTACAGGTAATTTCTTTGGGTAAAATAAATATCATCTTTGTCAAATAATAAGTGAAAATTTATATATCAAAAATTCTAAACCACATTCAAAATACTAATTTTTGCTTATGTCTATTATCGCGTGTCAAAATGGTAATTATTTCATTAGGTCATTTTAAATTGAGATCACGTGAAAGCAAAATATTACTAACTATTTATATATATAAAATTGTATCAAAATTTTTGTGGAAGTATCCGAACATGTTATCAATTATAATAAGGAATCAGACGTATCTGACGAAAAATAACTTGAAGATGAATTTCGATAGGCCTTTTTCTGGAGAGTCCCACGGGACGTTCCAGCGACCAAGTTTGGTAAACTTGACCGCGAGTGACTCGAAGCTCGTGAGCTTTGATTTCTATTAGGAATTTTATCTCGCTGATAACTTTTGATTTGGCGAGAGCCCTTTTCAGTCGATGGAGAAGTTTCCACGCAATTTCGATTGATTGACAGAGATAAATCTGAAATATCTCTGGCACTTATATTAACGGAGATTTTTCGCTCCTGATCTTCTAGAAGAGGTTTTTTTGGCGACAATTTTTCTGCTGATCCCGAGTTGACTGACGGCGTGAAGTTTGCCGCCTCGAGCATTAACTTAGGTAGTTCATTTTCGTAAATGAAGGGTTCATCATCGATGATCATTGGTATGGGTTCAGGAAGGGGAGATCGGCGTGCAAATATCCCTGATCGTTCGTCATTTATAGGGGACGACATTTCGTAAATCTAAAATGTTGAAATGGAAAGGGAAAAAGCAAAAATAAAAAAATAAAAAATTTAAAACCCTCAATTCACTGATATTCAACATTTTTATTTTCAACCTTTTATGTAACCCGTAATATCATGTGTTCAAAAGTATACTTTTGGAATATCAAAATTCATAGGTCGTAACCTGAGACGTATCTCGTACTTATATCTATTCTAATTTTACAAAGATCATAATAAAGATATTATGCCGTCAATTTTATAGAGATTTTATTTTACATAGTCTAAAAAATCTTATTGCTCATTTTTAGTCGTTATTAACTCTTGTAAATTATCTTGTAAATGTTCTATCTCGGTCCGGATTCTCTCAATCTCGTCTTTATTACCTTCGTTCTCCGGATTTTCAACTACTCTAAAGCTTTTTGTATACGTGTGTGACGGATACTTTTTACTTGGTTTAGGTACTCGTTTGGGCAATGGATCGATCTGGACGTTTCCCGTAGGAGCCGTCGAGGTCGATGGGTTTTCGGCCTGAGTTCGTTGTTGTGTAAATATGGTCGGAGCTCGTAGCTGACCTGTTCGTGATGTCCCTTGTATCGGCCGTGATGAAGGTTGTGGTGACATTGCTGCCACCGGGCTTTTACGTGGTGTCGGTGGTTTTACCGACGGCGGAGTCCTATTTTGACTAGGTGATAGAGACATATCTCTCGCATCAATAAACACGGTCGAATGTCTCGTAGGACTGTTTCGTGGAGAATTTCCCGGGGTATTACCTAAATTTTCGTCTAATATTATTATTGAATCGTCTAACTCACCATCCCCTTCTCCCCCTGGAGAGTTTTAATTCCTCGTAGGAACCGAACTCATCGTCGGACGTGTCCGGAGGTCCCATGAATCGTGGAAATCATTCGTACTAACTATACTAAGCGCCGGGGGTGCATATATGGTTTCCCCGTCATCATTCTCATTCGGAGCTTCATGAACCAAGTTCAACGCCGGGATTTGGGCAGACGATATGGTATAAACACCTCGCCGAACCACATCCCTATAATAAGTATTTTGTTCACCTACATTGGTTTCTGCGGGGTCAAGTTTTGGTTCCAAGCTAAAAACGTGGTCTTCGGGTGTTGGGACCATGCGATTTAGGTAATCCCTATCTTGGTCTACATCCTCTGCTAAATTTGCTGGGTCAAGAGGAGTATAATGCGTTTTTAGATTATGTCCGTGGACCATATCTAATACTAACGAGGCAGTCGAGGTTTCTGGTTCAATCTCTGGGTCACTTAGAAAATATACGTGCTCATTTTCTATCAAACTATAGATCCTATATGGACCGGAATACCTGACCATAAATTTTGTGGGAGTACCCTGCTTTCTTATGTAATTACGTTTGAGAACTGAATCACCAATGTTAAATTTTATATGTGGATGACGTTTATCAAACTCTAACTTTCTTTTTAACTGATTTTCACATAAATTTTGATGTGCTTGCATTCTATACTTGAATAATTCGCCAATTCTAACTTGCTGATTTTCAATATCTTCCTTTTTGGACGGAATTTTATTCTCGTCAATTTTAAGATTATAATCCCATGCTAAAGACTTTCCATGCCAAAGAAATTATGGAGAGAAACCTGTACTAGAATGTTTAGAAGAGTTATATTCGTTTTGCACCTGAGGCAATAAATCGTCCCAGCTGAGTTGCTGGTCATGTTTTAATTTCTTTAAGATACTGCCAAATGTAGAGTTGGATCTCTCAATGATTGAATTTGAAGAGGGATGCCATGCCGAGGTACGAATGGCGGCCACGCCATACATATCACAAAACTCCTGGTATGCCGCTCCAGTGAAGGCGGCATTATTGTCGGAAACAATTCCGCGAATTCCGTGATCCCTAACTAACGGTGTGAGACAACGTATCGTCTCTGCAACGGTGGGACCCGTGGTCGGAAAAAGGTGAAGGTAACGTGTACACTGGTCTATAACTGCAAGGATATATTGATTCTTTCTGCGAGTCATGTTTAATGGTCCTAAGTAATCTGCTGACACTTTTGCAAATGGAACTTGTGGTGTCATAATTACATGCAATGAACCCGATTTTCTACGTTTACTTATGTTATATCTTTGACATGTGTCGCAACCACGTATGACTTCCATCACTAATTTACTCATAGAAAAGAATGTATAATTTTCTTTTAGTGCTGCATACATCTTTTCGTGGCCTAAATGTGATTTCTGATGCAGATATGTAATGAAATGGATAGCTAATTTCTGAGGCAATACTTTCACCCAAAGTTTACCTAGCGGTTCGTCTGAGAGTTTTTTTAACTCTCCCTTTTCATTTAATCTATAATGACGTCTATATTTATTAAACCCTTCATATTTATTTGTCCTGTCTTCCATGACTGATTTCATGACTTGAAAAACCTGTAAGTCTCCCATTTGGATTTCGCGTGATTTGTCTAAACTATATTTAAGAGTTTCACAATCCTGAATGAATTTCTTGTCCTGACGAGTACGTTCAACGACTTTTATTAACCTTAATTTTAATGGCGTCTTGTGATCAGGGTAGTTTCTCGGCGGTCGACTTAATCCATCGGCCAATTCGTTATTTTTACCTGCGACGTGAAATATTTTGAGATCGAATTCACTGAATTTTAAACTCCAGCGAATCAAACGCAAATTTAATTCTGAGGTTTTCAGAATTGATGTGAGGGCTGAATGGTCTGTATATATATGTACAGAACGCCCTAGTACGTAGCTACGGAATTTTTGCAGCGCATGGATAATGGCAAAGCATTCCTTGTCTGTGACCGACCATTTTTGCTCAGTCTTCGTAAGACAATGAGAATGGTACGCAATCGGTCTCCGTTGCCCATCGATGTTCTGTATGAGTGCAGCCGCAATCCAATGATCACTAGCATCTGACCACAATTCAAGTTGTGAATGGTCATCTGGGAATGCTAATATGGGCGCAGAAGTGATGAGTCGTTTTAATTCTTCGACTGCTTGTCGACAATTATCGTCGAAATTAAACGGAGCGTCTTTTTGTAGTAATTGATATAATGGTCTAGCCACCCGAGAATAACCCTGAATCATGCGCCTAAAGAAATTCGTAATTCCTATAAAACGGCGTACTTCGGTCGTATTGTTTGGATCAGGGAACGTAAGGATTGTATCCACTCTATCCCTATCTATGGATATGCCATCTGCACTAATTCTGTGACCCAGGAATATAATAGATGGGTGTCCAATGTGACATTTAGAAGGTTTTAATTTTATATTCGCCTGCATGCATAACCATAATACTAACTCTAACCTATGTATCATTTCGGCGAATGTAGCGCCGCCAAAACCGTTATCGTCAACGTAAATCGAAGCCCATTTTTGACTATAATGATGCCATATTTTGTTCATGACTGACTGAAAGATGGTACTACTATTCTTGTACCCGAACGGAAGTCTTAGTGGTCTGAAAGTGCCACAATGATTAATATATGCTAAGTAATTCCTACTATTTTTATGAAGTGCAATTTGTTGATATGAAGATGCCATATCCATGGTGCAAAAGTATTTGCAACCATTGAGTTTGGCAAACGCATTTTGTACTGGTGGTACAGGCGCGTTTATGGGTTTTACGCGCTTATTCAATTCTTGATAATCAATTACTGCTCTCCATCCATTGATCCCCTTTTTGACGACCATCTGTCGTGACACATAATTCAAATGACATGGTTCTATGAGCTGTTTCATGAGCCCGTCATCAGTGTCGTCTCTACATACTACTTTAAATAAATTAGACATGTTGGCTGCTGCCGATACCATAGGGGTATCGTCCATTAGTTCTACTGTCGCATATACAGTTTTCTTGGTTATAGGATCAATGATGGATGTGTGGAAATCTTCCTGTTTCTACCCGAATACCTTGTAGTATTTTGATAATAATTGCCTGATCTCCAGCTTCTGAGCTGTGTCTAAACCTTTAAATACTGAAAACATTTCCCATTCAGCATCAGTCAATGCTTGAGATCCTAGTACCTGTTCGGGAGGAGGGATTTCTGGATTATCACTAGTTGGGCATGGCTGATCCTTAACATGAATCTGTGCGGCTTTTAACTGCACAGGTGTAGATACTATTCTATACGTGGAAAGACAACCCTGTGTTTTCAACTCCATACAGACATCTTCTGTATTTAATAGAGTCGCTTTTCCTCTACCATTTTGAATATATACTTCTTCAGGCAGGATCATAATTCCTGTTTTATTGTATAACTTGTGATTTGGTTCCGTTACTATATATCCGGTATAATCTTTTTTATCAGTGAATATCTCTACTGCTGTTTCCTTCTGGCTTTCTAACTGGACTGGATGAATTGTAAAAAGTCGTAACCTATATTGATAAAATTCTCTCTCTGCATTTGAAGACATGGTAGTAGTAGCTATACTGCGTACCTCTTCTAATAGTGAATCCGTAGTTTCCTGGGTTTTTCTAATAGTCCGAATCGATAATAGCGATTGTTTCGTCTTTTTATATCCTCCTTGTACGGAGTTCCTAAAGTCTCGAAAATGTTTTTGATTGTTAGATGTGTCTTTATTTAAACTATGTATTTTACTTAACTGTAAATTTGTAAATTCAGACCTTAATGTGTCTGCATTTGGGAGTCTAATTGTTCCGTGCCTTGATTCATATTTAACAAGTTGTTTTCTTGTTAAATAAGGATCTGGATCTAAATCATCGTAGTCTGAGTCTGAACTCTCGGAAGTGTCACTACTTTCGACATCGCTTAATATGGGTGCGGAAGGAGCAGCTAGTTTGCTCGTACTAACTGAATTTTTCTTTCCTTTGGACTTTGGTTTAATTAGGTCCATTACTGATTTAGTTCCCTTGAATTTCTTAATCATTGCTACATTGGTCTCGACAGCATCTTGCGTTCGAGTGAAAACAACTAATCCTAATCCACATTGTACCATTGCATCATATGCAACTAATAAATCTATCCCGAAGACAACGCTAACTTGTAGATTCTTGACGAGGAAAAATCCCCATCGAATCCACTCCTCAAATTCTTCAATGTACGTATTGATGAGTACCATTTCAGATACTATTGTGGGGACACCGTGTTCTACTGACAACATAGCACGGATTGGTTTGCATGGTGTAACCATATGTTGAAGCCCTAATGATTCAACCACCTTTGGGTTTATGGTGCTAATGGATGCACCGGTATCTGTCAGTACATTGATGAGGACCGTTCCCCCAAAACAATTTTGGAAGGGAAATTGTCGTCTTATTTCATGTGGTGGGGTTCGGTTCCCCCTTATGAAATGCGTTATATCTTCTTGTGGATATGTAAAGAGCGTGTCTTCATAATTTGATGAAGTTCCCTCGTGGGTGAGCCAATCCTTAGTCCCTTTACTCATGGAATCGTTTTCGAGCGTTTCCATGCTTGCCAATGACATAGTAACTGTCGTATTTTTGCTTTGGTATATATCCCTATCTATAAGTCCCGTCTGAATTGACTGATCATCCAATTCACCGGTATTTATTCTGAACATCCGTAACCTATGATTATTTTAAGATGTCTGTGAATGCGTTGTGTCTAATGGTGGATGGTAGTTATCCAAATTTCGATTATTCCTTTGAATCATGGTCTCACAGTCTAAATGTCTCTTCAAGACTGTGGTAAAGTTGTCTATATTATTACAGGTTATCGTTGCTCTTCTCAATCTGTCGGGCAACCCTTCCGCTAATATCCTCATTTGTATTTCCCAACCCATATTTGGATCAAGTTGGTTTATGTATATCAACCGTTGACGAACATATTCATCGGCTTTGGTTTTTGGATTCATGTTATATTTCTAGTATGTTTACCTATGGTTCACTAGTGAGTGACCATACTTTTCCTTTAATTTATTTAAATGTAAATACAATATCTTAACTCAGTACTTTATAAGAGTACTGCGTGTTCACTCCCTCGTGGGAAAATGTAAAATGGGTACGAGAATTCGATATACCATGAGCTTTGTCCAAATGTGATAAAGTATAAGAATACTGAAGGTGAAAAACAAAAATTCTATATCGTAATTTGATAACCCTAAAATAATAAGCATTCAACCTAATTGCTTATTTTCCGTATGTTGTACTTACGAAGTGTAGGAGTAAATATAATTGTGGATTGAAAATTCCAGTAGAGAAATCAAATGGTTTGGTTTGGTATTCCCGTAGAATCTAGAAAAGATTCGTAATCCCAAGGAAAAGTCCTCAAATTTCGACTTCAAGTTCAACTCCGTAAGTTGCTATAATTAATGAATTATTTTACTTTAATATGTTATGCAATATTATGTAACTGACATTCACGTAGAATTACGACATTCATTTACTTTTGGATACATTCAAAATTTTGACAGGTTCTGAGTACAACGGTCTTATTTCTAAAATATTTACCTATGTATATTTAAGTTCCTAAAATAACCGTAATTTATTTTAATTCCAACTATTAGTTGATGGTTGTTTCTATTTTATTTACTAGGAAAACCTATGATCAGTAATAACTGCATATTCAACCTCAGCATCTACTCTGGGTCTCGAATTGATAATCAATGGCTGAAATTTATCAAGTTCAGCATCTACTTTGAGTCTCGAATTGATAATCAATGGCTGAAATTTCTCAAGTTCAGCATCTACTTTGAGTCTGGAATTGATAATCAATGGCTAAAATTTCTCAAGTTCAGCATCTGATTTGAGTCTCGAATTGATAATCAATGGCTTACTAGTAGTTACCATGTATTTGTGAACAAATTACAACACTAGAAAATTACAACAGTGTAATGTTGTATGTATATGCCTATACTACCTATGTGTCTGTTGACTAACAACAGTGGAAGTGCGATACTGTGAAACGTGGTAAGTACTAGTTACTAATAGGTACTTACTATACTTCTCTATTCTATTTTTGACTATTCTGTAGTACTGACTACAAACTACAACGTTCAACCTTTCCCCTGATTGGAGGTTGGAAATATTTATGGCTGATTTTTAACCTCTAATATGTATATAGGTATAAATACGTTTTGGTACTTACTTATAATGAAGGAAGTGACCAACGACGTTTCTTTTTCGTTTTGACTTCTATTTTACTTTTCCCCTGATGGGTATTTTGGAATCTGGCTAATAATTGGCTTTATTCCTATTCTAAAGTCCGTGGACTGCTGACTGTGACTTGTTCTTCACTTCTGTGTCTGTGTAAGACTTCTATAAATTAATTAAAAGAAAATACCTAATATTTACTTGCTATACTATATTATAAAATACAGCAGTCAGTTAATGTAGTACTACTGCCTGTATTTTCTGAATTTATCCAAATTTTGAAAAGTGAAATTTTGAAAAGTGAAATTTTGAAAATGTGAAAATTTCTTTAATTTTGAAAGTGCAAATTGTTTATTTTGCTTACAGGAAGGATCAGGCCGTGCTGCGGCAAGAATTTTCTGTAAGTCCGATTTATAAGTGGAACCGGGTTGAATACTTTCAATCCGTAGATGTTCACTTCCGGAAATGGCAATTTTCTTTAATCCGTGGACTTTCACGTGGATAAATCTGCACGTCTGCTAAATTTTCGTAAGGTCCTATTAAATAGTAGAACAATTAAGATCACTGTTATATTTTCAGCAGTGTAAAATTATGAAACACTTTCGATTTTACAGTGTACAATTATCAAAAATATTTAACTTGGACTCGTAGTCCTTAAAATCAAAATCTTTGTTTGGGTAAGAAATAATATTTATTTTATTTATTTCTTACACTTGTTTGTAGAATTCTTTTCTGTAATCCACGTAGGATCCTTACTCGTAGAGAATTTTCAACCGAAGTGGAAGTTCTTCGCTGATCAAGCCTATTCTTCGGAACGTATCCGCGGTCCAAAATCCGAAGATTTAACAATAGTATTCTGCCCTCAGTCGGCTACGACTACGTAAGTCAACTAAAATAAAATGCAACGTATTTTATTTATGAGTATTAACTCTGTATTTAATCTAATTAACCTATGTAGGTATCTATAGTTGGTTACTATGTCGAAGTTGCAATACCACTTCGATTTAACAATAATTTTTGATTACGGTAATTTTAGGTGCCGCAGAGTAATCAAAAAGTTGAATGTCAGCTCCTGCTGACTATAGTTGCCACCTGTAAAGCCAGATGCGAAAATGATGCACACAACTAATGGACAAAATACATTCGTCAACTGGCGAATTTTAACAAAATCAAATAGTAAGTTGAAAATAAGATTTGCAACTTATAGTTTTAACCTTTTCACTCAAACACACCCCTTATAAATCTTTACCCCCACAAATGGAAGTATTTTGATGGTATTTATAAAGTCAGGGCAGATAATTCCCTGCAAAGAATATTCTGCAATAAGTCAGGAAGTCAATTCCCTGCGAATTTTTATTAATAGCAAAACAGTAAGCCCAGGACCGGTGCCTGGCACATTTATGACTAATAATTGTATAAAAAGTCGAGGTATCTATATCCCTCGCTCGATTTTAATGTTTGATTAATAACACTATCAAAATCTGGGTGGATATCCTCAGTAACAATTGAACATTAACAAATTCGAGCAATTTCGAAGTACGAAGTTCTTGCTTTCGAGTAAGTACTGACTACTGAGTCAAGATTGCACTTCTTGCTCGATTTACCCATATGATGCGACACACAATAAAATCTGGGTTTAATTCCCCAGTAAGAATTTAATATTATAACAAAATTCGAGTGTTTCAAAGTATAAATATTTTGGACTTAGATTTTTCACTATTTAGATGTCGAGGGATATTCCTCGCTTTATTTTACTCAACTTACAAAAGGCGAGACCGTGTCTCGTAATATTTGGCTACTAAGTAAGTACACCCTACAAATTCGGAATTATTGTTCCGTCTTTTGGCACAATCAAGATTAAACATTCATATTAACATACATAAATTATAGAATGATTATTATACGCACATAAAATTATACTTGATTACTAACACACACAAAATTATAACTGATTATTTGCACACATAAAATTATGAATGACCTTTTTGGACTTACAAAATTATAAATGCTGAATTGATGCACAAAATTATGAATGATTATGCTGGCATACACAAATATGACTGAAAATTCACACTGAACTGTGGATAAATTAATCTGTACTAACAAACAGGCTGCTTACCTATATAAGCTTAAGAAATTATGAGTGAGTTTTCGTAAAGCCCCCCAGAACTTTAGAAAATCACTAAATGATTTATTTTACAACTTGAAAACTTGTTGTTTACTTTTCAGAAAATATCTGGCTGTGCCACTGGCAACTGGGATTATTTCCCCGCTGTTTCCTATGGAAAATGAGCTGTGTTAACTACACACTACACTGTATTTCGTCTCTACGGTAAATTGAACAAAATTAATTACTATAATAATTCACAATTTTAAATAACGAATCCAAAATCAAAAGACTTTCAAAAATGAAGTCTGGCTACCGACGTGGGTAGTTAGGTAGTAGTGGAAGTAGGTACTTACTCTACTTATAATGCAAACTGATGGGCCCTGAGTTGCCACTCGGGAATATTGACTTTTTCACTTTAAAATTTGATGATTTTGGTTTCGTTTTGTTTCAGAATTATGGCAAACAATAAAATTTCGAAGCTAGTGACTTCGAGAAGAGGAAATATTCTCTGAAATGGAACAAAAACTGATGAGTGGCTGGTGCCACTGACTACTCACTGTGGCTACCTAATAAGGATTTGAATTTTGCAGTTTTCAACAAAAATACTTAATTAAAAATTCTAATATTTCACAACAACAAAAACTAGTAGTCTGTTTAACTTTATTAATCAAAATTGATGGCTGAAACTCAATAAATGTTTACTATTTTAAACTGTGAGACAAGGCTCATAAGAAAATCATGCCGTGTTTCAACTTTTCTAAAATGGCTACCTATGTTATCAAATGATAACTCTCATGTACATAATATGCTTGATATTTTATACTGTTACCTTATTTACCCTGTAGGTTTTGTATGACCAACTTTTCTTGCCAGCTGGCTTGTGGTTTTCTACCGATTTGGAATTGTCCTGAATTCTGAAATTTCAGCTATTTCAACCTCTTTAGTTCGTAATAACGACAAATGAATTTCACAATTTTTATTTTATTCTGTTGAACTCTGAATTTTAAGTGAAGGCTAATATAGTCAAGCTTTATTCTCTTGCTTATGCGGTGCAGTCTGTCCTTGTAGGTATTAGCCCTTGTCTTCCGCTCCTCGTAGGCACGTCTTCTCACTTCAAGTCCACAGCCACTCTTTCTGGGCAAAATTCAACTTTCTCTTTCTTCTGCTAGACGTTTCCTAGCTACTTGTTCTCGTCTCGGCCTCTGTGCACTGTGTGCTCGGGATATTTTCCCTCCAAAATTTTTACTGGCTTGAATTCTTGTAGAATTTCGAAGCGTTACTTTTACTTTTCATTCCCTATGGGATATAATGTGCCTTTCACGCTGCCTCATGCGAGGTTGCCACGTCCGTCTTCCCTTTTGCTTTTTCTGGCTAGCTAGTTACTATTTGCTCCGTAAGCACTACTTGTAACGCGTATAGCTTGCAGTTAATGAATTGGCTGGCCACGCGGTTTGCTATACTGTACAATAGTACAGTATGCTAACTCCTAACTTATGGGCCCAAATGAAATGAAACTTTTTCTACAATTATTTTCTAACTACAATTAACTAATTGAGGGAGATAAAATAGTCTTATTTTACCCCGCACATCTTGACAGGGATTTTAATGCGGTCTTCTAAATCCGAGTCGGGAACGGGCGACGGAGATACTTTACCTGGGGGTTCTCTCGTATCTCAGGACCGGCCCGGCGAGATACTTAATAGTATGCACGACAAATGGAGGGATTTATGTAGCAAAGAGTATGAGCTTACGCTAGCGATGCTATATGGGTGGGGAGGGTAATGATGCGCTTTCCCAACAATGACTATGGCTATAATATGGCACCAAAATAATTCTAATTAATTATATTAAAATATATATTTTAAATGCGAATATCAAACCCAGTATACGAGATGCAATCACACACAAAACTATATATATTGGAGTTACGTTTTAAGGGTCTTATACAGCCCTGTATTTATTTAACTTTAATTTTACTTATACTGCATTCGTAACGCCAAATGAAAAATGGTTCGTAACCGAAAGTGAAAGTAGCGTTTACCTTTTAAATTCAATAATTCTTTTATGGGTAAATTCCCTATCTGTCGTCGTACGATTCAGATTATATTTTCACAAATTGTTTACTTACCTCGTAGGTTGAATTCAGAGCCGGACGGATATAATTTCAGACTTCTCGTAGAACGTCTTTCTGGGTCACCTTGTGTTTCCTATTTTACTCGCTCGTAGCGTCAAAATTATATCCCTTGTAGGGTCAAAAAGGTTCAGCGATTGATTACCTAAAATCTCGCTCGTAGCGATGAATACACTTTTTCTCGTGGGATGTCTTGGTCCGCTTGGGTCTCTAATATTTTGCTCGTAGCAACAATTCTGCCGTAGAACGGTCGAGTAAGGAGTACCTGTATCTTCGCCGGAGTCCAAATAGAAACTGGTTATGGTCATGGTCCGCGAGGATAGAAGATCCTCACGTACCATGCTATAATCCCTATTCTCATCTCCACAGTGTGGAATACTATTTTCCCTTTTGACCATCTACTTACTTAGTGGGATAGCTTTGCCTGAAGGGCTTTTGGGGAATATCCGTCCGTCTCTATTCTCAACTCACGATTTACATTTTACATCATAAAATATTATATTTTATGTTTCATACAATATATATTTTTATGATCATAATTTTTCTTCTCTCACAACCTAATTATTAAGCCTGTGATCCAATTTTATTAAACTTTGCATAAAATTTAAAGATATAATAATAATAATTTATTCATGAAGTTGATTTGACCATTGGTCTATACAAATTTTCTGTTTGTTGCTTTACAAAGTCGTTCCTTAATCGTTTACATACAATAAAATATTGCAAGCGCAGTATTAGTCACTTTAAATGAAATAAATCCTGTTGGCGTATTCCTTAGCTATACTTGTACACACATATACGCGAATTTTAAGATATTCAAAAAGTCATTTAATTATTTAAAATGTACAGCTACTCCTTCTACTTATATAAGTAGAGGAGGATACTCGGTTTTGGGAGTTTTGGGGAGGGGCTTGTTAGTATCGTAAGGGGTAGTACCCGGTGGGGACAGGGGAGACGTAGAAAAGGATGTGGGCTACAGCATGGGAAGAGATTGGGAGCGTACAATGGTAATGGGGCTATGGAAATGATGGAAAGCGATGCAAAAATATAGCGTTTCAAATTCCCCGTATACTCAGAGTGTGAGTGAGGAGAAAAAGACAAGAGCGGAAAACTGCATAAGAAATAAAATTTAAATAGGCCATAATGCTATTATGTAGTATGGCAAGGCCTGATGTGCTCTGTATGCTGTAGTAGTGGACGAATTGGTGAACGAGGCTGTGTGAGCGTGGACGAGAACCAAAAAGGGGTGAGTGGTAGATAATGGCCCACTGTGTGTAGTATACGCCGTCTACTCACCACAGCTCCCTGTTATCAGTGTTCCTCATTCACCTCTTCCTCTGCAATTCTGCTCCTCAGCAAAACTATATTATAGAGTTTAATATTTAAATAATGTCAGTGCTTGGAAGCACTGCCTGGCTCTCTCATCTCTCTTGCTGCCTACCTGCCTGCCTGCCTTCCTGCCTAGCCTGACTGGATGGATGGATGGATGGATTGATGGATGGATGGACTCTAAGATGTGGACTCGTGCATTCTCACTCTCTCGTCATGGATTTCTTCCCTGGATTGAAACGGCGATGTGGACTGGAGCTGGACCTCTACTCGGACTCTAGCGATGGACTTTGGATCAAGTTTTTGGAACTTTTGGCGTGGACCACCGTCGACTTGAGAGTGAAAAATGCAAATTGAGGACTGGACTTTGGATAAGTGGAACCAGATGTCGGCGATGTCGTGTCCTAAACTTCTGGATAGTCTTGATGTTTCCTAAAATTTGTGATGTGGCATGCCCAAATGTGTACACTTGCTGCCCAAATGTGTCTGGAGTCTCTGGAAACTTCCATGTGCTGCCGCGATGGATAATATAAACTTCTAAAACGTTTATATGTTTTCTGATGATATGATGTAGCCTGCCCAACTGTGTACACTTGCTGCCTAAATGTGTCTGGAGTCCCTGGAAACTTCCGTGTGCTGCCGTGATGGATAATATAAACTTTTAAAATGTTTATATGTTGTCTGATGATATGATGTGGCCTGCCTAACTGTGTACACTTGTTGCCTAAATGTGTTTGGAGTCTCTGGAAACTTCCGTGTGCTGCCGCAATGGATAATATGAACTTCTAAAATGTTTATATGTTGTCTGATGAAATGATAGGGCCTGCCTAACTGTGTACACTTGTTGCCTAAATGTGTCTGGAGTCTCTGGAAACTTCCATGTGCTGCCGCGATGGATAATATGAACTTCTAAAATGTTTATATGTTGTCTGATGAAATGATGTGGCCTGCCTAACTGTGTACACTTGTTGCCTAAATGTGTCTGGAGTCTCTGGAAACTTCCATGTGCTGCCGCGATGGGAAATATAAACTTGTCAAACGTTTACATGTTGCCTAATATTATGATGTAGCCTGCCCAACTGTGCACACTTGCAGCGTAAATGTTTCTGCATCAGGTTAAAACGTGTCTAGCTATTTATAAATTGCAGTTTACAATACCTTACGAATACATCGTATCTACAAACCATTTTACAATTTACATTTGTACAGTTTTATTTTTTGGCGCACTTTAAAATATTTAAATTCTGGAAATGCATTTTTCAAATGTTTTATATTTTCTTTAAATTAAAATCATATTGAAACTTTAAAGAGTAAAACTAAATATTTTTAACAACATTCATTAAACTTTAACCAAGCTCACTGCAAACTTGCAATACAAAAGTTATTAAAAAAGAAACAAAAATTTTCTAATGTATTTTGTACATACTACGAAAATTAAGTAAGCACACAGCTTAATATATAAACTGAATTCAGTAGTTGTTGTCTACATCATCTTCATCGTCAGCATCATTGCCAGATTCTTCAGATACTCCTGATTCGTCGTCTGTAGATCCAGAATGACATTCCATAGACAAAGTAGGCGACGAAAGAAAACCAGAAAATATTTCTTGGTAATCGATCGTGAACACTGGTTTGACTGCTGGTGAATTCGGCGGTGGAACTGCCCCGCTGCCATGCATGTCAGTATTTGCTGCCACGTTTCCAGTGTCCAATGTACTTGGTTGTATTTGCTGAGGCACATTGTCCAAGCTGATGTTTTCTGCGTAGGCAGTACTCAGGTCTGGCAACGTCAACTGTAGTCCAAAAAATGCTTGGTCACTGAGAGGCGGGCCATAGGAGGGCTCTATTGCTGCTACTTGTGCGTTTGTTTGGGTGATGTAATGAACAAGCTCGTTCATTTCAATCAGCGTCAATAAAATAGTTGACCCACCATAGTTTGGAAACTGCTGAGCGTACTTCCCAGAAATGTTGTCGTTGATCAACATTTTTATCGCCCTAGTAAAGTTGCTAAACGAAAACCGGACACGAACAGATCAAAGGAAAAAGTGTGGGTTTTTCCAAAACAGAAATTTTTTCAAACGATCCTTTGGCTCGTCCCACATGAAGTCCCACATGAACTCGGCAGGCTGTCCGTCAAAGTAGGGCAGGTAGTCAGTTAACTTTTGTCCTGGTGTTAGATGGACCCTGTGTTCCTTAAGCAGCTGCGTAGCCCATTCAAGGATAGAATAGCTCTCAAACAAAGAAAACGAGACTTTTGAATGCTTGATATGTTCTCTATTTCGTTGTCCAATGTAGTAAAAATGTGTCCTCATCTCAGGGTTGTGAATGGCTCGAACGTTTTTTTTGTTTCCAATATTCTGAGCGTCTGATGTCTCAAAAAACTCCCAATTCTTGGATTTTAGAGCAAGATTCTGCAAAACAGATACAAATGTTCTGTTAGATGTTCCAGTTAATGGTCCAGGTTGTGCGTCAGTTCTAGCAAATGACGTTGTAAATCGATGCAGGTTTTGTTGTTCCCCAAGTCTAGGCTTTTAAATCCCAATTGTTAGAGCGGGAAGCAATCCAAGTCTTTTTTGTCCGTCCTCAAGCGCCAAATTCGCAATTGCAGGCTCCATGGTTCCGTCAGAGGTGAGCTGGTCCTGAGTGTGTGTTTCCATCCTAGCTATGTCCTTATAACTTCAGTGGTTGGTCCAAGGTATTGCAAGAGGTAGAGAGGTGGTTCCAGTCCAAGTGTCAGCTCCACAATGAATTTAAATTCACAAAGATCAAGAATATATTTCTAAAGCTGTTACAGTTTCTGGCTCACCAGAATTTGCATTCCGCGCAACTCGTACATCACTTTTTCCCCTATGCGACTTGAGACAGCATGTTTTGTAATGTATACTGAGGGGTTACTTTATTGCATGTATTTCATTGGTCTTTATTACGCTAAGCCCTGCCAAACTCCAACTCGTTCCATGTGCACTACTATTTTCTATTATGAATTTATAACATGATGAATTTCAGTTTTATTCTTGTTGCTGCTCAGCATCCAAAGGACTCGGACCACTGGACTTGCCTCTACTCTGCCTTCCTGTTGATGCCTGGAAACTCTTTCTGAACTGGCCAAGACGACAGCACTTGTTGGACCTGGAGGACGAAAACTCTATGCAGACTTGGACTCTGGATGTTTGAAACTTTTGCTGGCCTGCTAAAACTTTGGACCTCACTTGGCGCTGACGGATTAGAAAATTTACAACTTAAAACCTAAATCTGGATGGCGGATGGAATTAAAATCAGTACTTGGACTCTGGATGTTGGAAATTTTGCTCGGTCTGCCGAAACTTAAGACGTGACTTGGACCTGACAAACTGGAAAATCTGGAACTTGAAACCTGACGAACTGGAAAATCTACAATTTGAAACCTCAATCTGGATGGCGGATGAAACTAAAATCAAAACTTGGACTCTGGATGTTGGAAACTTTTACGCGGCCTGCTAAAACTTTGGACCTCACTTGGCGCTGACGGACTAGAAAATTCACAACTTGAAACCTAAATCTGGATAGCGGATAAAATTAAAATCAGTACTTGGACTCTTGGTGTTGGGTTAAACTAAGAAATGGATAGTTCTTTGGATCCAGATCGCCAGGACGTCTGAAATGGTTTTCATTTTCTCCCTTGCAGAATGTTTGCAATTGTAAACTGTCAATTCTGTGGCGCCATTATAGTATCTAAGAAAAGTTTGTGGAGCAAAATACCAGAGAAAAGTTATTGCAGCCGTAGCTTAAATGCAAGATGTCATACAAATAATTTCAGCCAACTGCAGCTTCGAGTTACTTGCAGCGCTTGTCAAGGAGGAATTATTCATATTTCTGTTCAGATCCAACGACTTGCTGTCAGCAATCTTCAAGATGATAAACTTTGGTTGAAACCCAGAGACCGAATAGTTACCATTAACCAATCACCTGAACGGTCAGTAGATGAACCACTGAGAAACATATCCTGCAGACACGTCAAATTTTGTTCATGCAAAAAACTTCCACATCAATTTGAAGCTGAATCAGAGTTATTGTTGAAACAGTATAGAGAAGAAAACGATTTTGGCCTACAAGGGTCTTTCCAAAGCGCCCGCACACTTTCAGTTATTATACCAACATCACGATTCTATGCATTAACCCTCAACCATACTCTTTGCAAAAACTGTTTTCATAAACATCGACTTACATCGAAAGATAATATTGATTGCAAATGTGAATGTGATTTAACTGACTCAATAAGCGACAAATCCTGTAAAAGCAAACCATTGTATGTTTACAATCGCGACGACTTTAAAAGTTTAATACAGTCACAAATCATGCAGTTTTATGCACCTCCAGAGATTCCGTATACATTTCTTGGCCCCCAGCAGAGACGTATTGTTGACTTGCTACGAACACAAATTGATTTGCCTGACAAAAAGTTTTATCGCAACCCTCTACAAATGATAATTGTTGGTATTCCAGGATCTGGTAAAACCCAAACTCTAAAATCTGTTCAATACATGCTGTCTCAAAAACAAATTCGAGATAAAACATTTGCGTTTCGCGTATGTTGCTTCCTTGGTTCGTGTGCTTCAAATATTCGTGGAAACACATTTTATTCATGTTTTCGCATCAAACCGTATAACTCTGGAACAATAACTGATCAGCTTAAACTTGGAATTTCAAAAGAAGATAAATTAAGGTTTCGAAATGTCAAAGTCTTGGTTTTTGACGAAGTTGGAACAATTGGGCTGAGGCTGCTGCATTTTGTTGACAAATTTATGAAGCTTGTAGATCCATCTAGAGCTGCATATCCGTTTGCTGCACGTACAGTCCTTGCATTCGGCGATAATCTTCAGTGCAGTTGTGTTGGCGATGTAGCTTTGTACACACAGTTTATTGTTCCTCTAGCAGACGATTTGCAGCAAGCTTCACAACTCTACAGATCCTTTGACACAGCGTTTGTATTCGACAAACCGTTCCGGCAAAACTGCAATGATCCACAACAACAACAATATTACGAGTTTCTAATGCGCTTGCGATATTGCAGTTGTACGCCATTAGATTTGTACAACTTGCAACAGCGACAACGTCATATTCTGAAAACTGATCTTAAAGAGGAAGAATTCGAGAGCTTTGAAAATTCCGTACATTTGTTTGAGCTAAACCGAGATGTTGCCAACCACAATAAGTATGTATACTCCAGACTTATTTATTATACTACAACTTAGAGTTATAAAAATATAAAGTATATAAGCCTGCATGAGGAATTGTTAGATGTATACACATAATAATAATTTATATGTTTATTTTATGTTTTTTGCAGACAGATGATCCGAAAGCTGTTCCCATCTTTAGTAGAAGTGCCGCCGATAATTGGTGAGACGACATCAATTTACAAGGATCCATTAGAAATCGATTACGGAGCCCCAGTAATGTTAACGCGTAATATTGATGTAACTCAGTGCTTGGTCAATGGAAGCAATGGGACCATTGTGGATATACTATACAGTCCTCTCAAGAACAGAATAGCTTGGTCAAATTTTGTTAAAGCAATTGTAGTAAATTTTCCAGACTACAAGGGTAGCGATATAGTAGTTACTTCTCGTGGACAGGGTGTCAAAATTTCGCGGATTGATTATAACAAGGTAGATGTTGAGACTAAACAGTATGTTAAAATTCAGGCGTTTCCGTTGGTTTTAAATTGGGGAATTACAATCCACAAAGCTCAGGGACAAACGATAGAAAAGGGATGTGTTTTTCTTGATACTCGGGAAATGTTTGCGTGTACAACATATGTAGCATTATCAAGATTTAAAAGTTTTGACAAAGTTATGATTATAGATAAAGAAATTATTCAGGCTTCGCGAATAATGACTATTCACCACCCAAATGAGATGGCAGCTAGATGGAAAGAGGAAGACCGTTTAAAAGAACTTGAGAAAAGTAGCCGCGACGCCCGTAAAGCTGATACACAGTCACAAGTTAAAAGATTTTTGTAAATGTTTATTTTTTAAGTTGTTGTATTTTGTATATTATGATTTCTGTGACAACTTATCTAATAATACATATATAAAAACGATTTTATGTGAATTTGGCAGAATAATTACATAAAGATAGTGTTAATAAACTGTTATATTTGTAAATTGTATTGCCAGTATATAATGTTCCTGATTGATTTAAACCATCTCACTTTAATTTTAAATCTGCTCAGTGGTAGTTGCAATTTGATAGTTCTTATTAAAATGGCAGACATACGAAAATCGTATCTTAATTCTAGATTAAAGGGATCTTTTTCTGGCTTAAGTGGTTACATAAAAAAAAATAAAAAGTTTCACGACAAAGCTGAAGTTGATAAAGAACTAAGTCAGCTGCGTTCATACAGCTTACATAGGCCCATACAAAAAATATTTAAACGTCGAAGAACTATAGTAAATATGGCAGGAGAAATCTTTGCCGCGGATTTAAAAATTTTAGGGACTGATTTAAAAAATGCCAATTCTGGGTTTGCAAATATTCTTTTTTGTATAGACGCATTTACCAAGAAGCTTTTCTGCAGATTTATCAAAACAAAACAACCACAATCTATAATCAAAGCGTTTAAAAGCATTTTCCAAGAAGCTAAAATGACACCAATATATTTGTTTACAGACCAAGGTAGCTGTATCTGTAAACTCTTCTAAATACTTTTGAATACAATTACAAATTTTGCATAAAGCATAGAGTTTTATGAGCTTTTATGATGATTAATGCAGAAACAGGGTTTCGAGCAGAGTCAGTGCGAATTTTCTTAAAATCTAAAGGAATCAAATACTATAATACTTATAGTGAGACTAAATCAAGTATAGTAGAAAGAGTAATACGGTTAGCTGCAAATACAATAACTAAACTAGTGTTTAACAACTACGTCAATCAGATAGTTTAAAAGGTATAACAGAGATAATATAGGCAATGTGTTCCAATCTATTTAAGGACCATCTTTGAGAAGGTAGCTAGGTACATGACTGAGAAGAACACGCTACGCATCATTGACATTTTTCCTGCATTTGTAAAGGTATACAACAACACATTCAACTCTACAATTAAGATGGCGCCAAACAATGTGAATCGTTCAAACCAAAATGAGGTCTGGAAAACCATGTATTCAGATTTAATTGACAGTACCAAGTAGCTGACACCCAAGTACAAGCCAGGGGATCGTGTTCGAATAAGCCGTGTGAAACTTACGTTTGACAAAGGTCGTAAAACTATTATATAATGTTTTAAAATTCACCTATTTGTTACCTACAATGTTGCCAAGTATTAGCTATATATAGTCCAGCGTTTCAAATAAACATGTTATTATGTTTTTGACCGTTAAACAGGTTACTACCAGAATTTCTCGGAAGAATTGTTTATTGTTAAAGCAGTAAACGTCGAGACAATACCTATAACCTACTATCTGGAAGATTTAAATCACGACAGCATTACTGGAGGATTTTATAAGGAAGAACTTAGCCGAGTTTAGCGTTTCAAAATGGATTCACCGTTTTTTCCGTATCTTTCCAATGCTATCAAACAGCAAATCAACAACAAACGCAGAAGACTTGACAGGCATTGCTGTTTTACCTTGGACAGAGATCCTACAAGTACAGAAAATATATAAATAACTGTTACTAGTGACCAGCAAAGCAGTATATATTCAGACAATACCCCATCAAACTTTATTGCTGTACTGCCTACACCACTTAACCTTCAAAACTATGATGTTGGATTAGTTAGCTTGAAATACACTAGCAGCCCTCAGCCAACGCCACCTCAGCATGTACAGACAAGCCAAACGCGCAAAGTGCGTAGCACGGAAAGTGCTGACGCAGAGCCCCAGAAAAAATTGTTTCCTGACTACAAGCCAACTTTAAAGAAATATCTCAACTTCCAAAAACAAGAGACAATTCTACATGACTTTATGAGTAGACTTAACACCAAGTTGGAAGCAAATCAAGCAACAGTTCCGCTCAAAATTGAACAAAAAGCCCTCAGCCTAACCCCAGACGATATACATATGATCCTTGTAAATAAATCGAAATCAAATAGTGTCATCATTGAAATTCCTCCTTCTCTTACAATGCTTTTCAAGCACAGCAGATCAAGATTTATGACCAGCAACCATTTACCGTACGAAAATACACGTCAAGCAGACTTTGACATTATTCCAATTGGCGCAAACTTTAATTTTGGAGGTGAAACAATATTAAACATGGAAAACGTTATACAGGTATACCAAGGCTTCGAGACTGCTCTCATTTTTAGAAAAGAAATTTCAACAGGAGACTTAGATTTTTGCAAATGTTTTGAGCGATTTAATTCTGAGATGAGAGATCCAGCAAATAATGACACAAAGTTAATAAATTGAATTTCCTTTAGATATAAGTAATACAAAGTGCAAGCTAACATTTGAAGGTACTGACAACGAGTATGTTGTGTTACCTGAACCTATAGCACTGTGTTTGGGGTTGCAGCAACACGACAAGTTTTATAATGGCGTCTACGAATCCAAATTTGATTTTGACGAAGAAAAATACAAGGAAATTGTAGATTACGAGTACATGAACATACGCGTGTACAAGATTTATGCAAATTTTATTACAATGAAAGAACCTGAAGAATTAGACTTGGATCATGTCTTATATGAAATAAATCGTATACTTTCTAAAACATTATGATGTGATACAACAGTACAGTTTGAACACGCCGATGGGTATTTTAGCGTACCTAACCTTGAGGAAAATATTACTGTACAACTTCCACCGCTTGTTAATAGGTTCTTTGGAATAGATGACTACTTTGTGTTTAAATCAAGTGTTGTTGCCCAAATAAAACCTGAATTAGTTAAACAAGAAGAACAGCAAAAGGAAAACGAAAAATTTGAAGAAGATGTAGAGCCTGAACATACAGAACCAGCTTAACGTCTACTCGTGTTGTGCAATCTAATTAAGAACCAGCTTTACGCTACACATACACTGCCATTACTGCGGTCAGTGGACATATTACACAAGTACAACGAAGAGACAGTGCAAAACGTTTTACCAATACTGTATCTACCATTAAAACCACAAGAACAGCAAGTTATACGAATAACACTTGTAAACGAATATCGTAACGTTTTCCACGCTTGCTGAAAATTCACAGACTATTGTTAAATTACAATTTCGGCCTCGTAAAGTATAACAATGTTAACATTCAACAAGTAAACATACTAAACTTAGAGTGTGCAAGCTCCAAAACTGAACCCAAAATCGATTTGCTATAAAAGGGCATCGTGTGTAAAAATCTGCTCATTAGTATTTCAACTTTCAAGTAACAACAACATCAAAAAACTTATCGCAAGCTATACACTTTTAACATTTATAGAAAATGAATTATTTGCAAGGCATCGTGGGCTTTGCAATCTAACACGTATTGTGAAAATGCGGAAAATAGTGTGCAAAAATATTTATAAATCTGCAACCGGAGACGATTTAGAAGTAATTGACGAAGATTTGATTAAAAATAGCTTACTTGGCGAATACTGTACACTTGAACCTATAAATAAAGAAGTCTTGAAAGGCAGCCAAATGGGAGTTGGAGAAGAAACAAGTATTGGTCTGGCTAGCACGGCCGACAATACGGCATCTAGTGGTTTGGGATTAGACGAAAACAAATATCTAGTTCCAATTAAATCCAGAAGGCCATCTAAAAGGCGACAAAGTACACACAAGTGTCGCATCACACATTGTCGTTCAACTTGCATTAGAAAAGTTAAACAACCAACTGTAAAACGCAGGATGCCAGCCAATCAAACTAGAGGAAGGTTTGCGGTACGCAAACGAACACAGACTGGAGGCTCAAAGCGCAAGGTTGTGCGCAGGCGTTCTCAGATCGGGGGTCGCTTGAAAAGGAACCCAATTTCTCACAACAGAAAACAAAAATCAGGCAGAACATCTGCCCAGTCAGGGGCTGGAAGAAGACGCAAGGCGCACAGACGTAAATAACATATAAAGACTTGTATGTTACTCAACTCATCATTCACCATCTAGCCGACGACGAAGCAATACCACTGTAAATTTACCAGCTCTGAAAACAAAATATAATCATGGATACACAGGGGTTTTACGACAAACCTACTGTTTACGAGGGATCTAAGAAATGCATTCAAAGCAATCTTGTCCTAGGTAAACTGCCGCCTACTAACGTCAGTGTTGCAGACGCTCCAGAATACTATCTATACTACCCTATACTTAGCCCCAGAGACAACGAAAACCCATTAATATTTGATATCTTGAGATCCCCAGGCAAGTATTACGAATTATCTGATTCCTATTTAGAACTTACTTGTCGGGTCATGCTGAGCGATGGAGAGCCGATTGCAGCAACTGATGTCGTAGCTCCGTGTTCAATGTTATTCTATGGACTATTTAATAACATGGAATTTTTCCTGAATGGTCAGCTCATAAGTAACAACTCAAATCACTACGCCATCACCTCTTATTTGAAGAAAGAACTTTCATCTAACCCTATTGAAAAGAAGAACGAAATGCTGAATCAGCTATACATTCCCAACGCTACTCTAGATACGTTTACTAAACTGGACGATTGATTTTTGGCACGGTACAATATTGCAAAAGAATCTAAACCATTTACAATGGAAGGAAGACCTGAAGCACCGTTTTTTGAACAAACTCGCATGCTACCGGGGGAATCAGACATACGAATCATCATTCGCAGATCTTCGCCTGTGTTTTGCATTGACGCTGAAACTGAAACACGGGCAGGGTACTCAGGCTGCCCGTTTCGTGTGGACATTGTAAATGCTGTTTTGTACTTGAAGAGACAGACTGTTTCACCACTTGCAATTGAAAAGCATCGACTAAACCTTAGCAGCGGTACACTTAAGTACCCATGTCTTGAACCAGAAGTCAAAACGTTTGTTATACTATCAGGTGTAAGCTCGCACTCATTGGATAACTGTATCAACGGACGGGTGCCGCAGTATATAGTGTTTGGGCTAGTAGATTCTAAAGCCTACCTGGGAAAGCTGACTAAAGGTTTCTGCAACTTTTAACATTTTAATCTAAGCGAAATATCAGTTTCAACGAATCAAGAATCTGTACAGTACAAGACACTTCCGTTGAGTTTCAAAGATGCCGCCGGCGCCGGAGAAGATAACTGTTTGCTTGCTCTAAACACTTTAAAGAAAACAGCTGCCAATCCAAGCCTTGGGAATGGTATAAATCGTGACAACTTTACTAAAGAAAGAGTCCTGTTTGCATTTGAGCTAGTTCCCACGCTAGCAAACGCTTTAAGTGTAAACAAGTCGGGCCAAGTTCAAATACAATTGAAATTTAGAACCGCCTTATCAACATCGGTTACAGCTATTCTGTTGAGCCAGTACCGGAACGTCATTGAAATTGACCGAAACAAACAAGTCTTGATGAACCGTTAAAATGTAAAGTATCAAACACGTTATTGTACAACTTATAATCTTGTTTGCAATGTAATATATAACAGGATGTGTTGATAAAAAATGTGTCTGTTGCTTTACAGATCTTGGACAAACAACAGCGGCCTGACAATGAACACTGGACAGCTACAGCAAAGTTTATAAGTATGATACCTTCAGTTCTACAAAGTTGTAATTGTGTACATAATAGGTTACAATCTAATACTTTTAAAATCTCTTGTCCAGAATTTTGTCGTAGTTTACTAGTATACTATTAGTTGTTAATGTATAAATGAAAAGTATTGTAATATGTAGTGTTAACCATGATGTTAATATTAAAATAAGTAGTATAAGAAGTGTTGTAAGTTAGAATATATTTCAGAACCATTTTACATGTGACAATGTCAACATCAGACACTGTCGATTTTAGACTTATTCATCCTTTTACGGCTATGGTATGTGGCCCAAGTTTATCAGGAAAAAGTACACTCTGTCTAGAAATTGTTAAACATCGTAAGCAGATAATTAGTGAAAAAATAAATAAAGTAATATATGTTAGTGTACATACAAAGCAAGAAGAATTCTCTGGCATTGACTTTGCATCAGATGAAGATATATTATTTACTTCAGATTTAAATAATATTGAACAGTTATTAGAAGAAAAAACACCCCGTGCCTAGTGATTTCGGACGATCATTTATACTTTATAGAATCAAATCCTAAAGCAAGACTACTAGTTCAAAAAATATTTACTGAACTGTCACATCATTTAGACTTTAGCGTTATACTTGTTCTACAAAACGCCTTTTCTAAAGAACTAAGAACCACAAGTTTGAATACCAAGTACTTGATACTTTTTGACGTGCCAAGAGACAGAAGCATTATTGGACAAATATCCAAACAGGTTTGCCCTGAAAAACCCAAATATCTTCAAGAAGCATACGAAAAAGCCTGTAGTTTACGCCAACATAGCTACCTTATGCTAGATCTTCATCCCAAGTGTCCTAATCCTACAATTTTTGTGCGAAATAACGTATTTCCTTGTAATGGAACCGACATTTATATTCAGAAATAGCGTTGATAATGGCAGGCATAAATTGTTTACCCTGTCGATTTGAACAAAACTACAAATTTCTGTCAAATCTAACGTTTTTTAAAGCAAAAGAATACAAAAACTTGATAACCACTGCTACATCAGAACAATTATACGCATTGGCTGAGACTGTATTTAATTTAAATAAATTCTGCAAGCATCCAGTAAAAGGATATAAAACAAATAAAAACTTTAATTAAAAGACTAAGTGGTATTAGTTTGAAGCGACTTAGAAAAGTGTTGATAAAATACCGTACAATTGTGCAAAAAGTATTGGCAACAGTGTTTTACAAAGTGTACAGAAGTAAAATCTGTCGTACTACTTTACTTTCAGATTTAATTCCTGACGATAACGTTATACTTGCACATGAAACTAAAGATGGCGACCATAATGAAAGCAATTGACCCTAAGCTATATGCTGAACTTATGAAACTGCGTACAGAAATGCTATTGAATAAAGCAGCAAGTAAATCAGAAAACCACATATCTGCATCTAATAGTCAGCATACTTCATTAGATTACAAACCACATGGAGTTTCTGATGACCAATTAAAGGCGCAATTACCAGACACATATACTTCAGGCATTGCAAGACTAAAACAACTGCCAAAACAAGACTGGATTCAATACGAAGAGATGGTTTAAATGCCTGTTCGACGTAAACGAATAAAACATAATCGTTAAAAGCAAAATCGTGTATCTAGGAACAAATTGTACAAAACGCTCAGAAACACTATTTAAGCTGTTGTATTTAGTTACTTTTAATCAGTTGACATTTACAAGTCATAGAGTGCAACACTTAAAAATCACAATGGCATATACACGAATTTTAATTGGACTGCTACTTGTCCTACCAGCACTTGCATTTACATGCAACACTGTAGCAGCAGCTGACGTATCATCAACTTTGAACCAGGCGTATAACGAAAAATACAAACATCAAGGGGACTCTCTCGACAACACTAAAGGCAACATGGATACCTCTAGCAGAATGGCACCACTGTTAAATACAACACAGCTGCCATCTTCATTCACAGCTTCTTTTCATAGGTTTATACTTCAAGCAATGAAATACATGCTTGAAAACTTAAATGCGCAGAATGGAATAATAATTGATGTCGTGAAGAAGGTTAACCACAGCAAGGCTACACCTTTAGTTCACAACACATTTGACTATATAAGTAAGTGAATAATACAATGTTCACTTGCACGTAAGTATACTTCAAGACACTTACAATAAAACTAAATATATACCATAGCTCAACCTGTATCTAATATTTTATACACTTGTGCTTGTAAGATGTAGTTACATGACAGTATATTTGTAAGACATATTCATGAGTTTGTTTTGTTTGTTTGTATGCGCGCATGCGTAGCCATTTACGTATCATTTCTTCTGGTTCTGCTCCTGTTTGTATTCAAACTTATCAAGCTGCTTCGGGGGGCTACATCGTTTCACCATTCAAAAGACGCCAGGGACCAACCAATGGAGGAGTTTAATTCAATTCAGGATTCAGTTATAAATACTCGTCCTGACCAAATTCGGCCTCATACGATCAAAAGCAGCAGCCGGGACAACTAACATTAGAACCTAAACACCCCAAGCACTGCACCAGTACACACAGCCTTCTACAACAAAGCTAGATTATATTCTGGAACATTCAATTTCACCACAGGAACTATTACGTTGCTACAACCCCAAAGTTCCACAACATTCACACTAGACGTTGGACAGCACTTACTGAAAATCCTACATCACCCAAACTCAAAGTTTCAAGTTACCCACATCTGTACTTGTGTCTAAAACTTTGTCAAGCATTTTCATCATGGATCGTCACATTACCCCGGGATATTCGTTGCGGTTCGTCAACGCACAGCAGTACCACGACAACCAAACTACCCTGCACCGAAAAGGCAAGGTACAACTGACTATGTACGTATACAAACATTTTTTGCACACTTTGCAAATATTTAAATTTATATTTTGTTTTGCTAATTTATAGTTTGCTAAACTCTTTTGTTGCAAATATTCAAGTCAGTTAATCTAATGTATTACTTTGTTGCTGTTGTTTTCAGAAACTCTTGTGCTCAATGCCTCACTGCCCGTTTGAATCCCGCTATCATGTGGCGTATAAGTCTCACGTTGAACATGCTCATCAATGCGAAGACTGCAATACCTTTTGCTCGAACAAACAGTACCACCAGTGCTCGCATGGTGGAGAATGACTTGGGCATGTGGACAACCAAAATCAAGACCTTGTCGGCCGTGGGACAAGCCGGTCTGGAGCATCATACGGGCCTAGTACCAGCACTGAAATCCAACCTGCGAATAAACGATTGCGTCGCTCTCCACAAATTGATCTAGATGTATTTTAAGAATCAACGCGGTCACATAAGGGAATGATAGTGACTTACATACACAGACCAACCGAGTCTTTTCAAAGTGTAGAATCGCTTATAACCGAACTATACCAGCCACTTGTTAAACTGCTTACTCAGAAACTATCTGTGCATGGTAGTATTAAAGCTCAGCTTATACTTGAGGCCACGTTAGAACTAAAAACCCTTGTAGAAAATGAAAACACTTTGAAAGAACGCGATTATGTATTTAATGCCTATAATCGCGATATTCTTACCCCTGAAGAAATTGAAAACTATATATTTGAAAGCACAAGTGAAATAATCAAGAGACTCAATGAATTCAACAAGCATGGAAGCAAATGGACTTCACGCCAAATTGAATCTGTTCAAGTTAAAGTTGGCGTACTGAATTTATTTGCAAATGCTGAAGCAAGAGGGTACATAAAGTTTCTATCGCTTAGGCCAAGAAAAACAGGATACTTAAACATCAAAAACAAATGCAACGACTTTTTTAAATTTTGCGTAGCTGCACATCGGTTTAGACATAAAATTGTTGAAACAAACAGATACCTACTGAAGAAACAAAACAAAATTAGGGGTGCCAGCGACGAAAAACAAAGCTTGCAGTGCCCTGAACAATACAAGCAGTACTTTGCACACTTTGATTTTTCAGATATACATTGCCCTCTGCGAATCGATGAAGATTTAAAAAAGTTTGAAACAAAGAATAATCTTGGAATCAATATCTGGAGTCATCGCAGCGATCAAATCATCCCAGTACGAAGATGCAATAACAAGGAAATTACTGAAAAGTGTAATTTATTCTTGATTTACAAGGAAACTAAAAACGAAGAAGACAATGCGTACCACTTGGTCCTAATTACAGATTTAGATAAATTCATGTGTAACGGACGCAAAAACAAAGTGTTCTACTGCCAGTCTTGCTTTAGAAGCTTTAACACTGAACTGAATTTGGCTAATCACAGTGACATGTGTCAATCTCTGGATTCAAAAAACATTGTATTTCCTGGAATAAACGAAAGGGTCAAGTTCTCAAAACCATGGCAAACATTGCCCTACCCATTTATAATTGTATACAAGTTTTCAACATTTGTAAATCCTATAAACGATTTAAAGTCTACAAACGGTAATACAAAATTTGTAAATGAGATTTTGCCAGCAGCATATTCGTTTGTAATTATAAGTCAAATGCAAGACCGAGATGAAATTGTGTCGTTTGAATATTACGACGGACCAGACATCATGAAAAATTTCTTTAAACGTATATTCTTCTGGGATGAAGTGTTATTGTCCCATATAAGAAACACAAACAACTTTGTTATACCATCTGAAGAAGTAAAGAAGAAATTTGATGAAGCCACACATTGTCATATATGCAAACGTGTATTTGACAATACGAAGAACCTTACTAAGACGTTTCATCATAACCACCACCATGGACACTTTGAGTTTGCAGCATGCAGCAGTTGTAATTTAAAAATCAAATACAAACATGAGATTCCAATCATTTCACAATGCGGAAGCTTCTTTGACTACCACTTATTAGTCAGTGCAATGGGAACTAATTACTTTAAAGCTAAAGATGTTCAAGTAATTGCAAAATCATCTACTGAATTTATATCTATAACAATCACAGCAAAGGATACTTGGCTTCCAAACTTACATCTGCAATACCCTTCAACTGACAGCACTGAAGATAAATATAATGGAAAAGCCCTACACTCCAAAGTTAAAGTTAGATTTATAAATGCAGGTGTGTTCTCTGACTCTAATTTATTCGAACTAGTTGAATCTTTAAATTCCCACAACACAGAAGATTTAAAACTGGTTTCACAATGTATCAAATACATTGTACCAACACAATATACAAAAAAGAAGTTGCAGAATCCAAGAAAGCAAACAGATGAAGATTTAAAGTACTTGCAAAAACCACTTTACTTCCCTTTTAAATCCCTTTTTGATGCTTCTGTACTGTCACATCCCCTGGCTGCAAGAGAAAAGTTTTAAAAATCAATAATTGACGACGAGCCAATTGCGGATGATGACTGGAAGCTTGTACAAGATGTGTGTACTCAATTCAACATTACGCGAGTATACTCAATTCACGTGTATGCTTAATACAATTTTACTTGCTGAAGTTTGGCAAAATTATAGAAAACTTGGACTCAAGAATTACGAATTGGACCCAACGTACTCAATGACTTTGCCAAGTTTCTCTTGGGATTGTTTCTTGAAATTTACTGATGCCAAAATCGATTACATTAGAGATAAACGCATATTGGACATTGCAACTAATAGAATTCGTGGCGGTCAGTGCATCTTTACACAAAAACACGTGGTTGCAAATCACGAACGATTTCCAGAAAGGTTTGATCTAACTAAACCTCGCAAGCAATTACTTTCACTAGATATCAACAGCCTCTATGCACACAGCATGAAAAATCTTATGCCAGTATCAGATTACGAATATATGAAAGCTAAAGACTTGGAAAAAATAAATTGAGCTGATCCTTATCTTGGAAACGAAGAAGGAAGTTACGGCTACCTTTTAGTTGTGGATTTGAAATATCCTAAACACTTGCATGACCAAGATGCAAACCTTCCTCTAGCAATGGAACAGCGAACTATAAATTTGCAAGATGTCAAGGCTCAAACAAATTTAAACAAACATGCAATGTCTTGCATTGACCAATATATTTCACGCCCACGATTGATGTTAACACTGCACAATAAATAAAAATATACAACTCACTTCAAAGCGTTGCGGTACTACTTGTCAAGAGGATTAGTACTGTCAAAAGTACATTGCGGGGTACAGTTTAAACAACAAAGTTATTTCAAGAAATATATTAAAGCAAATTTAGCAAAACGCAAGTTTGCCAAAACACCTTTTGAAAACAAATCACTAAAGAAAAACTCTAATGTAATTTATGGCATAACATTGACTCAAATTCTTGAATTTGTAGAAGCACATTTGTGCACAAGTGCAGCTGAAGCAGAAAAATCTCTGGCTAATCCCAGATGCAAAGACTTTGATGGATTGTCTGAAAATCTCAGTGTGTTCATTCAAGAATTAAAAACATACCGCGTTACTAATTTACCATTGACTGGAGTTGCAATTTTAGAGTTTGCAAAAGTTTATTTCTATGAACAATGGGACCGTTTTTGTGAAACGTTCCACAACAAAGCCTACTTGGATTATTCTGACACAGACGGATACGAAATGCATACAATTGACGAATTCAATACGTTCTGGGACGACATCTTTAATGCCAAAGAACATTTTGATTTCAGCAAAATCTCTCGTGACCATGAGTTCTTTAAAACGTATAAGAATCAGTATCCAAATCTGCAATCCCTGAATAAAGATGAGAGCGGAAAAATCAGAATCCAGAGTTTAGATTTAAAAGAAATAATTATTTTAAAATCAAAAATGTACAGCACATTGTTTCTTAACGACACTAAACAGCAGAAATGTAAAGGGATTCCTGCAGTCGCTATGCGTCAGTGTAAACACAATAAGTACAGACAAATGTTAGAAACTAACAAACCAATAACAATAGATGTAAATTTAATTAGATCTAGAGACCACAAGCTGTACACAATAAATTATAGCAGATTAGCTTTTAATGCTTTGGATTTGTCTCGTATATTTCCAGATCCAAATAATTGTAATTATAGTTTACCATTAGGTCATAAAGATTTAGATGATAAGTAAATTTTGTTTAGTAATGTAAATTTGTAAATTAGTTAACATTTGATAATGTCAGTTGTAATAATTGCTAGTATAGTACTTACTTTTTTTTAATTAGAATTAGCAAACTTTATTGATTAAATGATTTAATTAACTAGTGCGTATAAAATAGTTTTACCTATAGTCGGAAGAAGTGTTAGCTTTACTCTTAATATTTAAAGTTAGTCTTACTTTGCACAATAATTAGGTTTAGAAGTAGAGCACACATGCAACAAAATTAGTTAATTGTAATATTTTAGATTAATTTGTCAGTTGTGTATGTGTGTTTATATTAAATTTGCAGTTGCAGTGTGTGCACAAGTTTTAAGAACAGTAGTAATGCATTTAGTTTAATTATTACTTAACATTGTGAAATTGTAATTGTATTTAAAAAATTCCGAAAATATAATAAAATCTTGTAAATAACAATGTGTATTACCACCAATGGCGACCTTATTCAAGCTAATGGGTCCACCCTGCAGCTGAATAGCATGAATTGTGCAAAGCGTGGAGACAAAGCCTTTACTACAAGGACGAGAAAGCGTATTAGCGAAACAACGGAGGAGATAGCCTTATTATATGTAATCGCACATAACCACCTTCCAATTCTTGCAGCCTGCGCCACGACTTGAGCTTCGCACCATTACTAACAAACGCAAAGAGCTGGTATGATTGTGTAGTACATTATCCAATGCAAAATTTAGCATAGCTAAAGTTTTCACACGGCATTAGAAGCGATATAAAACTGTCGAAAAGTTTCTCATAGCTTCCCATCATACTTGCAGTCCCATCAGCATTATACGCTCCCCATCTCTTCCCATGCTGTAGCCCACATCCTTCCCAACATCTCCCCTGTCCCCACGGGGTACTTCCCCTCACCCCTACCAACAAGCCCCTCCCCAAAATACTCATCTCCCAGTATCCTCCCCTACTTATATATCCTTGAATGAGGCTCAGCCCCGCAGCAAAGTCTTTTAAAGGCTTTTTAAGTCATGAGCTTTTAAAATTATTCCATGAGGTTTTTGTTTCTGTAGTAGCGTAGTAAGTAAAAAGCGTTAGAAAGTAACCTGCGGCCTCTTTGGACTCAGTGCTGTCTTCCCAAAAATATCAAAAATATTAAAAAAGAAAATCCAAACCGAAGGATATTATTGTATATAAACATTGTGAGACATTATATCATTATATGTTATTATTATAATTGGGGAAAATAGGTTGAGCATTTAATGAATTTATGACGTCAATGATGATGTGTGCAATTTATGAACATAGAATGAGACGCAATTCCAATCCAGGAAATACTGTCGTGTATGTGTCTATGACGTTACGATTTCAATATTCGCAATGCCCTACAGTTGCATAATATACGTACATGTATTGTGCACCCTTAATAATCTGAAATAACTAAGACGTGGTAGATTTGATTACTGACAGACGTGCGTGACGAGGACAACCAGTTAGGCGTTTTGTTTTTTGGAATATGTACATCCTTTCCTGGTGAAGATATTGTAACGACAGTACTAAAGAAATCAAACAGATTAAGATTTGCCAACATCATTTATCTTCTACCGTTCCCAGTGCATAACTGGCTACACTAACTATATATTTTATTCATTAATCTATTTCTATCTGTTCTTGGATAACCAATTTGTGTAACGTATGACGTATACTGAGCCTATTAGGTTTCCCTCATTACATAACAGTGTTAATTTTGTTGTTTGTTCTTTTGAATAAAATTTATCTTTCTCTTTTTAAGGCCATTGACCTCGCCAAAACTATTAACAAAAACGTTAGCCTTTTTGTTATTTCAACCAAATGCAGGTTCAACGCCACAATCTATAGAAGGGTTATTGTAAAAAAATGAAATATTACTTTGAGACATCGTATTTACTCATGGTAGCTTGATCATAATTATACGTAAGCTTTTCATAATCAGCGCAATCGTGTAGCTCTTCCATATATCACCCCAGCTTTCGTCGTCCTGTCACTTAATTACTTGCTACTGCAGTAAATAATTGCGGCTCTAAATCTTAACATAAATTCACACTTTTAGCAGCAAGAGCTACAATTTGAGGGAAGCATTTTTAGGTTTTCAACAAAACTCGAATTTAAATAAGTTATTACGTCCACAACCAGTAGAAAGAGGCTAAAGCCTCTAAATAAGTACCCCTCCTAATGTAAATATAACACAAGCTACAATCAAATTAGCAATGCCAAAGTAGGTCAATTAAATTACCTCTATTAGTTCATACCTTAACAAGTTACTAATTAGGCAAAATTGCAAAATACCACAGCAAATTAGTTGTATTACGTCTTATTCGAATTATGCATTACTATTAAGATCCTAAATACTACTATGCACGCACACTTTTTTTCAGAATTTAGCTTAATTTAATTACATCTGGGACTTCGTTAAATTAAATTAAGTAAACGCTAAGCCGACGCATTTTCTACACGATAAACTATTTAAAATAGATAAATGTAATGCGATAATAAATCAAAACTTTTTTTGACTGGAATCACTTACATTGCAAAATTCTTTAAGGCAGTTTGCAACGCAAACAATAAATAGAAAAATTCCCGTTAATACTAGTATATGCCGGAAGTGTTGTTCCTAGTACTATTACCATCGTGATCAAGGATTGTAGTTTGCATTATTAATACAAATGTTTGCCTGATCGAATACAGTTTTGCTGCCGAATGCTAGGTTACAGCACATTTCTCCTAATGTTATGTTTTTGTAGGTAGATGTAATAACCTCGGTGAAGTTTTCAAATTAAAAGCAGTAGTAAAACTTACTACTACTGTTAATGTGAAAGATCCTGTGCGGCCATCACATTCACATGCAAGATAACCCATTTTGGGGTGGAACTTTACTGTAGCTAAGCTTCAAGATGAAAACATGTAATTCAAAAGGTAACACTAGATTTGAAATACAAAATAGAAAGCTTTTTTACAGTAGAAAAGTACATGAAACAGCGGTGCATAATGTTATTTATACTTTCTGCATTTTTGTTTGCGATGCAAATTGCATTAATGCAAAATTTAAAAGTAAGTTAATCTGGTGAGAAACGTTTTTGAAATATAACCGAATTAAATTTATGATTTTTAAATAGTTTTGTGGTGTTGAAAATGATGCTTCTTAGCATATATATTTAATTACTTTTAACCTAGACGCATATAGAATTAAATTTAGCTAGATATTATAACAAAATGGTGTGCATGTGTAATATTTGTTGATAATGAACATTAAAGCATATTTGTTTATTACAAAATACTACTAATTTGCTGGGGTGAATTGCAATTTTGCAGAATAAGTGGCTCCTTAGCGTTTGAACTAGTGGAGTTTATTCCGTGAATCAGCAACGTGCGTATTGCTAATTTTCATGCTACATGTGTTGTGTGTTTACTTGGCGGAGTTATGCATTTTGGCGTCTGTGTCCGTCTACATTTTGACATCCTTATGTCTATTTCATATATTTAACTTTTTTGATAAGCTAAAAGAGCTGCTTTTGAGTTGTAGCATTTGACGCTAAAGTTGTGAGTTTGAACTAAGATTCAGAATTGGATTTAATGAGTGTCGTAGCAAGGAATTAAGAGACAGGACGACAAAGACCAGGACAATTCAAGGAGAGGCAACACAATTGTTTGGAATGTGAGATGCTTATATATGAGCGATCATTTAAGAGTAAACTTCAGTAAACACGATATCACACAGAAATATATTCTTTAGCTAACTGAAGCGTGCCAGAGCTTGTGCTGTGGAACATTGTTTGAGTTAAAATAATAATATTATTATCGTTTTTGGTAGGATAAAAATATGTACAATTAACATAAAGCTTGCAGCTTGCGTTTATTACTACTTACATATTTACATAATTTAGCGCCGTATTGTAATACTTTACAAATTTTAACGATTACTATACCATTCCAACGACATTGATTAAAACCCAATTAACATAATGTTGTATCTGCGTTCGAATAATTTGATTTAATTCCTGCTAAAAACCTGTTTTAAGAAAAAACCTGAAGAATTTTGTATGGGCTCGAATTTAAAACAAAAACAATTAATACACCATTTTTTAAGAGGTTTCAAATGATATTTTACTGGGAATAATAAAACAACTTTTAAAAAATTGTATTTAGATTTAATAAAAAAAATCAAAAAACTTCAAGAAACGCCTACTGAACTTAAGAATAATCAGTTTCTCCTGCTACACAATTACCATCAACCGTCTGAATGGTATTTATATAATGGAGTGCACGTACAATTTTAGCTAACATCATTTATTGACAATGCCAGTGTTAAAGGGATGGCATAGAGATGGTGCGGGACAAAACAGCTTATTTTGTTTAAATCATTTCTGGACCACTCTTAAGGTAATGTGATGACATGGAGTTGGGTAGCACTAAATTAGCTAACATTGGGTTGATATCATTTATGGACAATCTCTGAGTCATCACAAATACATCGGAGTATGGCGTGTTTTTCGTGACATCATCTACATACGACATACAATCCCTGTGAACGCACGTAGCGAAGTACCAATTATCTAAATGTACAATTCTGGGTAAAACATGTGTGAAATCATGGGCAAACAATACATGATAGGAAAATGTTAAAGGCCTGACACAAATTGAGTCATCTAGTGTCACCAAAATTTAAAACCCACCCACCCGCGTTGCTACCCTCCTAATCATTGTGTACATGGCTATCTGTGGCTATCTACCCATGTCAGCACATTAACATTACGGGAACGGCTAAATCTAAAATTTCATTATTACCCACCTAGATCCACCAACTCACCGTACCGATGACACCATTTATGAATGATCCCTAACGTAATTTAGAAAATTAATTTTGTCGGCTAACTTGTATGTTATTTTCGTGGGCCAACTTGAAGGTTTAGCCGACACGCGTCGGTCGTCGGCTAACTTGTAGCGACAGTTGTCGGCTGTCGGCTAACTTGAAGCTTCCCTCAAAATGCTCATTGCGTTTTCAAAAGTTTTCTCAGGTAATCTCGGAAGACGGATTTGTGACCATAATCGGATTACCGGATAATAACTAAAGATCATTACAATTATTTATTATTTGCGTTCAACGCACCTGAAGTAACGAAAAGTACCGGCACAAATGCCCAAAGTGCGGCGTATACAACCTCCATGTTGTAGTTGCAATCTTGTATGTAGAGGTGTTCGTTTTGTTTAATGTTTAATTTAAGCAATCATTCTTTCTTTACAAGCTTTTAAGAAATGTATGCGACTGCTTCACCAACAACCTTCAAAACAGCAGAATGATTTTGTTTGACTGTTTGCGTTTGGCAGTCTGAGTTAAGCTAAGATGTGGGTGATCGACGGTGATCGGTGCTGGTGATATGGGTCATCGCAAGAATGGTACATGGTACCCTTGGCGTTTACACACTGTTTTCCAGGTTTTCCACTACACTACATGAATTTTGGCCACAAGTTAAAATCGGCCGAGAGAAAAAACTTTTTGCAATAGCCTCATAGCTCAGTATTAGGCAGTACACAATTTTCCTAATTATAAGAATAAAACACTTTCATAAAACAATATTACAGGAATACAAACTTGAATACAAGAAACAAATGCAACCTTAATAACGAAGTTGCTTTGTACTACCAAAATATTAAACCTATTTGTCGAAAGGCCTAATCCAGGGATAACCGTTTTGGATCCATGTAAAAGTTTTCAGAAATAATTTAAAGCCCTTCCATATTAATGTCGCTCGAAAAAACAACTTAATTTTTCCTATTTTTCTGCTGTATTACACTAAATATAAGGCACTAAATTTTCAGTTTATTTCAAAATTAGGTAAATTACCGCGTTTTTAGATGCCGAGCAAGCATCTATTGAAATAGTTTAGTCTGTCTGTCCGTCCGCCCGTTCGTTGGCCGTGCTCTACATTTCACAGTTTGCAACTGACTTCTTTCAAGCTAATTTTAGACTCTCACAAATGCAAACGGGAGGTGCCCAATTATTTTTGAGGGTGATCAGAGCAACCAGTTATCCATGATTAACAGTTAAATTGACCAATGTCAACACTAGTACATAGTAATTTAAAGTTCTTTGGTACACGTATACATTATAGCAAAGACCCAACCAATCTCAGCTACAGTTGTCAGTGGTCTGAACTGGTCTGATGACCTGACCTGCTATGTCAGACACGCAGGGAATTTTGCTGTTTAAGGGGGACAATGTTGACTATCCATATATTTGCAGTCTACACTGCAGTATAATATAAATTATATAGCGAATCTCTCTCACACACAGGGGCATAGCCCAGCATCAATCAAGATGCAATAAATTATAGTAGATAATGAAAATAATAAGTAAAGATGAGGCAAGATGACAGGGAAGCGTCCTTTAATAGTATAGAGAGACGGATGAGGAAAGTAAAAGACAGAAAGAGAGCAGGAATGAAAGACGGACAATAAAATAAAGGTGCGCGCACGTGTTGTCTAGGGACGGCAATTAGGCCAAGTCCTAGACCATTTTTTGTCTCACTTACAACTTTTTACTTATAATTCTTTACGATTCCATTAACTAGTGACACTCATCATTCCATTGATGAGTTATAGGTTGAGTGGGATGGGATAAGGGCAGATCTGTCATTCACAACTACCAGTGTAGTAAATGCCAAAGCACACACTACTATTCAATAGTATAGAGTGTGGGCCCTGAAAGGAGCATTTTCCCTCAAACATTACTTCTTAGAAAAACATTGAATGATTGACATTTTGGAATCCCTCCTAAATATTGTCAGTCATTTTACAAGGAATTGCACTATAGTAAGAGTACTTGGTGAAGTGCCAGGTGTCCTTACTGTCACTCCCTGTGTTTCCTTAAACACAAGTGATTGACAGCTCAATGGACCTAACGGTAAACTAGGGATTCCTTAACATTTTCTGACGAAATAATAACATTTTCTGACGCAATAATAACAATTTTGGACGCCATAACAACTTTTTCTGACGCAATTAGACCAGTATACGGGGTTATATAAGGACGAATCTCACCATTGAGTCTTCAGTCGAGCTGAGTTGTTCGCTCGAGCAACATTTATCTAGTGAGCATTAGAAGTCTAATCCCTCACTATACACTTTTATATTTTAAAGTTTTTCTCACTTAAATTGCCTAGTTTGTCGAGACGTCTCCAAACCATAAACTTTCAAACTCTAAAGGTTTTTACTCTCTCTAGTTTGTCGAGTCGTCTCTAAACTAAAATGTTTCGTATACTGTAAGCGTCAGATGGTCCTCAAATAGTTCGGACTGATTGCTTACTCTAACACTCTTTAGACGCTTAGACGTCACCACTGAGAGATATTGTAACAAATATCTACATAGTGCAGAAAGAACCATTGAAAGGGGAACTAATGACTTAAGGAGAGTAGTTCTAAGATATTGTGACGAATATCTGCAAACTACTAAAATTGCTCTAGGAAGAGACAGGACGGTAGCAAAGACTCAACGCATCAACTAGCCGACTCACGATCATCAGCCTTAGACAAATTACTACTTGCACAGGACCGACATTGTCTTAGTCCAGTTGTAAAAGACCGAAGTCGCCAGTAAACGTACGATCATTCCTTTTAATATCTGTAGTAAAGGCGACAAACGATTAAAGGTTAATCGTTAGTTTAAGCTAAATTTAGTGCAAACAGATGTTATTCACTAATGTACTAGGAAGTAATTGATAATTAGAACTCTAATACATAATTAAACAGATTATGTAATTAGACCAATTATTTAATATAGCACATATTACCGTTATTCATTAATTAACAAGTGAATTAATTAATAAAAGTGTATGTATTTAATGATGTGAAATAATATTGAATTAATGAATTAATAAATTAATAAATCAATAAAGAGATCTGGTGCGTCAGAGCAGCTAAACTGTATAAACTTGTGTAAGTAAAGAGCCTGCTTACATTTGTGATTGTTTAAAATTAGTTTCAAGATAATCGAGTCAACGGTTTGACTTGTAGCGTGCGGCTAACAGATAGACCTACAGACATGACTATTTTGTTAGATGCTTAAGGTCAGCATCTAAAAATCCGGCGCTTTGCGTGGGATTTGTCGATTGTGGGCGGGACCAAAAAGGATGCTGAGCTTTAACAAAGGCGCAAGACTACTAATGTTACGGTGAAAGATGATATCGTATTGTATGTTCCCAAGATTTGAACCTTTACGGCATATCTCGTTTAATAAGTTGCTTTGCGATAATGGTACTTTGCGTGCATGTATAGACAAGTCGCTCAAGTTCCTTATCGCATACCTTAGTATATTATTTAATTCTAAAAGATGATATTAGATTTATAGAAGCTCCCCTACAATCAATAGGCCATGTACGTATATGTGTAGCATGTAGTTAAATATAGCTAAACTTTTTTATTAAAATTGCATCATTCACAAATGACGTCATTTAAGAAGGCTTTCCTACCATCAATAAGCCATATATAGAAGTAGGTAGAATTTAGTTTAAAAACGCTGGAATATTGTTGAGAATTGCATGATTTACAAATGACGTCATTTATAGAGCATCGCATACCATCACTAAGCTATGTACGAATGTACGTGGCAAGCAGTTTAAAACACGTTGGAAATTATTTTGTAGTTAAAAATGGGGGTCCAAAAAACTATGATATTTGAATGACGTCATTATGGGCAATCCCTGAATACCTATAACACATATATAAGCTAAGTCCGTGACATGTAGTTAAAATAGGATGGAAAAAAATTTAAAGTTGAGACTAGGGATACTTGAAACCATTGTATTTGAATGACGTCATTATAGACGATTCCTGAATATCTATAACACATATAGGTGGGTCTGTGATATTTAGTTAAAATAAGATGGAAAAAATCTGATGTTAAAATTAGGGTACTAAAAGCTATGATATTTGAAGGACGACATTATGGACGATTTCTGAATATCGATAACGGTAAAGGACGTTATTATGTGCTCAGCATCTAAAAATGGTTAAATAATTAAAATAAGGTAAGGACACCTAAAATTATGATATTTTTGAAAGACGTCATTACCGGACGATCAAGGATCAAATACACATGCTTGCATGTTGTGGTGAGATTTCCTAATACCTTGCTCTCACGGTGAGGGATTATGCTGTGTGGTCTCGTCGCTGAGGTTAGGAGAGGAGAAGGAAGGCGATTGGAGGGTGTGTGATCGGTAGAGGATGGATGGGGAAAAAGGGGGCAGCGTTGAGTGACGATCAGCAGACGTAATCTGCTGACTCTCCTCAGGCCGTGTTGCTTCCAGGGGTGGATACCCTCTGCCACCACTCTCTCTCCACCAACTGCACTTTCACATAGGCTCTCACTCGCCACTAAACCTGACGCTCCCTAGTATGCACGATAAAGACCCACGTCTGTAAACGGACTTCCTCATGATATGTTAGTATAGGTAAAGGTGAGCAGTGCTTTCGTAACGCTGAATATTAGTACAGTCAATGTTGCTTAATGTCCCTCGCTCACCTAGGCCTTCTAAACCAGATGAATCATCTCGATGGCTTCAAGTTTACCGATGAACATTTTTGGTCGTGCAGTCGTCGGTACGTAGTCAAATTTTGACGTCAAATGGTCAGAGTAACGTCAAAAACCGACGTCTTTTTCACGTCGAAATGTATTTTATCGTCAAGCTAACGTCACAATGTGACGTCCACCAGACGTTACTATTAACGTCAGTAGTGAATATAATGTACGTATTGAGACCATGTTAAATCTAACCTATAAAAAACGTCAAGGTTATTCTTTACCATGAGAAAGATGCATTTCCAAAAAAATTCAAGGCCAATCGATGCTGTGGCGATCCGCTGGGGCCGGCCATAAGAGACGGACGAGAGCGACCATGGGGGGACGAGCGGGACCCGATGGGACCCAATGGGACGCACCGGGACACGTGTGGATAGTGGGGAGGGGGGCAGGGGTGGGGGGAGTGGGGGGTGTGTAAATGTATAGTATACGCGGGGCCAAATGTATGCACGCGTCTATATAGATGTGTGGAAAAAATGAGGAAAAAATGATGGAAAAATATATGCAAGTAAAGCCAAAATGCTCCTATGGGGTATGTAGTGCAACAGTATATAGCTCTTGAATTTCGAGTAAAATGCATGTTTGTTTGTTAGGTGGCAGTTGGGAGTGATGCGATGAAAAACGGCCGAGGAGATTGAAATGAAAAACAAAATTAATGATGATGATGATGATAATAATAATAAGACAGAAAGAGTCTCGTTAGTGGTCATGGGTGGGTGGACGCGAGCGTAAAGGAGCGTCAGACATGGCTGGCGGCTGAGCATGTGGATGCATTAGGACGCAAAGTTGTTTACAAGAGCGCTCACTCACGCGTGATCTCCGTCTTTGTACAGATGCGATGCAAATAAAAACAAAACAAATGTCAACAAAGAAAAAAATTTATTCATTTTTTCATGGGCATAAAATTACAAACGTAATCTCAATGCATTAACGCTTAACAGAGTCAAGCTTTTCGGTCATATATTCAATGAGCTTTTCAATTTCAGAAATTCGAAGTTCAAAATGACTCCCAGCCCATTCTAGATATCTATCCGATTTCAATTTGACAGGTTTCAAAAATTGAATCCTATAAACTGGGTTCCAAGTAAACCGACTAACACGAACGTGTATGGAATGCGACTTAAAGCACCACATTCCTGGGTCCCAGAAATGAGGATTTTTAGCATCCATAAACGCTGCATGACTATTACCGTCGAACATGGGTAATAAATCATTTAAATGAACGAGGTTTGCATACTCAGCGAGAATTTGTTTCAAAAAATCTATAAGCCCCACAGCTTCTATCTGTGTAAAAGCCATTCTGCTCTGCAAACCCTTCTCATTTGCTTTCGAAAAATGGAAATAATAGCAAGACAGTGGATCAAAATAATTTAATCTGCATTTCAAACCACTAACTATTTTAGTGTCTTCGGTCTGAAAGAACCTAGGGTCAGATGGTTGAATAATAGTGATCGCAGGCAACTTCTCGTCACCATCAGAATCATCGTCTTCTTCAGAGTCGTAATCACGCCTAGAAAGAGCTGCAAGTACCTGTTTCTCGTCTTTATCGAGGGTTCCAGTCTGTTTAGGCGATTATAGTTTGTCATCCCCCCTCAACTTTAACGTCATTTTTCCTAGACGGGCGGGCGGCGCTTGTACGTCGTTGTCTTCCTCTCCGCCTTGGTTTACTCGAAAACTTAATTTTCGTTTTGCAGACAGCTTTTTAGTTGATTCTTTTTCAGCTGGAGTTTCATCTCGGTCACCGGCGTCAGGTGTTTTATTTCATCCATCAACGTTAGATCCAGCTTCTACGTCAGCTTCATTATCTGCTGTGCAATCTCGAGTGGTTAAAGTTTCCAAGCGGATCGGTGTGATCCGTGTTCGCGATCAGGTTCCTCTCGTGTTAGCAGCAGCACCAGCAGCAGGCGCAGCACCATCAGCAGAGGCTGGACGGTCCGCCTCAGCGACGTAGGCCAGCTGCGACAATTCCTTGCTCAATTTAGCCGGAAGCACACTGCAAGCAGGCAAATTCCTGGTTTCTGAAAAGCAAACATAAATTTTAAAAACAAGTTATAGCTTAGTTAGTGCTTGACAGACAAATTACACATTTACTTCTCTACGTATGATGAAAAAATCAACTTACTGTTTTTGGGGGTTTTGAGAGACGACATTGTACGACCGAGTTATTTAGTAATAACAAGTGAGACAGAAAACAAAGTAGCTTTTTGATGTTTCAAATCAAAGTGAGTAAAATATGCCTCAAGTTTTGAGATTTTATACCAACCAGCGTTTAGTCAAAACATGTAGCTAGTTACACAAGAGTGATTTTATTTATTTTCTTCTAAACTTGAAGGACAATGTTAAAAAAATTTCCGCCTTAAAAATCAACGCAATTATTAAATAATTAGTTTCAACTAAAACATTTCGTGCTTTGCAAGATCATTGTTGCGTGTTTTTCAAAATAAAAAAACACACCAATGCCCTGTAATTAACGAAATCATCTTATTAAAAAATGATGTTCAATTTGTGTTTTTATGAGTTGTGAGCAATTTTAATTTGATGTATGGGGTTTTTTTTTCGTATTTCCGCTAGCAAGTGTAATAAGCGTTTAAAACTCACCAGCGTGCATCACTTTACTTATTTTAAAGGAACTGAACACAAGTGAAAAATTTTAAATAATTTGACTGTCAAAAGTATAAGCAAATGCAATATAAAAGAATTTGCAACATCAAGTAAAAGTATCAGTCCGATTTGTAATGACTTGCTCAATAATTGCAGCCAAATTTAACAACGACAACATATTTCAAGTCAGTATTACCAGTTTTGGCAAACACAGCGACGTATTTGACAAATATTTAAAATTAAATTCTAAATCTGAAACGTTTAGTTGTTTTAAGTCATCACTACTCACCGCACTTCAGTGCGATACTTTAAATTGCCCCTTTGTTAAAGCTTTTAACGAAACCACTGTATTATTCGCAGTAAATAAAAAACTTAAAAAAGCATTAAAGTCTTTATTCACTACAAAACTTGTGTACACTGTTCAAGAAGCTTTTGACATTACACCGGGTAGTAGTGTCGCAAACAACGAGTGGTGCCCGCCAGAGGTTTGCGACACGCGCAGCACGGTATATCTTATTAACGAACGTTTGTGGTGTAACATTGAGGATTATCTATATCTACTTATATTGTGCGTACAGTCAAATTTGTAATAACTTAAATGTCAATAGTGTCGCCAAGTATTGTACTAGAATGGCAAAAAGAAATTCAAATACCATTTGTGCCTCGGCTCAACATTTCGGAAGATCAGTTAACTAATAAGCAAAGAGAAATACTTAACAGAGTTAAATTTCAGTGTAGTTTACCCTCCGGAGTAGACGCGAGTACCCCACTTCGATGTATTGTGCAAGGATTTAGCGGGACGGGAAAGTCTGCGTTAATTTCTCACATTTTAAGTTTTTTAGAAAATCAAAAAACAACTCGCAGTGACTTTGACTACCTAATTGGCGCTCCCACGGCTGTAGCGGCCTATGGAGTACAAGGCCGTACACAGCACAGTATTTTTGAACTCACAAAGTATTCGGGTAGTCTGTTTGACAAAGCAGAAAAAATAAAACATGGCAATGCAATTAAAAAAGCGTTTAAAAATATTCGATTTTTGCTCATTGATGAAATGAGTATGATGGGATTGTCAATGTTGTATTACATACACCGATTTTTTCTACAATTATTTGAGAAAAATTCAGACGAGTATTTTGGAGCAATTAACGTGATCTTATTCGGTGATATTCTTCAGCTTAGACCAGTAAAAGATATCATGTTATGCACCCCGTTGTCGAAATTAAAACAGCGGTTTCAGAAGGCAGGTGACGTATACAAATCATTTGATGTTGTGTACAGCCTAAGGACTCAGTTGCGGCAAATAGGGGAAGATCCGACTCAATTTAAGTTTCGATCGTTACTAGAGCGACTTAGCACAGGTGATTCTAATTCTGATGACGTTGCGTTGCTTCAAACAAGAAGAAGTTGCGAGCTAAGCAATAAAGACTGGGAGTCGTTTTAAGAAGCTGTAAGGATTTTTGCAACCAACAAAGAAGTAGACAAATATAACAGGTAATAATCAATTGTATCAATACAAAACGTGGGGTTTACATTGACCGTTGATAATTGTTTTTATTAAATTTTAGAAGACAACTTAATAAACTTGATGCTGAAAACTTTAATTTACCGATAACTGGAATGGTTTCACCCCCTGACCCGCTGGTTCTTTGTGTTGGTGCTAGAGTTATGCTTACCAGAAATTTATGGATTAATGCCGGGCTTGTTAATGGAAGTTTTGGAACTGTGCGTAGCCTTGAGCTGAATCCATTCCACTCTCCACGCTTTGTTTTTGTGACGTTTGACCAATTTAACCAACCTGATATTTTAATTAACGGACCGAATGGTAGCGGCGTTCCAATTTTTCCAGTTAAAGATTTACACGATGAAAAAGAAAGAAATTGTTACCCCGTTATTACTTTTTTTCCCCTAGGACTAGCTAACGCTTGTACTGTGCATCGCATTCAGGAGGTTACGCTCAAAAAAGTATGTATTAAGCTAGGTAAGCAGCAATTTTGTCCTTCACTTGACTTTGTAGCTTTATTAAGAGTTAAAAAATTCAATGATTTAATGATTTTGGATAAAAATATTACCCTAGAGCGACTTTTGAGTGGCAAGAGGCGTTTTTATTCTCATTATTTTATTTTAAATGATGAAATGAACCGTCTGGATAGTATTGAGACTATTTGTAAAGAATAACGCAAAAGTTGTTTACACAAGTTTAATATTGTTTTCTTTATTTACGTGAATTTTATTATAATACATTTTATCTGATTAATAAAATAAAGATCAAATAAAGTTTACTAAAATATTATTATTTGCATGAACTTGGCAAATTAAATAATAACATACATCACAAATAGTAATAAATATATGAATACTTTAATTTTTAAGTTCAAGCATGGGAATTTTGTAATATCCAAATGGATAACTTTTGTTCAAAAATTTCTCCTCGGATTTTATATAATAGCGCTTAGTGTCAATACAATGATAAGAAACTTTTTGAGCATGCACATTATATAACTTTTGCTGATATGACCGAATTTGCTTTGTTGCAATACTTACAACTTCATCATTTTCCAGAATTTGTTTCATTTTTTCATGTCGAATGTTTTTTATAGCGCATCGCGGAACTCCTTTTGACCGTATCATATCCTTTTCATCACTAAATTTTAGTGATAATTTTTTGCTTTTAAAGATATAAACTCTATAATGTCCAAACTTTCAATTTTCCACAAAGAGTAAACATTTTTTGTACGATTAACAAACTCTTGCATGTCATCGATACCCAAAAAAACAGGATGATTTAATGGCAGTTTTGAAAAGTCAAAAAACATGTAATTGTCAACAAGAATTTCAAAAAACACCTTACTTGGCATTGAAAAAAGCGTAATCGCTGAGTCTGTGTCAGCGTAATTCACCAAGAGCGCAACTCCAAAAAGACGATACAAAACTTCGTAAATTCCTTTATAAAAAATCATTTTTGACAAGCCTAAAATTGCCACAGCAATTAAAATTGCTTAATCGTACGTGACATTCATTTTCTTCATTAAAACAATTGTAAAATTGGAAAGAATTAACATGACTCCTTTAAATTGCGTCTGAGCTAAATATTTTTCAGCTTCTTCTTTTGTTTGACATGTTTTAGCATTTAATTGATCAAGGGGCGACTGTCCTGTTTTACCATATACTGAATTTGACATAAGTTTAAAAACATCCCTTTCAGATTCTGTTTTTGCTCGCTTCCTGTTATCTAGATTTTTGAGTATATATTCCTTAAAAACTGGCTTTTCACTAAATCGTATTCCTGAATGAATTGTTTTAATAACTAGACCTTTTTGCAAATAGTATTTAAGTTCTCGATAGTAGCAAACGTAATTTTTTTTGTCGTAGCAAGTTGTCAATAGCCGTTTACCTCCTTTGAACATTGGGATTTTGTCAGAATGTCAATCAATCAATTCTTTTTGATCTAGTGATAAATGCTCGTAAGCAAGCTCAAAATGTTCTGGCGCAAACAGTACGCACAAAGACATATTTTGAACGTGATTTGGATATTTCAAATCACATTCAATTATATAACCAATTCCACTGTCCTCTGGTTTAATTTTCCAATCAATTTTCTCCAACTCAGTGGCGTCAACTATTTCAAAATTGTCACAAGGCAAAGGCTCAAGCATCGCGCTCGCATATAAAGAGTTGATATCAAAGTAGCAGATTTGCACTTCCTCTTCATCTTTTACGTCATCTCCAAACCTTTTTGCTTTTGCCTGAACACTACGCTGCGTAGTATGACAAATTCCACCTCGAATTCCGCGCTGCGCCAATTCTAACATTTCATTGCATGTTACATACCCTAATTCACATTTAGTTGTGAACAAACAAGCTTCATACCTATAGCCTGACAGCGAATAACAATAGGTAGGGTCTAGCTTATAAAATGATAAGCCAGTCGATCGAAAATTGTGCCATAACTGAGCTAAGTGCAATACGTCAGTCAAAGCATAAAATCTAGTAAAATCTCTAAAATTTCTAATTTTAAACTCTGATACAATCTCCTGAACGTGTTTTCAATCATCATCAGATATATCTTCGTTTGTCAAGCCATTGTAAAATTTTTCTTTATCTGGAATTAGAACTTTATCGTCAAGCTTCTCAGGCCTTGATTAAAAAGAACACGGGAATATTTGTTTTTGGGTAAGTAAATCCAGTTGCCTGTTTGTCGGGTGTTTAATATTTAAATCAGATAAAATAATATGCAAATTTTTCTTAAGTAAATTAAATTGCTCTATTTCATCTTTTTTTAAATTAGATACCAACTTTTCAAGGCTAGAGTTTAAAAACTGTAGCGAATCTATGAATCGAATCTTAGCTCGTTGAAAAATTGGTTCAACATCATCGTCGGGGGAAATATTGAGGGGAACTATTTTTAGTTTGCTTCTCATTGTTAAAGATATAAATTTTTCAGAATTTTTGGCAATTATCTTTGTATCTTTTATATCTACTACACTGCTGTTTATTGCTTCTAGCAAAAATTTGTGATCGTAACCAGTTCCATTGTGACTAATACAAACTAGTTCAAATTTATATTTTACTTGCAAATTACAATTGCGGTGAATAGTTGATTCGTAGCGACCCGTGGTATCAATATGATGCCACGTTTTAAAATTCTTATCAGTAAGCGGTTGCAAACATAAATCGCAAACACTTGCACTTCTATGCCTTTCTAATTCGCTTGCCGATGGCTAGACGGAATTATTAGTTAATCGAACTTCTCTAATAATTAAATTTGCCCAATGCATAACTCTTTCTATAAAATGTTTCATAATATCATCTGGCCCGTCGTAATGCTCTAGAGTTATTAGTTCCATGTCTTTATCTAAATTTTTGACAATGCAGAGTGAATAGCTTGCTGCTTTGTGCTCAGCTGTTTTTTGTGTTTTGGATTTTTTTATTGAGGGGTCGGTGTTTATTGGAACTATAAATGATTCCAGGTCCCAAAATAATACATACGGATAAGCTAAATTCATATAAGGTTTAGAGAATTTTAATCGATCAATTTCTTTTTTAAAATTAATTTTAACCTTTTTTTTTCGGCATAAAACTGTGTGTTGCTGTAACAGCTTATCAGTTGTAAAACTTTGTAAACAAGATTTGCACAACTTTATTTTATGTGAATTAGTTCTCCTCATTACCGTATCTAGGTTGTAAATTAAAGCAAAGTGGTACTGATCTTCCCCTCTAACATTTTCTTAAATCATGAATAAATCTACATGGCTTTCAAAATCAAAATCTGACTTTTTAATGGGGTAAATGTCTTCGTTATCGTTTGTGTAAACATTTACACTTATGAAATTTAACTCTTCAGACTTTTTCAAGTCTTTGTAAATATCTATTGGTCCTAGTGTTTCACTAAAATCGACACAATTTCTATATGTGTCATAATTTGACGCCAAATTCACCCTTTGACCATTTTTTTGCACATCTTTTCTATAACGCGAGGCAATAATACAATACTGAAAACACTGATTTTTTGTCTTTTGTAAATTTAAAATACCATATCGCCGAATAGGCATTTTTAAATACCCTTTCGGTCTTACATTCTTCAAAAGTTTAAAACTTCTCACAATTACATCAAATGATATTATTTTACGGACAGTCCATCCAAAGCCATTAGCATTATACAGGTTCAGCGTTGAAATAATATCATACGCGGCGTCAAATTTTAATTTTTCAATACTATCTTTATGCAATAATTTTTCAAATTTGCTCGCTAAATACACTTTATCTTCCTTATTATTAATCGGATTTTCAATAACTATTGGTAGTTTTATACGTATTAGAGCGTTATTGTAAATCCTGATTAACTGTTTTAGTAATTTGGAAAGGGCAGTGTCAACGTAATCAAAAATATCTTCAACTTGTTGAAAAATTCGAGACGGTCGATGTTGAAACAAAATTATAGCCCATAAATGATGTCTTGAAATTTCTTGAAAGAAACTTTGGTCTACTTTTGGCTTTTTAAAATCAATGTGACCACCCATCTGTCCTGGGTGACTGCAATTATGTAGCTCGCGATGTGTAAAGTACAATGCACAGTCCCCACAAAAATGCACATCTTCCATATGCGCGTTGTAACCAAAATACTTGCCTCCAGTAAATGTACAGCCATCCATAGGGCACGTGCAATGCTGCGCAAACCAAGAAAATTCAACTTTAATTTTTTATGAAAAATAATTTTTTGACAAACTAAATCTGTTATGACGAGCGCGTTCTGCCCTAAGCAATCTAAAGTAACTACATGAATTCAAGACTTAGTACTATGCACGACAATAGTTATGCGGCAGAACATTAAAATTATTTTTCGTTTTGCTCCAGCAAGCAAAATAAATTTTGACTTTTTCATTTTTTTGTTTACCAAAAATACTTTTTTGACTAACAAAATCTGTTATGACGAGCACTTTCCGCCCTAAGCAATCTAAAGTAACTACATGAATTCAAGACTTGGTACTGTGTACGACAATAGTTTTGCGACAGAACAATAACATTATTATTCGTTTCGCCCCAGCAAGCCAAATAAATTTTGACTTTTTCAACTTTTTTTACTAAAAAAAATTTTTTGACAAACTAAATCTGTTATAACGAACACGTTCCGCTCTAAGCAATTCAAAGTTACTACATGAATTCAAGACTTCATACTATGCACGACAATAGTTATGCGGCAGAACATTAAAATTATTATTTGCTTCGCTCCAGCAAGCAAAATAAGTTTTGACTTTTTCAAATTTTTTTACCAACAAATATTTGACTAACTAAATCTGTTTTGTCAAGCACGGTTTATCCTAGTTAACCTGAAGTAACTACATGCGTTCAAGACTTGGCAAAATGTACAACAATAGTTACGCGACAGAATATTAAATTTGATTATTTTTTCATTAAACCAAGGGTCAAAATTACACAGACTTTTTTGTATTTTATAAAACCAATTGAGTGCAAACCTGATTTTACATAATAGCTTTTGGTTGGTCCTTGAAAACATTATTGGCACTGGAACAATATTGTGCTTTGGATAAAGCTCCGGATAGAATTTTGCTCAATATTGACTGATATTTAGAGTTTCCAGCAACATTTTGTTTGTCAGCTATTTCATATATCTGCCAGTTTTATTAATTACGCCCACAAACGTCGTATGACCCTTGTGATGAACTAGGCGAATAATGTTTTGATTCACTCAGCACAATATCTTGTGGGGGGGGGGTATTTTCAAATTTTTCGAACGTTTAAGAAATAAAACTGTTTCTGATTTTACGAAAGTTATGAAGTTTTGCGAACAGAGCGACCATAGCACTAACAACAATTCCAATGCTTAGTATTCCAAGTTGAATGCACGCGCTTATTCCTATAAAACAAATATAACACACTAATAGTTTTCAAATTATTCTTGTTTAATAGTAAACTTTTCCGAAATTTATATAAATTTTCTGGATTAGCAATCACCTGAGAAAAGGCAATATGACAACAAGGAATTATCAAATTCAGTAATTTTATTGCTTGTAATGTTTAATTTGACTCGAACAACGTTTAAAGCTGAGAGACAGTCGATTTGATACAGGTCCAAGCCAGCAATCGTGTCTGTGAAGTTTTTAACTCTTGCGCTCGCAAGTTGTATCAAGCCGGCCGGTCTTTGAGTCGACAGCGCATAAGCTACTGCGTCCAATGTTTTGTTAGCAATAATTACTGTTTCCACCTGAGCGCATCGGCATAAAGGCATGCCAGAAATACTGACAGATTTAGTATGCACTTTTTCGGCTAAATTGAAAAAAAGTACTATGTAATATATGTATTTAAATAATAATTTGTTTAGCTGCAGTATTTTTCAACGCAAGTTTCAATTTAAAAAAACTAATTAACTTACCTAATGTAAAAAAGAGACATACTGCAAAAAAATCTTTGCAATTGGTGTAGACGCCATTGTGTATTATGCCACGTCTGCTTTTCACGCTCGAGTGCGTATTATAACATCTTTACGCCTCAACTTAAGTCGTGAGATTCTGCATTCGCTCCCAAGTCTTCCACTGCTTTTGGTTACTTTCTTTTTAATGAGTAATTAACAAAGGAGTAACTAGACGACTGTTAAGTAAGCCAACTGGAACGTTACTCGCTCGAATAACTTTTATGAATTCAGATAGACCTACAACCTTTTCATCCTTGAATATGTGCGACTGCGTGACGTAGCTTACCAAATCAACAATATTTGATGATTTCATTATTTGATTATCAATAAATATTTCAAACGTGTCGCTCCAAGATATATGTGAAGCCTTTTGCAAGATTTGTAATACTCTTTCAACGCGTGATTTGCTTTTTTGTGACACTAAACTAACAACTTCAGCAATCATTTCATTGGATATATTTTTATCTTAAGGTTTGTCGTCATCGTTGTCACCGTTGTAAATTTCCATAAATCTATTATATAAATCTACTTCAATCACTTTCATCAGTTTGCACGACATTTTTGAGTAAATCAAGTATTATTTCACCTTTGCAAATTTGATAAAAAACTTTCGAAAGAATTCAATTAAGGTGTGGAGCAAATTTAATTAAGGCGTTTCGAATTGTGCTCACTGAATAATTTTTTTTGCAAAGTCTTATAAATTTTGTAGTAAGAATATGTTCTGCTTGTCGTTTTCTAGATTTTTCAAAAATATTAAAGTTTAAAATGATTTCTATTAGTGCTTTAATTTGCTCAGAATCTAAGCTTTTTATTTTATCTTTTAATTTTGTTTTCTTTAAATCAACAAGATTTCGTAGAAACTGTGCTTCTTTTTTTAATCGCGTAGTCATTATTATTATTATAAAACGTACACATCACAATCACTTGATGGAAATATGTCAGACCTCAGCCGATATTTTCTGTTGCTTTTCGGATGAAATACAAAAAACAAATAACCATGATTTCGTTTTTCTGTTGCTTTTTCATACGCATCAGCAAGTTGTTTTATTTTACCTGGGCAAAACTGTTTACCAATATGAAAAATTGTGCTTATATCACGAATTTGTTCAAAAAACACTAAATAATGTGTATTAATAGATAAGTTTCGTAGCCTGTTTTCAAAAACGTTTTGAAGCAGTAGTATAATGCTAAATTCTTTGTGATGACTAGATCTGAAAAAAAACTGTTTAATTAATTTTTTATCTTTTCCCTCTGTTATAGAATCTTGTTTGTCCTCAACAATTACAAGCTTATTGCGTAAATCCATTCCTTCTAACGATTCAATATCTGTGTAGAAATGAATGTTGGGATCGGTTTTTTGTAATTTTGAAAATAATAATTGATTTTCGGCGTAGACGTATACAACTTCTTTTAAATTGACACTTATAGCTTCAGATCTACGTTTTATAATTTCTGTAGCTAATACAGTTTTTCCACACCCTGTTGGACCCGCAATAATCATTGTAAAAGGATGCGTCAACTTAAAGTCTAGTAAAGTGGGGTCCGCCATTTTAATAGATGTTAATGCAATCACCAGCTAGATGCAAATAAACATTAAAAAATATTTTCTTCTTCATTTACATTGTTTTATTTTATTTCAATCTAATTTTAAAACATTCAAGTTTTTGTGTAACACCGCTTAGCACTGGGGTTGTGAACATTGACACAACACTTTTGGTTCAAATTTGACAAAGGTGTCGGAACTTCCATCATTGTAATTCGAGCGCGAAAGCGCGAAACCATTAAATCATTTTTACGTTTATTTTGAGTGCAAAAAAGGTCTAATATTTGCTCAAAACTTTTCCCAATTACTCGATGATACAGAAAAAACAGGCAAAACTCTCCACAAACGGATGAGTGAGTTGATTGTAAATCTAAACAATTTTCTTTCACAATTTTCTTTGGTGTAAGAATATGATGAAAATAAATATCTAAACCATACGAATCAAAGAATTCGACGTTGTTTTTTGACTGCATAAAATAGCAAACCCAATGGGAACCGCCAAATTCTTGCCCGTCTGTGTTTTGAATAATTGCCAACGGTGTTGATTTTCCTTTAATATCTTCATCAATTGTGTCAGCGGAAGTTACAACAAAATCAATAGTTTTGTGCCTCTTTTGAATTCCAAGAAGATTATGCAATGCTTGTTTAAGTTCCCAAGTAATTATAATGAATTAATTATTATTAATAACGTTCCCTTGACTGTCAATTTCAGTAATTGATTAAAATTGCTGAAAAACTACACAATTCATTGCCTGTGGGAGAGCGTTTTTGAATCGCAGATTAACTTTGACTTGCCCGTTCTTTATAAGGCTAAAGTTGTCACCGGCGGATGGAACAAGGTCAAATACAATCAAGTTCTTGCCTGTAATAAAACACAAACATTATGAAACAAATACGCGACAATGTGTATTTTAGTTTACATTTTAATAATAATAATAATTGAGTTATATTACCGTTTAGCCAGTCCGATGGTAAAATTCCGTTTCCTATAAGTTGGTCCTCAGCAGCGCAATAAACAGAATTCTGACCCAAAATATATTGTTTGGCGTCAAAATCAAAATTGATTTGCCTGTAGAGACTGGAGTTTTGATTCACTTCAAGTGAAATTTGAGACAAGTCAAAATGATGAAAATTTGAACAGCTTTTATCTAGTTTCCCAATAAATGCAGTGCTATCAACAAGTCCAACAACTAGCATTTGCGGCAAAGGTCCTGAAAGTACTGAGTCGTTTGAGCTTGAAAGCGCACCTCGTGGTATGGTCCAACTATTCATTTTCATACAACGAATGGGGTACTTGCATGTCTGATTTGCCGTTAAAAGCTTCTGATGGTATTGCATTACATCAGGGTAGACGGTGTGCTTCTTTAGGTACAAGACAGCCTCGTTTATAATAACTTTATAAGGGCAGTTGGGAGTGCCGGGGTCTGTTGCACAGTCGAGGGAAAACTCTGGTACGCTACGGCGAAGAACAATTTTTAAGTCAGTATTAGGAATTAAATACTTTGTTTGATTAAAAATTTCTGAGTCAATTTTCCCGAACATTTCAAATGACGCGCTTTCCCTTCCAATTGCAAAACGGCTTTTGAATCCTGCATTGTTTGCTTCTACAAATGTGTCTTGAGCTGCGTCAGGGTAGTACATTACAGATTTCATGCCTGATTCTTCAAGACTGGGAGGCTGAGTCAATATTTGATAAATAATTGATCGTATACCATAGAAATTATTAGAATCTGATACAACAACATTGTTTATTGATACTTCAACGTTGAAAAACAATGCGTAAAAAAACATAAACGTTGCTGAAACAAGATCGGTAGATGCAAGATCAGCGTTGTTTTGTTTAACAATTTTTGTGTTTAGATATAATCGAGACTCATGTGGATCCATATAAGCTTTAGGATCAGCTGGACAGTGAAATACGATAGGGTTAAAAGTGTCTTTAACAGGAACTGATGGATAAATTGCGTCAATTTCTGAAGATTCGACGCTTATATCCGTGTCTGCAATTTCCATTAGGTTTAAATTTGATCGCATAGCTCTTTTGCTGTCCTGAAAAACAGCACTGACACCACCAAGAGTTGTCTCCATTTTGGATATATTACTTGCGACGTAATTTAGATTTATTTTTGCACTTGCTTTTCACACACTTTCGATTAGATGTTAATCGTTGGCCTTTGGTTTTAGTACTGATTACAGCTCGAGAAGATTTACTAGCTTTACGCTTTTGCCTATTTGTGCTGCTTCGCAAAGATTCGCGACGTTTATTTTTATTTTTATTTTTTGACATTTTAGAACCACTTCCGCTGAATGGAATAAGGTAGGACTTGCCATGAACTGCAAGACCGGATCCGCGTTGATTGGTCTTCATTGGTTCTAAAGTGCAATCAAATTGATCCTTGCAAACAATTTTTGGCATTATTTTCAATACTGAAAATGTAATACGACTGTGGTTGGTCTATTTTGAAAGTCAAGTACTTGTCCAAACTCGTTTAAGAGCAAAATTCGAAGTCGCGATATATTTTCCTGCTCGACTGGAATGTACTGAATGGGAGAAAATACTAAATGTCTCTCAGATTTATTATTACTCAACAAATTGACCCTTCGAAGCAGCGGGTACATTTTGTTAGCAAAGTTCTGATTGGTCACAACATCACAAAGCACTAGCATCCGGTTGGAATCTTCTAGAATATCAAAGAGTGCACTAGCTTGTGCAACAGGTGGCGCGTTATGATTTAATTGTATTAATTCTTGCCCGTAAATAAATTTATAATTCTAATCAAGACCTAGAAATGCATTTACACTTGCAGGAAGTTGAATTTTAACATTTGCGGGTTGAATATTTTTAATGTTGTTGCCATGCACCGAAAAACGGGCGTCTAGTTCATTCAAAACTAAAGCATAATTTATTTCATTTATAATTTTAGCTACATTTTTTTCTTAAGGCTCGTCCATTTGAAATTTATAACTTGTTGTTCGAATAAATGATAAAGACAAAACTTGCCCCGTGTTCATTTGAGTAAATAAATGCTCGCTTGCGGCGTGGTCTGACAAATACGATCCAGGAACAAACGTTTTACTGTCAAATCCTAACGTTCTAGCCAAATTGTCTGATAATGTTACAGATAAACCGTCGTCCGGGCTGACGTTTAATGTCGTTAACCCCAAGTGATTAATCATTAATTGCAGCTTAACAGATAGCTAGATAAGCTTGAGTTTATGTTAGCAATAAATGATGTAATGTTTTTTTCTCTTGCTTTCACAATCTCAATATTCTGTGTTCCATGCATTATAACATGTATTACGTTATCTTGATTTGTATACGATACAAGTTTGAGGCTTATTTCAGTTTCTAATGGAATGGCGTCCCAAACAGTTTGATCTACGTTTTTCTTAGATTCCCAATATCCTGACGGGAACCAATGATGAGCAAATCCAAGTGTGGTTGCTAAAGTTTTAGACATTATGACAGCTTTATTATCGTTAATTTCATTAACTTGAACAGCAAACGTTTCCCCCTCTCTATTCGCTGTAAACGAACGAAAAACCACGCATGGAAATGCGGCAGACTCAATCTGTTCATCAAGCTCAATAAAATATGTTCGCATTTCGGGCACAGATTTTTTTAGTGTTAACTTTTTTTCTGATGGTAGGGTTGTACGTTCAAATAATTGTAATGGAACCTGTGTAAATTCTTCAGCTGTAGGGGCTGGAGGTGGATTAATTTTCGCGGGCACTTTTAATTCAATCTTGACAGGCGCATCAAAGTAAATTTCAGCTAAGCCACATTCAAATCTTCCTCGCGGTAAAATTAAATTCTTGGTGAGACACGTCACAAAATTTGTTGGCGTATTATTTACCAAATTATTGTCAGCGTCACTTTTGACTGTCAAATAGAAACTCTGTTTCTCGAACAAACTGTCTCGACGACTAAAATGGTGTTGCTATAGCATTTTAATTAATTAGTTTTTAGTAATTCTTGTGCATAAAACCCCCCTGTAATTTCTTCGTTATTTGAATCCCGAAGTAAATATGTAATTGGTAATGTAGGTTGAACTTTGTAAATCTTAAAAACTTCCTTTGAATAATTAGTAGAGCTTCCTTTTTCAAATAGTGTTTTAGCTCTACTTATTCGCACTAAATCGTTCACTTTAAATTTTGCAACGTCTAAACTGGGGCCATTCAGCAAGTTCCTATACAATCTCGTAGATATGTCACTTTCGTTTTCTTTTGTCACTTGGTTCGGTGAAATACCTATACTACGATGAATTGAATTATTATACGCTTTTTTAAAGTCTTGAAGTTTGTCAATAAATCGCAGTTTTCCGGTTTGTGTGAGATATCTATCAATTTTTGCAAATAACGTTCGAATTGTTCGCTCGACTATAGCTGATTTTAAATGCGAGTAAATATGATATAGCTTGATATTGTTTTGTTTAAGGTAAGATTGTACTTTGGAACTTTTAAACGACAATTCTAGATCGCTAAATAGATAGTGTGGGGTAGCTTTTGCTTCCTTAAAAATTGATTTAATTGCAACCAATACATTTTCAGCGGATTTTGTTTTTAACGGTCTGGTGTACAGTTGACGACTAAACTGATCCACAACAAATAGGATAAAGTTATAGTTTGAATTGTGCCGTGATAACTTATTGAGCTGTTTTAAATCTAACCCAAAAATTTCGTTTTTATATAACGATATAATTTGTCGTCTCTTAAATTTTCGTTTAATGTCTTTATGGAGCGAATACCCATCTAATTTTAAAAGCTCCTTTTCTACAGCACTTTTATCAGTCAGCCCTCTATTTAATACATACCCCAAAAGACCTGAATATGCCCCTGCAAGCCTTTGATTCATGTAATCTTTACTTATTCTTCCCATTTTTATATACTTGCTCACAAATTAAATAAATTTTTATTTAGTATGAACTTTCAGCTCAATATTATTGTCGATAGAGAATAATTCAAAATGACTTTATTATTAAATAACGCCAATGTTTATATCACATTACATTTCCAATTTCAAAAAGATATAGAATAAGATACAATGATGACTCTGTACATAGACGGAGGTCACGCGTGAGTGAGTGCTTTTGTAAACAACTTTGCGTCCTAATGCATCCACATGCTCAGCCGCCAGCCATGTCTGACGCTCCTTTACCAGCCATGTCTGACGCGGATCGCCACAGCATCGATTGGCCTTGAATTTTTTTGGAAATGCATCTTTCTCATGGTAACGAATGACCTCGACGTTTTTTATAAGTTAGATTTAACATGGTCTCAATACGTACATTATATTCACTACTAACGTCCTTCCAACGTTAATCTCTAACATCCTATAGATGTAAAATTCAAACGTTAATATAACGTCAATATCAAATTTCATATGACCGAATTACCCCCCCCCCCCCGCCTCCCGCCGGGGGAACGGGGTATAGAGTATTGCAATGCATTTAGCAATGTTTTATATGGAATTAGTGGTCGCCATTACCTGACTTCACGGACAGTACTAATAGGCCGGCTTGGAAATAACTATGTAAATCATTTCTTCAGTGGTATATAACAAAAAATACTGTACAGCTACAGCTCTAGAAGGTGCTCTGTGATTTATTGATTTTATTAAATTTATTATTTTTAAAGCAATTTGATTTTTTGCATACTCAATTTCAAAATTTTCAGAAAATAATACTTACACCGATTTTGTTTTCTATATCACTAATGAAATTAATTATTATATTTTGGTATTTCGACTAGATTTGGAAGGTGATGAAGACGTTATTGTATCCACACATGCTGGTTTTGAACTCGCCACCTATTCTTTTAACATCAAACAAAAAATAATTTATCATAATTACTTGCCTCATTTTAATTCGTGTTATGAGCCTCGGGCGTTTTTTGTTAATTTCATGATTTAGTGTAAAATAATCGAAAACCATTATTCTCCACCTTTTTGGCCTTGCGCATTCTCTCGCTTTATTATTCATTTAAAAACGGGAAGGACGATACGAGACAGCAGAGTGCAAAAGAAGTCCCAGGATCAACAAGTAGCTAGATCTGTCAACAAATTGGAAATTATATTTTCATTAAAAACGAATTCATTCAACAAAAATGGAAATATTAGCGCAAATTTATTTTAAAGAATGCAACTTATTATTCATAACATGCATTAATTATACATATATCATTAATAATCATCATAGTTTTTATCTAGTTTGCAGTATTAAGTCAAAGTCAAAAGTAGCGTTAATTTTAATTTTTGAATATTATTTCCTGTTAGGTGAATATCTTACATGGTGTTTAGTGCCTGTACCTGGCTATAGCCGCAACCATCTACAGTTGCACCGTATTTGGAAATCGCATCAGCAGCGTTCTTACATTCGATACAACTTTGTACAACTGCACTTCCGCCGGAAGGAGTTCCCTTAGCTTAGCACAACCGAAGTCCTATCCCAAGGGTGTGCAGTCGGAAGCTTTGGTGCAAGGGAGATCTCCATCTCAATTTCCACCACCAGAGCTACAACCATCAACAGTAGCACCATACCCTTGTTGGCCAAGTACGGCCACAGTATACTGTACATCTCCACACTTTATACAATCACTATCGATTGGGCCATTCTTACTAGCGGTTACGCACCCTTCTCCTTGAGAACACTGCAAAGCACTTGTGCACCTAATAGCATTCTCACGTCCTGGTGAAAATGCTCTGAGGGTTTCCATTAGTTCCTTAAAGCGGTAGGCGGTAGCCCTCACAATTATTTTGGACAGTGGAAAACAGTAAAAGTGGTCCGAAGAGGAAAGACACGATGTTCACACTTATGACTCATCTTTTGTTTTTGTCTCCAGTGATTAGTTTTAATTAGTGACTTAAACTAACAATTCGAAAAACCACCTAATTACTCAGCAAACAAAACAAGCACGTTTTGTTTTCAATTCAAATCCTTCTCTGCCGCCGAAAGTGAACTTTATTATGTAATTACAATTTTTACGGGGCCTCTGAAATAAATACGGTGTTAGCAAGCCTGGAAGAATGCTCATTATTCAATTTTCAATAATCAATATACAAATTTGTCTTCAATTATGCGATCTTGTCATCGGGACTCCAATTCAGTTACGTGGGATGATTTCATCTGCTATTATTCCCCACTCTTTGCACTATGTGGGAAATTCAGTGAGGCAAATCAATACGGCTAGATGGTTTTTACCGTTTTAGTTTTTGTAACATTATTAGACACTAGTAACTAACAAAATACAAAGCATAAATTTAAAAAAAATCAAATTAGAGTAAACACCGACTGACGTTTTATTGCTGCACTTCTATAGCAATTTTATTTTGTTAATAATTAAAGAAAACTAAAGAATAAATCTGGCCTGTATGATGTATTCGATTCTAATGTGATTTTATTTTTTTATTTATTAACTACTGCATTCTGAATGTTCTTACTAATGAATAATTCATTTGTTTCACCTATCTACATAATTTAACAAGCTTCTTCAAGATTTAAAATTAATTTATTTAGGGTGAGGGTGCTTAATTTTGGTGTGTTGTAAAGTTCGGCTTTAAATTTTCCTACTATTATTTTTTATAATAATAATTAACTTTTTTGAAATTGTTAATTGAAATTGTAGACGTGCGTGTAATGTACGACTTTAATGTTAATATTATTGCCAAAATAATTTACGTATGTAGTCTGACCTCAACCCAAACAATGCAATGCTTGATTAAATTAAATATCAATCTATCAATCTGGAATCTGGAATAATTAATAGCAGAAATTCGTATAAATAGGCTGGAAGGTAAACGACCGTATTCCAATGGCCAATGTCCGGTCACGTGTCACTTACGAAATTATGACGCTCTGAGACCTGAGAAGCAGAGGCTTGGTAAGACGTTCGCAAGGATCACCCTCCCACGCAGCTAGAAGACGCCCTCGCAGACCATCAATCATATTTTGACAGCCTGTTGATAATAATATTTCGTATCTGGGTAGAATCCCTAAGGATTTGAGATTTCATTTCTTGGGAGCCCAGTTTTCACTATTATTTCACTGAGACTCGAGGTTCCTCCACAATTTGAGGACTCGAGCCCTTTTTCTAGAGAACAAATTTCTATTTATCCCAAAGGCTCCAGTGGCTAGTTCTAGGATTAATTAAATCTCATTCACTAAATGTACCATTCAAGAAACACTGGATATTTAAATCCAACTATGCCACCCAGTGAACCATAAAAACTCAGAAATATAGAACTCTAGAAAGCCCAGAGAAATAACATTTATTCACAATCTCTCTATGACCTGCAGCGTACTTATCTCCGAGCCCTGCAGGATTATCGGCAAGGCCACCCATCCATTTCAGAATGAGCTTGACTGTTGCTTAACCAGAAGGGTAAGCCCAACTTGTTAATCGCCAGTACAAACTGTATCAACTGTAGAGTGCAATGAAACAGATAATTGAACAGCCTACTCAATGTACATTAAATACAAGTAGTATAATAGACCATATGTATGTAATTGATGTAGCAATGTATGATGTTAAAGGGGTATTAGGCATTAGTATTGCTGATCATTATGCAATTTTTGCTGTAAGAAAGGCTGTAAAGGTACATTATCCTGTTAAACATATCACAACTCGGAATTATTCAGATATTGATTGGGAAATTGTGAATAACGATATGGGTCTTATTCCATGGAGTACTATGGATATATTTGATGACGTGGATGATGTACTTAACTATTTTAAATTGTCAGTTTTGGATGTTTTGAATAAGCATGCCCCTGTGATATCCAGGAGAGTTAAGGGTAAGGTATCACCATGGTTGACAGTAGAGTTAAAGAGAAAAATGCATCGTCGAGACTTTCTTAAATTTAAATGTATGGAAACAAAAGATCCAGTGCTGTTTAATCGTTATAAAGAGGAAAGGAATAGCGTGAATAGGGACATTCGTAAAGCAAAATACAGTCACTACCGCAAGGAATTTGAGGAAGCTCCTACCTCCTCAAATGTTCAGACGGTACATAATAGGCTTATTGGAAAGAGTAAGATTGCTTCTCCTGTGGTAGAGTGAGTGATCAACAGCATGGTTTCAGGGGAGGAAGGTCTTGTCAGACTGGTACGCTTAAGTTCATTCAGGATGTATGTAACTATATTGATGTAAAATGTGGTAGAGTCATAGCAGTCTTTATTGACCTGCAGAAGGCGTTTGATTCGGTGCCTCATCTCCAACTGTTGGTGAAGTTTAGGGATGTATATGGTATTGATGGGAACCTATTGAAGCTTCTGACATCCTATTTGACTAACAGAAAGTTTAGAATAAAGATTGGTTCTAAGGTTTCTGATGCATTTGATTTATGCATTGGTGTGCCGCAAGGGTCGGTACTGGGACCATTGCTTTTTATAATTTATATAGATAAGGTGTCAGAGGCGATTTCAAATGGAATTGATTATGTCCTTCATGCGGATGACCTGGTACTGTACTACTATTCCCCTGTGTTTGCGGATACAATTTCTCACATGCAGTCGTGTTTGAATAATGTGTGTGATTGGTTTGCATCACAGGGTTTGACAATAAATGTTTCCAAAACTAAATTTATGGTTTTACATAAAGCCAGGGATTATAGAGTGCCGAATGATGTTAAGCTAACCTGTTATGGTAATGATCTTGAACGAGTGTGGACATTTAGATACCTTGGTGTAATAGTGGATGCTAATCTAAGTTTAAAGAATCATTTTGTGTATGTCAAGAACAGAGTAAGTTCAGCTATTGGAATGATTAGTAATGTAAAGCGCTTCTTGAATTTCAATGTTTTCGTGATCATGTTAAATGCCTATGTATTGTCAATTGTGGATTATTGTGCTTTAGTTTATTATGTGCAGGGTAGTACAGAGCTACAGGCATTACAAAACAAAATTAATGGTTTGATAATTCAGTTTACTGATAAGAGTGTGTTCAAGAAGCGGAAAAAGCATTCAGCTCGAGTAACAGTGATGCAGAATGTAATACTGGAGAGAACAAACACTTTGTCAGTTAGAGAAAGAATTAGCTTGTATTCAATGTCATTTGTCTATAAAATGTTAAAATATGGGTCTAATGTTGCTAACTTTAAATCGTAATATGTACTAAAGCAGCCAGGGCGTGAGACGAGGTCTAGTACGTCATGTTTATTGGAGTATCTTACTAATTGTAGCACGGAAGCCTATAGACGTTCGTTTATTTATAGAAGCATCACTGAATGGAATGCATTGCCTGAGGATATCAAGAGCTTTGAGGAAACGTGTAATTTTTGAAATGTTTTTACTAAGCATCTAATTGCGGTAAGAACGCCTAAAGAGTACTCAGTGTATCAATCGCCATGATTTTGTATTGGTTTTGAAAATGAATATTTGGCAATGATTATGATTATGGGGTACATGATGATTATGTGATTAATATGCGAGTTAATTGATTAATGTCGCAATGGAATATTGTAATTATAGTAACTTTAATTTAATTAAGTGTAATTATTATAGTGCCTTTTATTGGAAAGCAGTACAATTGTATTGAAGGAACTGACACTGAAATAAAGTCCACTAAAACTCAAACTCAAACCGATTGACAGCCAGGAATCTAGTGCTCCAAACGGGACCAGATGCAACCCAGGTGTTTGAGCTCAGGTTCGGGTCCGGGTTCACGGGTGCAAAATCCTTGAATTTAAACTTTTAGGTGCACCCAGACGTTTAGTTTCACATTGCACCCGATATTAGGTCTGGCTTCGGGTCCGACACTGCATGATTCTAGGTCTGGTCCCAACGGTCCCAACGGGTCCGGGTGCATGCATGCAGTGGATCTGGACCCAAAACTTTTGGACCCGGGTCCTTTGGGTCCAGTAGATGGTTTTCTAATAGTTGCAAAAGTATTACATAGTATATTCAAGATCGGTTTTTATGTTAAAATGTAAAATACAGCATGTGAACCACTAACTCATCATCATCATCATCATCCTATGTAGCACTTATCGGATTCTCCAGGTATATACCCATAACCCAGTGCAGTTACTGTACCAGCATGTGAATGTAAACAAACATTTCCCCTCGGTATGAACGACACGAAGTCTGAACACTACTTATGGAGCGTTCCTGAAGGAAGTCAGTCACAATGCACAGCTGGTATCTTAAGAACTAATATGTAATATAAAGGATTGTGGCTAATGAAACTGCCGACCTCTGTTGCAGTCTAGATTATCTTCCTCTTCAGAAGCAATGAAAATCTTTCCTTTTGGATGGCTACAGTGCTAGGTATTTGCACTTTAATGTAAAATACCAACACTTAGTGCCCCACGTATTGCATCCCGTATATCGACGCAGCGTGAAAGTAATAGATGCTATGGAATGAAGGGCGCAAGTAGGGGAAAGTAGTGGGTTTCACTCCTCTGGGGAGGCTTTGGGGGGAAGGGGTAAGGGGAAGTACCAGGTGGGACAGAGGAGATGTGGGGAAGGATGTGGGCTACAGCATGGAAAGAGATAGGGAGCGTATAATGCTGATGGGCTATGGAAATGATGGGAAGCGATGAGAAACTTTTCGACAGTTTTATATCGCTTCTTATGCCGTGTGAAAACTTTAGCTATGCTAAATTTTGCATTGGATAATCTCCTTTAAAATCATACCAGCTTCTTGCGTGCGTTGCTAATGGTGAGAAGCTGGAGTGGTGGCGCAGGCTGCAAGAATTAGAAAGTGGTTGTCTACAATTACATATAATAAGGCCATCTTCTTAGTTTTTTCGTTAATTAACCTTGTTGTCCTTGTAGTGAAAGGCTTTGTCTCCTCGCGTCGCACAATTCATGCTATTCAGCTGCAAATTGTACCCAGTTGCTTAAATAGGTTCGCCATCGGTGGTAATACACATTTTTATTTACATGATTTTATTAAATTTTTTGAATTTTTTGAATACAATTACAATTATACAATGTTAACTAATAATTAAACTAAAATGCATTACTACTGTTCTTATAAATTGTGCACACACTGCAATGGCAAATATAATATTTACACGCATTCACAACTTACAAATTAAACCAAGATATTACAATAAACTAGTTTTGTGGCATATATGCTCTAATTCTAAACCTAATTGAAGTACAAAGTAAAACTAACGCTAAATAATAAGGGTAAAGCTAACACTTCTTACGATTAAAGTTAAAACTACTTAACACGCACTATTAAATAAAATCCTACCATCAATTGGGTTTGCTAACTAAAAAAAGGAAGTACTATACTAACATAAATTACAACTGACATTATCAAATTTTAAACTATATTACAAGTTTACATTACTACAAAAAATTTACTTCTCATCTAAATCTTTATGACCTAATGGTAAACTATAATTGCAATTATTTGGATCTGGGAATATACGCGACAAGTCCAAAGCATTAAATGGTAATCTGGTTTAATTTATTGTGTACAGCTTGTGGTCTCTAGATCTAATTACATTTACATCTATTGGTATTGGTTTGTTAGTTTCTAACATTTGTCTGTACTTATTGTGTTTACACTGACGCATAGCGACAGCAGGAATCCCTTTACACTTCTGCTGTTTAGTATCGTTAAGAAATAATGTGCTGTGCATTTTTGGTTTTAATATAATTATTTTTTTATTTTAAATCTAAACTCTAGATTCTGATTTTTCGGCTCTCATCTTTATTTAGGGATTGTAGATTTGGGTACTGATACTTACAGGTTTTAAAGAACTTATCGTCATGAGGGATTTTGCTAAAATTAAAATATTCTTTAGCATTAAAGATGTCGTTCTAGAACGTATTGAATTCGTTGATAGTATGCATCTCATATCCATCTGTATCAGAGTAATCTAAGTAAGCTTTGTTTTGAAACGTTTTACACAAACAGTCCAATTGTTCATAAAAATAAACTTTTGCAAATTCTAAAATTGCAACTCCAGTCAATGGTAAATTAGTAACACGGTATGTTTCTAATTCTTGAATAAACACACTAAGATTGCCAGAAAATTTATCAAAGTCTTTGCATCTGGGATTAGCCAGAGATTTTTGTGCTTCAGCTGGACTTGTGCACAAATGTGCTTTTACAAATTCAAGAACTTGAGTCAATGTTTTGCTATAAATTACATTAAAGCTTTTATTTAGTGATTTGTTTTTAAAAGATGTTTTTGCAATCTTGCGTTTTGCTAAATTTGCTTCAATATATTTCTTGGAATAACTTTGTTACACACCGCAATGTACTTTTTACAGCACTAATCCTTTTGACAAGTAGTACCGCAAAGCTTTGAAGTCTGTTGTATAATTGTATTTATTGTGCAGTGTTAACATCTGTCGTGGGCGTGAAATATATTGGTCAATGCAAGACATTGCATGTTTGTTTAAATTTGTTTGAACCTTGACATCTTGCAAATTTATAGTTTGCTGTTCCATTGAAAGGGGAAGGTTTGCATCTTGGTCATGCAAGTGTTTAGGATACTCTAAATCCACAACTGAAAGGTAGCTGTAACTTTCTTCCTCGTTTTAAAGATAAGGATCAGTCCAATTTATTTTTATCTAGTCTTCAGCTTCCATATATTCGTAATCTGATACTGGCAGAAGGTTTTTCATGCTGTGTGCATATAACCTGTTAATGTCAAGTGAAAGTAATTGCTTGCGAGGTTTAGTTAAATCAAACCCTTCTGGACATCGTTCGTGATTTGCAACCACGTATTTTTGTGTATAAATGCACTGACCGCCACGAATTCTATTAGTTGCGATGTCCAATATGCGTTTATCTCTGATGTAATTGATTTTAGCATCAGTAAATTTTAAGAAACAATCCCAGGAGAAACTTGGCAAAGTTATTGAGTACGTGGGGTCCAATTCGTAATTCTTGAGTCTAAGTTTTCTATATATTTGCCAAACTTCAGCAAATAAAATTGTATTCGGCATACACCTAAATTAAGTACACTTGCGTAATGTTGTAATGGTAAATTGAGTACACACATCTTGTACAAGCTTTCAGTCATTGTCTGCAATTAGCTCGTCATTTATTATTGATTTTTGAAACATTTCTGGCGCAGACAGGGGATGTGACAAAACAGAAGCATCATTAAGGGATTTAAAAGTGAAATAAAGTGGTTTTTGCAAGTAAGTTAAATATTAATCTGTTTGCTTTCTTGGATTCTTTAACTTCTTATCTGTATATCGTGTAGGTACAACGTATTTGATACATTGTGAAACCAGTTTTAAATCTTCTGTGTTGTTGGCATTTAAGGACCCAACTAGTTTAAATAAATGAGAGTCAAAGAACACACCTGCATCTATAAATCTTACTTTAGCTTTTGAATGTAGGGCTTTTCCATTATATCCATCTTCAGTGCTGTCAGTTAAAACGTATTGAAGATGTAAGTTTGGAAGCCAAGTATCTTTTGCTGTGATTGCTATAGATATAAATTCAGTAGATGATTTTGCAATTACTAGAACATCTTAAGCTTCAAAGTAATTAGTTTCCGATGCACTAACTAATAAGTAGTAGTCAAAAGACCCTGCGCATTGTGAGATGATTGGAATCGTATGTTTGTATTTAATTTTTAAATTACAACTGCTTAATGCTGCAAACTCAAAGTGTCCATGGTGGTGGTTATGATAAAAAGTTTTTGTAAGGTTCTTCGTATTGTCAAACACACGTTTGCATATAGGACAATGTGTAGCTTCATCAAACTTTTTTTTACTTCTTCAGATGGTATAACAAATTTGTTTGTATTTCTTTTATGGGACAATAACACTTCAGCCCAAAAGAATATACGTTTAAAGAAATTTTTCATGATGTCTGGTCCGTCGTAAAATTCAAATGACACAATTTCATTTCGGTCTTGCATTAGACTTATAATTACAAACGAATAGGCTGCTGGCAAAATCTCATTTACAAATTTTGTATTACCGTTTGTAGACATTAAATTGTTTATAGGATTCATAAATGTTGAAAACTTGTATACAATTATAAATGGGTAGGGCAATGTTTGCCATGATTTTGAGAACTTGACCCTTTTGTTTATTCCAGAAAATACAATGTTTTTTGAATCCAGAGATTGACACATGTCACTGTGATTATTTAAATTCAGTTCAGTGTTAAAGCTTCTAAAGCAAGACTGGCAGTTAAACACTTTGTGGCTACGTCCATTACACATGAATTTATCTAAATCTGTAATTAGGACCAAGTGGTACGCATTGTCTTCTTGGTGTTTTGTTTCCTTGTAAATAAAAAATAAATTACACTTTTCAGTAATTTACTTGTTATTGCATCTTCGTACTGGGATGATTTGATCGCCGCGAAGACTCTAGATATTGATTCCAAGATTATTCTTTGTTTCAAACTTTTCCAAATCTTCATCGATTCGCAAAGGGCAATGTATACCTGAGAAATCAAAGTGTGCAAAATATTGCTTTTACTGTTCAGGGCACTGCAAACTTTTCTTTTCGTTATTTAATTGTTGTTGTGCTTTGTTTTGTTTCTTCAGTAGGTATCTGTTTGTTTCAACAATTTCATGTCTGAACCGGTGTGCGGCTACACAGAATTTAAAGCAATCATTGCATTTGTTTTTAATGTTCAAGTATCCTCTTTTTTGTGGCCTAAGTGATGGAAATTTAATATAGCCTCTTGCTTTAGCATTTGCAAATAAATTTAGCACACCTACTTTAGCTTGAAAAGATTCAATTTGGCGTAAAGTCTATCCGCTTCCATGCTTGTTGAATTCGTTAAGTCTTTTGATGATTTCACTGACACTTTCAAATATATAATTTTCAATTTCTTCAGGGGTGAGAATATCGCGATTATAAGCATTAAATACATAATCGCGTTCTTTCAAGGTGTTTTCATTTTCTACAAGGGTTTCTTGTTCTAACGTGGCTACAAGTATAAGCTGAGCTATAATACTACCATGCACAGATAGTTTTTGCGTTGCAAGTTTAACAATTGGCTAATATAGTTCTGTTATAAGCGATTTTACACTTTGAAAAGACTCTGTTGGTCTGTAAATGTAAGTCAGAATCATTCCTTTATGTGAATGCGTTGATTCTTGAAATACATCTAGATCAATTTGTAGAGAGCGACGCAATAGTTTATTCGCAGATTGGATTTCTGCACTAGTTCCAGGTCCGTATGATGCTCCAAACCGGTTTGTCCCACCGCCAACGAGGTCTTGATTTAGGTTGTCTACATGCCTAAGTCTTTCTCCACCATGCGAGCACTGGTGGTACTGTATGTTTGAACAAAAGATATTGTAGTCTTCACATTGATGAGCATGTTCAACGTAAGACTTGTATGCAACATGGTAACGGGATTCAAACGGGCAGTGCGGCATTGAGCATAAGAGTTTCTGAAACCAACAGGAACAAAGTAATACATTAGATTAACTGACTTGAATATTTGCAATAAAAGAATTTAGCAAACTTGGTATACGTACATAGTCAGTTGTACCTTGCCTTTTTGGTGCAGGGTAGTTTGGTTGTTCATGGTACCACTGTGCGTTGATAAACCGCGACGAATATCCCAGGGTAATGTGACGATCCATAATGGAAATGCTTGATAAAGTTTTGCTTCAAGTACAGATAAAGGTAACTTGAAACTCGTAGCATTGGTGATGTGAGATTTTCAGTAAGTGCTGTTCAACGTCTAGTGTGGGCAAATGGAAACTTTAAAGTTTGGGTAATGTGAAACAACTTGATTGAATTTTGCTCAGTTAGTAGAGCCGTATATTAAGTTTCTGTTGTTTGATGGTGAAACAACTTGTAAGTATTGTAGTGTTGTAACAACTTCACAGTTCCTGTGGTGAAATAAGATGTTCCAGAGAAAATTAGTTTTGTTGTAAAAGGCTGTATAATGCTGCAGTGCTTGGTTTGTTCAGGTCCTGATGTTAGTTGTCCCGGCTGCTGCTTTTGATCTAATGAGGCAGAATTTTGTCAGGACGGGTATTTATAACTGAATCCTAAATTGAATTAAACTCCTCCATTGGTTTGTTCCTGGCGTCTTTTGAATAGTGAAACGATGTAGCCCTCCGGAGCAGCTTAATAAGTTAGAATACAAACAAGAGCAGAACTAGAAGAAATTATACGTAAATGGCTACGCATGCGCACATACAAACAAATAAAACAAACTTATGGATATGTATTACAAATATACTGTCATGAAACTACAACTAACAACAACAAGTGTAATTAATATTAGATACAACTTAAGCTGTAGTTTATATTTATTTTATTGTAAATGGCTTAAAGTATACTTACGTGCAAGTAAACATTGTATTATTCACTCACTTATATAATTAAATGTGTTGTGTACTAAAGGTGTAGCCTTGCTGTGGTTAACCTGCTTGACGACATCAATTATTATTTTATTCTGCGCATTTAAGTTTTCAAGCATGTATTTCATTGCTTGAAGTATGAACTTTTAAAAACAAGCTGTGAATGAAGAAGGCAGCTGTGTTGTATTTAACAGCAGTGTCATTCTGCTAGAGGTATCTATGTTGTTTCTAGTGTTGTCGAGAGAGTCCCTTTGATGTTTGTCGTTTTCGTTATACGCTTAGTTCAAAGTTGATGATTCGTCTGCTGCTGCTACAGTGTTGCATGTAAATGCAAGTGCTGGTAGGACAAGTAGCAGTCCAATTAAAATTCGTGTATATGCCATTGTGATTTTTAAGTGTTGCACTCTATGACTTGTAAATGTCCACTGATTAAAAGTAACTAAATACAACAGCGTAAATAGTTTTTCTAAGCGTTTTGTACAATTTCTTACTTTGATAAACGATTTTGCTTTTAACGATTGTTTTATTCGTTTGAAGGCATTGAAACTATCTCTTTGTATTGAATTTCTATAGTATAGTATACAATAAAGTAGAAGCATACATCTCTGGTATTTGCGCCTTTAGTTGGTCATCCAAAACTCTATGTTGTTTGTTATTTAATGAAGTATGCGGACTATTAGGTGCAGATATGTGGTTTTTTGGTTTACTTGCTGCTTTATTCAAAAGGATTTCTGTACGCAGTTTCATAAGTTCAGCATATAGTTTAGGGTCAATTGCTTTTATTATGGTCGCCATCTTTAGTTTCATGTGCAAGTGTAGCGTTATTGTCAAGAAGTAAGTTAAATCTGAAAGTAAAGTAGTACGACCGATTTCACTTCTGTACACTTTGTAAAACACTGTTGCTAAAATTTGATGCACAATTGTACGATATTTTATCAACACTTTTCTGAGTCGCTTTGAACTAATACCACTAACATGGGACATTTCCCAAGTGTAAAATCTGAAATGAAGCAAACGATATCAGATAATGTAATACGTGGTGGGGTCATGACAACGTATATAATCATATCAGTGCAAATTGCCTTTTGGCGCCAAAAACTAAATTTGAAATTTTTGAAATTGGTCGAAATAAAAAAACTGAAAAATCATATGGGAAATTCAATAGGAATTTTACCTTACCCAATGGTTCCTTCTTACCTCTTTTTCAGTTTTCAGATATTTCTAAAAAACTGAACAGATTAAATCGCTTTCAATTAATTCAACGAAGAAATCAAGAACTTTGGAAACGTTGGAAGGAAGAATTTGTGACTTCTCTTTAACGCAGGTCAAAGTGGAACAAGCCAACTGAAAACCTGAAAACCGGAGGTATCGTTATCATTCTTGAAGACAATTAAACGCCTTCAGAATGGAAAATTGGTAGAATCAAAGGTGTCAATACAGGAAAAGATGGACTTGTACGAGTAGTCACACTTGAGACTGCAAGCGATTACAAGAAGGTCAAAGGGAAATTACAGAAAACAGTAAAGGAATTCACACGTTCTATTGCCAAAGTAGCTTAACTACCAACAGAAGAGGAAGAGAATCAGAAGCCAGACGGAAAAGGAAAACCCACGGACTCACAGTTGCAGATAATTCATGCACAGAGAGTAAGAAGGTTGACTTCCGGACAATGGATTCAATCAGTACTGACACTCTTTGCTCTGACCATTCCAACTAGTAGCAGTTACTTCATTCCTACACCAGAATATGACAAGTCAGATAATACAACAGAAATCCAAAGGACTCGTGTACCTCAACCACTGCTGATTGGCTGGATTGATGTTATCTGTGCTATCCTGGGAACAACTGAAAACTTATTCTCTTTATTCGCCATTGGCCAAGATCGTATATTACGGAAAAATCGAACAACTTAGTTCATAATGAATTTACACGCATCAGATCTGTTAACAAGCATTTTCTACTTACCAATCAAAGCATCGAAGTCATTTACAACTGACGGACAGCATGGCACAGCATTATGTCAACTATATCTAATAATTCATTAGGGAGATTCTGCTATTACGCTACTCACCATCATAAGTATTACTGTAAATCGCTACATAAGAGTTCTACATACTCAAGTCTATGCAGCAATCCACTCAGCTCGAAATACAATACTAATGATACTTGGAGCATGGACACTCGGATTTTCTATTATGCTATTGCCCTACACAGAAACATGGGGAAAGCTAGGAAGGAAAGAACCGAATGATATGACCTGTACAATCATCAGGGATTCCAATGGAAGATCTCCAAAAGTAACAATACTGACTTTATTCGTAGCTATTCCAGTAATAACAATAATATACTGTTATGCGCAAATCTACCGATACGCCCGACGTGCACACAGAGCACTAGGAATCAAGACTAAAACGAACGGCGCACCTGGAAACTATACGAAAATTATCTCAGCAATCTTTGTAAGCTACCTGATATGCTAGTTACCATTTGCGATCACCACAACCCTTGAAGTACATGAACGCGTACCAGCAGGAGTCCAGTACACAGTCTCACTTCTGACTTGGATATCACTTTTCACCAATTTAATCATTTACGCCATCTTCAATCAACAAGTAAGACAAGCTTATGCGCACACACTGTGTATCAAACCAAAGAAACAGAAGGAACGATCAGCTGCAAGAAAGTCTACAACATTGAAGTGGAAAACGTTAGAAACACTAGCACTGCTGTCCGGATCTTCGGTAACAGCAGACGCTACAACTCAACCTGGCATTGAAGATGAGTTTACAATGTGTGAAATCCCTTGGACAACTCACCAGGAAATTCCACCATGTCACGATACTGTGAGTTGGTTACATGTACTCAAAACAGGTAACTTATGCTACAGACAGACGACATGTAGTGATGGAAAACAAGTAACTGCTAATGGAAATGATTGTAAAGAACCGCCATCTCCTTGCGGTGAACTAACAGCTTATGATGTGGATCAAATTGAATGTCAAGAGGTAGACTTAGTAACCAAAACTCATCTACTCTCTAAACCAGATTTGAAAACCACACTATGTGCAGTTGGCGATTACACTATCAAAGGTTGTAATCACTTTGAAGAAGAAATTGTTGATGTTCCAATTGTAATTATTGATAATAAACTGTACCCATTGACAACTATGCACATTCAACAAGAAGCACCACTCAAGGTTCGAGCATTATATAGATGCAACGGAACATGCAACCCTAGAGATTGTTCACAGCGACAATGTAAAGGAGATAAAATATTCTGCAGCAACATAGGTTGTACCAATGAAGTTCAAACTCCGTGTTATTGTGTATATAACAACGCCACAACTATGCTGCATAAAATCCAGACATTCTAAGGCTTCATCTATCTAGAATGCTGGGGTATGATGAATATGTTGGTAAAGAAAATGGATTAAAGTCGCCAATTAAAGGTAGTAACATGTCTTCACTGTGAATTTACCTGCATGCCTAAAGGAGTCAAAATAAAGTCACCAGGCGTTACACCGAAATATATCAAGGCTACAAAAAACCCTGGATTTGTTTCCGTCTTGCCGGACTCTACAACTACAGAACTAAGACTAACAAATCACATGTTAGCAGTTACTTGAAATATCATCTTGGAAATTTGGATACCTGATGTCGACACTCCTTTTCATACTACATTGACGTGTCCTAGAATACCAATCTGCGATTTGATAACTTGTCAAATGTGTCTGGACAAATGGGTAATTGTGGCGTGTTACTCAGTATTCCATTGGCTCGCTTTAATAGTACTTGGATTATCTATTACAGCCCTCATAGTAACTATCATGTATTTGACTAGATTCATGATGACTGCTTCGTGGTGGATCATGTCGCCCTGCCGCCAATGTATTCGTATTATACGTCGACGGAGAGCAAAACGGAAGATAACCCGGAAAAGTTATATAGGAAACCGCGATGAAGAAATTGGATTCCCTTTGCTGGACAATCAAACTTTACCGTACCGATCCACAACCACGTCAAAGTCACAGACAACCTCAAGACCACGGCACCTCAGGATATCTACCTGGAGCGAACTTATTAATTATCATGCTGATATTTATTCTGACTCCAGTCGAAGCCTGCTCCAATTTTGCAGCAATGACAGCGCAAAATGTGGAATGTCACACAGCTGAAAAACAAACCAACTGTTCTATTCGTATCAACACTCGACTAGCTCTTAGCCCGATTTCTCAGAGTTGCTTTAATATCTATGACACTTACAATAAACTACTTGGAACTATTATAATTGAAACAAAATCAGTAGCAATGAAGTGTCAAAAGGATCTCTTATACTACGTACCTAAGGCAGTAGCGAAGGTTCAATCGGCTTTCAAGTGCTATAATCTTTACTCCTCAGCATCATGCCACGGAGATAAGTGTACACAGTTTAGCGTTAATAATACGATTCCCGAATTCAAGGACTCAATGAAGAAGAAGGAATAGAGTCGTTGTCAAGACTTACGCCATCCTCAATGTATTTATCCTTGGACTCGTGACTGTTGCTTCATACGATTATATTTAGACAATCCTACGTCTGAATACTATTTAGTATTTCGATGCTCCGCATGGAAATTCTCAGTTAAACTAAAATTGACTACACACTTTGGAAAGGAAACGACTTTCAACAATATTACCATCGAAGCTGGTGTTCCTGCAAATCACCACGAGATTCTATTCGATCTTGTGTCAGTCTCAGTCCCACCAATAGCACTTCTCAATAAGTGTCTAATAACTTAAGGTACTTCGACCTCATTAGTACCATGCAATCTCCGAGGAGAAAATGTCCTACGACGGATAGGCGAGATTATGTGTAACTCCATTGAAGACGCCAAGGCAATGTCACCAAATTGTTTTGGTAGCGACGCTCTTATCAGACCAATCATTAACACCAGCGTAGTTAAAATACAGCAAGATATGGTTGACCCTGACAAGGTTATGAGTGTCAATCCACTACCTAAAAAATTGGAAAGCGGCATTCTTGTCCCACGAGACGACTCTATCGTTTTTGAATCATCTCTGACCACACTACTTGAAGTTCAGATGAGTAGTGACAATTTACGTCTTGTAAAAACAGTTAAAGACACTACCTGTACTGCTTAATTCATACAATTACGGGGTTGTTACAGTTGTATAGGAGGCTCTGATTTATTCATTCAAGCTCAGACTCATGATGGAAACACGGTAGCGATTTTAGCATGTAATGAAGCAGGCATACAAATACCCATTCATATTACACCTACACTCACTACTTACACACTCGTCCTCAAACAAAACACACCTAAAGTTTCTATGAACTGCAACTTTAAATGTGCCAGAAGTTCTGTCCCTCTCTAAATAACAGGCCATCTACAATACTTAAGTAATCTCGACGTACAGAGTCATCAAGTATCGATGTCCTACCAACCAGTGGATACAGATTCTGGATTCCATCTTCTCTCTATTACTGGCTTTGGATTTTTCAATTGGATTTCTCGTGGACTCATATTTATATGCATTATTGCATTCACACTTCTCATTCTCTTTAGCAGCATCAAAAACATGATTAGAAAAATGGTCTTACTGATGTTCCCTCAGCATCTCTGCCTCTCACGTTCCAATTATATGTACAACTATTTAATTGTTGATGTTTTGTTGATATCTTTGCAGTTACTCAACGTGTGGGAGAACGAACGGCGATATACCTATATACCGCATTCTACAGAGAATATAATACTGTATTATACGCACTATAAGCACTACATAAAAAAATGTAATACACAAACATTTTATTTTATTTATTGTCATACTTCCTTATGACACGTATTATTCTTACTTGAAGGAAATCAGGAAAATCATTCTATTATTTTTCCTGTCTCTATCATACGTGGACTTTCTGCCCAACGTGGATATGGAGCCGAGCGACCTCAATATTATATTGACTTACTTCCTCCACTCCTTTCTTTCTAGGAATATTGGATTTACTTCCTCCACTTGTTTTTATTCCTATACTTTCCTTCACAACACATAATATAATTAATTCTCATTTTTCTTCTAAATTGTATTACACACACAATATTGGCAAAATCATATATTATGTCAAACTCAGAATAAAACACTAACACTTGTTCACAATAACTCTGTCTGCCAACATCCAGAAAAGTTATTCTCCACTCTGAAACTTTTACTTTTATTTCATACATCATAAAAGTACACAGTAAACTGACAATTTACTTACTCTATACTATTGATAGAAATCAGCGTACATTATTTCAAAGAAAGTAGTGTAACAATCTAGCGCATTATTATATTAATTAAAAAAGCTAAAGCATTATGTCCTTGATTACTTTTAGCAATACATTTAGAAGTCTTATTAATACTTGAACCCGGATACAAAGGGTTCGGGTCCAGGTATGGGTTCAGGAACGTGTTTAATTACGGGTCCAGTGCGGGTCCGGACCTGGGTTAAAAAAATGATGTACATAGTAGCTGCGGGTCTACACAAATTTGAACCCATGAATTCGGGTTCGGGTCCGGGTCTAGATTCAAACTTGAATGCGCCCATGATATGGGTCTGGGTTTGGGTGCGTGTCCACTGTTTTCGGACCTAATCGGAGCACTAGGCTTAGAGGGAGTTTTCTCTTCACTTGGATCGTGACTCAAGTTGAGATAGGGATTTGGAGTAACGGGAGTGGATTAGTTTGGGGCGAGGAGATGATGTTAGTTCACAGATATGTATATGTAACATACATAGGCATACAGCAACTCTTCTCGTATCTGGATTAATTGGGAACAGACCACTTCCAGATACGAAAATATCCTGATATGGGAGGTTTTTACAATGAAATGAACCCATTCAACAATTCCCACTGCCACTTTCTCAGAAGTAGGTAATCACATTTATAAGGCAAAAAGAGAAATACTCAGTTTTCGGTTTTAAAAAATGATTGACATTAGATCAGTTTAATTTGCTTTGGTACTGGTTTGCTTGTCCCCTACCCTATCACTGCTACGTAATAAAAGAAGTTCACTTTTGCCGTCGTAATGGCACCACTGTAGTTAGAACGTTATGCAGCGACACCACTCTCACAAAATATTTTCAAACCTAGTCCACTATTACCTGGGACCACTCGTTCCTATACGTACAACCTTTATCCGATTCAACCAGTAACAAATCGTCATTAGACAACTTGTAATCGTACCATACAAATTTCCACTATTAGTATAAGAAGGAAATAGAGTCCACAACAATTGCTCCCACAGGTTCTCTCCAGATCTTCCAGACAGCATCGGCCATCTGATAGAAAAGGAAGGAGACCCACATGAGGAGATAATTAAAAGAAATACAACTTGCGATCCTTCAACTCTACGCCTGTCAGCCGAAAGGTGAATCAAATAAAATGCGGCCCTGCTGCAAGGATGCACCTCAAGGAAAAAGGAAGCCAGAAATAAAGAGAGCTCAGCGTGCTCAGGCAGTTCCACAATTGGCTCCGGACGAAACGCAGTATCACGATCGACTCCTTGAAGAGAGAGATTTAAATTCATCCTCATTATTTTCTTTTATTGAATTTTCTTTAGCTTCCGAAATGAAAAATACTCACTGAAAGGGAAGGGAAAATATGGAAACTTCAAAGATGATAAGGCGTTTACAAGGGGATTTTCCCGAGAACGTCTGTTGGTGTCCCTGAAAACCTAAGGAACATAAGAAAAATCCTTGTAGTGAAAATTTTTATATGTTCGTGTTCTTGTTCCTTGCGTTTTCCATATTCGCCGTTCCCCTCTATAGGTTCACGTTAAGTTTACTATAATATAAATTCGAGGTCAGTTGACCATTAATTAAAATTGTAAAAGTCAAAATTAATATTAACAAAACTTACTTACTACTTCATTCGGATCTGGACATGGAAACTCATACGCACCGCTACGGCGGTGCGCGTAAGGAAAAATTATTGTAAAGCATTTTTATTTAATTATGTATGTGGACGAAAACCTAATATAAAAATCAAATCATAAATTAAATTTTAAATCATTAGTTTTATGACTCCCGGTCTTAAGCCGTATAAAGAAAATCGTATCATTTCATTTTGAATTATATCTTCAATTGTTTTAAATTCAATATAAAATTAACTATAACTCTTACTTCTCCTCTTCGATCGTTCGTGTCCTCATTGAATTGGCAAAACTAATTTCGATTCTCATCCTCTTGACATTCCAAATCTAGAAATAAGATAATTAAATAAATAATTCGGCACGAGCGAAAAAACGATTGGCAGATGAATTTAAGTCGTAAGGTGTAGTTCCTCGGGACTCCCTAAACGTAATATAGGGACTTGGCCCTGATCAATAAAATAAATAAAAACTATAAAAATCATTTCAAAATTGAAGGGAGAGCGAGAAACCGAACCTGGAACCCTGGCTAACTTTTGCGGGTTTGAGCTCCTCCTTGACGTCGATGGTGTGACCTGTCCTCCGGAATTATCTCTCTACAGCAGGCTTGTCCACCATCGACCCAACTCCCTAACTATGAGAATCTGATAAAATAAACCTAAATAAAATAAAAATTTAAATTTAAATTAAAATAAAATACAAAACTACATTTTTACCTCATTAGTCATCAAACATTTAAGACTGTGGCTGTCCTGAAGCAAGGGACTTGACACAGCGGCTGTATGTAATCTCAGGCTCTGCGTTCGTCATACAGGCTCGACGGTGTCCACCCTCCGTCTCCAGGATGGATGTTGTTGCAGGAGCTGGTGCCTCCACCACCACGCCGCATGTCCTCCTGGAAATATAAACAAATAAAAATAAATCTAAAACTACAATGAATAACTTACCTTATTCAAAATGCAATATTCAGAACCAAACAAATTGCTAAAACAGGAAGTTAGGAAACGACAACTGCTTGTCATTTGGAATGATCAGCAACCCAAGCACTTGTTCCTGTCCTTTGACTTTCCTTTACGGCAAGGTTGAGGTTGAGGGCGGTTAGGCCCACTACCTTCACACCGCTGTGTCCTCCTGCGAAACAGAATCAAAATAAATAACCTTAAAATCAATTATTAATTTGTATAATTGGAACTAAAAATTCAAGGCAAAGCGGTAGCGTTGTGCGGGAGAGCTGGAAATTGATAGTCCTTGTCATTTGGAACGCTCATCAAGTCAAGGACCAATTCTTGTTCCCTGTTCGTTCTGTCTAACAGCATTGGATTTGATGGCAGCCAGGCCCTCAACCCTTGCACCGCCTTGCCCTCTTAAAACGAAAGGAAAAATAAAACTAAACTTAACCTATTTTCCGATTAAAATTGGCAAAATATAATAAGCAAAATTTTTAAGGCTAACTGCATTTCCGTGGAGCCTTGGTGGGTTCTTCGGCGGTCCCAATGCTCCGTTTGCCGTGTACCGTCGACGGATACCCGCCACTTCTCAGCTTTGCGGGAGCTCGTGGTGAAGAAGCCGGGAAATGGCTTCTGTTTCGCCACATCCCGACCTCTACCACCAAAATACTTGCCTCTGGAAATCCTACGTGTAAAACTAAACCTCAAATAGTAAGGAAAAATTAAATAAGCGTTAACGAAAAATAAAAATAAAAGAAAATTTACCTTCGTAGCTATATCCGAGATACTTAGCTATCTGCAGTAGTCAAGCTTCTCCTCCTTTCTACATGTGTCTCCAGCCCTTCTGGAGTAGTGGACACTCCATCAAATAAACTATATCTACCATCTGACATTTTCTAATCTACAATTAAAAATATGAGTGTAAAAATTGGAAACCGTAATTAATAAATAAATACTGAGAAAAATCTAAATGCTGATATAAGAAGGTGAGGTAAACTCAGGGATGGCCTCCCATCCGCTTTTCAAAGCAAGGAAAACTACCATTTCTGTTTTAGGTACACGTACTGCTTGTACCCGTGCCACCCGTTCAAATATGACTGGCATTGAGACCACGCGTGACAAGCATTGCAGTACAAAAAGCGTACGCACTAGCACTTTGTTTCTTAAGCATAATTTCTTGAAGCATAATTGTACCCTCTCAAGTCATACTCACACCACTTGTGTCACCGGCAAACCTCTTGGTCACGCCAAAATGATAAAACTGTGCATGCGACAACACATTTAATAATATTGATAAATGCTAATTTCTTAGCGTCTCTGACCACTACGTGATAATTTGATAATTATAAAAAAATAAATGGCTTCAGGATTCAGTATTCTTGATTTATGTTATTTTGCAGCGACTAGTTTCAAATTATATTTATTTCAATTTTCGTCAGGCTGTATAAGGAGATCAATTAATAAACAAATTGAAAATAGAACAAGATTATAAATATGTAGTTTGTTTTGATGGTTTAATGGAGAAATTATTTTAAATTTTAGTATCATATTAAAAAGTAGTTCATATTATAGTACAGAAATGGGTGTGGTAGTAGAATAACAAGGCAGGTACATAATAATAATGTAATAATAAAATACCATAGAAATGCAACTTTATGATTAGAGAATACAAACGTAATATATTAAACTGTGTTGTTTGTAATTAGGTAAAATGAATCAAAGTTATATAATGTTATTAATTACCCGGTGTTCCATGGTATAAGCAATGTAACGTTGTCGATAGTAACTAGTTAAAATAATTTATGTCAAATTCGTAAAAGTAATTAATAAATATTTATTTAAAAAAAACAAAAAATTTGTGGATGTGAAATTATTACTGTTTGTTTGTCACAGCTGCTAATGGAACTGAAAGTTAGCGCCAAAACACTTCATTTTTTTAGTGTTTTGTATATTTATTTACTATATAAATTACAATACAATAAAATCAGTGTTTTTAGTGCTATATAATAATATTGTGTAACTGCACAGTGTGATTATTATTCGTAGACATAATTAAAGTCCTGATATATTGTAGTGATCCATACATCAAATTTATTTATTTATACCATTATAATAACACATTATTTATATAACTTTTCCAAGTTTCTTCAAAAATACACTATCAAAAAAAAACACAAAAACGCTTCTAAATTTTAACAAAAAACGCTTCCGAATTCTTGTAAGAAAATGCTTTCCAATTTTATTAAAAAAACATACTTCTGAATTTCCTCAAAAAAACTCTATTGTACTAACTTAAGTAATTCTGTCATATTTTTACCTTGTTCAAATATTTTGTATAGTTGTACGTACGCTATAGCTTTTTTCAAAATAATATCAGAATTCATGCTTAATTTTGTCTGTACAATATTGCTTATATTCAATTTTATATTATATAAGTTTTTGAATAGAAGAGTTAAGAAAACGCGTTTTTCAGTAACTTCTACTTTACGATACGTGTCTAATTTGTTTTAAAAAAAGGTCATTATTATATAGTTGTACATGATTTATGACTAAATCCCGTTTAATAACAACTAATTGTTTTCTGTTCAATGTAATAAGTTTGATTTATGTTTCAATAAGTTATTCAGCTTGATATCCTCTAAATTTAAAGTTTTGGAATAATACAAAAAGGTTGACATTTCTGTCATTGACTTCGCTACATAGTTTCATGATTCTCAGACCTTGTGAATACGGTTAAGATTTTATAAGATGTTTTGGGTGATTCTTTATTGATCCTACAATGAAGCACAAAGGCAACAGTTTTCTTGATCAACAAAACCCTAAATCGATAAACAGATTTCAAGAAAGAACACAGGCAAACAAACACGGACGTTTTACAAATGAAGCAAAATCAAGATATATAAAATCCAGCGCTTCGCGCCGAATTTGACGACCGGGGGCGGGCCCGAAGTAGATACTGAGCTTCAACAAATACGCAACACAATTTATGTTACGCTAAAAGATGATATTAGATTTATGAAACCTCCCCTACCATCAATAAGCCATATACGAATGTGCGTAGCATGTTGTTAAATATAGCTGAATAATGTTGACAAATTGCACCATTCACAAATGACGTCATTTATAGAGGCTCTTTCACCATCAATAAGCCATATATGGAAGTACGTGGCATGTAGTTAAATATAGCTAGAAAATTTGTAAGAATTGCCTAATTCACAAATAACGTCATTTATAGAGCCTTCTTTACCACCAATAAGCCATTTACGAATGTACGTTGCAAGCAGTTAAAAAAATAATAATACTTAGATAAAGGTATTTATAAACGATCTATGTATGTATTCTTGTAACACCCCTGCGTTCAAAGTATCTGTTTGCTTGATTTTTAAACAAATGCAGAGCGGAACCCCAAAATAGTGATATTTAGATAAGGTCATTTATAGAAGATCCCAGTATGAATACTAGAAGCATTCCATAATATAGGTACCCGTTTACCTCATTTTAAAACTAAAGACAGGCGGGATACTTGAATTAATAATATTTAAACAACGCCATCTATGAACGATTTTCCTATGAATACTAAAAAAATCATATGTTGAGGTCATGAGTCCACCTAATTTCTAAACTAATTACAGTAGGGATCTCTAAAATAGTAAAATTTGCATGACGTCATTTACGGACGATCCCTGTATGTAAGCTTGAAAATTCAATGTTAAGTATATGAGTTAACTTAATTTTAGAACTAAAGGCTTTTTGAATGTCTAAAACGGTAAAATTTATATGACACCCTTTATAGACAAACCCTGCATGCATACTGGTAAAATTTTATGCTAAGCATATATGTCAACCTAATTTCTAAACCTATGACAGTAAAGATTCCTAAAAAAGTAAAATTTGTATAACGTCATTTTTGGACGATCCCTGCATGCATACTAGTAAAATCCTATGTTAAGGATATATGTCAACCGAATTTCTGAACTGTTGACAGTAGGGATCCCAAAAATAGTAAAATTTGTATAACGTCATTTATGGACGATCCCTGCATGCATACTAGTTAAAATGCTATGGTAATGATATATGTCAACTGAATTTCTAAACTTATGACAGTGGGGATCCTTAAGATAGTAAAAATTTATATAACGTCATTGATGAAAGACCCCTGCATGCATACTTGTAAAATGCTATGTTAAGAAAATATTTCAACCGAATTTTTATACTTATGACAGTGGGGATCCCTAAAATAGTAAAATTTGTATGACGACATTTATTGATGATCTCTAGGCTGCATTGTTAACGTCTGTAAAATGATGAGGAAGTGTAATTCCATATAGGAATTGCAAATGAGAATGTTTATTACCCTTGGTGTGGAATAATGAAACTCTGAAATAAATGATGGAAAGTATGAGAGAAATAAATAAGATGTTTCCCCTTCCATGCTATTATCAGTTCTGGTCTTTATTTTTACATCAATGCAATCAGCTAGTATTTATTATTGTAGAGATTAATTGTATAGTGATCGAATGTAAAACAAAGAAGTGTACAGTATGTACTTGTGTGTGTGTGTGTTGTGTGGAGTGTGAGTTTTATTGAGGTCAAAGCAATAAAACTTCTATCCGCTCCTCTTCTGCTCAAGGAGTTAAAGTGAGAAGTTGTCACTGTAGCAAAAGATAGGATGGGTGATTTTAAAATGAAGTTAAAAATCACTGACTGTGACAAATAATATTTGAGAATATTCTCTGTAATGCTAAAGAATATTTCTGTCTCAGCCTTTGGATTGTATGTTGTATCTAATGTGTGTAGTCCCATGTGTGTTAGTTATGTACTATACATATGTTATATGTAATGTATTGTGTGTGACATATATGGTATATATATAGGTAATAATAGGAATGCGAATTCCAAATGCCTGAGCTGGTATTTGAAGAGTGGACCCCCGTTATGAGAACGCATATTTTCCAATTTTACATTGCAGTGTCAAACCAACGACCACTATAGCAGTCTGCCCTGTGAACGTACATATGTCAGCAGTACATTTACTTGTAATGGATATTAGTGAAAATTTTTCATGTGTATTTCTAACGGCGAAACTTGACAAGCTCTTAGCTCCATATGTACCTTTCATGTATTATCAGCCCTTTTTTTATCTTGAAACATTGATATAATTCTTGGTCGGTTTAACTGCTAATTGCAAAAAAACTATAACTTTAATAATAACTAAAAACTAAGCAGCACTTCTCTTTTGCTTTTCTGGGCGATTAAAAAAGGTTTCAATATAAAATCTTAAAAAATGCGACCTGTAGCGTGCGACCAACTGACATTGTGACAGACAGGCAGACAGACAGACAGCAAACACCAGACCAATAGATGCTTGCTCAGCATCTAAAAAGCACGTTTAGATAATAGTTGTTCAACCGAAAATTCTTATAAAACACATACCTATTACAACCTAATGGATTAAATTTAATCGCAAAAATCAAAAATATTTGATAAAACTGATTTAATCAAAGACGGACTAGAAGAAAATGATCCATCAAATTTACTTTCAATATGGAAGTTCATCAACACTAAAGATGATGTCCAAGTAAAAAGTTATCTTAGTTAAATACAGACGTACAAAATACTGCCGTCACACCATGGTCAAACGTATAAAAATTTTATCGAGAAAGAAAAGATAAATTGAAATAAAAACTCAAAAATGAGAAAGTTACCATGACCAAGGCAATTTTCAGTTTCATGTTATCGATGCAGACAGCCCACTGTGCAAGTAATTTGAACAAAGCAGCTACTTACGAATTGGCACTCATTGACTCACTACTACATTTTAAAATCCCACAGTACAAATTCATGCCGCTTGCCACTTTTATTGACTTAGCCAAAATAAAAAATGACTGCGGTAGCTGCTCAAGATACATATAGCAAGGGTCAAGAATTTGTTACTGAACTGAGAGTATTAGAAGCCATGGACATGATTACGAAAGATTTAACTAATAATGAAACAGAAACTAAAATTGATGAGCTAGAGAAGGAAAAAATAATAGCACTTAAATATTTCCTGAGTATAAGTTTTTTCAAAGCGGAAACAGAAATGATAAAAAGATTTCCTGGCAAGACCCTTGATGGCAAAGAATACAAATCCAAAACTAAAGTTTCACTACCTGATTAGCGACGTAAATTGGAGAAGGCACTAACACCTACAATAGGTTTCTATGCAACACATCTCTGCAACAAAATCAAAAATGACTTAGGTTCAAAAAGAAGGATACCATGGAAGAACGTAATACGGCAGATTCGTCACAACTAACAGGTCAACACATCTCAAAATCAACTCAGAGTCCAAAAATTATTAAAAAGAAATTTCTTAGATACGGAAAATCAAAAAACGATTCATCCTCCACAAACAGCAGACCTAACAACACTAATATCACAAGACGTTACTCACAACTCACACTTGATAATTTAAAAGAATGGATGGAAAAGGGCAATTTTTTAAATGACAAGAACGTGCAACCATTACAAGTCAATTCACGATGACAATTACCAATCTCGGCTCAGCTAAATTTCTCTCAAACACAGGTACGAAGTAATCGCAGATATCACAACTCAAATCCATGGTTATTAGAATTTAGTTTAAGTAATATTTTAAAATGGAAATTCACAAATTATATAAATTGAACAAATCCAGCCGATCTATTATACACGACCTTTTATACACTAAAATACCTTACATAATTATAATGATACTAATAATAAAGAAGAAATTTGTCACTAATTATGGGCCAAACATCAAACTAGTAGGTAACTATGTAGCCAAAGGTTTAAAAAAGATAGCATGGAGAATACTTTTTAACTGCCATAACCATAAAAATAAATATGACAAACTCAAGGCTATTTTTTATAAAGCAAAACAGTTAAATTAAGTAACAACAAAAGATTTTTCCATTAAAAACATTTTATTTAAAAATTGAAGATTTATAATTGATTCCATATTGAAGAAAGTTTACATGAAATCAAAAGGCATTGAATTCCCAAGCAAAATAATTATTAATGGATATAAATTATTTCTTAAACAAAACAATCTGAATTTAGCAATGGCATATAAAAATGCAGGAATAGTTATTAGCAATGAAACAAATTACAAACGTGAACTAGATAAACAACTTCAAAATACTAATAATTATAAACAAGTTAGTGTTAACAAATTTAATGATATAACTGAAATAATTTCTAAAGAAATTAATTTTTTTCTGGTTTAATTCATATACAGTTACCCTTGACTAAACTCTAACCAAATTACTATAAACCAGCAAAGATATATCTTTTACCTAAAATCCACAAATTAACAGAATCGGAATTAAAAGCTAAAAAATATCCCCCAGGTAGAGCAATAAGTTCAGCTATAGGTACACAAATGAGTGAGTTAAGTAAATTTCTTGATTATCTGTTACAGCCTGCCATGAAAAATATTCCAAATATCATTTTCAACACATCAAATTTCTAATTATGTTTAAATAATATTAAACTAGATAAAACACGAACATTTATCATAGTTGCTACAGATATTGATTCCTTATACCCTAGTCTTTCACCAAATTTGTGCAAAATAAACGTACCTAATTACGTTAGTGAGTTTAAAACTAAAATCGAAGGTTTAAATAGATACTTATTAAGTTAATGTCTTAATTGGATTTTAGACTTCCACTACGTTGAATATAATAGTATTTACTTTAAAAAGATTAAGAGCATATCCATATGAAGTTCAGCAAGCGTTGCTATAGCAAACATAACAGTTTACAAGGAACTAATTATTATACTTGATCAACAAGAAATAGTGTTCTGTAAGAGATTTGTTGACGATATTTTTTCCATCATTGATGTAACTGATATAACAGATATTCAAACATGGCTTAACTGTATATTCAAACACCCGTTACTTTCCTTTACTCACAGCTGTAACCGTGCTAATACAAACTTCCTGGACGTTTTAATTAAACTTGACAAAACTAATGATATGGGTACTTATATTTTTTGCAAACCCATGGCAAAACAGCTGTATCTACATTACGAATCTAATCACCCAAAACATCTAATAAAATCTTTACTGTATTCACAAGGCCTGAGAATCATGAAACTATGTAGCAAAGTCAATGACAGAAATGTCAATCTTTCTGTATTATTCCAAAACTTTAAATTTAGAGGATATCTAGCTAAATTACTTTATAAAACATATATCAAACTAATTACATTGGACAGAAAACAATTACCTATTCCTAAACAATATTAAGTAATAAATCATGTACAACTATTTAATAATGACATTTTTTCAAACAAATTAGACACGAATCGTAGAGTAGAAGTTACTGAAGAACGCGTTTTCTTGACCTTGCCATTCATAAACTCATATAATATAAAATCAAATGTAAGCAATATTAAACAGACAGAATTAAGCATGAATTTTGATATAAAACTTAAAGAAGCCATAGAGTACGTACAACTATACATATAATTTAAACGAGGTACAAATATGACAGAATTGCTTAAGTTAGTACAATAGAGTTTTTTTGAGCAAATTCAGAAGTATGTTTTTTTGATAAAATTTAAAAGCGTTTTTGTGCAAAAATTTAGCAGCGTTTTTTGTGAAAATTCGGAAGCGTTTTTGTGGTTTTTTTGAAAGTGTATTTTTAAGGAAACTTGGAAATGTTATATAAATAATGTGGTATTATAATAGTATTAATAAATAAATTTGATGTATAGATCACTACAATATATCAGGACTATAATTATGTCCACGACTAATAACTACACTGTACAGGTACACATGATTAGTATATAGCACTAAGAACACCAATATAATTGTATTGTAATTTATATAGGAAATTTATATACAAAACACTAAAAACTTTAAGTTCCATTAGCAGCTGTGACGAGCAAACAGTAATAATTTTACATCCACAAAATGTTATTTTCTAAAATAAATATTTATGAATTACTTTTATAAATTTAACATAAAATATTTTAACTAGTTACTGTCGACAACGTTACATTGCTTATACCATGGAACACTGGGTAATTAATAACATCATATAACTTTAATTCATTTTACCTAATTACAAAATCTCAACACACTTTAATATATTACGTATGTATTTCTTAATCATTAAATTGCAGTTTTATATTATTATATTATCACATTAATAATATGTACCTGCCTTTTTATTCTACTACCACACCTATTTCTGTACCATTATATGAACTAATTTCTACCATGATACTATAATTTGAACTAATTTCTCCATGGAACCATTAAAACAAACTACATTTTTTTAATCTTGTTCTAATTCTCAATTTGTTTATTTATTGATCTTCTTGTACAGCCTGACGAAAATTGAAATAAATATTATTTGAAACCGGTCACCGTAAAAATCCAAAAATCAAGAATACTGAATCCTCAAGCCATTTACTTTTTGATAATTATCAATTAATTACGTAGTAGCCACAGACGCTAAGAAATGAGCATTTATTAAGTGAAATTCAAGAGGATGAGGTGAAAGGTGAGTTAGGCGCGGTCGTAATTTGAGCGTTGCCACAATAGGGTTTTACTCATCAAAGTCAAATGACGCTGTAAGCTCAGCATCTATTTTAGGCCCCTAGTCGACGATTTTTTTTCGATTTTAAGATGCTGAGCTTAAGCATTTATAGAAATGGCTATGTCCGTCTGTCTGTCTGTTCTTTATGCACTACAGTTCACAGTTTTAAAGCGATATTCGTCAAATATTTTTTAAATGACTACAAATGCAAAGAAGAAGTGCCCTATTGTTTTTGGAGTGGATCGGACTTACCAGTTTTTTACAATTAACGGTTGAATGGGCCCATGTCAAAACGCATTTAAAAGCATACAAAGAAAAACCAGTAAATTTTAGCGTAAGCGTGTATAGGTTTTTACAGAGGACAAAGACAGCTGGTAAAGCTTTAATTCTTTAAATTAGCCCGCTACTAAATTACAAAAACAAGTGAAACTTGCTACATTGTTACCAGCTTTAACAAACCAGTTTAATTGGAGGAGGGGGGGGGGGGGTGAGCAAGGTGGTCCACAACTGGCGTTACAAAAAATATCACTAGTATATTTGGATCGTCCACAAATGACGTCAAAAAAAATATTACTCGTTTATTTGGATCGCTCGTAAATGTCGTTTCAAAAAATATTACTCGTTTATTAAGATCGCTCGTAAATGACGTTTCAAAAAATATCACTCGTTTTTTAGGATCGTCCTCCGTTAATGCCGTCACAAAAAATATTTCTTGTTTATTAGGATCGTTTGTAAATGACGTTAAAAAAAATATTAATCAACTTTTGGAATCTTTTATAAATGACGTCACAAAAAATATTACTCGTTTCTTAGGATCGTCTGTAAATGACGTCAACAAAAAATATAACTCGTTTGATAGAATCGTTCGTAAATGACGTTACAAAAAATATAACTTGTTGATTGGGATTGTCCTTGAGTGACGTCACAAAAATATTACTCGTCTCTTGGAATCGTCAGTAAATGTAGTCAAAAAAATATTACGCGTCAATTAAAATCGTCTGTAAATGACGTCACAGAAAACATTACTCGTTTATTGGAATCGACCGTAAATGACGTCAGAAAAAATATTACTCGTTTATAAGGGTCGACCATAAATGACTTCACTATACATATTACTCGATTTTTGTGATCGACCGTAAATAACGTCACAAAAAATATTACTTGGTAATGAGGATCGGCTTTAAATGACGTCACGAAAATTAGAACTTGTTTACTAGGATCGTCCGTAAATGACGTCAAGAAAATATCACCTGGTAATGAGGATTGGCTGTAAATGACGTCACGAAAATTAGAACTTGTTTAGTAGGATCGTCCGTAAATGACGTCAAGAAAATATCACTCGCTTTTTGGGGCGATGTGTGAATGACGTCACTTGAATTATGTATGAGGTAAAGGTATTTCTTTAAGCCATCAATACCGAACTGAACCTATTGACCAGACATTATATAATGTTAACAAACCCAGCCGTACCACTCGTCCCTGTCCACCAGATACATCAAATCTCGTTCCCTAAACACTAGTACAGGTGCTTCTCCTACCATGATCCCTCGCATTGGCACTAGGCGTACTCAGGTAACTAAAGCTCGCACAATTCTTTCTCGTACTAGTGCAATATTCAACAAAACCTTTCAAGCCGCTTGTACCTTGCTAAATGGTACCAGCAAAGTTTGTACTTAGCACACTCGTACCGGCAAACCAACTCAAACCTGTGCTGTTATAAAACCCACTTGTTCTAGCACCACTCAAATTCCGTCTATTTTCACCAGCACAACTTGTAACTTAGCCCGCTTCTGTGGACACTAACTGCAAGGACTTTATGTTAGCTTTACTATATAAATATAAAACAAAGTTTTCTAATAATTAAAACAACTCGCTGTAAGCTCAGCATCTACTTTGGGCCCACGGTGGACAAATCTGGCGCGAAGCTCCGGATTTTTACTCTCAAAGCAGATTTTAATGTTTTCTATGGCAACATAACCCGCAATAGCACAGAGCTTTAAAAATAATTGGATTTTTAGTTGTTTTTCAGCTTTAATATTATTGCTGTGTCAACTTTTGACTTCTGAATAATATAATTATGCCTATGTTGAGTACAGTGCTTTATTTTAGGCAATACTCATAGTGGAAGTAATTTTTATTACTACTTCGATCAACCCAATACCCTTCTACTGCTCTCTTTCTCTGTCCAGTTACTGTTGTCTATTTTGCAAGCTGGTTTTCTTCTTTTTATAGTTTAAACATGGACTCCATATCAGTTGTTAGCCGTATTGCACAGTAAAGCTCACCAAAAACTGGGGTAAGGTTCCATTGCCCCCCTTGAGAATTTTAATTCTTAATGTTAATAAACGGGTACATACTTAAGTATGTACCTATGCTTAACATAGGCTTGTCCCCCCCTGAAAAATTGACCTTCCGCAGCCACTGGTATAATCCACTCGCTGACTTTCAGTCGTAAGTAAGCATACACTATCCATGCCTAATATAAAGTATAGGCGATACGGAACTTGTGTGACATGTTCATACATGCCCACCCAGTACCACATGGTAGAGCAACTAATTAATAGAGACATAACCGCTCAGGTTCAAATTCTCTCAATAATCATAGATACTTACCTGATAAAACCTCAAAGACCAACTGCGCTAGTAAGATCATTTCGGAACCTACCCCTTTCTTGTATTTATACATTTAAATACAGGCGTTATCAGCATAATCCGAAGGCTTACTGTGTGTGCCGACTTTTACGTAACATCTCTTGTGAAGTTTAAGTTTTACACCTTAACAAGAGATGATTTTTGGGGCATGTAAACTATTCTTAGTCGTTGTTTACCCATTTAGTTCCTATAACCCAGGGCCGGACGAAGGAATTGGTTTTATGCAGCAATTTGTTTCCATAAACAAAAACCACTATTTTGATTTTATTGATCGTTTGCTTTAGTAAAGCAAAATGTTGTGTTTGCACGTTTTAGAAAAGTTTAAAATTCTCTTTTTACTTGATTCAGAAAAGTGCTCAATATTCTATTTACATGTTTTGAAAAAAGTGGAAAATTCATTATTTTCATAATTTTTAAATGCGTAAATAATTTTATTTCCATGTTTTTGAAAACTGCAAAATGTTCAATTTACATGGTTTTTTGAATATTCAGGCAGCGGGGGCTGCCTGCGCTGGCCGCATTATCCGGCCCTGCTTTAACCTCGGATCGGAGTACAAGATATGTTGTACATATGTGGCTTAAAGGGAGTACTTCGTGGTCTCGTGGTAAACGGCTTACAAGAGATACGGAAGGCAATGAGTGAAAAAATATATGTTTACATATATTATACGAGCCTTTCTAACACGAGTACTCACGGTGAAGGATCGTGCTGTGTGGTCTCGTAGCTGAGGTTGGGGAGTGGAGGTGGGGAGACGATTGGAGGGCGTGTGATCAGTGGAGGGCTGATGGGGGAATGGGGGCAGCGATGAGTGACGATCAGCAGACGTAATTTGCTGACTCTCCTCAGGCCTGTGTGTTTCCAGGGGTGTATGCCCTCTGCAACCACTCTCTCTCAGTCCACACTGTTCACATGCGTTCTCACTCGCCAGAACCACTGACGCTCCTCCAGTATGCACGATATAGACCCACGTCTATATAACGACTCTCTCATCATATAGGTATGGTGAACGGGGTATACAGCTCTGGAGGCTTAGTCTATTGATACTGGCAATGCCTCTAGAATCCTGTAAAGCCCCGCAGACCTTAACAGTTTCATTATCTCGATGGCTTCGAGTTTAAATAACGTATCTCACAGTGGACGATCGTTTCCTAGATCTCTTATACAATAGCGTGGTTCGGCAACAGAACTAGTATTAATAATAAGTTCTATGGTTCAATATCTCAAGGACACTCTCAGCCTATGAGGTGTCCGCGAGGTAAAAATTGAACCTAAAGAAACTCTGTAGTGTGTATAACCCTAGAGGTTCAAAACACAATACTACAATACATACATACATACATATGTGGCTTAAAAATCACTGAATTGGTTTATGCAGTCTTGTAAGATTATAAGCTCGATAGTAAGAACACTTGTTGGTGTTACGAGATACCCATCAATAACATTGAACCGTCCTTCAGGTATGAGCAATGGGCCAATGGGCAACTAAAATGAACGCCAGAACTCCAGGACAAAAAAAGCAATAAATTGAATAACTCAATAGTAAGTGACGCGGAATCTTCACTGCCAAAAGAACTTGAATTCATACAAATTACTCAGTCAGGATTGTTGATATAGTTAGAATTTTTTAAACTATTTTGAATGTCAAATGTTTTTGTCATTTAATTATAACGCGTGCAATAAAATGACAGTGGTTTCTATCTTCGTATCAACAAAACCTACTGTGCGTGCATAATCTGCTCATGTAGTAATTTCGCTGTATGCAAATAGAGAGAAAAACTTTATTAGGTCACTGTTGCACAATTGCAATAGCTATACAGCTCAGTATGCATACCAAACGTATATACCTATACATTACTACTACATAATATTTAGTTACTATAATTTACTGTTATTTCCATAATATTTTACATTAACCATGATATATCGAAATTTTTTTGAATTACTATGCTTATAACTTATATTTCGTACTAACAAATATTATTCTGTATAATTCCTAGCCTGACGAAGACATTAAAATAAAACGAAACCGGTCGCCGAAGCCGAAATCAAAAACTGAAATCTTGTTTCATTTATTCCTTTAAAATCATACCAGTAGTGATCGGAAAGGCTACCACGTAGCACCTTAACAGACATGAATAAATTTTTAAATAAGTAAGTTTATACAACTAAAGTTAAACATAAATGATGATTATAAATCTGAATTGATCCTCTTAGGGCAAACACCAATACCAATACCGGACACAAGTATTTTAAAAATAAATGGAGTTAATAAGGCTGTCCTATCGGAAAAATAAACGTTTTAAGAATTCACCGCATTTCGCAGTTCTTTAGTGATATATTAGCACAAGTAATTTTATATGAAGGTTGTAATAACTCCTGAGTCTTTAATGCCTCCTGAGTGTCCCTAACAACTTGCGAGGTCCCACAGAACCCCAGAAGCCTTTAGCATTTAATCCGATGTATAGGAGTTTGTTGTGTTACTCTCAGCTTTCTAATAATTCCCGGATCCTTGAAAAAGTTTAGCGTAACTCCTCTTGTAGAAATTAAAAGCTTTACAGTATGCATTAGTATATGCCTGTAATTATATGTTTAGGTGTAGTTCAACGACTGACGGTTTTTGACTTTCACAATGCTGCTGTACTTAAGTCATTTCATTGATTTTTATACACCAGATCATGAACTTGTACTCCGAGATTATAGAAACTAAGCAATTGCTAAACAACGACTAAGAAGAGTTTACATGCCCCCAAAATCATCTCTTCACAAGTTAACCCTCCTTCTTGCAAGCTTGGTGAAAATTCACCATCAAATTTATTTGTTGCATAACTGCACTCAGATTATATATTTTTGTGCATAATGATAGAGACTGTTAATGTGCTGATTACATTTGTTTTGCGTGATTTTTAGCTCAATAGGTTTTGAGATTTTTGTCAAATTCCAAAAAATAAATGCTCCACTTGTCGTGTAAAAATTTCATGTGCCGCCATTTTTACGCAAAATGTGAGCGTGTACGCTTCAACTAATAGAGTTGGCGTATTTAAATCGTTAAAAAAAATTGGACGCCCAAATTCAAAATGGCGGCGCAACGCTGACTATAAACGTTAAAATGTAATTGTTTTTAAAACTTTGCTAAACTTACTAGTTGTTAAACTTTCAAATATCACGTGCTTTTGCAGATTTTTAAGGGCTTTCAAATAAGATATGGCACATGGTTGTGCGTTTAAAACTTTGGGCAGCAGCATTGAAATAGGTTTTGATTAACAAAGCAATTTTGAGTGACATTCACGGTCCCGTAGCGCTGCGGCTATTACACACACACAAAAGGTAAGCACATAAGAAATGTAGCTGTGTAATGTGCCTACGTAATGGTTTACTATGCTTAGCTCTAGAGTGCCTGGTTAAGGAGAAACAATGATTTCAAAAAAGTGAAAAAACAACGATTATTTGCAATTCGGAACTAATTTCCTGTACAAAATCACAGTTGAAACAAAAAATGTGCAGAATGGCATGATTAGGCATTTCAAGTGGTTTACAGAAAAAAATTAAAAAAGTGAATTTCGCAAATTTTGTATACCACGTGACAGCAAGCTTTTCTATTTTAGTCGAAATTGGCAACAACGCCAACGTCAAATTGTGCGCGCTACAAAAGTTCACTAATGTGCTATATTGGATTTTTACCAAAATAGCTATTTACAAAGTTTTGCGGGCCAAAAGTTTCAAGATAGCTTACTTATGCAAGGGTTAATGCAGACCATTCAAATTTCTATATTTAACTGGCATCATTAATGCAAACAAAATGAAAAGCCTTAATTTACTGCATTACAATTTCATTAATGATTTTATTTATTTTTGAATAATAACTTACGTGTTTTCTGTTCCAGAAAATAATCCCATGAAACAAAGAGTTGGGAAGACCGCCGGATCTGTCCACTATGCCGACCTTTCCGCGGCGAGGTATAGTCCGCAGTAAGTTTGGCATAGTGGACAGATCCGGCGGTCTTCCCGACTCTTTGTTTCATGGGATTGAGCTATTTAATAAAAATTTTGTCTTCGGGTGGGTTGCAGCTTTAGACAAAGGTCTTCGGGTAGCTTGTGCCGAAGTTCTTCAGCCAGGTTAGGGAGAACGTCGGGCTTCGGCCAACTTGTATGGCACTTCTTCGGCTGGATTGCAGCCCAGCCGAAGAGTCTTCAGTCTTGGGGTAGGTTGCAGTCTTCGGTCTGCGGCTTAATTGCATCAGTTCTTCGGTCTTTGGCTCACTTGCAGATTTCTTCTTCGGGTAGGTTGCAGATCTGCCTTCGGCTCTTTGGGCAGCTTGTGGGTCATATCTTTGGTCTTTGACCCGCTTGCAGTTCCTATGTACCTACCACTAAAAGCTAGTTTCCAGTTTCCAGCCTGTGGAAATTTCCAAGAGAAAGAGTCCCAAAATAACTAAATGAAAATAACAATACCGAAACTTTTTTTTAACCGAAAATTCGAAATTGTCAACTGAGTAGCACGTCACTAACAATAGGATCAACTAATGTTACTCTCTAGAAAGTGTATGTAGATGTATGTGTCTTATTGGTTTCATAACTGACACGCTCACAGATTCGTATCAGTCATTTCATAGCTCAGTCCATTACTTGAACCTTTGCTTTCCCATTTATTCTAAGAATAATTTATTATAAGGAATTTGTGCCTTGGACATACCCAATAAGTGGATTGCGTAAAGCCTTCCGTGAGTAGACCTTGGACATTCCTATTGAACTAGTTGCTAAAACCTATACTGCGAGTTTCCTCCTAGGCTAATCCAGGTAGGAATTAAAATATAACAACTGAGTCCACTATGCCAGGAATCTCGGTTGCGATGAATAATCTATCTAGCACAATCGGCTGAAGTTGATGTAAGTTTGCTTGGAGGAGCTCCTTACACAACCGACAGATAATGCAAAGCGGTCGAGAATCCGAACGCATTTGGTTAATCCAGATTACAAGGAATTCAGTGAAAAAGGTACTACGAGCCTCCGGACTACAGAGCCCAGAGACTGCTTCTCCCTATCTGCCTCCCCTCTGCAACTGCCATTACCTTGGAGTTCAAGGATAGTATTATAGAAAGAACTGTTCTAATGAGTTCAACGAATGCCCTCAATACATAGCTTCTTTTGCTATCTCTGTTTCCTCGTGCACTGAGACTTGAGTGGAGATGCCCATAAGGACCAACGGCCTCCCGGTTCGAAAATCCAAACGGCGAGAGTACCTTATCACATCCTCCCCTCCAAGCCTGGACTACCAAACTAGAGAACAGCACACAACTTGTGTATAGGTTGTAGTACTAAAGGACACAGTCGGAGCAGGAGCTCTGAAAAATGCGACTGGTCGCCTTTAGCTTCACCGAGGTTTTTCCAAGTGTATGTAGATGTTGGCATTTCCAAAAATGTGCCAAAATTCACAAATCACACTGAAGTAGTACAGTTTGTTTATCAATTTTTTAATGATTAATTTTGAACATTTTGTATTCTAAATCTATATTAAAGTATTTTACCATACGGACGCTTTCCTCTCGGACATTTTTCTACTAACTTCTTTTCGAGGATATTCTTCTTCCACTAATAAAATGACGTCACTGAAGTAAACTAACCCACTTCCTACTTCCTCACAAATTCTATGAATTCGTAAGCAATCTTAACGACAAAAGTTTATTTTAATTAATAAATATTTTAGTGATATGATTTCAATACTGAAAGGCAAATATCCTCGGTCAATTAACCACTTCAGTTCACTATTCGAGCATACAATCAAGATTTTTTACAGATAAAACAAAGTTGTGTAAACTGCAAAGCAACAAAATGTTTATCTAAGCGAGTTGGAAGGAAGTTTCAGGGCTAGTGGCATAACAATGGTGCATAATAGCATAATCCCTCAATCACTATTCAAAAATAAAATACTCAAAAAAACTTAAATCATAACTTACCTTTAATGAGACTATTACACTTTAATTCTTGGTTTAATACTGTATCACTCAATTATTTTTCAACTACTTCACTAGTCAGCACTGATTCACTAGTCAGTAGACAGCATTTGTAAAATGCTACAGCTTCACACCTGTAGAAACACTAGAAACGTACATTTTTTGCTGTTCTTGAACGTTCTCTCGACGAAAGTATTGTGTTTGGTTTTTCACAATTTCCTGCTCTGGAAAATTCCCTCGACCAAAAGAATGTGCTCGACGAAGCCATGAGGGATCGTCTGTAAATATTGTCATTAGTAGTGCTATTGAGTCTATGAGGGTATTGATGACATGCGTTGTTTTTCATAATTTCCTGCTCTGGAACAGACATAATTTGTGCGTTACCCCTAAGCCCCCACAACAACAATCCTTTCGTACTTGTCTAAAAGGAGAAACCAAAAGACCACTGCCAGCACTGCACTGTAGCATAGATTGGAATGCTTGTGTTTTCCCTGCAGAATTTAAACACAATGGTATGTATTTTCTTTTTTGCATTTGTTTTGTATGTGTTAACACGCATTTTAGGCGTTTTAACCAGGTATACTTTCCTAAATTTTGACGAGTGTCCATTCAACCGTTATTTGTAGATAACTGGTTGGTCCGATCAACCTCAAAATCAATAGGGCACCTCCTGCTCGCATTTGTGAGAGTTCTGAAGTAGTTTCACAAAATTCATATAAAAACTGTGACCTGTGGAGCACGGCCAACGAACGGACGGACGGACAGACGGACAAACAACCATTTCTATAGATGCTCAGCATCTAAAAACCGACGAATTGAGTCACCTAATACTTTTTCAACTTCCTCTGTCTTCTTCTTGTAGTATCTTGCTATCGCATCATTAATGGCTTTAGAGACATGAGTACAGCACACGTGTATATAGACTGGATGCTTGATTGCCTTATGGACAAGTACATTCCAGCAGTGATTAAGCAGCTGATGGTTTTGCATGCCACCAAACACGCTTGTTAGTATGGCTGAGAGTGAATCTTGAGAAAAGTCGATTTTTCATCTAGCGAATGGTTGTTCAGCTGCATCTAGATCTAATGCATTGCGTAGACTGCAAACAAACAATGTTTCAATTCACAGAGCCAGCACTCAGTCAAAAATAAACCAAGATTATTGTATGCAAAAATTTACGTTGAACTTACAGATGCATGTACTTTTGTATTGGTTGGGATATTACCATGCTATCATGTTCATTTAAAACAATTTCCATCAGAGGGAGAGGGGGACAGTTGCATAAGGGACTTTTAATGACAAGAGTGTAAACCAGCAAAGGACCATATCCAGATGTTGTTGGAACAGGTTTTAGGAGGTCGCCAGTAGAATCAAAATGTGCAGCAATGCGTTTAGTTTTTGCTCTCAAGATTTTTACATCATTAAGTTGTCCATCCAAAACGCAAAGCACAGAGACAGGCTTAATCCACTGCCTCCATCTGTATCATTAGGTGCTACCCTCCAACTCACAGTCTCTGGGAAAGACTACAGTGGAATGGAGGTGCAATTAATATTTGGTAACAGAGTGCTGACTGAGATATGAGAAATCACGCGATGTTGGTGCGTGTGTGGAGTGGAAGTCTTTAAATCCTAAATCCAGGGTGATTGATATTACTCATAGCTTTCTTTCTAATAAAAGAATCTTACATGTCGTCAGTTGACTTGTACCAATAACGATTGGGATAAAACGATACGTGATGTTCAGAGAACGTCTCTGCTACTCTTCTCTCGGATGTGGCCCAAGATAACTTGAATGTAATTCACTTCTAACTCTTATCAATGTAATTTTGTGTGTGATCAAGTGACTACTTTTATAGTGTGGTTGTGTTTAGTAAACTCAGAAGAGTTGATTAAAACAAGTCCCGAGGAAATCGGATGGTTAGTACGGAAATTACGAAGAAAACTCGCAAAGAGGGATCATAGGGTTTGTAATGTTAATTGAGGAATTATAGGGTTTGAATAGTTAAAGGAGAGATCATAGTGTTTGACGCGTTAAAGTAGAGAAATCATAGGGTTTAACGTGTTAAAGGAGGAATCATAGGGTTTGGCGTGTTAAAGGAGCGATCATGGGGTTTGAAGTGTTAAACTGGAGAGATCATAGGGATTGGCGTTCTAAAAGAGCGATCATTGGGTTTGACGTGTTACAATGGAGAGATCATAGGGTTTGTAATGTTAAAGTGGAGGGATCATAGTGTTAGCAATGTTAAAGAGGACGATTAAATGGAAAAGAAGCCTAGGAATAGAATTTTAGAAGAATGCAGTTCTTCATCTTTGTCTATCAAATATTAAAGCAACATCAGTTTACAAACTTTAATTATCATTTCTAAGACATACTAGGTTGTAGCAGAAGTAAAACTATGGTATCATAATTAAGAGCTATCTGAGGGTAAAGAATTGTCTGACTGTAATATAAAAAGACGTTTTTGTTTTGATGATAAGTTTCGCCGTTTACTGACGTCGGGCGTAGAATTCAAGGGTTTTGGACCATTTACGCTGCTCTGTCTGACCAAGTCTTCATCAAGCGACAATTTTGTTGCCTCTTCGAGTTGCACTAAAAAATGTAACGAAAAATTTTTGTAAACTGTGAGGATAAGTATCAATAAGGTGTAAAAACTAGGCTCACACAGTATATATTTATCAGTTTAAACGCAACTGTAACAGTAATTGAATGTTAATTGTGACTATTTATACAGAATTGGAATTCACTACCTCAGAGCAATCAGAATTACTTCCGATCCAGGCATCTTATCCACATTCCACAGCTTGAGAAACATATATTTGGGCATGTTCGTCAACCCCATTACTGGTGTAACAGCTTGTCAACATAAAATCATTCTGAATGGGACTGATAGCGCCTGATGGTAATCATGATACTAACAACATATAAAAATGTAATAACATTAATACAGTAACACATATTGTGAACTACAACGTTTAAACAGATGAATAAATACATTTACTTGTAAAAACTAACCTTCAACACTTTTATTCCAAAAACTTGGTATGTTCAGCTTAGAATTTCCTATGCATGCCGGACACTTTGAAGTCTCCGCTTTACTGGCTACATCAACATTGCAATAGATACAAACTCTATGATACCACTCAGCACATTTGGTGCATTCAATCACAGAGCGATCAATCATAGATTTATAGCACTTGTTACCAGGACAAAAATGTTGGCCTTGCACACTACAAGTGTTTTTTGTAATTAGACTGTGTAACCACTAAAGCAAAAGACCTAAAAGGCGGCGAAAAGTTTTTTATAGTGGAAACAACAACACGGCATTATTGCAATACGTATAAAAATGAGCCTAACAGCAATTGAGTAAATGAGCAGTGACTTACCTGTAAATCGTGTTTGTTTTCAGAAAATCTTGTTTGAAAAACATATTCATGTTTTTCTGTTCGTTTGTCCCACAATGCTCTTGCCAAGTTCTTCCATAATACATTTCGCTTTAATTTACCAGCTGCTTCCCATGCTTTAAAATCTGACGAAAGTAGAGCCATCTTAGTTGCAACTTTCTGCGATGACAATTCTTTAAGCTGTCTTTCCATTTTCTTTGAGTAGTTTAACAAAATTAAAATAAACTAGACAATTAAATTTAAAGGTGGATCACTACAGACAGGATTTCCAAGACACTCAATGTTTTGTCGACAACAGCAATATAACGTAAAAAATCAATAGTTTTATATCGTATTAAATGGTTTTTGAGACATTTTGAATTTCAAAACATTGACAAGCGACTTAACACAAGTGTTCAGTGGCGAGCCCAAATTTGTGTAAAAGCGGAATAATGAGACTTAAGTGCGTAAATCTCTGATCTTAACTTCCGTGAAGGCATGTAGAAAAACAAAAACTTAAATAAAAGAATTGTAGTAGTTTATAATATCTGGATTTATGCAGTAGACGACTAAAAAAAATAATGACAATTCCGCTGGTGGACTCAACACAGGAAACCAACAACTTCTTTAAAATAATAAATTAGATTTATCTAACTGTAAAAACGATAAAGGTAATTTTAGTGTATAGTTTATATTAGACGTGGTCAAAAATACGGCTAAAGCGGATCAGTTTGTAAGTCTGATCAGCACGATTGTTGAATTGAGTCTGAGTTTTTGGTTGAGTTTGTCTGATTAGATTGAAGACGTCGGCATGGTCAGACCGCATGGTAAAATCCAAAGCTTTCAGAAACGTATATGTAATTGTAGGCCAAATATAGAAGTAATGAGAACTAACGTGAGTTCAAGGATGAGGCTGACTAGTCAGGAAGTAGAAAATGTGAATAATTCAAGAATTTACATGTTGATAAGTGAAAGAGCCAGACTGAGAAATAGGTTTAACATACAATGTACGGAATGAGTAAAGTCATGACTAACTTACCATTTCTTAAGGCATAACTTACAGAATATGTGACATCTTGATCAAAGTCAGCTCGTAGGTAGTTTTACAGTAATGTCAATATTAGAAAACACATTAAATATGACTAATTAATGCTGGCTTTTCAACTCACAAATTGTGAAGTTGAACAAACTTTAGAATTGAAGTGAAATTCCCTAAAACTTTGGTTGAGTACCGAACAACAAGTCACTATAACACTTTGCAAAAATAGCATTAAAACTTCACAAAAAATTTCCAATTGTGGAGTTTAAAAAACATAAATGTTTTCTTAGTTACTCTTTCTTTATACAAAGGACTTTAATTTGGAATTTAAATTGGAAACTAATAGTCCGAAGAAGCTTGCGAAAACAACGATAAACTGTAATAAAAACTTTGAGACGGATTGAAAATGGATGATAGATATAGATGTGCAATTTAAGCTTTGACTTTTAAGAAATGTTTCACGCCATCAAAAATAATAATTCATTAGTATACTAGAAACATCAAGAAAATCAATCTTTAATAAAACAACTAGCATAATTAAAATACCCTCTATTGCATAGACTAGTGAATGTTAAAAAAACTAACACGCTTTCCAAATACGTCGAATGGATTTACCAAATTTTGCTACACTTCACGGTTTGTACACCTACAAATAAAAATTGTTATTATAATATTTTACCAAAAATTGGTAATTCAAATATTGTTTGCTCCATAATACAATTTTTTAGGTGCAAATACACAAACATTATTACAAAAACAAAATAAAACTCTGTTACAATATAATAATATTAATAATAATAATTTATTCATTAAGTCAATTTGGCGTTAGCCCATACAACATTTTTAAGTTTTTAAAAAGTCAATAATTACAATTTGATCAAAAAGATCAAAAAAATCCTTAGTTATATGGTCGTATATGGTCGGTAAAATCTTTTATGTGACTAATTTGGTTGTGTTGTAATGAAAAAGTGTTAAAGTTGCGTTTTTAAAAATAATCATGTTATTATTGTAACTATTAAAATATACTAGTAATGCTAAAAGCTAATAATAAAGCTAGTAAAAAGCAGAGTTTAACGTTTAAGCATTCAGGTACGCAAAAAATACAATAGTATTCTGAAGTGAGAGAGAGTAGATATAATATGTAAAATATATATATGTGTATTTACACCTTTATACTGGCCATTGATCTAAAGTGAGACTACACTCTATATTTATATCTATATTAAACTATATCAAAGATTATGTCTTAAGAAAGTGAAGTTATGAAGGCACTAAATTCTATTTTATACTTTAGAATATTTTTCTAAGCTTAAAATATCCGGGTTGAAACAATGGAATTTGGTCAGCATCTGTTTATTGAGTATTGGCTGGAATCTATATAATAGTGATCAGCCAGTATCTGATAATACCAATTGGCTGGTATCTGTATATTGACTATTGGGCAATCTGTATAATAGCCCAACTCATACATAGCCAAAATAGCCCGGCTCTCCGAAAGCCGCTATGTCGAGATTTGACTGTAAGTAGAAAAATGTCTGTTTTTATCTTAACCGAAATCTTTCTAGATTCTATAGGTTTTGATTTTTCAAAATTTGACAATTATAAAAATAAATGTTCTAAGTCAACAATAACAAAACAAACTATAGGGTAGAGTCGTCTAATTGTGATCGGATTTTGAAAAACTGTTGGTTGTGCTATCCGTAAGACTAAGTAGAAGCAATTCTGAAAGCCACGACCTTTAAAGTATAAGAAACATACAATTTTGAGTATTTCTTCTAAATTATATAAAATTCTGGCAGTTAATCTTTCATCTACAAGAGTTTAAAAAATGCACTCTTGGCTGAGTTGGAAGTTTGTTAAGTCCGGTAATTGTAATACGTCTGCTTCTGATTGTGATCGACTAATTTAATGTTGTAAGTAATATTTCCTAAATTCTAAAAATGTAGTAAATAGGCTTCATTTGTTGTAATATGTAATTGTGAATGACTGGTCATTTTAATCGTCGTTTTTATTCTGCTGTATGCCCACCAAGGTTAATTGCTCTAATAGTATCAAACTGAATACGTTAACAACTCTAAAACTCATACAACACGCTTAATTACGTGTGTAAAAAATAGGCGTTAAAAGTGTGACATTATAATACTTTTAACATGCTTTTGCAGTTAAATATCCATTATTTACAGACAATTCAGCACAGTTCAGTTCGAAGTCAGTGTATTTTTCAATACTGCAGTTGCACGCCTAATAGCATTAGTATCACATATACACGTCACACCGAAGCGACTTACGTTTTCGAAAATAATTTACCAGAAGAAAGACCAAATTATAATTTAATCGGAATTGAGCTTATCCTGTGCCTATTAGCTATGGCTATCTCTCGCATAGTTAGTATTATTGAGAATATTTGGGGAACAGTAATTACAGAGGTTTGAATATAATGAAAACAAACTCTTCCAGCTAATTAAATGGTAATCATAGATGTTTTGATTTTTTTTCATCAACAACATTTCTGAATTTCACAGCGAAGATCAACTATAACACACTACTTGAGTCGTTGATTATAGTGACACCAAATTAGAGCAATGGTTGTCGTTCGTTAGGAGACGGTTTCATAGTATCACAATTGAACGACCTTACCCTATGCATTTACATGTGCAAGAACATTATAGGAACGTTTTAATTTGGCCATTTTTATTAGTTATAATTATTCTACTTGGGTGGGAGGGGTATAGATTGAGATTTTTTGCGTAACGTCATACCTGAACGTTTTCAAACATAAGAGAATCATTGGATTAACATTTTCTATAAGAGAGACTAAATACTGCGCTAATATGAAAGTATCGTGGCTACGTGGCTCGTGCATGGTTCTAAAGTGAGGCCCCAAAAATGAATGATGCAATTATAAATCAAATGGAGCATTGTTTTTTGCCTGGGATCCCCGAATATCCATATTTGGAGTTCGACCGGGCGGCTAAAGGAATAAAGAGGTTGTTGTTTTTGTTTATATGGACTCACCACTAATTGATCCCTCCAAGACTGGTCCCTTCTTCTACAATAAAAGTTTCGGATTTTTCGGATGCTCTAGTCTAGTCTCTTGTCTACTCCTAGTCGGCGTAAAATTTTAAAATGCCGCAAAGTAACATACAACTCAAACCAATCATAAAACCACCGCATGAAAAGCATGTTGTTTACCCCAGCTATTTAGCCAAACCGACAGCATTATTTCATATGTAATGAGGAAACCACCACAGCAAATACATTCATTATCTACCACCGCCAGTGAGAAGAACCGCCAGTATTTATAGTTAAAATCGACAAATTGGGTGGGTGGGCCAAAAAACTTTCACTGCCGCCATTTGTGAACCGCCCTTCCACCCGTTTTTAGATGCAGTCACTAAAGTGTTTTTTGACGTGGGTCTCTATAACAGTTAATTGTGGAGAATTAGTCGGTCTGAGCAAACTAAAAAAAACAACACAGACCTGCCCAGTCGCATTTGTGATTTTTTACAAGTAATTCTCATCAAAACTGTGATCTTTAGCGACGGACCAACAACCAGACAGACAGACGGACATAACTATTACAATAGATTATTAAACTCAGCATCTAAAAAGGGGAAACCGTAAAATGGTGAAATTTAATTGACGTCATTTACGGACAATTTCTTATAGAAATGTACGTGTGATCTTTTAGAAATTATTTTGTTTCATAGCAAGGCGTGTCAACATGCCTTGCACCACTTCCTTGCGCGCAAAATAAATTTCTTGCACTTGCACTCTGCTTACTGAAAGAAGGTGAAAGATTTATTCGAGTGCGCCTATATGTGTTTCTCTCTTCCTTTTTTATGGTGCTTACATATAAATTCCTTGACATTGGTCACTTCAACTTTTAATTGACAGGCGATGGTAAGTCCGATTAAAGTAAAAAAAACAACAGACCTGCCTGCTCGCATTTGTGATTGTTTAAAAAAATTCAAGACAATCGTGTAAACTGTTTGACCTGTAGCGCCAGACTAACAGACAGACGGACGTGACCATTGGATTAGATGCTTAAGCTCAGCATCTAAAAAGCTAATCTAAGTGGTTAAGCTTCATTGTTTTTTGTATCTATTTTGACAACAGTTTAAAAATAATAATTTTAAATAATTTCATATTGTTGAAATTTTAAAACCCTAGAAAACAGTTTCAAAACGTTCATTCTTAACAGAGTACAACGAAAAATCTTTTCGCCACCACATATCTTCTAAACACAATATTTGAAGTGGTAGTATTCCAAGAAATTCAATTTAATTTTAGCGACATTAAAAACCAAAGTAAACATCTGAGAGGTATTAGGCTCATTTGCATCTACTTGTTGTATCTTTCCTAATTTTCCTTATATAAAATATATTTTTCTCACCTAAATAGTTTTTACACATCCACAATCTAAAACATAATTGTTATTGACGTTCGTGTACTAACATGTACCCGGATACGGGTACAGTGGGAACGTGTACGGACCTGAGTACAGTTTTTGGTACATTTATGGGTACAGGTACGCGAACGTACTCACGAAAGTACAAAATTGCCTTAAATTATGGGTAAAGGGCACTCGAAAAGTTTGACCCGTGTCCACGGTGTTTAAACCTACCTACCCCGACCGTGCACGGGTCAATGCATCAACCATTACAGGCAGGAGGGAATGCCCGTAATAGTTAGTGATGGAAAACTGTACACGAGTTCCCGTTATCGACAGGGAAAAAGGAAGTCGACCATGAGGAGGGTAAATTTAACATCCTATCAAAGGGGAAGGGAAGAGATAAATAAGGAGACATTTAACATTAAAATAAATGCTTACATGTTTGAGGGTAGAATATTTTTTGAAGTGATTTTAGCAGAATAGATTTCCGATTTTATTAATTTTTTTTGAAGTATTTTTGTCTAGCTTAATACGAAATAGAGAGTACGGAGGGAGAGAAAACGGAAGATAAAGGAGTCGAGAGGAGCTCAAAACCAAGAGTGAATGAGAAGAAGAAGATGAGATTCTTCTTTTCGTCCACTCTACAAGATTCATGCTCTGTTTGCTCATGAATCTTCGTCTCCATCCTCATCCTTCGTTCGTCCTCTTCACTCCCGCTACACACACACATTTTACGTTGCATACACTGTTTTTTATTTTACATGTGTAACACTTATTTCTCTCCCCGCAAACTGCGGTCCCCGCAGAACTAAAATATTACCGTGTATCTAAATAATTTGTGAAAAACCAGTTAAATTAGGTTTTGAGTTGGTACAAATCAATGTGTTGTGTAAATCCTTTAAGTTAAAATATATTTCTAACTATTATTAAATAGTATATATATATATATTTAACCTAAATACTTAACCTAATATGAGTTTATCCTTATATCCTAACATTAAATATGGATAAGATTAACTTCTATGGCATTTTAATAAGGTAAATCAGTCCTAATTGTGTAAAGCCAGTTCTCTTCACAATAACATCTAGAATCCTGGTTATCATAATACTTGCTAATTATACTTTTGCTGTTTCTGAAGTAAGTAGTAGCCTATTTCCCCACAAGTTTCATAATAATTAATCATGTTCTTCAATCCAATATACTAAAAAAAACTAAGAACATATATCATTGAGCATAAGGAAATATGATATTGTATTTTTGTTTGTATACATACACATCTGAATATTAACCTATTTAGTTTATTAGTAGATTCAATGTTAGAATTATTTGTACTGTTTATATTAAAATGTGGTATTATTTACTAGTAAAAAAATTGTATAAGCTCTTTTATGGCTGTTCATTTGTTTTATGCGTAATATATGTAAATGTATTAGCGCTTTAGACTTTGTGATACAACCTAAAGAATATAGCTAGAACCAGTATGCAATATAATAAAATGCCGTTAAGTGTATGCCATTTGTAAAATTTGCCATCAAGTATATAAAGTTATGAAGGTTCAGTATAAAGATATAAAGGTGCGTAGAAATATTTCTTAATCGGCCTCCCCTCACTAAAAATCTGCGGTCTCCGCAGAAAATAAGTAACTGTGCAAAAATAATAGAAAGATTGTTTGCGCACAAAGCATGTGAGTTAAAAGATAAAGAGAAACACGGATAGTATTGGCGGAATGGTGTTCCATATGTGGCGTAAGGCGTAACGTGAGCTGTGTCGATTTAGCCTTAACAGTTTAAAATTGTAGGTTTAATGCCTGTTAAAGCCAAAACCAGTGTCCGGTGGTGCTGGTAGTGTAAAGATCTGAAACGTGGATTTGTTTTTGCATCAAAATAAAGTTTTTGCATCGGGCTTGATAATAATACCTTATTTTGCGATTATGACGCATTGTATGTTAGCAGCTCATATTAATTGAGATCCAGAAGAATTAGCAGAATGTTGTGACCCAGTCAAGACCATTGATTGTTACAATGCATTTTAATACTTCTTCTTGGCAACAATAATAATAATTTGGTCTGTTTGCTTGAAATAATTCTTGTACGATGCTGCAAGGATACAGGCGTAACAGCAGTTTTAATATAATTATGGTTTTTGTTTTGGATTACGTAGTCACGTTCATAGAGTTAGTCATTGTCGTTAATAAATGCCAAGATTACCGCAAAATAGTTGTGTGTGCTGCAATTTAGGTACCTATATCTGTGAGCGTCGTCAATGTGTTATAGGTTTGACTCCATATTGAAATGATGATGAAATTAAGTCTCTATTGCAGTTTATTTTACGTTTAACTTAGATGCCGGCAAATGAAAATGTTGGTTGCAGGTAAAATTGCGTCATTTTAGTAGAATACGATATAGTAAACGATAGTAATATATTGTTGCAAATGTTTTGCAACCGATGAGAATTCGTTGAGTCCAACAAATTGGTTGCTTTGGATGAGGGCTTGAATTTACGCAGGATGTTGTAAAGTGACGCCGCCACAGCAAAATGGTAAAGACATGATCGCAAGGGAATTGTTAATAATATTAAGTGGTCTAAATCATTACTAAATTTTGTAATTTGGAGCTTATTTATACGTGATGGACTGACAAATAAAATGTATTGTTAGCATGTGTTACTTTAAAGTTTGTATGTAAAATCGGCATACAAAATGTTCATGTGTGAGGTACGTGTGTTGTGTGCGTGGCTATTAAATATTTAAGGGAAAGAATTGTGCCATGCATTTAAAGCTAACACAAAACACTTGCAGGCCTCTAAACTACTAAAACTTTTTTTTAAAAAATAAACTTTAGGTTAAACAACACGTAGTAGTCATCAATGTTTAAAAGGTATAATCATTATTTGTACAAACGAGTTATATTTAATAAAGATGTAGATTTACGTTATTATTGTTCAAGTATTATTAAGTTTTATTAATATGAATATTTTATGAAATAAAAAATTAGGATCTAATACTAACAAAGTTTAAGGATTTTAAATACATCTATAAAATTAATGTAAACATAGTGTTAAATTCAGAATTGAAAAACAAACTAAAAGCTATGAAAATTGTAAGTACCTCAAGTGCAAGCAATGTGCTTATATACTTATAAATGTACTTAGAATAAGCAAGGTAACTATGGTTGGATTGCAACAGATTTACTAATATACCTTTGGATTTGGATTTACTAGTATTTTTCTTTACCGAAACATATACTATGTACAAACTGAAAACTTAGAATTCTAACAACTACGAATACTGAAAAATTTTAATAATAAGTTTGAGTAAAGTATTTTTTTTTCTATAATACGTGCTTCACTTTTGAATCCAAATAATTAGAATCTCCAAATTCGACACTTAAAAGATCTATATAAAATTGATCGATCAGTCTGATCAATTTATTGATACTAAAATTTATTAGTGTCAATAAATCAATTAGGCAGGCAGAGCGTTAGTATGACAAAAGCACCGTCGGTACTGCAATTCAATAGTGCATCATTATAGTAGAGTGCGCAAATAAATAGTAAATTGCAGAATAAAATAAGTATATGCTGTAACTGAATACGTGGTACTCTTAGTTAGGGTTGCAGTGCATTCGCGCACGTTAAAAAATGGAACTGAAGTAACAGTTACTATCTGTTATGAAGTGTTATTGCATTTTTAGCTTTTTAGAACTATCACGCAACCATTTTAGTGTAATTCAAATTGTTGTGAACACATAGGGCGCGGTTAACTGTATTGCGCAAAGCTAGTTAATATTTTTGTGGAAAGTTGTTAGCGTTTTAAGGCAATCTTGATAATGTGGTTTAGGATGATAAATTTGATAAATAATAATCTAGCGCATATTTTTACACTTTATTTAAAACGATTTCCCTACGTACGTTTACTTGTAAAAAAATTACTTACTAGAAGACAAGATAGTAATTCGTTTTATTATTTTGCAAGATGACGAATTAAATCGTTTTCAAATCAAGTCACACTAAACGTAGTGTTTTTAGTTGTAAACTTTACTGTACGTAGTCCTTAACAAGTAAAAATCAGTGTTCTTAATCACGCTCTTGGTTTGGCATCGGTAACAAATACTCGCAGAGAACGTATTTTACTTATATAGTGATCAGGTTGCCTTAAAATTGTGTAGTTAGGTCTGATCTAAAGGAATTTGTATTATTATTGTTGTATTCTGAACTACAATTAATCAAGAACACCCAAGTAGATCTTTAATTTAAAAGTACTAAAGGTACGCTCAAGAATCATAAATATTTTTTAATATACCTTGCGGTATCTTATTTTATACAAGATGTGTCTGTACAGTATTATTTTAAATATAATATAATATTTTATATGTATTTACACATGTACTTACGCGCTTTGTATGATCTTTTAGTGACGTCTTGTGCCCATTTATTTTTTACGGAAAGTTTAAGTGTTGTAATAACACAAAAACATTTGCTATTTTGCTTATGTCATTCTAGGGATTTAAAAATCGTTGATTTAAAAACCTCTTTAGGACCTATTGTGTTCACTATCTTAGGTTAGGGGTTAGGGGGGGAGGAACACGGGAACAAATCTCCTTCTGAGGGATTTAAATGTCTTAGGGAACTGGTTTATTCACTCTCTTTTTTTGAAAACTCTGATGCAGTGGACAAACGTCTTTGGGAACTGTATTGTTTACGCTTCTTTTGGGAACTTATCTTTTTTTTGGGGGGGAGAAGCAAACTGGCTTAGGGAACTGCCTTATTAGCTTTCATTTGGGAACAAGTCTCTTTTCTTGTTTTCTGCAATGAGGCTTACGGAACTGTCTTATTGACCTTCATATGGATACACATTTCTTGTTACTATTGGGCCATGCAATTAGGCTTAGGGAATTGTCTTATTGACTTACATATGGATACACATTTCTTTTTACTTGGGACTTGCAATTAGGCTTAGGGAAACGTCTTATTGACCTTCATATGGATACACATTTCTTTTTACTTGGGACTTGCAATTAGGCTTAAGGAATTGTCCTATTGAAACTAAACTTTTCAGGGCTGCATGGGCGGCACTCTTTAAATCATTAATATCTTGTAAAATATCAACTTCCCATTTGGACTAGAACTAGATATGCAAAAACGGCTTGTCCAGCGTCCCAGAAAGCGTTGCGCATATAATTGAGTTTAACTAGATGGGACTTAATTTCATCTGATAGTAGCTACTCATATATCCCAACTGCTAATAGGAACTATATCTTTATGCTTGATATAGCACAAACAAGTGTTTCTGTGTAGTACGGTATCACATCCGCTATGAGAAATATTGCAATATGATATCATATTAGGTATTAAAATAGATCTTGAATATTTAGATTCAGTGAATCCAGATATTCAAGTAAATAGTAAATTCTGTTAAGGGGTTTCTCTTTAGTGTCCTAATATTGTTATTGATCTTTCGGGTAATTAAATGCTTGGTGTTTTTTCTTTATTCATACATTCAGTTGATAGATAAGGTTGTAGTGTAGGTTTGATACTAAAAGTTTGAGAACAATTTTTCAGTGAATTAGTCCTGGAGCGCCTTTTTGAATGACAATTACTGGGATTCGTCATATAAATAAAATTATTAAAAGCAAAACATTGTATCTACTCTTAATTAACATTCTAGCCGATTATCCACTAATTAGGAGAAGGAGAGAGAAAGCACATGTGGTTTGGCTATAATAGTTAGGAATCCAAACCCAAGGAGAACATACGTGTGTCGTGTGTGAGAAATATGCAATTAATGCAGTAATATAAATGTAGTTCAATTGGTGTGTTATGAATGTTAGGCTAATGGATCAATAAATTTCTCGCTCAATTGTATACAACAATATTGATATTGAATGTTAATATAAATTTGAATAGCTAACTTGCAACTAACATGGGAAGGCTCCCAAGTGTAAAATCCGAAATGAAGCAAACGATATCAGGTCATGTACTACGTGGTGGGGTCACTACAACGTATACTATCATATCGGTGCAAATTGCGTTTTGGCGCCAAAAACGAATATTGAAATTTTCAAAATTCGTCGAAATTAAAAATCACGAAAATCATATGGGAAATTAAATGGGAATTTCACCTTACCCTTACTACTTTTTCAGTTTTCTGATTTTTTTGGAAAACTATAGGCCTTGTGTTATTGGATTACGAAGAAGTCTAAAATTAGTAAGGGGTTGTCCATAAATGATGTCGTCCAAATATTTTCATTTTTAGACCCTATGGCGCTGTCATCAGCTTTAACAATTTTGTAAATAGCTACCTTGAACATAGGATATGCTATTCAAAATCTAAAGAGACCCAACGACTCCACCCGTGAGGTCATTCATGGATGCACAATTTTTGAACATATGTTTAAACAGTTGTTTTTTAAATTCTTCCTAAATGCTGTTGTACAAGCTGGGAGTAAAGTTATTTTTTAAAACATAATTTTTTTTCATGAACTTCAAAATGTTGTATTACTCGTTACAATTTGGCATATTCTTAAAAACTTTATTATAATTTTTTAAAGCACGGCAAAAACACTTTTACGATCGCAGCTCTAAATTTAAAGTTATATAATTAAATATTTTGACCCGTGAGTTCATTTATGGACATTCTCTAATTTATCAAATTTTGAAGTATACAATCGACAAAAAACTAAAACTGAAGGTTTAGTGAGCAATTTGCTTTACATGCTAGTAACAATAATATTTTTTTCAGTGTTTTGATAATTCGACTAATAAGTATATAAAAATACTAGGAATTTTCATAGAAATATTCCTATTGCAATCTTAAGAAGTTTACCAGTTGTACAGGTAACATGGTATTATTCAGCAAAAGTTTCTGATAACTAAACATAATTTTCAAACGATGGTATCTAAAAAACAGGTTTTAAGACAAACTGTCGCTGTAATATAACTGCGGGGTAAAGGGTAGGTGAATTTCACTAAACCGCCCTGTAGATTTTAATACGCGGCCCAGTGTCCACTCAAATAATCGTTTACCAAAATAACTTTAGCTAACGTGACGGTATCTAAAATCTAAATGCTACAAAAGCCCAAAATTCCGTTTTCCATAATAATAATACCACAGCTGAAAAACAACGCTATGAATTTTGCACTAGTATATTATGTATACCTATTTATTTTATTAATTAACTATTCGATAAATATAACTGTAGCATTACAGGTGCATCTGTTCCTTAATATAATTAGGTCTTACAATTTCACGTGTTTAAGAGCTTTTAGAGTCAGAAATTTTAAACAAGACTACTTTTTACAATAACGACATTACAGGTAGAGTCATTGGGTCTTTTTGTATATTTAATGGCATATCCTATGTTCAAGGTAGCTATTTACAAAATTGTTAAAGCTGATGACAGCGTCATAGGGTCTAAAAATGAAAATATTTGGACGACATCATTTATGGACGACCCCTTACTAATTTTAGACTTCTTCGTAATCCAATAACACAAGGCCTATAGTTTTCCAAAAAAATCAGAAAACTGAAAAAGTAGTAGGGGGGGACCATTGGGTAAGGTGAAATTCCCATTTAATTTCCCATATGATTTTCGTGATTTATAATTTCGACGAATTTTGAAAATTTCAATATTCGTTTTTGGCGCCAAAACGCAATTTGCACCGATATGATAGTATACGTTGTAGTGACCCCACCACGTAGTACATGACCTGATATCGTTTGCTTCATTTCGGATTTTACACTTGGGAGACTTCCCATGTAAGGTGTCCGTACAATAATATACCCCTGTGATAATACTAACCGCCACGACCCAGTGCTAACCCTGTGTTATCTGAAAATACATAATTTAAATACGAAAATGTTAATTAGGTAATATGTATGACTGACCTGATGCTTACTTTACAAACGTTAATATACAAAATACTGCACTCATGAATAAAATAAAACAACATTATAACATAAGTTCCAACTATTGCAGGCTTGATTATCAAATTACAAGAGGGTTTCACTAAGTTGTGTGGTTTAGTATCAATAATGTGAGCGCGTGTTTATATTCATATTGGGGCTTTGGAGTTATAAGAGTGATAATCATGTGATAGAACCTTGACTTATGAACTGCCTAAGTAAGTTCTAATAATTGCGAAACATATAAATCGTCCTATGATGAAGTAAAACTAATGTGATTTAGCAGGTTTTCTAATGGGTGATCATAAATATAAATACAATGATTAAGATTACGTTATTTATAAATTATTCAAAGAAAAGTACAATAATCGAACAAGAGTCATTTATAGACTGTCCTAATATATAATGATTTCAATGACATCCTTTATAGACCATTTATATGTAAAATATAAGAACAATAGATATTAATAAAAGTGAAGTCAGCTGTTCCTGTCTAGCTTAAAGTTTGAAGTAGCCGTCAGAAGTAATACATTATTAATAATAGCAACAATATGCTACGGTAATACTAATATATAAAATATAATTTATACTGCAGTAGCATGCAAAGGGTATCGTAATCTCTCTTTATGAGTCTACCAATATGTATGTATGATAACTGTAGGTGTGTCCCTGTACACTTTTATAGTATCTGGACATGGAGTGCTTCAACAATAATTAATGATCACACCGTTATCACAATACGCAATATGAGAAGCTTCATTTGGCTAATGATAATTTGAAAATTACGCTAGTCTAAGAAGTCGAAGTTTAAAAGTACCCGGGGCGTACTACTGCCAATCTTCTACCTATACAGCATGTTATGAATAAAGTATGTTAAAGGTGTAGAATCAAATCTGTATTTTCCCAAAAATTACAGCCTGATTCAGTGCAATGAAACGTGGCAGACGGGACTCGGGAATAAAGTGTGTGGCAGTATAAAAGAAGCTTACCATGTGCGAACCTATTTATAACCACAAAACCGGGAATGGGACGTTCGGTAAGATCGTCAAATTTACGACAGCTGGGTCAAAATAAAATTCTGCTCTTAAAAAAAATAGCCAGCTTTATAACCTTGAGTTCAGCTCGTAATATTTTGTTTTGGTTTTTACCATTACTGTTAACCGCCGCAATCATTAGAGTTGTAGTACCATAATGCTCCATGCTTATAATGTGTTTTTATGCGAATTTATACTTCGTCTCCCCGTTTTGTTGGTGTTAGTACACGTTTAACGTGTTTTGATATACGGCCATTTAACAATTATTTGTGAACGTATGTAAGGCATAGCCATGCATTTCTTATAATATGCACGAGTATGTTTTAGCACGAACTCTGATTTAACGTGCAATAATTTGAATTGGACACGAGTTGAAGAGGTCGAAATTTGGATAGAAACCGGGGTACACTATTATAGAATACACAGTACTAAGCATGATGTTTCACCAGTAAAACGTTTACTAGATTAACATTTAGATTGAGGTGCCTCCGGTTCGCTGATACAAACCGAAACACCACGCTTATAACTAGTGTATTCTTGCCAATATGTAATGAGAACATTTTACACTTTTCAAGGCTGGCTTGCTTGGGTAAGCGGTAAGAACTTTGTAATGTAACAAAAGTGGCATCCTTAGAACCTACTTTGATCTTTGGGCATTGCTAATCGTAAGCGGCTCAGTGGTGTGCGTTAAACGTTACTGAATAGTTGATTAAATCTTCTCCGATGCTCTTGAGAGCCCCGAACTTTCCTAACCATATTTCGTGAGATTTCCAACACTACATGTAATTATGTGCACACACCCCTTGGCAACATGTAAGTCAAAGCAACCCTAGAACTGCACACGGATACTCACAATTCTATTTTTTTTTACTGTTGTATAATATTATATCGTCTACTGCCTATATAATAGTGGACTGCCAGGACACGTCATGTAGCACACAGACTAATACGACCTTATGCGGTAGCCTGCTATCCTAACCTTACCTCACCTAACCTATCCTTACCTCACCCACCTAATTTCATCCACAATGATTGGTTAAGTCTGTTTGAATGAATGCTGATAATGCCTAGAACTATACGGTATACCTGGGCAGAGTAAAACTTTTGAAATCCGAATTTGGGAATAACTAATTGTCCAAACTGTTTTGAGTTTTTGTTTTTGTTCAAAAAAATTTTTTGAAAATTTCTAGTGTTGTACATGTTAATTTTAACAACGTGTGCAATGTGATTTCCACAATCATTACCAACTAGTTGAAGATATGGCTTAAGAAATTTTTTGTGGACGGGGAGTGCTCACTAAAATAAATGAAAATCCGAAATGTCGAAACCAGAAGTTGTGCTATAATGTGATCATTCTATGCGCTCTAAATGTAATGATAGCTGCAGAAGGCTAAAAGCGTCGAATCAGCTCAGTTTAGGGAACGGCTTATTAAAATAAGTTGACAATGCTGTTTTACTTATTAGTGGTCGTCCATAAGTGATGTCGTCCATATGGATGTGGGTCCTGTCAGATTTTTAAGACATATTATTTATGGCAGTATAAGTATTGTGGATGTCATGACATGGGGGTGAACGGTTCCAACAAAGTTTTAAATTTAAGTGACATAATTTATGAACAATCCCGAACAGTATTTTCTGATATTTTGTAAATTAGTAAAATGGGTGAGTATTAAAAGTATGTGTATCGTTAGTATTATTTTGGACTGTGTAGCTCAAGATAAATCAATTGTATTGTGTTACTCGCCAGGATAATGACATCACTTATGGGTAACCCTTTAGAAATCTAAAGGAATATACAAATGACGTCATTATAGAAGATTTTTGAATATCTACAACACATATATGAGCTAAGTCTGTGACATATAGTTACAATTAGTTAACAAATTAAATGTTGGGACGGGGGGTTCTAAAAACTATGATATTTGAATGACGTCATTTACAGACGACCCCTAAAATATGAATGTATGTGACAAGTATTTTAAAAACAATCTGAAGGACGTCATTATGGAAGACCCCTGATTGATTATCTATAACTTATTCAATGCATATCCGACGAAGCAGACCATAGACTACAGACCATTGACCAATGACTATTGAAAACTAAAACTGTAGCTGAGATGGGTTGGGTGTTGGGTCTGTACTACAAGATATACATGTATTCGCCGCGCAGAACTCTAAAATTACTTATGTACTTATTCTCTATTTGTTTATTTATCCGTTTTTGGGAAGCTCACGTTCCTGATTTGTGACATGGGTCCATTCAACATTTAATTGTAAAGCAATGGTCAGTCCGATTGAAGTAAAACAATAAAGATCTACCCGGTCGCATTTCTGGTTGTATAAAAATTTTCATAACAATCACTGGAATGGTCTGACCTGTAGCGTCCGGCCAACAGACGGACAGACAGACGGACATACAGACTTGACCATGTCATTAGATGCTTAAGCTCAGCACCAAAAAAAAATTTAAAAAAATTCATACAGATATAATTGCTCGCATTTGTGATTGTTTAAAAGTTGGATTAAGTAACTTAAGTAGACGGTTTGACCTTTAGCTACGGGCCATCATACCGACAGACAGACGAAAAGACTAATACTATAGTGTTTTAAACTTGGCATGTAAAAGTGATGCTCAAACTAGCAGACGTTAAGTCAGGTATCGGTCTGGTCCACTACTGGTCTAAGAGTAGTCATTTACAGTTTGCGCGCTAATTTGGCCGAATATCCCGAATTTAAAATGGTTTCGTCTTATGCACAGCGCGACATTATTGCCAGTACACAATAGTTTGTGCATAACATATTGTGGCGTGTTATACATACTAGATTATTTGATTAACATTATTTGATTAACTTTACATTATAGATTATTTGCATAATCCATTATGCATAAGTCTAATGCACAAAAATGTATGTATTTTCTTATTAATTCTGCACAAATCTTTCATCACAGGTTTATATGCATGAAATGGTGTACATGTGAGCTTACGCACACATATCCATGTAGAAAGTTTCATTCAAAATTTAGACATGACCTGTGACCCTTGACCTTTCATATAACTGTAAACTAGTATACCTAATTATCAAGCTTAGCACATGTGGGAATTTTACTAGAAAGATGTCTTATTAGTGAAAACAACAATTCTTTGAATATTTAGTTTTTAATGTGCTGACCCATAAGCTGATTGACCTTATATTAAGATGATAAATCAGATTAATATATTAAATGATTTGAACTGTATATAAAATTAATCTATTGTTTAGAAAATAGCAGTAATTCGTTTTTAAAATATTTCATCCCTATAAGTACGAATTATATTCCTTACATTTACAACAAACACATGTGGCGTAGAGGATAGGGCCACAGTATAATCTCCAAAGAGTCAGGAGGTCGAGACGGGAACGGCGATATTAATTTTAATTTCGCATTTATAATTTTTTTTTGCGTATAATGTTGTGCATGAAAATTATACATAATATAATGTGTAGGAAAAGCAGTCAAAAATCGCCCAGTCTGTATTCGGCATACAATATGTGCATAATCTGAACTGCACAATAATGTACTGGTACAATTAACTCGTACGCGTTGCTGATACAGCTGCCTGATGCATAGGAGGGAAATTACGAAGTTTTAGATCAGTGCTTAAATTCAGATCTCAAGGTCCACAACCTTGTACCGTTGTACCACACACCCAATAATATTGAGGAGTGATTTAAATACTTTACTGTTAATTTATGACTACTTCTTCGTTGGCCGAATAAAGATAATATCGTCTATGTATCGATCGAATCAAGGTATTAGTATCAAACTGCACAGTTAAAAAAAAATTAAAAATTACGTCGTGAAATTGTTAAAAATACAAAAAGAGACTGTCTCCCACAATAACTCAAAACATACATTGGATTTGTGTCTTTTCACAAAGTGTGAATTTCAAGGAATTAAAATGCAAATGAGGAATCACAAACTTCAGTCACACCCTACCATCATGCAGTACAAATGTGAGGCACTCGGATGTAATTACGTGTCTTAATCAGCATTGCCATCTCTCAAGCCATATAAAACATTCCGACGGAATTCTGCCTCCTCAGTTTGTCTGTACTTTCATCGGTTGTAATTTTAAAGCATAGCACTAAGGCGCGTAAAGGTGATTGGGTTAATTCTTTTTCAACTTTTGAAAATCTATAACTTTGTACCACGCCGACGCACAATGAAGAAGAAGTTATCATTATACTTCTCTTTCAATGCTTTATATTCACAAAATACTCAGTGTCGGGAATTAAAAGTTGCAAGAGATGCAGGTCATTGTACGAAATAACTGCGGAAATTCTTACAACGGCTAAAATGCTCTTAATGTAATCAATACATTTAAAGTCAATGGTAAAGTGGGGTCTTAAATGTGACAAATTCAAAAAGTGCTCAAAACTTTCATAATTTTACATAACCAGAGTTTTTGAGGAAAAAAAGCTGAAATCACTAGTAATGGCAGCTGAGACTAAGCTGTTAGAGTATTAGTCGGACAGATTTTTAAAGGCGGTAGTATTTGAACGGCGGCCACTGAACACATTTAAGTGGTGATCACATTTACGCGTTATCGTACTACCACAAACCATTCTACACACAAGAAAAAAAACACCTTACTAAAGTGCACGATGAAAAACTCTACGTTTGTGTAGAATGTCAAAAGGAGCTCAAAAACACAAGCCAACTTCAATATTACACGATGACACTTTTTTAAGATAGGATTTCTTGTATATTCCTAAATTGTGAGTACAAGTACCTACCATACCAGTTAATACAATTTAAAATCCATATGTTGACTCAAACCCAGGGAAAACGTCTTAAATGTCCTAATTGTGGTTGGAAAGCACGCCGAGCTGACCATTTAAAGCTTCACTTACAACTTTATGAAAATACAAGCACCCACCCAAGAAACATTTTGGAAGCGGCCCACCACCCGGCAATAGTCGGCGCATGCGACTAGCGGCCCTACAGTAATTTCTGTCCACCGGCCTACTAGAGCGCCGACAGCGGCGAATACGACAGTGCGCCTACGATTAACCTACACACATCTGATTGCTTGCCATCGTAATTAAGATGCAGTGCTGCAGTCGGCAATAAGGCGTTATTTAATCGTGGTTATTAGTGTATGTACATGATTGGATCTGTAATGAGTTGCACTGAAGGTACACATTCATATAATTTTATAGTATTTATTATGGACTTTAACAGAAATACAAAAATTGTAATAATTATGGCATTTATAAAAACATTACAATAAATGGGTAATAACGCTACTGATAACAGTTTTAAAATTTAATTTTAATATTCGATGGTTTGGACATACGAAAAGCAGTACCAATCTTCATTCTTATCGTTAAAAGGGAGTAGAATACACTTACGAACTAATTCGTACACCGAATAATCATTGGTATTAACTAGATGTTTACTATAACACTTAAAAATTCCTAACTTTCTACTACTTATTGGGTAATGGTCAACATCTTCCATGCAAGTAAACTCCTTACATTTTGCATAATAATTAGGCAGTAGCTTTGGGGAAATACAATAAATATTAATTATTATTAAAATTTTTTGATCGACGGTTAGGAAGCAATTATTTCCTACTGTATTTGTAATTAAAAGCTTTCCAATCTTTAATCGCGTATTTCCCTTCCAGCTGTAGAATTTAAGGCAATTATCAGACGCATAATCTTTTTTGATCCTATATCAACTTCTCGTTCAAAAATCCGTCGTACAATCTGCTGTAGCTCAAGTTTTTTACCTCGTACTATTTTTTTAAAAAACTGCATATATGATTCAAAGGGAAACGCGCAAAAATTTTCTAATGGTCCATGATTTTTAACATCGTCTGCTAAATGAATCAAATTATGTACATTATATACTAAAAACTCCTTACCATACATAACAGCAGCAATTTCTACAAATTTTTGTAACATTTGTTTAGCTAATAAATTCCATTCAGGCTCAGCAGCGCTATTTGATACAAGAATAGTAATAGCTGAATGAAATAACAAAAAATGCTCATACTTTTCTTTTGTCAATATACCTTTTAAAACAACGGGACCAGTATATAAAGTAAACAATCGAAATTCCGTGGCTTTAAAATGATCTAATTCTTTAAATGATCTAGATTTTCCACAAAATTCATTTGGTTTATAATTCGTTAAATTACAAATTCTTAAATTAAGCTCAATAACTAATTTAGCTTGCAATCTATGTGGAAGAGGACCTCGAATCCAACCGCTAAGTAACTTCCGACCAACGCCTAAATACACCAGGTGCATGGGGTCTAATACCACTTGACTCACTAAACCTAGTTTTAACCGTGTCAAAGGGGAAACACCATTATGATGATCTTTGTCAGTCTGTTTAGAGAACGATTCATCTGTCCGAAGACGTGCATTTTTATTTAAAAATACTACTCTGCCACGCCATTCTCCTTTGTCACAACATTTTTCACATCCATTATAAGAATTGTGAATTTTACACGCTTTAAGAAAACTTCGTACCGGAGCATCAGCAATTAAATTACTAATAAATATCTTATAACTATTGTTGTTGTATACAATTCCCGTACTTTGTAAATGTGACATTTCATTTACAAAATCATTTAAAAATTCCGATAAATCTTTTGACTTAGTCGTTCCAAAATACAATGCTATTGTGAAACGATTTTTAATACAGGACTGATTTAAAATACCTAAAATAGGCCACAACTGTTTGTTGCTAGATTTAGCAAGAGGCAGGCTATCGACATTTATTGACAATGTCAAAATTATTTCTGCAGAAATAGGCTTCGAAAGTACTGTGCTATACTTTAGTCCGATAACAATTTGTTTAATAATATTTTCCTTAACCCCAAAATAAAAATACTGACCCTGCCCCATAGTTGTAATGCAAACTGTTTTAGTTGTTTTGTACAATGTCCGAGAATCAATTGGTAGCTTTGGTACACCTTGAAATCTACCTAATAATTTTAATAAGTCATTAGTTGCTGATTGTGTGATATTGTGATTTATTCCCCAAATTGCCAGCTCATGTTTGAGATCCACATCAGCATCACCAAAATCACTTTCGCTATCTGAACTAAATCTATTAAAGTCACTATCCTCGTCTAAACTTAAATCACACTTCTGATTACAATCACTATTAAAATAAATATCCGCACTGTTTTGATCTGGTATATCAGTAAGCTCGTTTACAATAACTACTGTCTGCTCTTTATCACTATTTTCTAAATTAGGCTGAATTGACGTAGTGAAAGGGACGGAATGAATTTGACTTAAGGAATTAATCAGCCGTGCGGCTTCTCTTTGTACTCTCCTCTTCTTCGTTTTCTTGGAGACGGTGAAGTCGTTTTCGTTCTCGTTCCCGGCGACCTCCATTTCGGTCTGAGGCTCCTTTAAACCAATCTTAAATAACCTTACGGATTTCAAATTCTTTTACAGTCTCATTCGGAAAGTGTCGTCGCGTTGCAGCTATACAGAGTTTAAGAATTACAAAACATATCACAGATAAAGTAAATAACCCAAGCTTTGCTAGGTATTTAATATTTCAAGCTTTTTAATAGTATTTATACTTAATTATGCAAATACCTAAATGTATAGGCTTACATGTTTTAAAGGTCAAGGCCAATACACAACGCTATAAATAAAAAATACCTACATATTGCGTATTTAGTTTAGACCACGGGGCGTAATATGCAAATTTTGACCTCCTAGACCCGTGTACTAATACAGGCTAATGTAATATTTCAAACCCGCATACTAGTATATAAAACAGTGTTAAATAGACTTGTGGACTATTCAAATTTATATGTGTGAGCCCCATGCACTAATATTGGCCTGTGTATTATTACAGACCCGTGGTCTAAAAATAAAAATACTGTATTCTCATTACTTACCGAAAACAAGATGGTAAAGCCCAGAATTCGAGAATGATCCTTTTGTGTCGGTTCCTTTCAGCGTAAACGATTCAGCAAATTGCTTCGAAAATAATCGCTTCAGGATTTGACGAGTGATATAAGCCTTCGAAGAGCCACCAACAGACCCAAGATATGTTTTCTGAAAATTTTAATTAAGATTCCTTCCAATATCAAAATCATGTGACCAAAAAGCTTTAGATATTTTAACTATTGTTTTCTACAGGACCTGAATTTGATAAAGCCTTATTACAAGTAGGTAGTTTTATAATTCTCGACTGACTTTAGAATATTTTCAAAAATTTAAGTTAGTGGACTCATGCCGTTTTACAAAAAAAATCAATAACTTAACATGGAGTTAAAAGTCCGTAACACAAATGTCTAATTGTTTCTTCAAACCAAACATGTTTAACTTAAAAATAACTCTAAATTTAAAATGAGTTACTCAGCGGAGACGGAGACTTCACTGAATAATACAATCTTTCCAGATAGGAGCCTAATAAAATACTTTGATTTTGATTAGTTAAAAAATATTAGCTTCTTTGTTGGTTGTTATTTCTATCATACTACAGACAGCACAACTAAAGACATTATAATATTATATTATCAGTTAACCATACTATGTTTTAGGCGCAATTACGTTTTTCCTTTGCTCTACTCTCTATTTAAAAACTCAAGTAAGCGTCAACTGACTTTTAAACTTTTAACTCCACTTCCCAGTGCCCGCAGACCCAGACTGACTAACTATTGACTGTTGATTGTCCTCACCGAAGTTAAAAGTAATTTATAAATTCCGCAATCATTCGGTATTAAACTACATACATTAAGCACGGTTAGCTGGAAGGTTGGTATACGGACATTTTGCTCCAGGACATTATCCCCCCAGAACATATTCCCCACCGGACATTATTTCCCTAGGACATTATAACCCAAGACATATTTCCCACCGGACATTATTTCCCCAGGATATTTTCCTCCCAAATCGTAGAGAGGACATTTTCCTCCCAGCATCAAATACACATGCCAAAATGAGCGAGTATTCCTCTACGAAAAATTTGTGTATTTATAGGTGTTCTCCATGATATGCAAAAACCTTATGCTAAAGTAGGTACCAAAATTTTTGTTTTCCCATTTTGTTGTGATGTAAAGATTACGCAACTATTTATTGATCAAAGGCAACGATTTTCATTTCAGTATTATTGCACAAATCTTGTAGTCTGACCTCAATGCAAACAATGTTTGATTAAACACCAATATAGAATCTACAATAATTGTTAACAGAAATTCGTTTTCAATATGTTATACGGTTATAATAAAACTTGTGCTGAGTTTAGGTACTGAAGGAAATAATTAAATGGACATTATTAATCATATGTTACGGTAAACTGTCACATTCAGAAATTATTGTACTGCACTATTACTTCTATTATTAAAACAAAATCAAACTGCAGATACTGAATTCCAATGTTTAAATATAAACTTGGAATATGAACTCTATAAAATTCTTAAAATAATCATTTAAATCTTATCAGCACATGGTAACGAAATAATATACTGTAGGTAAATATAACTTTAGCTAGGTAATACTAAACATGTCATATTAAAAAAAAGATACACGGCTATGAAGAAAAAACTAAGCAGAAAATCGTAAAGGAATACTCGCTCATTTTGGTGTGTTTTTTTGATACTGGGAGGAAAATGTCCTCTGTACGATTTGAAAGGAAAATGTCCTATTGAGATTATGTCCTTATTAGGGGATAATGTCCGGGGGGATTAGGTCCCGGGGGGATGATGTCCAGGAGGAAAATGTCCTAAAACCGGAAGGTTTCAGGCAATGTGTTAATAGCAGTAAGGTCAGGGGGCTGTACTTATACTTATTATACAGAATGCAAAATAGATGAATATTATTCCCAATTATTCAAGGCAATAATAGGTAAATGAAAAATTTATTCAGATGTTGTAACTGTATATTTTGATTTTTGATAATCATTAATAAAGTAACTAAGTAAATATTAAAAAACTACTCGACACGTGTACGCAATAAATAAATTTTTTCTCTTATCAGCCTTCGACGATCAACGATATTTTATACGGCAACTCTGTCTGTAACATTAAATTTTCACTAGAACTAGAACCAGTCACTAGTCAGCTTAATTTATGAACTTTGACTGATTTATGAACTGATTTCCCACACACATGTATAGATATACACAATATTAGAATCATGATCCTAATCATAAAAAAAGTATAGTTTAGCAGTATAGCAAAAATAGATACGATAAAACTTCAAAGCCATAACCATATGCCATGTATATAAAATATTTCAACGTAAACACATATAATATATATGTTCTGTACGATAAAAAATGTTTCATTTCAATATACCTACACAATACTTACACCAGTATTAGCAAGTATCTATAGGTATACCTATGAATGCGGGCATATATAAGTACAACTAGCTTCATAAATCAAGAATAACTCTGAAAGTTTTATGAAATTATCAAAAATTGTAATTTCTGGAATTTTTCCGTTTCGCCTCAAAATCAATAACTTAACGTGGAGTCAAAACTATGAAAACACTCAAAAACCAAGTTTACATCAGAAATAAGTAGTTTAGTTGGACTTATCCTTTTTTCGCAAAAATTATATAATGAAATCCTCCCATTTTGCCAAAAAACGAAACTATTCTTAAAACTTGTTTTGGTTAAACTTTGACCTGAACCATTTGATACAGTACCTTATCTAGTTAAATAGTACAAACAACACAAATATTCCTATTTAAAACAAATGAAGTTACCCTGTTATGCGAAAAACCCTTCTCAAATAATGACAATGTTTAATGTCTAGATAGCGGATAAGTCAGTCGTCAATTGCAAAATGTCTATTTTAATTTTTTTTACTTTTTTTGCCAAGTCATCTCTACAAATATACCAATAGTGTTATAAGAAATGTATTGTTTAAATAAAGCATTACCAGTAATTTGAGGTGCTCCAAATTCTTCAACAATTCTACAAGATGTATCAAATCGTCGGTACTCTTAAGCGGTAGAATAGATAATATTGAATGCAGATAATGTGAACTTTCGTTACGATCTGAAGAAGCCGCTGCGACATTGCGATGAGTAATGTCTCTTATTCCATGGTTTATTCCAACAAGTTCTCCCACCAAAACCGATCGTAATCCTGAAATGCAGTTAAAAGGCAAATTAATTTTAATACACAAAAAATATATGAATTCGAAAATTTAAAGAAAGCAATTTAGACCTATAACTCGTTAAGGTTAAACCAACAAACAGTAACCTTGCAATTAGGCATTCAATTTTTGTACATCCTCAGTTGTTGCAGGTGAAGTATGCTCATAAAAAGTAGGAAAAGGTGACAAACGATCTGCTGAACTATTGTGCGTTACAGGTGGCACAATAAGAGAATTATTATGTAGAACATTCAAATCCTGCATCAATAATTGATCGGAATCCACATCGGGTTGGGAATCCGATTCGACTAAAAATACTGGTTGACTAATCAGAGCTGTAGTCGGGACAAGTTTATATTCAATTTTGTCTTCACCTATCAGTCCTTAGTATTTTAAAAAATGTACATCATTAGGATTTTGTTAATTCAACTGTGTTGACAGTTTCATCTGAAGTAAGCAGAAAGTTTAAGCTGACATAATGATAAATAAAACTGGCATCGTGAAACATCATTACTCACCGCTCAAAAAACTTGATGACGGGGCAGAAAACAAAAATTCAGATTGTGTTGTTCTTCCAACCTGACGAGTACTTATGTCATCTTCTTTACTAGAAATTTGAGCATCATTGTAATCAAAATCTAATTTTCTTGAACTAACTGCAGCCCTTTTTCGTAAAGGAGAATCGGATGTCTCACTGCAACTGTCGAGTTCAGATCTGTACTCAGCCTCCTCTGCTAATTTCAGGCCTCTGTCGTAGCTGTCTGTGAAGCAAGCGGACACAAAACAAAATTTCAATATATATAGGAAATATATTTCGAGCAAAAACTAAACCACAAAATCAATGCTAGTTGTACACGGCAAAAACGTACAATTCTGATGAAAATAATTAGGAAACTATGGAGTTGAAAATGAAACTATGAAACTATTACTTAATGACTTAATCAGTCGAATTTCATGGCTGGTCCAGGTTAAAGGGTCGGGATGTAATTTATTTTTCACTGTATTTTTTAGTTTTTGTCCTTTAAAACTTGATGGTGGCCACCAGCTTAACTTGTTGTCACTGTGAAGCCACAACCTAGGAACTAATGCTACAGATTTTTCCTGTAAAAATTCGACGATTGAATATTGCATATCTATTCCGATTATTAATTTAAATTAATCAAAATTTCGAAATAAAGCTCACTAAGCTGACTAGTCCAGTTGTACGTCTGTTTACTAGACTCACAAAATAAAGACTGGGTGAAAGGCTGCACTATTGTTTAAATACCTACACAACGCATTGTATAAACTTTAACCGCGTAAAGTACCCGCTCAGCAGGCAGACTGCTGTTATAGTCTCGTACTACTGTTGTGTACGCCGACAGCAAAACGACAATACGGATAGCAGTCGGCAAGTGAGCACCGTAACATCAGGGATCAAAACGATCTATAAACGACAACTGCCGCTTTAAAACCTCTATCGGCAAAGCTTCAGCGTTTAACGCAAATCCGTAGCCAACACTTTGCCGATGATGCCGCCCTTATTTTGAGCAAAATACGACTTAAAATGTTTCTTGGGCAAGCTACATTTTGAATCTACAAGTGGAGATTCGAAAACTGCAAATTTAATAAAACTCAATAAAACTACTGTCACAGTACAAGTACTTTGATTTCTTTATCCGCGTTTTGATATGAGCAACATATAATATATATATAGTTTTAATGAGCTGTAATCTAATTTGGGAATCGAATAAAATATTATAAAACCAAATAAGGCCATGGTCTGTTTTGTTGGTTTGTAAACAAAATAAAATAATCATTGTGTGTAATAAACTACTAACTATACATGTTAATTTATTGAATGAATGTTGTTAATGATCTATTTTGCATAGAAGAAATGGCATTGTTGACTTTTACATTAGCGTATTGCTTACTTTTGTCACCTAGCAGGCTAAAAAAATGAAAACGAACTGAAAATTTATTAAGGATCAATCTCATTACTTGACCTGTTCAGTACGGACGACATATAATTTTTTGTTTTTACGGATGACGGATCACATCATTCGTCTCATAGTTTCCATCCGTACTAAATAAAATCCTATCACATTGGACACTACAGACATGGAAGAAAAGTAAATTAAAGTGGCAACCAAAGAAAGTGACATGTGACAATCAAAATGCTGGCATATTAAGTAGCAGTAATATAATTTTGATTGATGAACTGCTAAAGAACCAAGTAAAATTGCAATGATTCCAGCGTTATAGTATAATACAAGTAATGAACAAGTCAGAGTTTACGAGCGGCAAATTTATTTTAAAAGACACTCATTGGACGGATCAAAGTTGAATTCAATATTTGTGAGTTCAACTTTGCTCCAGACTGATGAAAATGTACGGATGATGAGTTCAGCCGGTTACGGAGGATGATCAATGTGATAGGTGCTGGCGGATATAGGTGAAATTCCGTACGGATGAGGAATCCGTAGCAACGGACCAGGCAATGCGATAGGTCCTCTACTTTTAATGTTGAAACACACTTGCTTCATTTTAACAAAATTTCCAACGAATTTTGCATGGTTTTCGCCATACCACAGTTAGAAGTCCTGACATTTTTACATTTGAGAGAGCCACTTTGAAATGACTAAATATGGTTCAAAAATCTACCGAATAAAGAATGAAATTAGTATGTCATCTGAATTGTGATTAACTTATGCCGACTAATTCCAGTAATCTCTGCGAAACCAGTTTCAGTGAGAATGTTTTGGAACGGTAATTACAGAGACTAGAAGAAAATAAAATAAATTCTCCTCATCAAAAAAACTGACACAGTAAAGTTTGTAATTTTCTTTCCCTACAAGTTTTCGGCTATAGCGGGGAACATTAGAAGGAACGTACTCCATGAGTAGTTGAGTAAACTGAAGCAATTTTTCGGTCTACTGTTGTCTTCCGTTACTTCATGGTCTCCCACTACCACAATTACCGGACTACCACAGATAGCCGGCCCTACTCGATGTAAAAATTGTAACTTGTTCTGTTCATAATGCTTTTGTAGTTTCTCAAAATTAATATATTCACTTTTATATAGCACATTCACGAATCAAAGTTTAAACTTTAAGCTTGTGTATGTCTATTATTGATAATTTATCGGGAATCGTCTGTAAGCAGTCAAGGTTCAATTTACAATTAAATGCGGTAAATTGCCCGAGTTTATAAATTATTTTCCTGTTGCTGGATTATTCCTGGTCTTGAGAGCAGTCAGTCAGTCAGTGTAAACAAATACTGAAATCGCACTAACATCCAAGTTTCTTAATACATTTTTTTGACAACTATTATACTCCTACGAGCTTGTAATTTCATTTGATTTCAATCAAGTTTTTAGAAATTATTGCTGGTCTTGTGTCTTCAGATGAACAAAAGTAGACACCTGTAAAGTACTTTGTTTAGCTATTCTCTTTGTTGACTTAGTTGACTGTTCTGTCCAAACCTGTCACTGATACTGGACAGTACTGTGACTGAATACTGACTGATGTCATGAGTTAATGAATGAACTACAAGGTTGAAAAAACACTCAACTGATGACTGATAACTCTGAATTAATGTAGCATAGGCTTGGCAATTGCCAAAATACACATCCAAGCCACTTGAAATATTAAATGGAGATTAAGTATTTCCTTTAAGTAGTCAGGAAGTTAAATATGAAATGCCAGCCACTGATGACGATGAGATGGGATTAAATGAATAAGATTTCACATAATCTGATCTTTCTGCGCTTTTAGCCTTTTTCGTTTTCCTACAACAACGATTAATTCCACCGGCATCCACGGTCCACAAGCAACCAGTACCGGTCACTCAATAACGAATTAAGTGTCTGGTCTTAAGATCGCTGACTCTGAACTACGGAATCGAGAGCAATTCCACATCTCTAATGATTGAGATACAAAAAAATAATTAACTCATCATCAATTCAAAATCAAATCAAAGTCAGGCCAGAAATGAGGATATACGAATACGATGAAACAATACTAACCACAAGTCCGAATTATTGACTCACTTACTCACAACGACAACTGATACACTCATCAGGGAAAAGGTGCGAAACTGCAACAATTAAAACTTGATGATCAACCAACAACAACAATGAATAAGAGGATGACGATAATCCTGCTCCCGTCTGAATAAAATAGTAAATAAGCGATGATGCTGATAAGGAATTAGAGAAGATGAAGACAACTTCTGAAACGTAAAAAAAATGTAAACTATGAAAATTAACACAAGATAATTTGTGTCTATCACACATCTTCCATTCCTGTATTTACATATCAGCTGTTGTCTCCGTTTGGCTATTTGTTGGAGTTTAAATTGCAAGGGCTGCAGTTGTATTACGGTAAGTGGATAAATTGACTTTGATAATTACTATTAATGTTAATTTTTGGATTTTGATTTTAAACCTTTCGTGGGCTGCGGCTAAATTTCAATCGTAATTTCAACTTCTGATTGTCATTTAAATATTCTACAGTTGTACACGATTACAATTAAATTCAACATAAGTAAAGTACAAAGTGAACTTACTCACGTGTAGTCTCGTAAGACTTCACAAAATGTAAATATATGAAGAGTGTAACGATAATAGATAAACAATATTTAATTCAAAAAAACTATGACTTCACACAAAATATTCCACATCTCACAATTACATCCCACATTCAGTAATCATTACTACTACAAGTTAATTGTTACTTCTAAAAGTAGCTACTGCCCACAAGAATATATTGATCATTAAGTTGTAAAGCAAAATAATTGATGAGTGATTTTGAATAATATTTAAAAGTCGATACCGTCAGATGCAGAATTATTTATTACGAAAATATAATTTTGACGTTAACGTTTGACAATTAACAGTTTTTGACTTGACACAGAACACAATTAGACGTAAAATATTGGAAACCGCTTTAATACTTAACAGTTATGTATTCACTATGTGTAATTGATTGAATACGAATTTTGAAATGGAAAAGATTCCCGCACGATGGGATAGGGGAATGTGTGTTAGATATTCCTATACACGTGAAATAGTGTAGAATGGAATAAAATGTAGTGGATAGACTAAACGGGTTCATCCCTAAACAATGTCCTGAATAGTACAAGGTAGAAGGAAACAGTCCTATGCGTGGTGCCTGTAGGTTGAATGTGGCCGGTTAGATGCTAAGCTAGAGTTGTAGTCGAATCGGAAGGACTGAAACCCAGTCTAATACCTAGTACCTATACACCTTATGTGACGGGCTGCGTGTTGTAGTATTATTATATATAATCTACGTGCTGCAGTCAAACAGTTGATGCGAGCTAAACTATAGGAATAAGGAATGGGATATATAGGCACTATAGAGGATTAACGGGATATAGTGAAGGCGTCTTCCTTCATTTCATGGAAAATGGCGGCGGAATGAAATGCTATGCCGTCTAATATAAAATAATACAAGTGTGAAAATTTACCTACCTACTTCTACTCTCAACTAAATGTATGTTTTTGTATCCTTTAATTTCCTTATTTCTTTTTTAACTTAATAAACAGAATTAATCGCTGAAATATGGGGAATGGGCAGAGAACTAAGTGGGAGGGAATAAATATATTAATTTCAATTTTTCAATTTGGAAGGTTACCAAGTTGCAAGTTGTCTAATAATGTAAAATAGTGTCGACTTAGGTTTGCCAGTTACCTGGCAGAAACACCATTGTTTTAACCTACCTACCCCGACCGTGCACGGGTCAATGCATCAACCATTACAGGCAGGAGGGAATGCCCGTAATAGTTAGTGATGGAAAACTGTACACGAGTTCCCGTTATCGACAGGGAAAAAGGAAGTCGACCATGGGGAGGGTAAATTTAACATCCTATCAAAGGGGAAGGAAAGAGATAAATAAAGAGACATTTAACATTAAAATAAATGCTTACATGTTTGAGGGTAGAATATTTTTTGAAGTGATTTTAGCAGAATAGATTTCCGATTTTATTAATTTTTTTTGAAGTATTTTTGTCTAGCTTAATACGAAATAGAGAGTACGGAGGGAAAGAAAACGGAAGATAAAGGAGTCAAGAGAAGCTCAAAACCAAGAGTGAATGAGAAGAAGAAGATGAGATTCTTCTTTTCGTCCACTCTACAAGATTCATGCTCTGTTTGCTCATAAATCTTTGTCTCCATCCTCATCCTTCGTTCATCCGCTTCACTCCCACTACACACACATTTTACGTTGCATACACTGTTCTTTATTTTACATGTGTAACAACGGGAATGGGTTTAGGTACGACAACGGGTTAAAATTTTGTTTTACCCAGAGTTTGGGTATAGGGTACGGCTCTACGATTTTTGCACCCAGTCCGAGCACAAAATACAACATGAAATTATGCTGCAAAGTACAAACATTATTAACACTACTATTTCCGTCCCAAACCACACCCTACCCTGTGCTTTCCCAGTTCATACTCTGCTTATTCCGTTTCCACACCACCACTTCATCACCAGTAACATAATCTTTGCCTGTTGCGCCGCCACATCAAATTCCACGCCGCATTTTGTTATCGTTTAACACACCTTGCGGTATTAGTTTTGTTGGTTAGCACTGGCGTAAGACTAAATGTGGATTTTATTGAAAAGATGCTAATGTTATATTTTTTGTATGTTTAGCTGACAATAAAATTACGCTGCCTGGAAAATTTATGTGGAAAGCAATTTTTCACCTTTTAAATTCAGCCAACACCGGAACTGTAGAATTTCCTTTGAGACACAAATTCTAACCAACATTGCACAATTAAATATTCAGCTTAATGCTGCTACTAAGAAACAAGAAGTGGACGCAGGAAACGATGGAGCATTGACAGCACAAGTATTGACCACACAAAAGCATGCCAAGTTTACTCATGGAAGTTAAGCTACGTCACGCTACGACAAAGGTGTTCGTGAGAAAAAAGATATTAATGAGATATATAGCAAGGACCTTAGCAAAACCTTAAAATTGCACCACAAGGAACTCTTTCACTGTATCAACTTCTATTTGAAGCTCGAAGAGTAACGGCAAATTTCAAGACAATAAGCTCCGATGACTACACTGTTAATGACATTGAAATCGAATACGGTTACAAACTAATGTATTATAAATATAAAATTGATGTTGTGGTCACAGACAATCCATTTCAAGCACCAGAAAATATAATAACTAGTCATTTTGAATCGCGAAATGGGGACATGTTGAACGGTCGCAATATTAAACAGGTGTGTATAGTAGGTCACTATCATACAAATTACACTGATGCCGCAGTCGAGATTTATATTGATAAAAACCGTTATTCAGGATCAATCAAGGCAAGATGTTGGTCTTTTTTACGACAATCTTTATCAATACATCAATTTAAAAACCAAGCAAAATAAAAAAAAAGCAATTACTCGGATAACTATTTTTAAAAACCCTGAGGTTGATGGAGATCCTAGCTCAGAATTTGAACAAGGAACTTTCGAGTGCTCCGAAGACTTCAAAGTTGACCCAGACTGGTATATTCAACTTTGTTATGGCTGGTCGCTAGTAGTATAGCTTCCTAGTTGTGGTCAGCCGTTTTTTAAATGAAATATTAAAAAATTTCATTGCTTTTATCGCCCAATAAGAAAGCCAACGAAAATCTGTAGAAACATTAAAATAAAGCAGTTCAATTTTTTCGCTTTTCAGACACAATTATTTATTTACTTGTATTCGCTGGTGAGCCCTGAAAGTAGTAAGAAAGCTATTTAATCTCCTCTTTAATAAATTCCAATGGTTTAAAATAGCTACACCGTTGAAAATCATACGTTGCATAAGACGCCATTAAAAGAATTTGCATGGTATTAAATGTGCAATTAAAAATAATACAAAAACACAACAAGGTAATAAATATGCCAATAAAACTAATACAAATACGTATCACACAAATTAATGAAACTGCGGTACTAAATATACAGTTGAAAAAAACAAACAAACAAACATGTGAGTCATCTTTTTGAAATTAACTCTATAATGCGTGATAACACTAAGAAAATTATATTACAAAATGTGTAACGCTACACTTTTGCGTAGGTACACAAGGTTGGTCGAGATTGAGTGAATATTCCTAAATATTCACTGCCTTGCTAATTATTGCGTATGTATCTAAATGATATTATTTTAAGGCTCTTTTCTGCTTCTTGTCCTCGCCTCTAACATTGAGACAGTTCTTCTCAGCTTATCAGTGTTCCCAACACGAACCATTTGCCAACCAATTTAGGTAGTAATCTTATGTACTCTGTATACGTATGGAACTGTGTGCATACCTACTTCTTATTCTTACTATTAATAATTCGACGGAGAGAGTAACGGGATGTTTGATTCGATTCAATACTACGAATAGTTGAATCTTTACATTTATTTGCTTTATATATATATCCAATTTCATAGTTTCCAATATACTTACATATTATTACGTTAACCTTGTTTCTCCTAATTCTACGTCGCAATTCCTCCTCGGCATCTCATCCGCCTTGGAGCACTTGCATTTTTATTTCTACTTCTTACATTATTGAAAGTAGCTTTATATATGTTATTCTTACATTACTAATTGAGTGCCTATCCGTAATGGGCACACATTTCGTATAGGATTTACGTTTATATAGGTTGCTACTTATTAAGAGCGAATTACTAAAAGTGAGACTTACAAGATCAGTAACGTTGATTGTTCAATTGGTTGTCTAATATTGCAGTAAAATTTTGGATGCTCAAACAAGTGATCGTATTAGGCCACAACGTGTCAGGTCATTTAATAATCAAGAGTTGAATTTTAGTTGACGTCTCAAAATTCAGATAGAAAACTGATATTGCGCGGAGTCGATTTTTTACGTAGGTATAGGCGTCTTGTCCACGTCGGTATATCGTATTAAGTAGAATTTGTTCTTTCATGAAGAGTTTTTAGAACACTTTCTAAAATACGAATCTAAGAATTCAAAACTTGACCGATAAATTCTTATTTGTTATTGATGATCGATTGAATTCCTTTAGATCAAGTAGAAGCTACGTTTATATATATAAGTAGGTACATATGTACCTACTTACTTAGAAGGTAATACGTTTAAATTGAATCGAATGAAATGATTCGATAGTCACTTCCAATTAAAAAGTCATTCAACAATCCAAAATTTTCGTCAAAATCTCGATAGTAGGACAGCTTATGACTCGAGTTGCTAATAAACTAGATAAGCCGCTAATTAAGAAGTAAATTTTGTTTTTGTTGTCTGAATTAGGATATATTAAGGCCAAAGCTTGAAGTCAGACAGAAACTTATGTATTTGCGTCTTCGTCAAATTTGTATACTGTATTTAATAATGCTTAAAGAGCTTAATAAATATATTTTGTATGACCTACGATCGTAATTAATAGTATTCAGATTCTTTGAATTAGTTATACCTATACTCAACAAATAGATAGAAATCAGAAAGATAAATATTTCGTTTAACTTTTATCCCAGCGGGTCGTACCCACAATCTTATAAAGCTCTATTATAATATATTATTATTTATAGCTAGTATACCTACTATCTCACCGTGATTGTTTCTTTAATTAAGCTACGTTCATAAGATTTCGAAGTACGTTTGACCTATTTTAGAAATGATGAATATATATTATTCTTATTCACTGATTTGAAGTATCTAATGGAAACGGAAATTCTTTCCTTTTGTGTCATTCGAGGACGAACGAGCTCAAGGAAATTTAATCGATGAAATGCAATGTCAGACGAGAGTTAACGTACGATTACAAAAAAAAAGTCTAGACAAGAAACTTTTCTTATCTCAAATGTCTGAATTTTGAGACTTCAAAATAATTATTTTATAGTAATTTACGACAGCGTGGCAAATAGACAATACGATACAATTATGTGGGTTTACGTTAGGGTTACGAAAGTTCACGATTCAAAATATGTACGCCGATGTAATTACACGTTAAAGACGGCGTGTTCGATGCAAGTATGTATTTGTTAACGATGTACGACAAATAAAATGGCCTACGATCGATGGCTCCCTGTTTATTAGAATAGAATTCCTGTATATTATTATAAAGCAAAAATTTTTATATAGCTAGTAATTTTTTGCAATTTTATGAAATGTAAATATTTATGAAATACCGGCTTCGCTGAGTGAGGGTATATCTTTCGTTTTCGCGCAAAATCCACACTATTCGATGCATTAAAATATAGAAAAAGCTTCTACAAAAGCAAACTATAATTTTACGGAATGAAAATTGTTTATATAATTTAGTATTTTAATATGTGTACCTTGATTAGATTTAATGCTCTAAATTAAATCAATTTTAATTACGGTTAATTCTCCAATAAGACGGCTACGAACGGAATCATAGGATTTGGTTTCACAGTACAGACTTCTTGATGAAGATTTGGATATTCGTTTACGATCGGATTTTTAGGATGAGGAAACGATACGGAGGTGGAACTCGGTCCTTCGGTCAACGGATGAGATTGCAGCAAAATTGGCCTACTTACAGTAAGATGCGAAGTGACTTTTAAATCAACTTTAAGTTATTCAAATTCTAAAACTGATAGAAGACAATAATATTTTTAATAAGCAACTTTTTAAACTTAATTATGTATACAATTTGATTTTAATGATTTATAACTTAACGATTTCAACTTTGAATTTTATGACCTCACAATCAGGCATGACAGCGGAATTTCTACGTTCGTTAATTATTTAAATACAGATTCAGTCGAAACAGTACGATCAGTATGGTTGGTTACGTAACTTATGGAAACGGATTTAAGTGCAAAACAAAACAGTACGTAAAATATAACGTATTAAATTAATTTAAAGTGTTTTAACCTCAAAATATTTTAAATACGTACGTTTTAGTTTCGATTTTTAGTTTAACAAATTAAAAGGCCAGGTAGTACGGGAACCACTGTTAGCATAGGCGTGATTATATCTAAAATGGCTATAGTATATATTTCTACGAGGTCGTGTCTTTCGAAGTAAAGATTTGCAAACGTGCTACGGTTTGATTACGGGTATATAGATACAGGGCTAAACGGCGAAGCCACAAACTTTAATAACGAATATAAGCTTGAACAAAATAAATGAATAAATCATTTATAAGTGTTCACTGTGGATTCTGTAGAATCCCACGAAGATATACCAATCAAATAAATCGTTGAGTATATTGGCAGCGAGATGTTAAGTCTCGGGACGCATAAAAAATTACGAAAACTTACGGATTGCTTAAACTACTAACTTGTATGCAGTTGCCGGTTTCGTCTACTATCGGCAAGTTTCTTTTTATTTATATTTTTTGAAAATTTTCTTTTTATATATACGATACCTACGTTCAGAATATAAACTTAAACTTCAAAAAAGCTACTTTCAAACTTATTAAAACCTACGGATTCACTTTCTTGTAAAATGAAAAAAATAACTTTGAACACTTAAACTTTTCTTTGATGAAACTTTTGCAAATAGTAAGTTACGGAGAACTGCCGGCGTTTAAATGACTTGCACTCTTAAAGACGTAACGGACGAAAAGTAAAAGAATGTTTATGTGCTAAGAAAAGCACCACCGTCTACAAACTATTGTCTACCCTGAAAGAATACAATCCTTATGTTGTCAATGACTATCCTCCAAAACTTCTGTACGCTACGATACAAAATGGTGCGTATACTCCTAAATAAGTTTCGTGGGAATATTTACTGTACATAAAATCTTCCCAGTTTTAATAATACTTTTATTTTCAAAATTCTTAATGCTTAAGTATAGTTAAATTAATTATATTTAATTGCTAAATACTCAGGACGCACGTGCTGCTATTAATCAAACAATCACGTGCTACGGATTACCGCACGTGTGCTGTACATTTTTCAATATTTAATTAATAATATTAAGTTGCCTCTTACTTTCAACGCACGTTTTGACTTCAGACTTCTAACTACGTGCAGTATCTCAGTTTTAACTCCGTTTTTACCTAATTAAGATATTTTTTGTTTAGGAATTAATCAATTTATGATCTTTTAATTATTTTACAGGTCAATTCGGGGTCGTGAAGGTTAATCTCTCAATATACTACATCTTTTGTAAAGAGAATGAAAGCCGTTCACTAATTATGCCCTTTGAGGTATGACAACTATTGATTTTATGAGAGATGAGTTGGCCGAGCTGCTACTATCCCTACTTCCCATAAAATAAATTGTTGAACCTTTACGAAGAAGTAGGAGGTCAACGACGGTAGGTAAAGAGTTGTATTTAAGACTCTGAGACTACTATTAACTTAACTATACATATATCTATATGGTTAGTGAGTGGGGTGAGCATTAATATGATGTATCTCAAATCGAATGAATATATTATGATGCACGTACAACTACTCAAGTAACAAGTTATAAGTAAATACACTAAACACATATGCAATCAAACATTAATGTAGAGAAACAAATATTTTTTTTTCTACCTACCTACATAATTTACCGGATTTTTCGCGATATCGAAATATTTGACAAATTTTAACGTTTTATATACTATTCGAAAGGTAACGACGAGTACATTCTGCATAACGAACTCTGGTAGAATTTACTCACAAACTTTCAACTTTTTTTGAAAATTCCGCCTGAATTTTTTTTTATGCGTCGCAAGCCTAAAACAAAATACCTGTTTTCTTAATTTTTTAAGGGCTTTAAAATAATATATCATGCATAAACATCGGTCAATTTTGAAAAAAAAATCTTTTAGTTTTTAATTACAATTACCAAATAGTCATGATCTGAGCTGGCACTACAAGTTAAATAGGTTTGCCTATTCATTCCGGGTTTAATGGTATATCATTTATGTGTATTTGAATTGACTTACGGGTAGAAATTTTGGTTTTAAGATTTAGCGGGAAATTCAAAAAAAATGTACTTTTCAAAAACTGAAAATCGCCTCGAGGAATTTTCGCCTGAAACATTTTTGAAGATTTACACGTCTCTATAGACAGAGAGTCGCTCATAGTTTCGCTAGCGTCGTATCGTCTTAGCAGCTTCGTCAGAATGCAACTCCTTACGGTTATCAAAATCAGCTGTAAATGCTTAAGCATGTAAATTCGTAAATCTTTAGCCCCCTATATATAGCTTTTACGCCCCATCGGTATAGATAAATGATATCTTATTCCAAAGAGCGTATTTCACTTAGTAATTTCCATGAGTAAGTTTTTGGTGATGGGATTAAACAAATACAGCAATTAGGCAAAACTTTTTTTGACAAAAACACATACACAGGGGATTTTTGTAACCGTAAGGAGTTGTACCATGCAGCCCGCTTGGAAGCGCTGCGCTTCACTCCTGCTATCTCCCTATTGAAATTACCTTTGCCTTATTGTTACCGTTCCAAAAATATATTACTTTAGCTAAAATTTGGCGGCAAATTTAAAATGCCTTGGTAGCCTTATTTAATATATAATTTACGTTTAAGATTTATTTAACGGAAAGGAAAAGTGGGATTTATTTTCCTGAAACAAAATGTAAACCTGATTGAAAGATACGATTTAATAAACGGTGAACGAAAAAGGAATAAAAAGCTAAGATTATGATTACTTCGAATTTGTCCAATGTAATATATAATGTTAAGAATTAAAAATGATATGATACCGGATTCGCACACGTACTACGGTCAGAATGTCAGTCTGGATCCGGGCTTTAACAGGAACATAATATTAAAAACTATTTATTTAATGTAATGACCTACAACCCTAAATATATTAAATACGAAATTAAATGTAAACGATTATTTTTGACAAAATACTAAACTTAATGATTTACGAAAATCTACGATCAAAACGTGACAAAACAGAGTCAGCTTGTTTTGAAATAATTACGAAAAAAATGAAAGACTACAAACAAAATATTACGAGCCTAATTTTAAGGTTGTTGGGGATCGAATGCGTAGAATCTGACTGACGAGATTTCCAAATCTCGGCTCCGAAGAAGCGTGAAAAGAAAGCGTCTTCTTTCTTTTCTATCTAATCCTACTGTCTGGGATTCTGTCTACAGTCTGGGATTAATTTTCCTCGCTGCTTTAATTCTGACAGTGAGTCACGTGAGGAATCGGTATTTTTTTTTAATCTTTAAAGTCTCAAGATGGTCTATGATTATTTCCTTCTCATTTTTTCATCCAAAATTTTTAAAAATTGTGATTAACGTGTTTTCAAAAAACAGTTGCTTACAGCTTGTAACTGCGGTGACAGAAGCCATTTCTGGAGGTGCGTTGTAGTATTTGACATCCTTACCGTGGATGGTAAATTCAGTTCTGGCAGTTCAAGCCTTGAATTCGTCAAAAAAATGCAAGAAATTGTAAACGTTAACTATTACGAGATTCATGAAGAGCATAAGCGGAAGACAGCTGTTAACGTGAGAGAAAGATCTCAAGTCTTAGAAGCTGGAGAAGTTATCTTCATTCCCACAACTTTTAGGTGACGTTATCATTTCTTGTTCATACGAGAACAAGTCCACTAGCCTAATCTAAGTATTTTGAAATGGCGACATATAACCTTAGCAGTAACCTTAGCAGAAGCTGCTCTACTAGGCAATTTGAATTTGCCGCTTTGCATTAGGGAAATACACTAGTTACACGCACTAGTCAACAGCTACAGTTACACGCAACAGTTTCCAGCACCAGTTTCACGCACCAGTTTTCCGCTTTGTGAGCGATAAACATTTGAAGAAATAGAAATTACTACGCTCAAAATATTTATATTTAATGTATTTAAAAAAAGGGATGGCAAGCTTAATAATAAAGATTCAGATTTGGATTCAGCTTTCTATATTATCAGCAATTCGGATTTAGATTAAGATAAAGATAAGCTAAATTTATTATTTTGGATTTCGATTAGGCTTAGCTAAAAAAAGCCGAAAAATTTCAGATTTTGATTTAGCTTAATCCAAAATTGCAAAATATTTAAAATTAACGTTTTGTTTTTAATAAAGCTGTATTATTGTGTGTTAAATTGTTATTAGTATAATATGAAAAACTTAAATATTTAAATAACTTGTTAAACTTAAAGCTTTTTTATGTTTATATTAAATACAAAATTTTAATAGTGGTATTGCTTCTAAAGCCCACGAAATGTTGATAAGAATTTTTATTTTCATGAGTAATATAACTGTGGGAATTATTTCATCGATCAAAAATTTAAACTAACGCTAGCAATGGTAACAACAGAACTAAAAAGGTAATTATTTACTTTAATGCAGCTTTTTACTAACAGCAATTCTATATTTTATTAACTGTAATAAAATATATAAATTTTGATTAATCAAAGAAATATCTGCTTAAAACTGTTTGGTTAAATCAAAAATACAATTTTAAAAAATTGCAATGCAAATATAGTTCTAGACATACTTGACCACATAAAATAAACGCGCATTGAAGGATGCCTCATGAAAGAGAGCGTGAGTTCCTTCTATTCGAAATTTGCACTCATAAGGGTAAGTGCAAGAGGCAAGTTTTAGATAACGTAAAGGTGAGCGTAAGGGTAAGTGCATACTACTATATAAGCATCCCTTATGAGGAAAGCGTGAGTGCAATGTAAATGACCATCTATGCATATTGAAATCCCAGCTTGGCGGCCTAGTGGTTTAGCTGCTGGGTTGGAGAAGTTGGTTGCGCTCTAGATTGGAGTCGGTGTCAATGATAAAGTTTAGTATGCCAGTGGGGAGCTGAGTAGGGGTGGAAGTAAGAGTTTAAGAAAGTTTGGTGCAGGCTGAAAAAATCCGTGGTGGTTATCCACCTAAGACAGGGTTTGAGTACTGCCTAATAGTAGGTGCCTACTTTGCCTGACTTTCGAACATTCAATGTGTAAACTTAAGATTCTACCCGAAACATTTTTATCCTAAGTATATTTCAAGCGTCGCTACCTGGTAAAATTTGATAGAGTTGCTCTCTCATAGGTTGGCTTGGCAGAGCGTATTATAGTAGTGGGGACCGTAAGACAGTTCTTTCAATTTTATTAGATACTCTGTTGAGCTTTCCCTCCGAAAGTGAAATATAGGCAATTGCAATGTCTGGTGTAACCCAGCCTAAATATATGCTTGCTCAGTGGTTTGCAGAAAGGGAGCGAATAAAACGAAGTACTACAAGTGTTGGATATTAAATAATGATGCAAAGGCCGATGCAATTTAGTATCATACATCATCGCAGAATCTTTGAATCACACAGTAAAAATTGTACAGTGAGATATAATCCTTAGGTTAAAAATGTCCTAACTCATACATACATACATACATTTATACATACATACATACATACATACATACATACATACATGTAGAGAATTAGTTAAAACAGTTGAACATACACATTTAAATTTCCCGCAAGCCGAAACGAAAAGCCAAAAAAATTCAGCTTACGGATTCAGCTTCCTGTAGAAATTTAGATTCAGATTAGGATTAAGCTTACAGATATTTTGATTTTTAGATTTAGATTTAGATTGAGCTTAACAAAAAATTCGGCTCAATTTAGCTTTTAGATTCAGATTAACCTTCAGCTTGCCATCCCTGTTAAAAATATGTTGTGAGCGTATTTAATACAAACAAGACGTAGAAAATCCCTTTACAATTAATATTAGAAACTAGCTAGTAGTTAGGCGAAGTGTCAGTCAGAAGTAAGACTGCGCTATCTTTTACAAGCGTATACCATCACATTACATTATTTACGCCTAATCGTATATTGTACCTTCAGTACTGGTTGCTGGCGCCGCCCCATCTTGCTCTTCAGAGGCGCCTGATAAAGTTTCATCTATATCCTGCTTCATATATCCTTCCATCTTGTTCTCTGCAGCAACCAGAATAGCAGCTGATGCAGCATAAGAAGTCATTGACACTCATGTATTTAGTTCTGGGGGTACATAAAGTAAGTGACAGACCATAACAATTAATTTTTAATATATATACAATCTGATTTTTTCCATATTTTTTGTAGTTATTTTTTTTCTACACTGCACTTGATTTATGGCGCGTAAACCTTTTCTTTCTTTCGTAGACTTATTCATTACATGTAACACTTACTCATTAGTATTATTATTAACTTAAAAATTGTAATTGGCAATATCCTGTCCTAAATTAATTTAATACTAGTTATAAAATGGTTTGTAGTTTGTAAACTTTGTGACCATTCTGTGTTATGTATAATTCAATTTTTTGCTTGCATATATAGAAACCAGTTATAATAATAATAATAATAACGTGAATACTAAACACGTACAGTGTCAACTCTATTAAAAATTGTACAGCAAAAGGGACAACGACTTCGTTGGTCAAGTGTTATTGTCACACCATCTATTTCTGCAGTCGCTGCCACCTTTGTCAATGTTTTAACAATGCAAAAATAGCAGAATATGTGGTCACACTGATCTTTCGGATTTATGGCAATGGGTCGCTCTTTCAGGTGGTTTGCCAGTGGCGACCCACAGAAACAATCCATCTATACAAGCTAAAAAATGCATTATTAATTTTCATCTTTATTTTGTATTGCTCTTGCTAATGACACATACCGTATTTCCTATCAGGAAGCTCATATGACTACTTACCGCTGTTAATAATGCAATTTATACACTGTGCTGTGAAGGAAGGTTGTTTATTGCTTCTACGGCAATCTTCAAATATGAGAGGAAGTTAATTTGGTGTTTTAAATTTCAATACTTATAATAATCACAGGGAAAACAGTTTTTAAAGTTATAGTAGGATACAAATTATGTAGATATGAGAAACAGTTTGTAGTAGGTAATTAATTTTGGATGATTTCGATTAAAGCTTGGTGCATCCGACTTCGTTTGAAAGTTGCAGCGATGAAACTACGTCCACAACACGCCCCTATTTAATTAACTACAACATAAAGTTAAGGATTAGCACGCAAGTGTCACAATCCTTTTTACTGTACGTCTGCTATGTAATTAACTGCATGTTCTTGAAGTTTTGAAAAATATCAGCAGATATATATAGGTAAATACAAAATTATGATATAAAGTGCCACTAGTAATATTGGTTAAAATTATGAAACACAAAATCTTCAGATTTTATTTTTCGTGAGAAAATCAACGGCGTGGTCTAATGCAATGATTTTCTTTGTCACTGCTTAAGCCAGCAAGGTATGATGACTGCAGCTAATTTAAGCATTTTAAATGTTGAGAATGAGTGGATTGACTGCGGTTAGACCAATGCAATTAAATAATTGAAAATAGAACCGTTTGCACAAGAAAGGCCGAAAACTATTTGAGAGGTAATCCCAACAATATCACAGTATCCAAACAGTATAAAAGTTATTTAACAAGACATTTGTTACAGTAAGACCAAGTTAAGAATATTTTAAACCAACTCAAAATGTATTAATTCAAGTTTATTAAAACATAAGGTTCAAAACGGTCACACACAAAAAAACATAAGATAACATGCCAAAAAACTTTAAAACCACCCACAGTTTCATTCCCCCCGACCATGTATGTAGCATACCCGTGTGTAGCTTGAGTCCACATCCACGCAATAACACCTTAACTTTAATTTTTCAATAATAATTTTAAGCGATAAATTTACATTACTTAGGATGTTCTCAGATTTTTAGAAATTCAGAAGTCCTAAAGCCTGCTTTATCCTGACCATGTTTCGATACCAGCGTGTAGCAGAAGTTAACATCTACGCAATGACACCCTAACTTTAAAATTTGAATTATTATTTCACAAGCTTTATGCATGTATCAACTTGAAAAAATCATATTGACTTAGATATACTAGAATTTTCAAAAATTCACAAGTCCCAAAGTTTGCTTTATTCCGACCATGTTTTGATACCAGCGTGTACCTGAAGTTACCATCTACGCAATAACACCCTAACTTTGAAATTTGATTAATTATTTCACAAGCTATATGCATGTATTAACTTGAAAAAATCATATTGACTTAGATATACGAGAATTTTCAAAAATTCACAAGTCCCAAAGTTTGTTTTATTCCGACCATGTTTTGATACCAGCGTGTAGCTGAAGTTTCCATCTACGCAATAAAACCCTAACTTAAAAATTTGATTAATTATTTCACAAGCTATATGCATGTATCAACTTGAAAAAATACCACTGACTTAGATATACGAGAATTTTCAAAACTTCACAAGTCCCAATGTCTGCTTTAAAAGTTGTTACATGCATATCGATAAAATTTTAAAATTAGGTTGTTATTGCGTAGATGTTAACTTTAGCTACACGCTGAAATCAAAACATGTTTCGGATAAAGCAGACTTTGGGACTTGTGAACTTCCAAAAATCTGTGTATATCTAAAGTAATGTAAATTTATCGCCTAAAAGTATTATTGGAAAATTAAAGTTAAGGTGTTATTGCGTAGATGTGGACTGAAGCTACACACGAATATGCTACATACATGGTCGGGAGAAATGAAACTTTGGGTGGTTTTCAAGTTTTTTGGCATATTTTCTTTTTTTTGTTAAGGTGGACCTTTTTTAACCTTATTTTTAAATAAACCTAAATCTATACATTTTGAGTTGGCTTAAAATATTATTAACTTTGTTTTACTGTAACAAATGTCTTGTTGAATAATTTATATACTGTTTGGATACTGCGATATTGTATGGGCGTCAAGCTAGGGACGTGAACTCCAGGGACGTCGCCCTTGTGAAGCCAGCGACGTGGTGCCTAGCAACGTAATGCTATCCAACGATTACTATTACGACGTTTATATCTTAAAAACAAGGCATGTATGCACTTCAATTTTTTGTGTACACAAAGCTCGCAACCCGTACTACATACTACCTTGCTCACGCTCTCTGATTAATTCATGGAACATGTTCAAAAAAATTCGTTAGAGTCTATCTTACATTCAAAATATTTGGTCGTTTATATCTTAAAAACAAAGCATGTATGTACTCCAATTTTTTGTGTACACGAAGGTGGCAACCCGTACTACATACTATTATGCTCACGCTTTCTGATTAATTCATGGAACATGTTCAAAAAAATTCGTTAGAGTCTATCTCACAGTCAAAATATTTGGTCGTCGATATCTCAAAAACAAGGCATGTATGTACTCTAAGTTTTTGTGTACACGAAGCTCGCGACCCGTACTACATACAATTATGCTCACTCTCTCTGATTAATTTATGGAAAAAAATTCGTTAGAGTCTATCTTACATTCAAAATATTTGGTCGTCGATATCTCAAAAACAAAAGATGAATGTACTCTAAGTTTTTGTGTACACGAAGCTCGCAACCCGTACTACATACTATTATGCTAACACTATCTGATTAATTTATGAAACATGTTGAAAAAAATATTTATTATTTCATAATTTGGTAGTTTTCACTGCATATGGTTTAAAATGCTACAATTCAGTATTTAAAAAATCGTTTTACAGTTTTTCATTAGTCGCGGTGTTGAGAATGTTGGTAGGGGGCGTAGGTGTCCAACTTGGATTTTTCTTTTGCCGCCCGGCCGCGCGACGCGATTGATTACGGGTCATGGTGTACACTTTTGGTAGTGGAACCACGTCATTATGTTGGTCTTGGTTTTGTTGCTTTTGCTGCACATTTTACAAGAAATACACATTAGTTTAGGCAGCTTTCACGTATGCAAAAGATAAGTCTAGTTAATTTTGAGCTGCACAAGTTTTAAAAATAAAATCTTACGATTTTAAACGGTCCCACAACCGATTCCGGAGCATTTCCTACATTGCGGTAGAATTTTTTCAATTCAACGTGATTGTTGACAGCCATTCTGTAATATAAAGCAAACACAAACTTTTTAATTATTGCTGGAGTACAGTTGTACTTTGTCCTTAGAAAGAAAGTAAATATTTATTTACAACTGGCGCACTATTACGCTTGCCATAAACTTACTTTTACTTTGGAACCAATTTTTGTTTTACGAAAAAGAGCGATGACGTTTGCATGCTATGTAGTAGCGCTTTTCATTTTTCATTGACAATACAATTTAAATTAGGTTTTTAAATAATGCGCAAGTGCAACTTTAACTTATAAAATTCGGTTTTTAAATTTTAAGAATTGTGGACACTAAGCTGGTGATGTAACGTTTTAACACTATAACTTATACAGAACAAGTCAATACACAAACAAAACAACACATAGCGAGTATACTGATCCAAACGTGCTACAACGCAAAGAAATCAGATCGTCGTAGATACGCAGCTTTCTACAACTGCAAAATAAAGCCTTTACGACATTCAAATACTAAAAGCTACTATGTTATTGGAAAGATACAAACTCTGTAGATAAGCAATAACATAAATAATTACCAAACTCAACTTTACATAGTTTATACTGTACCTACATTTGTAATGAATTGGTTGCATACCATTAACGCAAAGAAACTTGAGTTACTATATTATGTTTTGCAATTCGAGAAAAATTAGTAGGATAGGTAATTGATACGATAGTAAGTATTCAGTTATCTGTTTTACAACAGCACAACATACAAACTAAAGAATTCTTATAATATTCTTTTGCATAATAACTACACTAAACTTAAATTGTTACATCATTTTTCTAGAAGGAATGCATTTTTATTAGCATGTACAATTTCTTTAACAATTACTTCAACTATTTTATACCCATCGAAGCAAGGAAATAAAAAACAACAAACAAAACTACAATTATTAGGAAATCAAGATCGTTTACTAACACAAGATTTTTAAATACATAAGTTACAAAATAACAAGCCATCGGGTCCAACAATCACATACCATGCGGTAGAAATTGCGTGGTAACAGGGCTTGCTTTTTACAATTTTAGGTTTAGTGCCATCATAAGTGAACCAGTTGCTGTCATACCAAAACACTGTAACAAAGTGATTGCCAGTAAACGTTGTACACGCAAACAAACGAAAACTTTTATCTTTGATTGTAAACAATTTAGGAATAGACTCTATTGTTTCAGAACGATTACTGCCATCTGGTTTCAAAACAACAAAAGGAATATTAAACACATCTTCAGAAATTATTTGTCGAGAAATTGAATCGTCGCAACCCATATAAATGCAGCATTTTCCCTCGTCATAATAACTATTACAAACGGTTTCAACTACATCAGCAACGTTGTTACTAGTAAATAAGCCTAACACCACTGAACAAGTTGATAGAAGTCCATGCGTTAGGCAGTAGTTTTCCTGCTTAAACTGTCGTAAAACTGAATCAAGTGGTCCAACACTATTAGTATACTTATTTACTTTAAGGTCAACACACGAACTATCAATTTGCTGCCCTTCTACTTCCGTTTACCACATAGGCTTAGCTGAGTTAAATTGTTTACGCAAAATAAGATTTATAACAGCTTCTACATTTTTGACTTTAACACTCGTTTGCTTAGTATCTTGAAACCATTTCTTTACAAGAAGTAGCTGCTCGTACATCAACGTTAAAATCATAAGAGTATTATCAAGAGTACATGTATTCGTAAACGTAATTGAAGTAGATTTCCTAACATTGTGCCCCCAGGGAATGATTGCGATGTCTTGAAACAACAACTGAGGTTGTATCGGCTGACCCACCCTTCGTTGGTTTTTGTCGCCCCATACTTCTATCCATTCAGCTGATACTTTGTCGACAAATGTGGCCGCTATGCTGTTTTGTAGGGGAACGTAGGTCCGCCTTCCCTTTGCGTACTTTCCATGTTTAGGCTTTCTTTGTATTCAAATTTTTTTTTCTGCTTTATGCGATTTGGTAGATTCTTATACTGCAGAATACCACTTTCAAACTCATTACAGCGACCTGTCAACAAATTTTCTTATGAGACGTGTACCTTAAAATACTTAGGCATGTTAAAAAACATTTATAATCTTTGAATTTTTACGCAAAATCTTACCAACTAGCATTTTCTTAGATGATCTAAGATATCTTCTAATTTTTCTTTTTCGCGTTGTAGCGTGTTTATCGCATTTTATGATTCGGTTCCATTCTTCAACTGCCCACTGGTGGTCTTGGGTTCTATCATCGTTAGCAGAGGCAAACATAATGTGCGTCAACAGCGGAGTAAAAGGAAGAATGTGCGTAATAAAGTACTCCAAAAACTTTGGGTTATAATATGGGTTCGCTTCATCCAACACCGTTGCATCGAGGTTAATTTCGTTGGTTTCAGCTGCGATACTATTATATTGTTGGTGAAAAAAGCTTCCAAAGTAGGTTCCCGCATGCAGGCTGTTTTCCTCTGACAAGTTAACATACTCCAACGATTCTTCTTGATGTTCTGAACAACAGTTAATAAATTCTTACACTTAATTAAGAGTAACGGGTTTTCTACAGGTGTACTTACAGTGTATTAGTTACAAAACGTAGACGGACCTTCTTAAAAACAAGCCAGAATTGTGGAACTACACCTAAATATGTCTTGTCGTACATCTAAGCACACGATTATTGTTAAAACAAGTCTGAATAAAACTTGGGTCTGAAAAACGACAGACGCCATTTTTTGTGACACCAAAAATCCGATAAGCAGTGACTTTAGAGGTTTTATACAAACAGTTTCCTTTCCAAAGCATTCTTTGACTTTTTCAATAAGCGCTTTAATGATATGAATTTGACAGACGTGCATGTTAGGTGAAAACGGCTGGGCGTTGCGAAACAGAATTTGCCAACACTGGTTGAGGTAGTCCTTAAGATTTGAGCTAAAGAACCGCTGAATGACGGCACCTATCACGGCCAGTGAAACGTCTCTTTCGATTCGTTTACAAATAGGTGCGTTTGTTGGCAAATCAAGATGTTTGCGAGCTCTACAGCGATTGTAAAAGAAGTTACTTAAAAAATTAAGGTGTAATATAGACAGTTGTACTTTTATAGGCCAATTTTATAACATAACTCACGTGTCTAAAAAGTGCTTCAGTCCTAGTGAAATAGAATCCTTGTCGTGGGTATTACTCATGAATTCCATTATAGCTAATGGCGGTTTCCCTAGAATAGGACTTGCAATGACCAAAGAATACAAATACAGCGAACCATCACCAACGACTTCAGGAAGAGTTGCACCTACGGAACCAGTTGAATCAAAGTGGCCTCGTAAAGGAATTTTAGCCTTGCTCATTTCAGCAATCATGTCAAGTTGCCTATCGGAGCAGGAAACGACTAAAAACGGTTTTACAAAAAACGCACGAACAAACGGGGCACATTTCAACTTTTGTTTATCATTTATGTGTACCGTGGGCTCAAAAGATTCTTCTTCCATCATTTTACAGATATCAGATAAAGGGTCAACATCGTGATCGCCTTGTTTGTTCATCTGCAATTTACACCTTTAGCGTTGTATTCATGTCATTGTAACTACAGCTAGGAGCCTATGCAAGTACTTTTAAGAATGCCACTGTACCTCACACAAAACCTGTCGAATAGTTAATCGATTAGGAAAAAAAGTTACATTTCCAACTCTCACAGCATCCATATTAGCTTTCGAATGTATTTCAGTTGCCACAGCTGCAGCTTCTCGGTTCTGTAAGTCCCGTTTAACCTTGTCCTGATCACTTCCCTTAAGGTTATTCCTAAAGCATTTATCTTTACGGTGCCGAAACTCGCCAGAGCAACTACAAAAATGAACTATTAGTTAGAAAAGAACAACTATAAATATAGTCAATAGTTAAGCATAATACACGAAACAAATTACTTACACGACTTTAATCTGCATTGAGTAAGACGTTGTTAGAGCTGTTGCTTCAAAAAAAACTAATTTTAAAGCAATCTTAAAATTTACACGATGCTTGAGCATAAAAGTATAATGTACTACTGTCACGGATTCCATGACGTTGGAAATTAATCACACAGAGAGGATTGTACGTAGCAAAGCGCTTTCTAAAATATACTGTCCAATTTCTCAGTCCGTCATTTCCATTCGTTGTTTTTGATCTTAAATGTAAGTAGTAAATCCCACTCCGTGGTTGGTATTGGAAAGGTAAATGACTTTGGAACAGACCCAGGATGGTAGTTGACCCCCTTAATTGACAATCGCATAACACAAATTAGTAATAGTTACACGGCCTATGAAAGCACAACTAAAAGTATACATTAAATGTAAACTTGTGAAATACATTAACTTCACGTTACTAACATTGTTTTGCAGTGAGCTCCTTTGTTTGTTGCGATCATTGAGGAAAGTGGAGTCGTCAGATTCATTTCCAGATAAACTTGAGTACGATAATCGTACAGAGTGTTGCACTGAGGTATCCGTCTCAGCATCAGACTTTCTTTCATTTGCTGTTTTGACACTGAGGGCATCATCATCACTATCAATGTCACTGTTGTTATTCGAACGTATATCTGCACATAGAATATCTTCGTCTTGGACACTGTATCCATCTTCCCGAAATGACAAGCTGTGCTCGTTAGCAAAATTTGTGTCGTCAGAATCTGACATTGTGGGTGCCTAATGAAGATAGGTAATACATGTTACAAATGTTTCTGTATATATCAAATTTTATCGCTACAGTAACAGCAGATCCTGCAAATGTAAGTCTATGACTGTAAAATATTTACTTGATTGCTTTCTTGGTCCAAAGGTGAAAATTCAATAGGAGAAATGGGGGGTTTAGAAATGTCTCTAAATTCATAGTCGCGGACTAAATAAACTCGTGATCGTCATGTGCATCACTTGAAATGTGTGACGCTCCAAAATTAGCTGTAGGTACTGGGAAAGTCAAATATAATAATTTTAACGTAGCATTGTTTAGTTAGTACACGCATCAGCAGTTAATAATGTTGATTAAAATTTCAAGACATTTGCCAACTAATAAATCCTACATGATTCTGATTCGGTCCGGTTTAGTAATATCGAAGGAAATAGAAACTATGCTGCATGCTTATGACCAGCACAGGTTGGGCAAATGAATGTGGGTTGCTTTGACAAAACGCTAGAGCTCCGCTTGAGACAAACAAAGTGGAACCAACCGTCACATGTATCACAGTTATCATTGATGGATCCGATAGTTCAATAAATGCCTTCCGACAATAACAGAATCGCTCACGGGTTCTTATAGGTGTGCTTGTTGCTACTGGCTTATTAACAAAATTACGAGGATCTACTCCAGCAAGATCCATGAACAATGACTAGTAAATAAAAATAACAGTTTGTAACTTACTAAATGCATAAATTTGATAGTTGTTATTAAGTCTAGTATACTCTTATTTTGAAGTGAGCAGAGTTTCGGTGAAATAAGATGTATAGGTGAAAGCGGTCACTCTTGATGTTCTGCAAAAGTTCTTTTGCCAAACGTCCCCAGATATTATTTTCATCGTTATGATCAGCAATTGCCCAAGCTTTTATATCTGGTTCTATTCTCAGCATGCTTGTCACAACCTCCTGAGAATCAAGACGACTCCAGCGGACAGCTGCTGCAGAAGGAAGACCCGCTGGAATCACAATTTTACAATATTCTTAAGTCAAGATGGCGAATGCAGAGGAAAAGACACTAAACTATGGTAAAGCAAAGAACTTAAACAGAAAGAAAGTTTTTTGCGAGGCGCCATATCAACCCTTTTAAAAGCTGTCCGTCCACATCCGCACAGAAATGACCTGTATTACAGCAGTTTGGAAATAAATCAATTCAATTTTAAAATATAACGCTGGACTCTACTTCCCTAACCATAGCATTTCAACTAACCGTGTTTTTACTACTTTAGTAACAATTCTAGATAAGGTGCTAAGTGCATAAAAAATGAATTAGTAGTAAATAACAGGATCTACTGGCTACTAAGGTGAAAATAAAAGCGGCAGTATTTGTCCGTTTATTGTCTGCACAGTGCATTTAAAACCTGCACCAAATTATGCCATGGAGATTTGTAGAAAAAAAGAGCGCCCAAAAACACAAAAAAAGTAAAAATGACCAAAAAAAGCAACCAATAGTGAAACAAAAGCCAAGTGCCCTGAGATGTTCGACCTGGTGACTAGTTCAACCAGTGCTCAATAGGCATGTATTAGAGTCAGATCATAAGATCTACGACTTTCGCATTACCAAATGCATTGTAATGTTACAAAAAAATTAATTTTGGATTGCTATAGGTGACACAAAACAAACAAAAAATTGTAAAGTACGATAATTACTAAATAAACAAAATAATGACAGTTCATCTTAAAGTGAAGATTTTTCTAACACAATTGCTTTGCATTGGACATCTCAAAACACAGTGTAACGTACGTACGCATTTCATGAGCGTAGACAAAATGAATGACAATGATGTTGATATGATAGCCAAGTGCCCTAAGATGTCTGACCTGTGACTAGTTCAACCAGTGCTTAATAGGCATGTATTAGAGTCAGATCATAAGATCTACGACTTTCGCATTACGCAATGCATTGTAATGTTACAAAAAATTCAATTTTGGATTGCTATAGGTGACACAAAACAAACAAGAGATTTAAAGCAAATTGACTGCGTAATTGTTAACTTAAATACGGCAAGATTTTTGAAAGAGAACAGTTGACGTCTTTTATGGTCCACCTCGTACGCACAGTTATAGCATGTGACTTTTACAGGATTTTCAAATAAACGATGGTTTAATTAACTGTTACGACATTACGTTACAGTTTATCATAGTTAGATTTCAGTAGTCATTCTCTTCCAAGTGGTTTCCAAATTCATGCAGTGGAGGGCGGCACAAAACTCAAAGCTACACTCCACTAAGCCCACTTTGCTTACCTAAATAGTAGAGTATATCAAGAGTTGCAAGTTACCCTTGATGTTTGAGTTTCAAAAATGTTTAGTTTTTAAGGGCGTATAAAGCGTTTCACATCGCTTACGATCTGGTCTCGCAACACAGACCGTCGTTTGACTATCTTACCCCGTACTAACACAGAGCCATGTAAACGTTTAATGATATAGATTGCCACACATGTGGAGAGTCCGGCGTTTAAGATTAACTTTTTCACGAAAGACGTCGGAGGAATTGAACCCATGCCTTGTTAACAGTGATAGAGAGCCTCAGACGCTATGTCTCGCCCGGCACCACTGTACCACTAGGCCTCTTTCTTATAACATTCAATGTTGCAGGACATTTTCTACTGCGGACATTTCCTACTGAAAAATATTAGTTGTTGTAAAATACAAACACAGTATTAAATGTTGGTGTGAAGCTGGAAATTTGCAGTACGTACACACATGCTGTAAGATATTATTTGTTCATTAGCAGGGAAGGGATATGTAGTATCTTGTTATAACAAACTCCCACCACTGTTTTAAATCCCCCACCAATCTTAACCATTATTATTTTGTGCATCGAAGGATTAACTGTACTGTGTTTACACTATGAACCAGGCGCGTCGGAACCACGGAGGCAGGAGGGGCAGCGTGCCCCCCCCCCTATAAAATCAGTGGGGGGGAAAAAGTATTGTTTTGCCCCCCCATTATTTTGGTAAAATGTTACATATTTATATTTACTGTGCAACATTAGGCACTAACGATTTTAAGATTTCCAAGTAGTATTCAAAATGTACTGCATGTACTAAACTGCAGTGATACTTGAAAATTAAGGCTGCGCGGAAAAATGCAAAGTAAAAAAAGAATCTTTCTGCTGATTTTTGCAATTTTAATCAAACCTACGTTCTGCTGGATGATTGAACTAATATCTACAGGCATAACATATCCAAATTTCACCAAATTTCAACTCAATGTGAATATAAAGTAGATAATGGTGGATTTAATACAATTGTTAAGGGGTAACTTCAGGCAGGATTGGAATGTCAAAAACTCTTATGTGACTGTTTTGGTTCAAATTGAGTCATAGTTATTGTGTAGTAGGCTTGTTTAAATCTGAATACTAAAAACTTTGCCTTGAAATCTTCCCGGGTATCAGTGTACGGGCATATCGGATAAATTCGGGAAATCGCGATTTTATCGGGTGTTTAGATTCGGATTTTGATGAAATTTCTTTTAATCGACATATATTAGATATCTCGACAGTCTAATCTTCAGAATTTTCAAATTTCGAAATTTTCAAGTATTGTTTTAACAGTATGCGGTAAGAAACTATTTCGGGCTATTTTGCATCTAATTTAAACGTGTGAACACACTTGTTAATTCAAATGATATTCTACTATAATATACAACGTTTCAAGCTCTACATTTATGGTGTACGAAGAATTTCGCTACACTGAATTTATTCACTAAACTGGGTCTCCGCAAAATAAAGGTTTTCCATAAAAATAACATTACGAGTATACTCTTACGCAATAATTTCCATAATCCCCAACACTTAGAACTTAAATTTCTTTTGCATCTTATTCCTTGTATTTTTTAGTACCAAATACTCCGAAAAGCATTTCTGTTACGTCTAATTTGTCGTTCTAAGAATGGATAACACAGCAAGCTATAAGATTTTAATAGCCAGAAACAGAAAGTTAGCAGAAGATTTTTAAAAATACCCACTAGTTAGGGTGGTAAAAAGTTTTACGTTTTCTGCTTAGAATAATTTTGTACTTCTCAATAAAACAAAGCTTGTTCTACGATACTCAGTTTTTTACTAGCTCGGTCTGAAAAGAATATTTTTATTTTCTACAATAATTGTTCTTGGTGTATTTCAACCTACTAGTATTATACGAAATAATAATTGCTGAGTTAAATAAAGCATATACAACAATTTTCCGAAAGCTTTAAAAATTTACTAAATGAATAATCAGTTAGATGAATGCTAAGGGTTAACTAATATTTTAACCAGTACAGGTTGGTCTGGCGGTTAGTCAGTGGGTTGATTCCTGCTGGTTAAGCAACAGCCCAAGCGCATTCTGAAATGGATGGGTGACCTGTGCTTAGTAAGAATGGAAAAGATTCCACGACACTCGCTCCCACAGGTTCTCCCCAGATCTTCCAGACAGCATCGGCCATCTGACAGAAAAGGAGTGAGACCCATGGGAGGAAAGAATATGAAATTAATACTATATGCTATCCTTCGATCTGATGCGAATTGACCAAGAGATGGATCAGAAAAGGACGCTGCCCTGCGGCCAAAGATGCATCTCGAGGAAAAGAAGCGAGGAAGAAGGAGAGCTCAGCATGCTTCGGCAGTTGGAACTTGGTCTTCAACGAGAGATCAGGTTGGAATCCCGTCTTCGGCCAGGACTGAAGTTCGATTTTGCTCTTTAAGCACAACTCCACGATCGACTCCTCAAGAAGAGAGAAATTCAACATTAAATTCATTATTTTTTTTTCCTAAAAATTATATTTAGTTTTTGAAATGAAGAATACTCATCGGAAGGGAAGGAAGAACATGGAAACTCCAAAAGGCATAAGACGTTTAGAAGGGGATTGCTCCGACACCGTCTGTTGGTGTAATCGTACAATTAGGGAAAATAAGCAGAGTTATTGCAGTGAAAATTTCTATTTAATAATATTTCTGTGCCTTGTCGTTTCCATCTCCGCCGCTTCCCTCTGTGAGTTCGTATTGAGTTTGTTCTAATCATATTTTGAGGTCAAAAAGACTATAAGGAAAAATTGTAAAGGAAAAATCAAAAGAAAAATTAATATTTGTAAATTACCTGTATAAGCATCAGACCTGGATTCGGAAACTGTAAGCGCTGCCTCGGCAGCGCTCGTAAGAAATTATTGTAAAATATTCTAAGCATTATTCATGTGTGGACGAAAACCTAAAAAGAAAAACAAATATAATCATTATAAATTTTTAATCATTCATTCTTTGGCTCCCAGCCTTCTGCTGAAAGGAGAAAATCGTATCATTTCAGTGCAAGTTATATTTTCATTTGCTTTCAATTTAATATAAAGTTAACGTTAAAATTACCTGTCCTCTTCGATCGTTCGTGTCCTTATTTAATCGGCAAACTTACCTTGATTCTCATCCAATTGGCATTCCTAGAATTAAGAGTATAATGGATGAATTATTAATGAAAGATATCATAAAAACAATTGGCGTAAAATCTAGACGTCGGGCGTAGTTCCGAGGGACTCCCTGAACGTAATATTAGGGACTTGACTCCGTTTATTAATATCAGTAAAAAACAAAAATTCAGGACAAAATTAAAGGAAGAGCGAGGGAGCGAACCCACAACTCTGGCTAAATTTTGGGGTTCGCCTCCTTCTCTAATCCTGACAGTTGGTGGTGGTTTTGGTCTGTATTCCCTGCACCAAGTTTGTCCACCGTCAGGCCGCTCTCCCTAACTATTCTCATTGGCGAAATAAATAAAATATAACTAAAATTAATATCCTAAACTAAAATTATAATATAAATCTGAATTCATAAAATTCACCTAATTAGGCAGCAAAATTCAAGACATGTGGCTGTCCTGGAGCTAAAAAATAGATGCAGTCGGTGTCTGGGGGCTGAGGCTCCAGATACATCAGACACGCGCACTGCCGTCTCCTCCTATTCTCCAGGATAGGCCTGACTGCGGGAGCTGGTACCTTCAGCGTCAGGCCACACGTCCTCCTGAAATTAGAATAATAATAAAATAAATCTAAATCTAAAATTAACTTCACTTACCGAATTAAATCTGCAAAATTGGAGACTGAGCAAATTGCTGGAACAGGAAAGCCGGCAATGAAAGGCTCTTGCCGTCTGAAATGCTCGGCATCCCAACAGCCAATTTCTTACCTTTGACTTTTCTATCCGGCGAGGCTGGAGTTGTGGGCGGCCAGGCCAACAACCTTCACGCCGCTCTGTCCCTCTGCCAAAATTAATAAAATTGAATATATTGGAATAAAATATTAAAAGTAAAATTTCAAATAAAATGCACAAATTTGAGGCAAAGGCGTAGCGTTGTGTGAAAGGACGGGGAAAAGAACGTCCTTGTCAATTGGAACGCTCAGCAATCCAAGGACCGTCTCTAATTCTCTCTGCCTCCTGCTCAACAGCATTTAATTCAAGGACGGCCAGACCCTTGACCATTGCACCGCCTTGCTTTTCTAAAAATTAAATAAAAAATAAACCTGAATAAACATAACTTTTCATTCAGATTGGCAAAACTAAATTGGCAAAATTTCCCTGGCAGACCGCATTACCGAGGAACCTTGGTTGGGTCGTCGGCGGTCGCGTTGCTCCGTTTGCCATCCACCGTCGACGGTTGCCCTCCGGTCCTCGGGAATACGGAAGCTCGTGTTGGCGAAGCCGGAAAAATGGATACTTTTTCCATCACCCCGGCCTCTGCCACCGAGCCACTTGCCACTGGAAATCCTACGAGTTAAAATTATCATCAAATAGTGAGAAAAACTTTACCTGAGCGTAAATTAAATGGCTTAAAATCAAATAAGCTAAACTCACCTTTATATCCGTGGGAGATACTTGGCAGTCTGCAGCAGCTGAGCTTCTCCCCCAGTTTCATAGGCCTCCGACCTTCATCAGAGTGGTGGACGCCCCCTTCATACACTAAATCTACCATCTAACATTAACTAATTAATAGATGAAAATCTAAAGATTATAGGTGTGATAATCTAAATAAATTGGGTGTAATAATAAAATCCTAAAAGCATAAAACCAAGAGGGAAAATAAATCCCTCAACATAAATAGGGTGCAAACGTGAGAAGGTAAGGTAAACTCAGGGATGGCCTCCCACCCACTCTCCGAAGCGGGGGAGTATACCATTTCGGTTTTATTGGTAATTCTGCAAGGCTCAGTGATATGTACGTTGCAGGTCCTAGAGATTCACTCTCTAGGCTTTCTAGAGTTCCCTTCTCTAGAAAAAGTAGTCAGAAATAATAATATCAAATACAAAAGTAACGACTATAGTTAGTAGTAATGTAGTAAAAAGTTGTTCCTCTCTGGAAATCAGTGAGAATTCGCTGAGTGGAACGGACGTTCAAGCCATTACATTTACATATTCACACACATACTAATATTGCCACAAGACAAAAACCATCATTCTACTAGCTAGCAGCCAGTCTTCATCTTTCAGCACCACCCAGAATTTCTTTTTCTGCTGTAATTTTGTACCTAATGTAAAAATATGAACACAAATGTTAATTCCAACGATATTTTACTGTATTAAAGTACGTTTCAAGCTCCACATTTATGGTGTAGGATAAATGTCGTGACACCGAATTTATCATTTTTTCATTCGCACTCTGGCTGCCTGCTAGGCAACAGTGGACTGATACTCGGGAGGAATTTTAATTCTATTTTCCTTTCTTTTTTGTGGTAAATATTTGTCGTGAGTCTCCAAACCTTACCCTTGTGATGGGCAATTAGTCTGTTACGATGGTGAGGTGGAAATTCTTATCAAAATATTACTTCTAATCACTTTTTTGACCAATTCAAAAAGTTGCATTTGGATTTTTTTTTCAATCCTCGTTGTGCTACTGTTGAATTTTCCTACGTGATTCTCACTCCTCGCAGTGCTGCCGCGTAGCTACATAGTGTATTTTTTCTACAATGTGCATGTGGTGGTTCTGTTGGGGTTACATCCTTGTCTTGTGGATCGTATGCTGGGTGGCACGGTGTAGCATCGCTGTGGTGTGGGTTTTGTGTGGGAAGGTTTGACAGCATCAGTAGCGTGGTTTAGTCTGAGGTAGACTGTATTCAAGGCGAAGACTGTAGTTTACACTCCTGTGTAGTATGTTTCTATTTGGAACCTTAATTTGTCAGGTCTAGTACCAATTAGTTGGGTGATGAGCAGTAAACTCTGATCCTATTTTCCTTAGCTAGGTGTCGTAGGTTGTTTTTATTTTCGCTAGGTATTCACATCCTTCCATTTAGTATTGAATCCTGTTTAAGATTAAGGCCCGTACGGGAAAATCCGGTGACGTTTCATATGTCACTGGTTATCCTGTTGGCCAAAATTAAACATTGTTATAATGGGACGTCCGCAATGGGCCCTATTGGCCTTGGCGGTGTCTGTGTGGATCAGTATTATGATTTACATGGTGCCGAATAAAATAATAATAAAATAATAATAAATAAGTAGTAGATAGTGGTATCACAAATATACAATGCTGAGAGATAGGCAATGTTGAAGGGATAGGAGAATGGCTGGGGGGCATGAGCTGGAGCCGACACCGGTAGCGGTACCGGTACCGGTATCGATGCTGGTGTTGGTAGCGGTAGCGGCGCGAGATGGAGCAGCAGCCCCACTTGGACGGAGCGTGGTACGTCATAATGGATGACGCTAGGGTTGGAAATAGGGGAACCCCCACAGGATCAAGATGTTGGATCGCGACAAAGTTGGTGCAAGGTCCCGAGCGTAGAAGTTGGTTGTGGAAACAAATGTGAAGGTGAACGGGTTAGAGGTAGGAAGAATGGAAATTCTTTTTTTGCTTGTGCTACATAGATAGTACGTAGAGTGGATTGGATGCTGCATTGAGTGCACAGGGAACAGGGAATGTGCAGAGCCCCATGCCTGCTTGTACGTACGTCATAGTGGATAGAGCTTGGCGATGGAAAAGAGGAAAGCCCCAGAGGACAGAGATGTTGGAGCGGGACGATGCTGGTGCACGGTGCCAAGCAGTGGAACTGGAACTGGAAGCGGAATGGAATGTGAAGGGCGACGGGGGTACGATGAGCGTTGCGTATACTGGTTTGTTTGTTTACATTTTTGTGAACTGTTGTAGATGCGACAAAGTGGTGAGTTCTTTTTTCTTGGTGCTTTCGTGAGATGCGTGGAGTTTATGTAGAAGTAATATCATTATAATATTACATTTAATTAAATGACAAATACACACACACACGCACACATTAACCGAATATTTATATAGTTCTTGTCCATTAGACAAAACTTTCCAGTCTCCAGTACAAAAAAAAGAAGAAATGGACTGGTTACAGGATGACAAAAAAATGCTTTCGGTTTCTACAAGAGTAAGTCTGTGATTCTTTCTGAGTCTTGACTTTATTCTTGTTTTGAATCTCAGGAATATAGCACTGATATTTTCAAAAGTTGTCAAAGTGCGTGAAATATTTTTTTTTTGATTTTTATTTTAACGCTAAAATTAAAATAACTTTTTGCAATATTTTTTAAATATTTTTTACACATTTTTGACAACTTTTGAAAATACAAAAAATTGTATAAGGCATAAATGGCACAACAGCAAGCTGAAATCATGGAAGTTGATCTGATTGAAGAGGTGGTGGTGGTACCAATAATCTACCAGTTTTCTGGTGGGTCATTAAGAGAGCCACCGGTGCCAATTGGAACAGAAGTCGAAATAACAGGATTGGAGTCTGTTCAGTATACGAATACGGAGTTGGACAAGTTTAAGGATATGGTCGAGTGCCACACTTGCCTTTTGCCATATACTTTTCCAATTGTCATCTGCTGTGTCAATGGACATTCGGCATGCAAGTCTTGCGTCCTCCGTATGGTAAACAAGAGGTGCGCAGAGTGCCGCATGCCATTACTCGGAGACGCAATCTACAATCGGAAGCTTATGGACTTTATGAAGAGGAAGGAAGTGAGGTGTCAGCATTTTGACAAATGCGGCACTGTATCTACCTACTTTACGTTTCAAGATCATATGGAGCAGTGTGTCTATACAAAAATGCCTTGTCCGTTGAAACACACGCACCAGTGTACACATGAAATTTACACTGACGAGTTCTTCATGGAGCATTTTGAAATGGATCATTCCACAGTGGAAAGGCAGACTGCATTACGATTCAGTACCACTGTAACACTGAGATCAAGTGGTATAGTCATGGATAATATTGTCTACGCAGAGACAGCTTTACCAAGACAGAAGTTTCTTTTCCGCTTGGACAAAGACTCTCGTGAGGGAATGCAAGGCAGTGGATTATACTTTGCCATTGTGCACTATGCTGGAAATGCAAACCTACCATACAATTTCGACTACGTTATTGGGATTAAGAACTTTGAGGTGACACATCGCCCGTTAATCAGATACAAGTGTCCAGTATCAACGTTTGAGACAGTGAAGAATATGCACACGCATACCAGGGCTCTTCCACTTCCCATGTCAAAACTTCGGGAATTGTCGCACCGCGAAGCAGGCAGCAGCGAGTACAGATTTGAGGTGTCCGTGTCCATTCAATTAAGACGGACTGTTGCAGATGCACCAGCAAATCCAAATGCAAATCCAAATGCAATACTTAACCAGGCGATGGATGTTGCAAATCAGCAAGTAGTTGACATTGAGTAAAAACTACTGAAGATGATGATTGAAATAATAATGATGATGATGACTGTATATTAAAAGACTGAATATGATGACTGAATTAGTTATGGGATAAACAAATACAATATTTTCTAGGTGGCGGGAAATCATCACCAAAGCTGATGGGAGGTAATGGGTTGCTGAGGTTGATGAAATAATAATTACAAATATTTTTGGTAATTATAAAAATCATTTTTAAAAATTGGCAATAAAAAAAATTAAAAAAAACAAAAAAAGGAAAAAAAACAAAAAAAGGAAGAAAAACAAAAAAAGGAAAAAAAACAAACAAAAAAAATTGAACATTGTCGTCTGACTGACTGTCTGTCTGTTGGTGTCAGTCCGTTTGGCTGACTGTCTGTTGGTGTCAGTCCGTTTAGCTGACTGTGCCTGAATTTCCGTTAGTATCTGTCTGTCTGACTGACCGTGTCCATATGACCGTGTGTGTCAATGTGTCCGCCTGTAACTTGGTCCATTGATGACAGTTGGTATATGGACGTGTCAGCCAAGGTCATGTCATGCTGGGGTCATGTCCAGTTACTGGTCTGACATGCATCTAAGACATGACCAACTTTGTCCATGGTCATTACCAATGACCGGTGGGTCGGGTCAAAGGTCAAAAGGGCCATAAGGGGGGAGGGGGCTAAAAACAATAATATAAAAAATTACCCCCCCCCTCATTTTTTGTCCCCCCACCCCCCCAAAATGATAATATAAAAAATGACCACCCCCATTGGGGGGGGGGGGGGTAAATTTTTTTATTTTTTCATGAAACGTGCAAACATGCAAGAAAAAATTTTTTTTTTAAGTAAATTTTTTGGGGGCCCCTTTCACCGGCACTGACAAAAAAAATATTTTTTCTACTTTTTCATGAAACGTCCAAATATGCAAGAACAAAATTTTTTCCTATGTATATTTATTTAGGCTGACCATACCGGCCCTAATAAAAAAATATTTTTTTCTCTTTTTTCATGAAACGTGCAAATATGCAAGAAACAATTTTTTCCTAAGTAAATTTTTTTGGACACTACCGGCCCTGACAAAAAAATAATTTTTTTTCTACTTTTTCATGAAACGTCCAAATATGCAAGAAAAAAAATTTGTTCCTAAGTAAATTTTTTTATGCTGACCATACCGGCTCTGACAAAAACATAATTTTTCTTCTACTTTTTCATGAAACGTTTAAATATGCAAGAAAAATTTTTTTCCTCAGTAAATTTTTTGAGCTGACAAAAAATATTTTCCACTTTTTTATAAAACGTCCAAATATGCAAGAAAATTTTTCTGAGTTCACTAAAAAAAAATATTCTACTTTTTTATGAAACGTTTAAATATGCAAGAAAAATGATTTTTGCAAGTAGATTTTTCTGTTTAATCAGTTACATTTTATTTCATTCAACAAAATAAACAATGAACAGTAAAAATTACGTTTTTTATTTTGCCTGAAAGAAAACAACATTAAATGTAACTTATTCATTGCTTTCCAACAACTTTGCACTTTTCTGTTTGATGAATTTTAACAATTGTCTCATCCTTGGAAGTGGAAATTGCAAGACTCCACCAGGCCAGTTGAGAGTGTCCTCTGAATCTTTTGAACTAGGTGAATTCAGATAGAGTACATACGTACTGTAGCCGGAATCAAAGACAACACGAGCACAAACGGAGCGGAGATTTAAATCTGGGTTCTGCCAGAAATCACATTTGTCATTGTTGTTGATTCGCTCAGTGATTTCCTTTCGATCTCTTCCATCAAAAAATGGAATGAATGATTGGGCAGATCTAAACTTGTGTTGATGATTGCGAATTTGATTTATTATTTTCCTCACGAAATCAATCAAATCGGCAGAGTCGTATGCTGAAATCCGAATTCTTGTTGGTTTTTGATCTTTCTTGTTGGGTCGTGCCAGACAGAAAAAATGAGTTTCCGTTTCAGGATTCCACCAAGTCCGAGCATGAATGTTTGTCCCCAGCATTGTTACTTTTTCCTGATCTTTATACCACTCCCAAACGTCAGGACCAGAACCATCCAAAAGAGATTTAGTTTTCTTTCTCATTTCCGGAGAGTTGTATTCGTAGAGTTTGACATTGTCGTCATCATCTTCGTCAAAAAGAAGCATTCGCTTTACTGCAAATGATAAACCAAAAATTTGGTTACAGATTAGAATTAAAACACTACTAAACTAGAACCAAAAAAATGATACCTGGTTTTTGAACGCTAGAGGATTCCACGTTGTCTTCATGATCAATGTTATTGTCGTCTTCGTCGTTGACATCATATCTGCGCTTAGCTGCAAAAAAAGAAATATACACATTGAAATAAAGTTTTTAAAAATAAATACTACAAAATATTACATCAAAAACAAACACAAAAAGAAAACCGTACACAATTAGCACAGCTGTAAAAAGAAATAAAAACAATAAAATAAGAAAAGCTTACTATGTAAACTGGCGCCAGACGTCGAAGCCATTGCTTTTTAGTTTCTGTACTTTTGACCAAGCAATTCACAACGAAAAAAGACGCTTGCTTTGAGCAAACCAAAAATTCAACTGAACGTCAATTGTAAAGCAACTTCTGCTTTTATAGTTGTACCGAATCACGATGTGATGTTTGTCTTAAAGTATTCTGTTTCCAAGTATGGTATACTTTTAAAGCAATGTTGCACAGTTTAATCGTACAGAGCAAAAGTATTAGTAAAAAAGACGCACAATCAACTTAAAAGAAGAAGAAAACCAGTTTCACTTTATTTTATTTTTTAAATAAAAATGTTGATAAAAAATATACTTTGTCTTACATGTATGAAGTTTTTGAAGATACGATTTTAAAAACACGTTTTCAAAGTACTCAACGCTGGTGTCGTAATGTTCATTATTTGAATTACTGGTCAAATTTGTGAGTGCAGAAAATATATTATCAATTCTGGATGTTAGTTCTAAATATTCTTTGGTAGGTACGTACAAGCAACTAGATAGTTTTAATAAGATAACAAGTAAATAAAAAGCTTTTAGTTGTTTCATACTCACTATTGCATTACAATTAACAAGAAACCAACTATTTGTTATGTCGTTGTTTTGAAATTGCTTTCAATTTTGTATTTCGATGTTTTTTCTTTGGCAATACTGGTTTTTTCACTTTTGTTTTTTGTGTTTGTACAATAGAACCAGGTAACGTGTAGAATGATCTCCAATGTGGAAATATTTTATCTTTGGCTATATCTTTTAAATCTTGAAAATGTTTTGTTAATTCAGTTTTCAAACTAGTTTCGTTTTTATGTTCAGTTGACACGTCTTCTTTCGTGCTGTCGTGAGAACCAACTGGTTGGGATAACGAAAAATTTGTAGAAACTTGTTTTGTATCTTGCTTCAAGTAAATTTCCATGAGCTTATCGTAAAGTCTAGGTTCAATAACTCTCATCACTGTTGACATTACAAAATAACATAAAAACACGTTCTTGGTTAGCAATGACAAAGAAAATAGTTGATAACAATGCTTGAACAAGTTTTTGTTTTTTAATGCAATACAATTTTATATTATCAGAGAATTTTTGACTGGATTTTGTACTTAACGTACAACAGGTTTTTTGAAACTGCTCAAGTTTGTTTAGATCACGTTGTGTGATTAATGTGTCAAATAGACGTACATTTAATGCACATTCAACAATAGCACATAATTGATTTAAAGTAGCTTTTTAAATACTGTTTGCATACAAACGTTTGCTAATGTGTTTCTTTCCACGTGGAATTAAATTATATAGAAACTCGTATTCACGTTCAAGGCCAGTTTTCATTATGTAGGAATTTATATTTCACAATTTTAAGGATCTGGATACTTGTTTGATCTTACCCAGTATTTTGTATTTGTACTTTTGGGATGTAAATCCAAAAGAAGGTAGCCGTATTTACGTGACGTTACTGCTTTAACGTATGCGTTTTGAAGAAATTTTTTGCTTTCTGGACAGATTTGCCGTGCAATGTTTGTAATTACACTGCGATCACGTCGTGAATCAAACAAAACTAAATACTGCGTTGATAGGTTCACGTCTCTAAGAGCAGATTTGAAGGAATTTTGAACTAATAAAATAATCAAAGTGTTGCGGTGATGAGCAAATTTTGTAAAGTATTTTGTAATAAGTACATTTTCTTCACTCCCAGTTTTTGACAGAACATCTAATTGATCGTCGACTACTATAAGTATAGGCGATTCTATATATTTTTCAATATCTTTAATGTTATTTGAAAAAATAACATTCGGATCAGTTTTTTGAATTGCAAAGAATTCCTCCTGAAAATCACAATTAATATACAAAACTCGTGTAATATCTGTATTGATTATGTTTTTACGATTTAGTATAAGATTCAATACAAAGTAAGTTTTGCCAGCAAAACTAGGACCTTGACACTGAAGTGAAAATGGATGCAATAGTCTAAAGTCTAAAAATTCTGTATTTCCTAATGATGTCTCGGAAGACATGCTCAATTTTAATGTTTACCAAGGCGAATGAATTTCAATACTGAGCCAAATATTCAAGTACTATTAGTTTTATTAAATTATTCAAGGCTCATGTGTATCAAGTTTACATTTACAAGACATATCCAAACAGCAGAAAACGTTTGGATTAACGTTTGAATCATAGTATTTGTATGGATCAAAATTACAAATGGAATTTATAAATTTTGATACTTTACGATCATTAGCTTTTGCATTATAACTAAATTGTTCAATAAATTTTACAAATGGTATACCAATAGTCATGGAATAAATTAAGTAAACGCAATAATGGCCACAGAGATTAGATTTTGACGATTGCAGTTGAAGCCCGCTTTCCTCAACAATACATTCAACTGGTGGTCTTGCAATATTTTTGTATATACTAATTTCATTAGCAAATGAATTAAAATAATAACAGTTTTTAGGTGATGTTATCCAAAATGCAATCCAATGGAAACCTTTCATGTTGTTATTGTCTGTATTACAAATAATTCCAAATGGTAATGAATTAAATTTAATTGATGACAGCAAAGTATCAGCAGCAGTGACAAACACAGGAACACGTTGGTTTGTGCATTCAAACAATATGCGTAGTGCTTCTTCTCTTGATGATTTATTCATTGTTCGTCTGCAAATGTAACACGCTTATGCTTGTCAACTTGTATGACTGATTGAAATTGGCAATACAAAATCACGTTGATTGGTTCGTCTAACGGACTTCGAAAACGAACTCCAACTTTTATTTGTCCAGATCGATTTACAACAAGACCGTTGTTAATAGCTGGCAGCAGTTGAAATGCTGTCAAAACGTTTCCTGTGTAAGTATAAAGATGTCACCATATTAATATATATATTAAATACACGTTTATTCCGACCAACCAACGACCCATTAATAGTATAAAAAATATGATGTAACATTTTTATACTTACCATTGGTGTAGGAATCGCGTGTAATGCCGTTCCCAAGGGCAGGCCAAGCAGCTGCACTTTTAAGTGATCTGACGCCAAGAAGAAAATTATCTGAGCCAGCATTGTTTGCAGTCTTAAAACTAAATGGAATTGCCTAATGTTCGACTGCTTCTCCATTCCATGTTTATGATAACTCAGTCATATCTTTATGCAGAAAATTAATAAGGCTTTTGTCAATTTTTCCATTGTAGGCAGTACTTGAGACAAACCCCACAATTATCATCTTAGGTACTTTTCCTAAGATAATGGCATCAGTGGTATTACTTGTTATGCCTTTAGCAATTGTATACGTTTTTATTTCTATATCATTGCATGGAAATAAATATTTTTTTCCTTCTGAAAGTAATCTCTTGTGCTCATCTGCTATTGCAGTAGAAACAAATTTTCTACGGACATAAAGAATTGCTTCGTTAATGTCAAAACGAAATGGAACGCCATTAACAGATGGCTTTGTTGTCATTGCAGATGTTAAACAAAATTCTGGAAGTAAACGTTTTAAAACCAGTTTTATATTACAGCCAGGTGGTATGAATCGAGTTTGATTAAACAGGTTTGTAACCAATCTTCCTAGTAATGGAAATTGTTTTGATTCTTCAACCATTTTAAACCTTTTTTTGAAACCAGCATTTTCACTTGTTTTGAAATTATCTTGAACTGAATCAGAATAAAAAAACTCGTCTAACAATAAATCACTTTTTTCTTCTGGACTCGAAGACACAAGTCGCTGTATGTAAGCCAAGTAGGCGTACTGATTGTTGCCGTCAAATATCTTTTGTCCATTTAGGTATAATTCCACGTTGTTGAATAATGCATGAAAGAATAAATTACATGGACTTACAATATCTGTTTTTTCTAACACGGTACCATTTTGATTACACAGCTGGCAGTTGATGTACAACAGAATGTCATTTAGATCAACGTAGTCTAATGTATCAAATTCAAATTCAAGTGGATTCCAATTATCTTTAATAGGTAATCTTGAGTAGTATTGAAGATATTCCCCTTTACTTAGTTGTGATGTATCAGTTGGTTGTAAGTAAAAAGAATTTAAGTTTGAAACTTGAGATTTAGCTGATCCTTTGCAAGCGGTTGGATTATCTTGGAAAAGAGAGCTTGTTTCCATTTTGACAGGTGAAAATGTAACTTATGTACTATTACTTTCTACGAGCCTTGCTAGTTTTTTTACTGCTAGAACCTCGTTGTTTTCCCTTTGTTGAACAAACTGGTTTTAGAAGATGCGAAGCACGTCTCTTGCAACCTGATCCTGTCTGTGTAGAACGTTTAATGGTTGTTGATTTCTGATGACTCGCGTTGCGTGACCTCCCTGCACCTCCTTTTAAACGTTTTGAAGTTGTCTTTTGCTTGGGTTTTGCAACTTTTCCTTTACCACTAAGTAGTTTTTTACGTCGATAATGACGCTTTTTCTTGATTGGTTCTGACTGAGTGGCAGATGATTTAATTGGAATAAGAGTTCCACTTGATCCTTTGTCAAAGTCACCTGCACCAGTCATTTTACTTTTTTTGTGAGTTTGTTGATTAGAATCACTCTGAGCTGTTGTGCTATTGGCGCCAGTATGGGGAGGTTCTAATACACAAATATCTTGCTCACAAAATATGTCTCGCATTACTCCAGATTTGGTTTAAAGTGTAATTTGACAACAGTTTGACTCTCAGGTTCTAATTTTAATTCTTGACCATGTTCGTCTACAAGACGAATACGAATATCTTGAATATGTTGCCGACTGAGAGGTAAATAAAGTACTGGATTAAAATCAACCCGAGTCTCAGTTAAATAGTTGTTGCTCAAATCATAATCGCGAATAATTGGAAGATAATTTGGCGCGTAAAATTGACTTTGTATCAAGTCTGTTAAAACTAAAATTCTTTTTGATGGTTTAGTATACACAGGTTCAATTACATCTTCCCCCTTTTCTTTGTATTCTTCTTCTTCCTCTTTTTCTATTACTATTTCGTTTTTTATGGGTACACGTGTATTTGTTTTGAATACTGTATCTTCTGGAATGTTAAAATATTGACACACTGCTTTTGGTAATATAATTGAAATATCTTCTCTCAAGTTTACAGCAAATATCTTTCCATTGTCAATTTTAAAATAAATCACAGTATCAGAAAAAACTTGATTTTCAAATGCATCATTAATCATATCTAGTACATCTTGCACAGCTATACTTGCAGGCTCTTTTAACGCAACAGTATAGTTTGTGCTAAAACCAAAGCGAAAATAAGTCCACTCAAAGTCTTTAATTTTGCTGTATGCAGTAGTATCAAATGGTAACTCAGATTTGTAAGTTTCTGGAAAGTACTTTTCCTGCTTAAGTTTTAAACAATCAATATGCTTTTGATCAAAGTGTATGTATGATTCTGGACTTGGATCATCAAATACAAATTCAAATTTGTTATCGCTGTCAAATGAGCACTCAAACTTTTGAACTAGTAGTTTTAATTCTTCTGTAACATTTTTATAATACTGTTTAAAATCTAAATGTCCTACTGCGTTGTTTCTCATAAAGGAATCTAGTGATTCAAACATTTGATTTATTGTTACCAAATTTTTCTCGTTGTCTTATTCAATTGTTTGTACTTTAAATTCCGTCCTAGTTGTTATTTGATCGTATGCTTCCTGAGTTGCTACAGAATGCGGTCCAAATCGTCCTGCATTAAACCGAGTTCGATTATACGCTAAAAGTTTTGCAAATTCATTAGTAATTACTAGATGTTGGTTTGGTTTATGTGATGTGTTGAGAATGTCTATGACATCCAAAAATGGTGTCATGTTAATAATTTCTTGTTCCAACACAACAGATATTCCAGTTTTCTTGAACGTGTCTACAGCCGCGACTATCCACTTTAAAAACTTTTTTTTATCTTTTTTCAGTGTAACTGATTTCACTTTAAATGGTTTTAAGTTGGGAGAAAGAGGTGCTGTAGGTATTGGAACTGCAGTACTACTCGTTTCAATTGGAACCGGTTGTTCGTTTTGTTCAATATCTTCATGTTTAGGTTCATGATTCTCTGCAGTGTATATTAAACTTAATAGACCAACATTGTATCTGTTTTCTTGAAAACTAATTCCTGGAGCTGGCAATTTGCCTACAAAGTGGGTATTCGTGTTTTGTGGAGCTTCACTAATGTCTGCGTTGCTAGTTAATGTCACGCAAATGTTCTTTGATAGATTCATGATGCTAATTTCATTTCGTAACTATAGAATGCACCACGAACTTGTTCATTATTCAAGTCTTTAAGGACAAATGACCATGGATGTGTATCCTGAACTCGTTTTACTCGAAATATTTCCGTAGACCAGTTAGTTGCATAGCCTGATTGGTAGATACAAAAGGTTTTCATTGATATGGTTTAAATTACATACATACAGGAAAAATTTAGAAACTACTTACCCTTTGTAAAGATATCCTTGACTTTCAAAACAAGTACTAAGTCGTTTACTTTAAATTGTGGCGGTTTGCGTGAAGTTTTATCTTTTTGAGCTTGTATTTCTTTCTTGAACATGCGACGCCAAACTTGATTTTTGTTTTGCTTTGTTACGTTTATGGGAGCCATACCAATTGTTCTATGATAGGAATGATTTAATGCTGCAGTAAACTGAGATAAAACGTTGTCAATTTTCTGCGTGTTTCGTTCGGTCTGATAACGCTCTAACTTTGAGAACAGTGTCCTTATATATCTCTCAGCTATAGAACTCTTAACATGAGAGTAAATATGATATAATAGGATAGTGTGAGACTTTAAAAACGTTTGAAAAGGAGCAGATACATATTCCTTAACCCTGTCAGTATACAAATACCGTGGTTTTGTCCCTGCTTCTTTGAAAATTGATTTAAACGCTTTAATCATACTGTCAGATGACTTGGTTTGCAATAATCTGGTATATCCACGTTTTGAAAAAATGTCAACAACTATTAAAACAAACGTGTTATTGTTGTTAAACTTGGAAATGTTTGATATATCCTTCATATCAAATGAACAAATTCTACGTCGCGGAAAATTTTTTCTTGCATCTTGATGCAAAGAAAATGATTCAAGTTTTCGTAATTCAGAAATTACTTGTTTTTTATCTTTTCACTTTTTCCTGTTTCTAAGAAATCCTTGCAACCCTGAGAAACTTCCAGCAAATCTTTGATTAACGTATGATTTTCTAATTTCTGCCCCAGCTTTATTTCTACTATTTTCCAAACTAGTATCACGTCCTAGATCTGTTAAAGATGACATGATGCTTGTGCAATGACTACGCACTTACGACTGAATAAACCAAAGTTTCTAACTCGTATTTTCCCACCACGCTTTTTTCTGTTTTATTGAATAAACCCATTCAAATTTATTTCACCAATAAAAAACACAACCAATCACCAATCTAAATCACATTCCCAAATCACCATACAAATACATACTACACCGTATAAAACAAATGTTGTTTAGGTATAACAAATATTATTTTCTAATGTAACCACAACCACTTATATTTACTTGTTATGTTTAGGTTTGTATGTAAACACATGAATATTGTTTATTTCATCACAAATATACTCAAAATCACAACTTAACATGACTTTTAACAATTTCAATTTGCTACAATCAACATCCTTAACATGATTTGAATCTTTTGTAACAATATTAACAAAATGTTTTGCATGATTTGCAATAAGGTTAAAATCTGGGTGTTTCGCTTTTTCAACCAAAATATTAGATAATCGTGAAAAAATAAAGTCACAAGACTCTTTCTAATGTTTTGTTTTCAAACAAATATCCAAAATACCTTTTTGATTTGCCTCGAGCAATGAGAAGTATTGTCCATCTTCTGAAAGATATATAACATGAAGTTTTAAAAGCGTTTCTTCTCCAAATTTGTATGCTGCTGTCTTGAACATATTTGTTTCCATTCCGCCCAAAAAAAGTTCTTTAACAAACCAGACCGGAATATTTTCAGGTTTGAAATACGCCAAACAAAAGTAAATCATTGTTGCCATTGGACAACATTCTGTAAGCGCGTCCAAATCCAGTGCTGCTTTCTGTGGTTTTGGCTGAGAATCCATTTCTGTGTTTATAAAACAAAAACACAAAATTAAATAATTATACAACGTAAATTTATTTCAGTTACATTTGTAAAAAAGTATTAACACAACCTTTAAATGTTTTACCTAAAATGCTCTTTTCTTCAAACTCTTTTGTTTATACTCGGTGGGCTCCGATTTGCGTTTAGATGCGTGAAGAGATGTTACTTCCTCCAACTCGCAATCTGAAATGTTTGAATTTTGTAAACATCCTTCGAGTTTATGTAGTCGCGTTTGCTCGTCCAGGAGGTACTCCGTCCGAATTCTTTTGTCTTGAAGTCGTGACAGAGTAACTTGTTCATTATCTACAATTATTATGTCTTCAACGTTTTTCACTCTTGAAAATGCGACATAATCCATGCCAGGAAACATCTCAGATGGACCCAAACAGATTGCAAGTATAGGTAGATTCAAACCTTGAACTCAATGAACAGTCAAAGCAAAACATAATTTTAATGGCAATTTTTCAACAGAAATGCTTTCAGATGCATTAACTTGCGCTAAATGATGTTGTTTCAAGATTGGTACACCAGTTCCTTTAGATGTTTGCCAGACTCGATTACCAATGTAATCAGGAAAATGAACAATAAAACAACAAGGTGCTTTTGGATCTAGTTTTTTTGCAGCAATTTCGTCTGACAAGTACCTATCCTTTTGTTAAAGTATATAACCACAACTCCACGACTTCCATTACACAATCTTGCAGCTGTTACTAAATTGTTAAGTAGAATTACAGGACAACCAATAGCGATTTCTAAAGTAACATCACCATTAAAAAACCTGATTGCATATGGAAATGCACGTTGAATTATTTTTCTGGAAATCAACAAAGAAGTATAAAATCAGGTTTGTTAGCTCAACGTTTGTAAAACTTGTTTTCCAATTGTATCAAACTTTTATTTACTTTTACCGGTTATGGTCGTGAACTTCTTTGTTTGTTTGAAACACATGTATTTCATTTTGAAACTCACGTTGTTCTTTTAGTGTTAAACTTGTAAAGTGCCTTTTTTGAATATAATCCACATCATCTTGCGTGACTGAATTATAGCGAAGATTACATAAAAAAGTTTTGAATCTTTGTTGCTTGTCAGTGTTGCCAGATTGTCTGTAGATATGTTTCAAATTGATGCACTTATCAAATGTTTTGTAAATTTGCTGTGCGTCGTAATATGGACGCATGTTTGTTGGGCAATCAGACGAAACAGGTTTGAACAAGTTTAAATCACGTACTGGAGGCAGTTGGAAGTAGTCTTCTATTAGAATAACAGACCGGTTTCCAAATGAAAAATCTTTGTTAATTAAATCTGATTTTCAAAAAAACCGGTCTAAAAGATCAAACATTCGTAATTCAAGAAGACTAAATTCTTCAATGATAATCAACTTGATTTTTTGAAATTTATAAAGTTCTGTATCATTTTCAAGTCTTTTATCCAAGTTTAAGTAATTTTTTCCTGGTATAAACTAAAATGTCGAATAAATTGTTTGTCCGCCAGCATTAAATGCTGATAGCCCAGTAGAGCTAACAATTTTCCATCCAAATGTTGGTTTAAGTTTTTCATAATTTTGTAATAACGATTTCAAATGTTCAATAACTGCTGTTTTACCTACACCACCTTCTCCTGTAATAATCATACGTAGAGGATTCTGCAAAAACTCATCATGGGTTAAATGAAGTTGTGATTTTACACAATCAATTATAAGTTTTTGATTTTCATTTAAACATGAATAATCAATGGACGGTGTTACAACTTTAATATTTAGATTATCACCATGAAACCAGGATTTTAAAATGTTTTTATTTAAGAATTTAAGATTGTCAACACGTTGATGAAAATTATTATTCATTTCGTCAACTGTTGTATGTCTTTTTTATTTAATATTAAGTTGGAACAATTTGTGTTGTCTTTTTGTTCACAGAACACAATCGTTTGTGAATATTGAGAATTTGAGTTAAAAATTCAGTACAATTAATTCGTGTTTCTGCAGGAACAAATATCTTATGCAAAATTGGTAGAAATGCTATTTTATTCATTTTTTCATGAGGTATTATCTATTTATAGTTTTCAATTTTTTTAAATTGTTTAACAGGGACTGGATCGTAAAAGGGAAATTCACCAAAGTTTAATGCAAACAAAATAACACCACGTGACCAAATGTCTGCAGGCTTTCCAAGAAAAGGTTTTGATGATAACACTTCAGGAGAAACATAAGCTGGTGATCCTGATTGGTGTGTCAGTAATTGATCTTCATTCGTTAGTTGATTTGCTAACATAAAATTTTGAATAAAAACGCGACCTTTTTGTGTGTTTAGAATAACATTACCTAATTTTAAATCTTTATGTACTATATTTTAGTCATGCAAACGTTGCACAACTTGTAACACTAAAATCATAATTTTTGCAGTCAAAATATCGTTACATGGTCCGCGTTGAACAACAAGTTGTTGAAGAGTTGTAATACATCTACTGACCGGAGGTTTCAAAGTGTAACAATCGTAAACCGATACAACTTTATACTGTTTTTCGTTGCTAGAGTCTTTAATTTTAAATAATCCATGGTGTTGCATTATACCCGGTTGACCAAAAAGTTTTGATAAAATGTCATAGTAATTGTGCAAAAGTGATTTTCCAGTAATATTGTCACTTAGTTCATCGTCTTGAAAATTTTCTTTATGATGCAAGGTTTTTATAGTATAAAGACTATCCGTGTCTTCTAACCGCGCAATGTGAGTACTATAATGCTGACTTATATCAGCAATTTGTTTTTCTTGTAGAATAAATACTCCTACTGAGGGAATGCACAGTCTTTCTAACAAATTTTTAGACGTCATTGTTATTTTTCTAAATATATCAAGTTCTTCTTTTTGTGTTACTTTAAATTTTAAAATATCATATTGTTTTAAAAATTCCTAGATTATGATGAAATAGTCACAATTTTAATTCTATTTTTCCGTTCGAATATGTGATTCACAATAGGTTTTAAGTAACTGCGCATGATTGGGAACTAACTTTGTAAATTTGGTGCGAAATGCATTTGCACAAGAATACAGATTATTGCATTCGCAATTGTTTTCTGAATTTCTTTCTGCATGAACTGCATTACAACGATTTGTAATTTCCTTTAAAGTTGCACCATTTTTCATACTTTGATGAAATTTCATAACTGACATACAGCTCAGTTTATAATTTTTATAAGAATCATTTCCTTATTTCCTCCATTGAAGCAACAAATTATTAATATTCATCCCACACTTGCATTCTCGTGTAGTATCATGGTAAATATCAAAGTCACAATTGCAATCATTAGTATTTGTCAACCAGTTTACTAAAAACTCTGGTGAAATTTTATTTTCAACAGTTTTACAACAAGTGTCTGAATCAACTGACTTAAATGAATATCCATTATTTCTAAATTTATTCAATAGAAAATACACAGAATGTCCAACACATTTATTGTTTATTCGATTACGAATCAAATTTGGATAGTTCACGTGATTGTCATAGTACATATAACACGATTAACAAATAATTATTTTTTCACAAAAAATGTATTGATAAACACAGATGCAAGTACATTTACATTCTCTGTAACTATCATAACTTGTTGGAAACCAACAATCATTCAAACAGTATACACATTTAAAGTTTTCTTTTGAAAGAACTATTTGCACGTAGTTACTATTATTTGTAATATTTTTATTGCTAAATGGATTTATAAATGGAATGATTTGACTAGCATTTTGAAACAAAAAACGTCTATACACTTGAATATCTCTACACCCGACACATAGTTTCTTATTTTGAAAGGAAATAATTGCTGTTTCCAAGCTTGCACCAGGACAATTCAAATAACAAGTACCACAATAGTCACAAAGCATGATTTACCTAGTATAACCTAATATTTTACCTTGTATTCTATAACAATAGTTAATTTTGACACACTCGGGACGTGGGATCCAACACATTTGTTTATTTAAAGCGTACTTGTAAAATCTAGGATGTAAACTTATTATTTTTAAAGTTGGTTTACACAATTCTACACACTGACACAACTGTCTATTGTTTGTTTGCCAATGACACTCAGATTTAAACGATTCTTTTGAATAGTTTTTAAAAACTACATATATTATAAATTTTATATCACTCATGCAAAACAACTTTGCTGTGCTTAATACTCGTAGCCAGAGTTCAAAAAGATGAATAAATTCTACACGATTTACAACAGTTACAAAAATAGCCTTCTGACGCAATACACCAAACACAATTACAAATTTCCAACTTTTTAAATCTTGATATTATTGAGTGTTCGTTTGGAGGACTGGTGGAGGTAAAGCTAGTATTAAAAAACTATTGATCCGGCTGTTGCCATCGTCAGTGTTTAAATGACCAACTTTGTGTTTTACCAACAGGTTTTAAACAACATTTACATTGTCTCTCATCTTTGCCACGCACTCGTAATTCCATGAGAAAATGTTTTTTATACATCTGCGTACTTAGTTTTGAAAACTGGTTTGTGAAGAACAAAACAAGTTTCAAACTTGCCTCCGCAATGCAGATGAACTCACACGAATTCTACCTTTAAGTGCATGCATCACGTAGTTTCTTGATTATTCGACTTTGAACCATCATCCAGAAACTATTCAGTTAAATACTATAAAGCAAACATATCATGGATACATCTCAGCAACCAGGTACTAGTTTTAGTACTAGTACTAGTACTAGTGCAAGTTCAGATCGCCCCATAAAAATTATAATAAACGAAGAAGTTGAAGATTTTCCATCTCCATACCTAACACGAGCTGATCGTTTTACAGTAAGTATAATATGTTTTTGTAGTATTTATTTTATAAAATAGTAAATTTTTAGTATTATAAATATGTTGTATTTTCTGTTCATAAAAGCGGTTTGAATGCCGAATGCACGGATGTCCACACTCTACACGTACTTACCTTTTATTCAATGAACACGTTGAAATCATACATCAGTGTGAAGACTGTGAGCTTTATGTTCCCTACATGGAAAACACGTATGTACACGACCAGGACTTCGAGGTGGGCATGTCGACGGAAGATCTAATTCTAGAATTGATCTTTCAGTGTTTGAAGAACTTAGCAGAAGTAATAGAGGAGCAATCGTAACTTATGTTTATTATCCTACAACTAATTATACCGAGTTTCACGATTTTATGGAATCTACCCAAGATCCAACAGTGCGTCTTGTATCTCAAGTGCTAAAAGCTAGAGATAATGGTGTCAGAGTTAAATTGTGCGTTCGTATATTGTAGAAAAAGGAAAACATTATAACGGACGACAGTGGTGTCGAAGTATTATCATATATTGAGGAAGAAACGTATTTTTTCTCCGAAATGTATAATCTATATAACGAAAATGGAAGTGAGAATATCTTATTAGAATCATCTTCAGATATGTTGGATCGTATTCGTGAATTTACTGCACAAGGAAGTGGATGGTACGTTAAAACGTTTTTAGAATTGCAAGTTAGAATTGGTGAAATACAAATGCTAAGTTCAACAAGAGCTAGTGGATCTGTTAAACTTCCTGCATGGTTGAACAACAAAAAAGGAAAAATTAATATCACAAGTAACGACAACAAATGTTTTCATTACTGTATTGCAGCTGGAGTTAACATGGATAAAGAAAAACACAAACAAATGATACAATTGCGTCGAAGTTCAACGTGGAAACCTTACTCAAAAAACTTTAACTTTAGAGGTATTATTGGACCAGTTAATATTAATACTGACATTCCATTGTTTGAGCAACAAAACAAAATTGCAGTAAATGTTATTACTCATCAAGGTAAAAAAATTGTTCCACTTCGTCAAAGCCAACTTAAAACTGCAAAAATTGTAAACTTGTTTCTTTTTAACGAAATTCATAACAGAAAAATAAACCAACACTTTCTGCTCATAACCGACCTTGGAAAATTTATTGGAAAAGGCACATATACAAAATCAACACAGTACTGTTCAAAATGTTTTTCTTGCTTTACAACTAAATCAAAATTCAACAATCACGTTTAAATTTGTTTAGGATTGAAAAAACAAATTTTGAAATTCCCAGACAAAAATAAACGTCTGCAATTTTCGCGACCTGAAATGACTTTACCATATCCATACGTGTTGTATTATGACTTTGAGTGCTTTTCTGCTAGTTTAAATAAACAAAAAGGAACTTCAAGAAGTTTAAAAAATGAATATCTTCCTGCTAGTTACTCGATTCTAGTTATAAAAAATACAGGTGATAATTTACATGTAATAACTTCAGAGTACTATGATGGTGATGACGTTATTCAACACTTCCTTGAACGTGTTTTAACTTGGGCAAAACGATTAGTTTCTGATATCCGAGATACTAATAATTTTGCCAGACCAAGCCACGAAGAACAGATAGCATTTGACAATGCTACCGAATGCTCAATGTGTTATCGTGAATTTACTACAATTCAAGATAAAAAATATAAAAAATTCATTCCTTCTCAAAAACGAAAAGGTGTTTACAAGGTGTACCATCATAACCACCAAAATGGTAACATATCGAATATCGGTGCAATTTGTGATCTGTGCAATCTTCGAATCAAGTACAAATATGAACTGCCGTGTATAGCACATAATTCTTCTGGGTTTGATCTTCACCTTATAATACAATCTTTAAATTCAAAATTATTTAAAGCTTCTGACATCGATGTTATTGCAAAATCAAGTGAGAAATTCATCCAAATGGTTATAAAATCAAAACAAACACTAGGTGTAGCAGCAAGAAAGCGTGAGATAAATGTCAAAATTAGATTTATTGATTCATGCAAATTCCTGAACAGTAGTTTAGCTAATCTTGCTGACAATTTTAAAACAGAAAATAACAAATATTTTCATCTTGTTGATGATTGCTTTCGTGCTATGATTCCAAATTCTCGAGTACAATTAAACAAAGTATCAAGACATTTGTTACTAAAAAAATTGATTTTCCGTACAGCTATATGACAGGTCCAGATGTGTTAGACGATAATGTACAAATGCCCGAACGAAAATTTTTTAACAATGATTTAACTAAAACCAAAATTACTGATGAAGAATATCAGTCAGTATTAGATATTTGCAAACTTTTCAATATAACTAATTTTAAAAGTTACCTACGATTGTACAACATGCTAGATGTAGTACTGTTAGCAATAAGTTAGGAAAATTTTCGAAAACAAAGCATGAAAACATACAACCTTGACCCGACTTATTGTCCAACTATTTCATCATACAGTTGGCAGTGTATGTTAAAATCTACTAAAATAAAAGTAGATTATATTAGAGATATGAGAATGTTTGAAATGGTACAGGAAGGAATCCGAGGTGGTATAACATTTGGAACTAGTAAAATCGAAGCTGCAAATAATGAACGTATGCAAAATTATAACCCTGATGAAGAGCGCACACAAATAGCTTATTTTGATTTAAATTCATTGTATGCTGATTCATTATGCAAAAAGTACCCTGTGAGTGATTTTGAGTACATTGAAGGAGAACATTTGACTAATATTGATTGGTAAAATCCGCAATTAGAACCAGACAAAGGGTATATTCTTAAAGTATCGTCAGGATATCCTAAAAACATTCATGATCAAACAAGTGACGTTCCACTTGCTCCAGAAAAATGTAAAATTCGGCTTGAAGAATTGTCAGAACGACAACATCAACAAATGAATGACTTAACAGAGGTATCAAAATCTTTTTTATCAAAGCCACGATTGTTACTAACTTGTTATGACAAAGCTGAATATGTTGTGCATTATAAAATGTTGAAGTACTATTTATCACAAGGCATGACATTACAGAAAATTCATTCTGGTATTAAATTTACTGAAAGTAATTTATTTAAACCGAATATTTTAGAAAACTTAGAAAGACGACGTCAATCAAAAAGTAGTTTTGAAAAAGATTTTTATAAGCTTATAAATAATGGAGTTTACGGTAAAACTTTAGAAAATTTATTTGATTAGATCAAAGTGCTTTTTTCAGTCTCGCGAGTTAGAACAAGAAAACTGCTTTCTTCAGATTCAGTAAAAGAGTTTAAATCCGTCAACGAAAAAGTTAGTATGATTATTTTTATGATTGTACTTGTCATACTCCTAACTATAATAATCGCAGGTTTCACGTGTTTGGAAAAAAGCAAGAAACGGTTTTACGAACAATTTTACCAAGGGCTTAAGTTTATATTTGCGGAAGCACTTCGTTTACTCTATGCAGATACAGATTTAGCAATTTGTAAGGTCAAAGACAAAGATAATAACTTTTTTGAGAAACTTGTTGAACACAAAGAACTTTTTGATTTCAGTAACATACCTCCCAATCATAGTTTTTTTCAAAAACATATAAATATTCCTAATCTACGAATAGGTAATGCTGGAAAACGTGGTTTATGGAGAATTGAGAGTTTGGACATTGCAGAAGCTGTAATATTAAAACCCAAACAATATTCTCTTTTATATTTTAATAAAACTTGGGATATTAAATTAAGAGGTACTCCTAAATCAACGCTTAAATCATGCACACATCAAATGTTGAAAGATGTTGTAAACCAAGACAAAGTGGTAAAATTACAAAGTAACTACATTAGATCTTACAATCATCGTCTTTACATTGTGAAAGTCAATAAAATTGCATTTCATGCACTTGATGTAAACCGAGTATATTCAGCAATAGACAAAAACTTTAGTCTGCCATTTGGTTATTACAAAGTTCGTTGTTAAAATGTAAGGTCTTTGTAACCTAAAACTTGTAAATAAATGTGTTGTGCATAATCTTTTGAACTTTAAAAGATGTTTACGAAATCATTTTTTTTGCATATTGTCATTTTTATTTCTCTAAATTTACTTAAGAGAACAAAATTTTTTTATTGCATATTTGGACGTTTCATCAAAAAGTAAAAAAAAATATTTTTTTGTCAGGGCCGGTATGGTCAGCTCAAAAAAATTACTTATGAAAAAAATTTTTTATTGCATATTTGGACGTTTCATGAAAAAGTAGAAAAAAATATTTTTTTTGTCAGGGCCGGTATAGTCAGCCCAAAAAAATTTACTTACGAAAAAATTTTTTCTTGCATATATGGACGTTTAATGAAAAAGTAGAAAAAAAATATTTTGTCATGGCCGGTATGGTCAGCCCAAAAAAAATTACTTAAGAAAAAATTTTTTCTTGCATATATGGACGTTTCATGAAAAAGTAGAAAAAAAATATTTTTTTGTCATGGCCGGTATGGTCAGCCCAAAAAAAATTACTTAAGAAAAAATTTTTTCTTGCATATATGGACGTTTCATGAAAAAGTAGAAAAAAAATATTTTTTTGTCAGGGCCGGTATGGTCAGCCCAAACAAAAAATTAATTACGAAAAAAATTTTTTCTTGCATATTTGGACGTTTCATGAAAAAGTAGAACAAAAAATATTTTTTTGTCAGGGCCGGTATGGTCAGCCCAAACAAAAAATTACTTAAGAAAAAAATTTTTTCTTGCATATATGGACGTTTCATGAAAAAGTAGAAAAAAAATATTTTTTTGTCAGGGCCGGTATGGTCAGCCCAAACAAAAAATTAATTACGAAAAAAATTTTTTCTTGCATATTTGGACGTTTCATGAAAAAGTAGAACAAAAAATATTTTTTTGTCAGGGCCGGTATGGTCAGCCCAAACAAAAAATTACTTAAGAAAAAAATTTTTTCTTGCATATTTGGACGTTTCATGAAAAAGTAGAAAAAAAAATATTTTTTTGTCAGGGCTGGTATAGTCAGCTCAAAAAAATTACTTGCGAAAAAAATTTTTATTGCATATTTAGACGTTTCATGAAAAAGTAGAAAAAAAATATTTTTTTTGTCAGGGCCGGTATAGTCAGCCCAAAAAAATTTACTTACGAAAAAATTTTTTCTTGCATATTTGGACGTTTCATGAAAAAGTAGAAAAAAAAATATTTTTTTGTCAGGGCTGGTATGGTCAGCTCAAAAAAATTACTTGCGAAAAAAATTTTTATTGCATATTTAGACGTTTCATGAAAAAGTAGAAAAAAAATATTTTTTTTGTCAGGGCCGGTATGGTCAGCTCAAAAAAAAATTACTTACGAAAAAAATTTTTCCTTGCATATTTGGACGTTTTATGAAAAAGTATAAAAAAAATATTTTTTTGTCAGGGCTGGTATGGTCAGCCCAAAAAAATTTACTTACGAAAAAATTATTTCTTGCATATTTGAACGTTTCACAAAAACGTTCATGACTGACCTGTACAAACTTGACTTTGAGAGAAATATTGAACTATTGGAAATAATGAACACGTTTGAGTATTTATGTTAATTAAAAGAAAATAATAATAAAATCGTACACTCATATTAATAAAGGAAGTTGACCTTTATTTGCACCTAAAACTTATGAAATCTCGTGAAACGTGCTATTCTAGCGTTTTTAACAGGGGTCATCTATTTAAGTTGCTCTATCAGGTGTTACCTCATTTTTATTCTTTATTTATATGCCTATTCATTCATAAGCTTTAGCAAAAGTGAAACCTCCAATCTTGGGCACAATTTGTAGGTATAAAGAACGCATTTAGGACACTTTCTTTTTATCCCCCCCCCCCCTACTTTGGACATGTTTGACTTAAATCGTGCAGAGAACATTTTCCTCTAACGATAAATATCAAAATCACAAAAAGAAATTAACAAATGTGCCTTTACAGAAAATATCTATTCAAAGATAGTTTCGGAAGTATGCCAAAATCATAAGCTAAAGAACAACGTCAATCGAAATGCAATTCCCCACCCAAGCTGTCGATAATTATATTGCTACAAAATCTAAATTTTACTATAAGCTAGGCAAAAGTTAGACGTTTGAATTAAACCTCAACTTACGAGCAAACTTCGCCAATGTTATCTCTAGTTTTTCAAAGTAATATTTTTTTCTGAAAAGAGCATTGCAAAAAACTAGAAATCGCTTAACAACATGCTGCGCACTCGGAAATTTTTTCAGCAAAATAATTTTTTTTGTAATTTCAAAAATGGTCAAAATTTCAGATTCTGATTTTTCCCATTACGGTAACTATGGCAATTTTTAGTAATCACAGGTACCTACCTGCCTGTATAATTATAAATTACGAAATTATCGATAATTCTAAAACGTGTTCTAAGGAGCCGTAGTACTTCACGTAACTCACTTAAAAGCTTTTCGTAACTCCAAAATGGTCTATCTGCGCCATTATGAAACCATTTACATTAGGCTAGGTTTACATTGCATTGTTAGTTATGCAAATTATTTCGTTGCATTTTATTGGCATGTTTTAATTGAAAACAATCTGACATATATAAATTACCGTAAGTATCAAAAGGGCTCATGCTTAGCTAAAAACAAAATCCTGTATCTACAAAACAACTAAAATATGTCACTCAAAGCGTGCACATTGAGCAATTTTCATTTTTTGAAAGCAGATAGTAAGAATATTTGGCAGCTTAAAATAAGCACTTTAATTCTTTTCTCTCTGTTTTTAGATGCTGAGCAAGCATCTAATGAAATGGTCATGTCCGTCTGTCCGTCCGTCTGTTGGCCCCACGCTACAGGTCAAACCGTTTACACTATTGTCTTAGAACTTTTTTAAAACAATCACAAAAGCGAGCCGGAAGGTCTGTATTGTTTTTTAACTGTAATCGAACTGACCATTGCTTAGCAATTAAATTTTGAACTGACCAAGGTCAAGAAATTTAGAAGTAAGCACCATAAAAACGGGGGTAGCGATAAACATAGCTGAGCGCAAGACATATGCCCAGCTATGAAACGAAATACATAGCACCATTTCCAGCCAGGTTCACGTAAAAATTTCTTTTAAACACCCCTACTCAGCTGCTATTCCATTCACATTTAGTAAGCAGCCCAGGGGTGACGCGCAAATGACGTCACGTTAAAATTTTTTCTAGACACCCCCACCCGGTTGTTATCGCATTAACATTATGTAAGCAGGCTAGGGGTGACGTGCAAATGACGTCACGTGAAAATTTATGTTAGACAGCTCCACCCAGCTGCTTTTGCATTCACATTAGATAAGCAGGTTAGGAGTGACGCGCAAAGGACGTCACGTGAAAATTTCTTCTAGACACCCCCACCCAGCTGTTATCGCATTTACATTACGTAAGCAGGCTAGGGGTGACGCGCAAAAGACGTCACGTGAAAATTTCTTTAAGACACCCCCCCCCTAGCTGCTATCGCATTTACATTAGGTAAGCAGGCTAGGGGTGACGCGCGAATGACGTCAGGCAAAAATTTCTTTTAAACACCCCTACCCAGCTGCTATTTCATTCACATTTGGTAAGCAGGCTAGGGGTGACGCGCAAATGACGTCACGTAAAAATTTCTTCTAGACACCTCCACCCAGCAGTTATCGCATTAACATTAGGTAAGCAGGCTAGGGGTGACGCGCAAATTACGTCACGTGAAAATTTATGTTAGACAGCTCGACCCAGCTGCTTTTGCATTCACATTAGGTAAGCATGTTAGGGGTGACGCGCAAATAACGTCACGTTAAAATTTCTTCTAGACACTTCCACCCAGTTGTTATCGCATTAACATTAGGTAAGCAGGCTAGGGGTGACGCGCAAATGACGTCACGTGAAAATTTATGTTAGACACCCCCACCCAGCTGTTATCGCATTAACATTAGGTAAGCAGGCTAGGGGTGACGCGCAAATGACGTCACGTGAAAATTTATGTTAGACTGCCCCACCCAGCTGCTTTTGCATTCACATTAGGTAAGCAGGTTAGGACTGACGCGCAAATGACGTTAGATTATTATCTCTTTCAGACACTCCCACTCAGCTGCTATTGCATTCACATAAAGTAAGCAGGCTAGGGGTGACGCACAAATGACTTCACGTGAAAATTTCTTCTAGACACCCCCACCCAGCTGTTATTGCATTCACATTAGGTAAGCAGGTTAGGGGTGACGCTTAAATGACGTCACGTGAAAATTTATGTTATACAGCCCCACCCAGCAGCTATCGCATTAACATTAGGTAAGCAGGCTAGAGGTGACGCGCAAATGACGTCACATGAAAATTTATGTTAGACAGCCCCACCCAGCTGCTATTGCATTAACATTAGGTAAGCAAGCTAGGAGTGACGCGCAAATGACTTTACGTGAAAATTTATGTTAGACAGTCCGACCCAGCTGCTATCGCAATAACATTAGGTAAGCAGGCTAGGGGTGATGCGCAAAAGACGTCACGTGAAAATTTTTTCTACATGTCACGGACTGACCTTTATGTGTTATACATGTTCAGAGATCGTCCCTAGTAACGTCCTTCAAATACCATAGTTTCTAGTATCCCAAGTCCCAACGTTAAATTTGTTTTCATCCTATTTTAACTACATGTCACGCACTTACCTATAAGCGTAACAGATATTCAGGGATTGTCTATAATGACGTTACATTGGTATATGTCTTATTGATTGTAGAGGAGCTTCCATAAATTTCATATCATCTTTTAGCGTAATATAAATTATCTTGTGCCTTTGTTGTAGCTCAGCATCTACTTCAGGCCCACCCCCGGTCGACAAATCCGGCGCGAAGCGCCGGATTTTTATGAATGCATCCTTTAGAAAAACAAGTAAATAGAGCATTTTGCATTCTTCAAGGCATGTAAGTGAAACATTTTCCGACGTACGAAAACAAGTATGTCTTGTAATAATGCGCGGGGTTGAAACAGAAGGCGGGTTATAAAGTTCCTTGTTTGAATAGTATACGGGTCTATTTAACACAGTATTCAATGTAGGTACGCGTGCCTGCTATACACAATGCAAGCATGGTGCTGTGATGTGTTTTAAGAATTAACCTTGTCATTAAGTTTATGCAAACTGAGCTAATTAATTACGAATAATTAGCACTATGCTTTTGACTTTCATTAGGTAAAACTAAAAATACTAAAATATATTTTTGACAATCGTGTTAAGTTTGGTAATTTTTGTTATCTTCAAGGACATAAATAGGGGTTTCCATTGTATCTAGGCTATCAATTCAAACTCGTCAATGATTTATGACACAGCTTGTCTTTTAACGCCAGACACTGATCAAAATTACGGTATGATCACCATTAGGCGTGTCGCTACTAAATAAAGCATTTTGTAGTTTCAAAAACAAGCAAATAGAACATTTTGAACTTTTCAAAATCATTTAAATAGAAGATTTTAAACTTAAAAACAAAAGAATAATATTATCACTGTGCAAAAAACTTGCAAATAGAACATGTCGTTACTTTACAAAAAAGCATACAAATGTATAAATTGTTCTATTTACATCCTTTAAAAATTTCAAAATGTTCTATTTGAAAGATTTTAAAAAGTCAAAAATTTTCAACATGATCGTTTTTAAAAAGTACAAATGATTCTATTTGTATTTTGAGACCCGCGTAGTATTGCCTGTGATTACCTGTGATTACTAAAAATTGCCATAGTTACCGTAATGGGAAAAATCAGAATCTGAAATTTTGACCATTTTTGAAATTACAAAAAAAATTATTTTGCCGAAAAAATTTCCGAGTGCGCAGCATGTTGTTAAGCGATTTCTAGTTTTTTGCAATGGTCTTTTCAGAAAAAAATATTACGTGGAAAAACTAGAGATAACATTGGCGAAGTTTGCTCGTTAGTCAGGAAAAACTAATAAAATCAAACTCGGAATCTTATTATTCAAAATTGGTGAAATGTAAAAATAATCTGAAAGTGGCTTTTTTATTATAATGACATCCTTTTAATACTAATAATTTAGTCAACATTTAAATATAAACATTTCATATTAATGAAACTCAAACCACAATGAGGATCTCATTATTCCTTAGCAATGAATTTGAAATCTAAATCAGAATTTAATTACTCATTAGTTTTTAATAAGATTTTATGAATTATGAAATTAAAATATAAATCAGAATTGTATTATTGCTTAGCAATAAAATTCTAACAGGAAGCTAAAAGTGACTCTCTCTTAAAAATGAAGTTCTTTAAATCTAAATATTTCTTAATGATGAAATCGAAATAAGTATTCAAATCTAGCGTTTTTTAATAATTAGGTCCTTCGAATCTAAATACTTCATTTTAATTCCATTTTATCTGGAATATAAACTTTTTTAGCTAATATAATCAAGATCCGATTCGAAATACAATTATTCCGTATTAATGAAAGCCAAATGAGACTCTGAATGTGACTTTCCTGTTATTGAAAATAATCATGTGAGTCTTCGTTTTTTAGTTTAGCATCTCTGCATTTATTTGAGCAGATATATTATGCTAACCAGAGAGACGGCGTCGCCATCCAACTATCAGAGACAATTTAAAAACCTATGTGGGGCGTACTGTTAACGCTTTTGCATATTTTTAAAAATATTAACTAGGGTATCAAATAAAACATGTAAGCGTGTAAACCAGTTCGCAATGACGTTCAAACATGTAGATGAAATTTCATTATTAACTTGTAATTTTAATATCTTAAAAAATTTGCTAAAAATCAACCAAAATATGTTTGCCCTGCGATAAAATGAATCATTTAACTTAAGGTTGTGTAAGCATATTAAATGCTGTTACATTCCGTCCGTAGGACGGGCCGGGTTACTTGTTGAATATGTAATAACCGTTTTTTTTCATGTATAACAATGTGTATAATCGAATGACACTATATTCTTTGTTTGGGTTTGGAAATTAGGTTGGTTCAAATGTAAATACGGCAAACTCTTGCAGTCCTAAATATAATTCTAAACCATCACTTATTAATGTTTTTGTTAAGTTTGGTCTTTTAATAATTTTTCAATTACAAAACTATTAGCTATTATTGCAAACAAGATTCCTAAATTTGGTTATAAAAATAGTATTTGTGATCTTCCTCTTTTTAAAAATGTCAAAGAAAACACCATTTTATATTTTTATAATTACTCTTAGTTTAACAGGTAATACAATTTGTATTTATTAAATGTTTTTAATTTTAGAATTTATATTGACAAGGTATTAACAGTGAGCGTAATATAATGCGTACCTGTGTACTGCTTCGAACAATTTTCTAATTTTTTTGAAAAGTATCTATCCAAAGATGTGCTGTGCTGCTTATTTTGACAACAATCGAACAAACCGTTTGCGCGCCAAAAATGTTTATTTTCAAATAGTTATTATGGCTTAAAAGGCGAAACATGTATTTCTAATTACGAAAAGAGAATGACAGTTTTCAACATACTAGCATATTGGCAATATTTTTGTACACAGATTTAACTGGGTCTTTACCCTTATATGCAAAAAAGGTAATTTTCTCTTAATCTTTCGCGCGCGAATTTTAAAAAATTAACAATGCCCTGTAATATGCTCTACACTTTTACACTATTAGTGCCACCGTTATCTGCCCTGCTGAGCGAATGTGCTTGATTATTGCCTAAAAAATAACCTATTTCAATTCGTGATCTATCTAACTAATAACCTTGTGAAGTGCTTTTACTTAGTACTAGTAAGTAGTAAAATAAATCCTAGAATAGTTAAGTTAGGCCATTGACCCCACCAGGTCAATTAAAACAAAGAAAGATGACATGTGAAAATGTATGTATGTATGACCACAGGAAGAGACTGTGTAACAAAGAATTATGGAGTGGATAGATGTATACAATAATTAATTACCAAAAAATGAAGAGCGGGTAGCGTCTTGAGATTGAGAGAAAGGGAGAAAGGAGAGACCAGGAAGGCTGGGAGCTGGGACCCAGGGAAGGAAGAGAAGTAGGTAGGTAGGTAAGTAGATGCGTAATTTGATGTAATTAAAAGAAATGCATTTGAATGAGATGAGATGAGATTGATAGACAGAGATGTAGGCACATGGGTAGATACAAGTAATGTTTCATTGAAAAAAATAAGATTCAATACAATGGGATGCAAGAAAGACACAGAGATATGTAGATAGGTATATATATACGTATTGTATAATTCAATTAATTGCAGTGAAAATGAAGAATTACGTGCTCAGTAGTAGTGACGATTAAAAAAAATGAATGATTTTAACCTGGGCATTGAGGGAGAGAGGGAGTTGAAGAAAGAAGAAAGGTGAAGAGAGATGTCTAATTCAAATAAATGACATAAGAGAGAGCATGTAGGTACTTAAATGCGCAGAAATACTTGCATTACTAATTATTATTGGAGGTTGTTGCTCATGGTAACAACGTCGATGGTAGTAATAATAATATATGTCATTTTTGAATTCCTTGTCATTCTTATTTCGTTTAAAACCATCCTAAGGGCGTCACCAATTGTTTCTTATTACCAATCAAATACTAGAATTTTAAAAAGTTACTCGACTTATTTCAAAGTTACTCGCCCTAGCTACTATGAAAGAGTTAACGTTTTATTTTTTATCAGCTTAATTTCTCCTGGAAATAAGAGCTCTGGAACCTCTAGTTCTGCCTTCACAGATACTTATCTCAAGATCTAATTTTCAAACTTGATTCCCCTGGAATCAAGACTTTGATTCTAAACCCCTAGTTCTATGTTTATGGTTCTAATAAGATCAATTGATGCAACTTGACTTTGACCGCTGGTCTCATAAAACGGGCAATATAATTGTTGTAGGAATTTTGGAGATATAACTTACTTTTTGGGGAACTATTTAGATGGGTTATTGGAAATTAAAACTTAACATTAGTATTATAATGATTAATTATCATTTAACTGAAGAATTACTTATTATTACCTACAAGAACTAAAGCTTTAAGCATCAGAAAATACTATGTACTGGCATTACAGTATATTAGCAAGAATCAGAGCCCTAGACAGCAAAGATAGATTTGTTGACGTACTGTAACTACATGGAAAGTGATGGAGTAGAGTTGTTTTGTAGTTTGTAGTTGTAGTACCCGAAAGTATCGACTGGGATAGCCTAGGCCGTGACAAGGATTGAGGCACGTTGTGAGATATGGGACTGAAACAACAGATAACCTTGCTAAGCATATTGGCATTTAATTTAATTGTGATGTAAAGTCATGGAGATAAATTGAAACAACGGATTACCTTGTTAAGCTTATGGGCATTTAAATGCATTTTAATGTAATGTCATGGGTATGAACGGGAGGAAATGGAAGCTGGAGTTGTATTATTGGAGTGGAACAGTATGGCTGGTATATGGGCATTGGGAAGTACTGAGGAAGAGTGGAGAAGACCGGAGCCAGTGCTAATGTTTGGACTGCGTTCCCATGGCAACGTATGTTGGGTATGAGAATCAGCTGAGCTGTGACTGCCAGTGCTGATCATATGAGAGCAGTCAATAATGTATGATATTTGAGATTGATAGAATTTAAAATGAGCGGGGATTTGCATTGTTCGGATTGATCACTATAGCAACGGGATCATATGGTATGTAAAATGAGTAAAACAGACGGAGTTCAGGAGTGCTTCACGAAGGGAGTGACAACGTGCCTATATAATTGGAACTATATTGGCACCATGGGAAATTAAGTGGACATGTACATACATGCCGTGGATGCCGTGGATGCCGTGGATTTTGGTCGTATGTCTGCACAGTGCAGTATTAGAGGGCGGGAGCACCTTAACTCATTTGGACCCAAACTGGAACCATATAGAATTGAAAACGAATGTACATACATGCCGTGGATGCCGTGGATGCCGTGGATTTTAGTCGTATGACTGCATATTGCAGTAGGAGAGGGCGATACCGTTCCTTTTTATTTGAGACTCGTATTGTGAATCATGCAGTGTAGTATTTATACAGGCATGTACATACATGCCGTGGATGCCGTGGATTTTTGGTAGTGCAGTATTATAGGGCAATACTATTTTCTATTCATTTTTGACTTGTACTTGAGAGCTTGTCATGGATAGAATTTGATGCATAATGCAAGGTAGTTGAATATCAAGTACTACTTGTATTTAAATGGAGCCCGTTACGTACCAATGTATGTATATACACATTATTTAGTATGTATTCTGTACTAATTGGGTAATGTGAAATACAATTAGCATGTATATTAAATTAAACTATATGCATTTAACATAATTTAATATACTAATTGCACTACTTTAATGTACGTACCTATTTAAAATATTTAAATATTATAACTGCAATTAAAATTAATTATTTGATTAATTTTTTTATTTCAAAAGTTAAAAAAAAATGACCATTCAAAAAAATCTTATTAATTATTAAAAATAAGTTGAGGGCAAAAATAAAAATTAGCAAGCACATTTCAAGACGAAATGTATATATGTATATGTATGTATCAGTATATAGCATATCTACTCACTGTAGCGGGATGTATACAGTAGTAGGTTGATATTTGGGTTCTGGAATGAATATTATTTTGAAATATTCTGTACTATTGAGAAAAAATGGACAAAATTAGATGCACCTTACAGCCCTTAGCACTAGAGAGTACACTGAGCTGGGGTGGCTGTGTTACTGTTGCTGTGCGTGCCGTGCCTAATAATAGCTAATCAACTCAACGCATCGACCGAGGCTGGACTAAAGCTTCAGTTGGGCCCAGTGGACTCCTGTAATCAAACTTTTGTGACTGATGGAGCTCTGAGCTTCAACTTTACATGTACCGAGCTGACTACTTGTGCTGCATATAGACAAGATATACAGACTATGAGATATATGTAAATGTATATATGTACATGAACTACTATGTGCCTATACATTATGTAACCATTACAATAGCAGTGTTCAAGATTTTCGTATTGAAAATAATCACCATGGCTGTAGTCATAATTAAACTTAATCATGATTACTAATTAAATCAATAACAACTACAGCCACAGTAATTACTACGATTATTATTACTACAACTACAACAACCATGCCGTGGCATGGTTGAATGATTATGATTTTTTTTCCTCAGATCAATATTTGACACGATCAGATCAACATTAAAAAAGATTACTCCTAATTTCTACGTGTGTGCTACGAAAATAAAAACGTCACTATTATTGTTATAAAATTTGTGCACATCATTCCAGATCCCAGTTCTAATATATTATTTATTAATTTATTTAATTTAATTACGATCACGATCCTAGTTCACCAGTTCACTAAATAGTCAAATTTGAGACGCTAGTCAATTTCTCAAATATAGTGGTCCTTCGCCGTTCAAGTTCCAGTTCCTATACACTGTTTACTACACTATTTCACACTACTATTTTACTCCGAATTTTCACACTGAATTGTACACTGAATTTTGAACCCAATTTTTAACTCTGATTTTTTGATTTTGCTTTGAGTGGTTGTTGTCGCTGGTCATTCCCGTGCAGTCTTATTTCGGTGGTGGAGAAATTTCTGACCCTGAAAAAAGTAAACAAAGATTAAACCTACACGGCAATATAAACAAAAAGTACTTACCTACTAATCCTGTCTGCAGCAGTAGAAGTTCGTCAGCACTTTTCTACAGTCAACTTTCACTACAACTTCTCATCTTGGTCAACAGTCAGCACATTTACCCGGTTACTCCTAACAATTATAATATTATTTTCAAATCTGATCAATTTGAAAGTTGAACCGTTCTTTGCTCCCGTTCACGCTATTGGAATTTTAGCGCCAGTTCATTTTGTCAAGGATACCACTTGAGCAGTATCCAGATCTGAATTCATTGTTTACGTTGAACTTTGAATAATTTAAATTTGATTTCCAAGAAATTTATTGGTTTCAAATTTTGATTCGAGTCTTTCTGATTGATATTTTTCGGAGATTTTTTTTATGAATTGCGATTCATAAATATTTTAACAGCAACAATTTTGCTGAGAATTATTGCCATAAAAGAGCAAACTGTTCCGTGTATTTTATTTTTACAAAATAATTACACTATTGAAATATTTTTTTTGTCATTAATTATTTTTTGACATTGATTTGATCTGCCATTACTATATGTACATATCATGGGTGGCTATGAGACATATGGTTTTTTCCTACGAAATAGCTTGCGCTTTGAACCAGCAATGCTCGATGATCCTATGAATTCACCAATGTTTGACAATTTGATGGATGACCCTGTACTTCATGATGATGAACCTGCTCGTACGTCAGCTTCTACCTTACTCCGTATGCCTCCTGTTACTATTGTACGTCCAAGATTAACACCGTCTGAAGCTGCTTTAATAAACGATGAGACCGGTTTTTCAGGTAATGTATCCACTGTTGATTCATTGGGTAGTGAGATACTCAGGTCACATGGTGGCTTGCCAAGATCACATGATAGTGAATGTCATAGGTCACGGGTATCAAGGGCGTCACGTCAGCGGCACGATAATCCTGCTGATGCTTTAAGACAGCAGTGTGCGATCATGAAACTTGAACTAGAAGTCAAACAAGCTGAATTAAATTTCCTTCAATGTTCTCGTGATTTGGACAACCTGGAACATGGCGAAGTAGATGAAGAGGACGAATTTGAAATAACTCAAGTTCGTCCAATGGATCAAGATCAAGGTGGCCATGTTTCCAGACATCCTCTTTCTTCTCGAATCCGGACCCAAAACGCACGTGTGGCTCAATGGGCTGCAAGTAATCCTGTTCTTCGTAGAGGTCCTATCACATCTTCCCTTATTCCGGTAAGGTCTAATACTGCTATAGTGCCTCCTCCAGTTCTTGATAATTTCCCTCCAGTTCAACCTCCAGTTCCTATTGATATACTTCCAGTTCAACCCCCAGTTCCTACGACGAATGATTTACCTCCTGTAAATACTGAGGTACGAGATCATGAGCAAAATCGAATCATTGCTCCACAAAGTTATTCTACTACTGATATAGGGAATATAATTACCCAGATTTTACCTTTAGCTCAAATGTTATCTCAAGGTAACGCTAATAATAATTCGACAATTCAACACCAAATGTTAACACGACAATCAGTTAGCAAAGATTTACCCGTTTTTTCGGGTGAGATTGAGGATTGGCCTACTTTTATTTCCCAGTATAGGCATTCAACAGCGATTTGTGGCTTGTCTAATACAGAAAATATGCTGCGACTCCAGAAAAGTTTAGGAGGCAAAGCCAGAGAGTTAGTCGTTCCCATTTAAGGTTTGCCTGATAATGTCGAAGAGGTTATTCAGTCTCTTGAATCTACTTTTGGTAGATCTGATTTATTAATCAAAAGTTGTATTGCTAAGGCAAAAGCTGTGTTTATCCCAAAAGAGTTAAAAGCTGATTCACTTTTACAATTTGCGAATGTTGTTCGAAATATGGTTGCTACTTTTGAGAGTCTTAGTTGCAACAATCATTTAAATAATCCTTAGTTGTTAGAAGAATTAGTTATTAAACTCCCGATGGCACTTCAAATGCAGTGGTGTCAAGTTGTTCTTCAAAAAGGTCACAATGTCAATATTTCTGACTTATCAGACTGGTTAAAGATTATTGCTAGTACAGCAGCTTTATTACCTACAAGTTTACCCAACAATCATCATTACGATCCAAAGAAAGTTCCAGAGTTTAAAACGAGCTTTAAACGAAGCTCTAATGATCTTGAGCGAGTTTATGTTTCTAGTTCCAAAAATCCACGTCATCAAATGAAATGTAATTGCTGCGACAAACTGAACCATACTATTGATCGTTGTTCTATCTTCAAGGGTTTTAAAGTTGATGTTAGATGGAAGAAGGTTTCTGAAAATAGATTATGCTTTATTTGTCTCAAGATTTAATTGGTTATCAACAAATATTAAATCTGAGAAACATTGAGGCGCAAGTGTAAAATCAAATTCATCTCTTGAATTAAAAGATTAATAAGAATATAAATAAAGATAAGAGAAATAAATTTGCATCCATAAATCGAACTTTTACTTTGGAATGTAACATCTTGCCAGTATATTTTTGATTTGTTCTGTCTTTTGGTAGATACTCAATATTCAAATTTGGCAGCCATTTATCTTTAGCTGTAATTAAAATTGAAATAAATTCTTTAGCAGACTTGGCTACTACTTGGATGTCTTTAGCTTCAAACTGACCTGTATTCATGGCACTAACTAGCAAGTGATAATTAAAGCAACCCCTGTACAGTGATATTATTGGTATTTCGTGCTTGTACTTGATGTTTAAGTTACAGCGGCTAGATGCAGCAAACTCAAAATGACCGTGATTGTGGTTATGATGGAACGTGCGAACAATGTTCTTAAAAAAATCAAATTCACGTCGACACATGTGGCAATGAGTAGCACTTTCAAACTGTGCACGTACGTGGTCACTTAGTTTGACCATATTGTTGGTATTTCGAACGTGAGATAATAATGCTTCAGCCCAATAAAATATATTTTCAAAAAAATGTTTTATAATATCCTCCCCATCATAAAAATTTTGCATGTACTACTTCACTTCTGTCTTTCATTTGTCTAATAATAGTCAAGGAATACGCAGCAGGTGTAATTTTATTTACAAATCTCGTATTGCTACTTAATGATCTAGGGTCGTTATAGGGACTTCCAAATGTAGAAAATTTATATACAATATTATATAGGTAAGGCAAGGATTGCCACAATTTTGAAAACTTGACTCTTTCTGAAAGATCAGGAAAAACAATTTGACGTTTCTGTAGAGTTTGACAGCTCAGCTTATGTTTAGTTAAATTATCAGCTGAATTTAAATGTCGATAACAGGACTGGCAGTAGTAAACTTTTCTATTGTTTCCAAGACACATAAACTTATCTAAATCTGTTATAAGGACTAAATGATAAGTCTGCTAAGTGTGATAAGTCTTTACTACCATTGGCTCTGTCTTTGTAAATTTAAAATAAATTACACTTGTCAGCAATATCATTATTTTGACACCTACGAATTGGGATAATTTTGTCGCCACGGTGACTCCATATGTTAATTCCTAATTTATTTTTAATTTTAAATTTGTCTAAATTAGGCAAGTCTTCGTTAATTAGAAAGGGGCAGTTAATATCAGTGAAATCAAATTTATTAAAATAAGGAATTTATTGGTTTAGACGTTGCAATCCCTCTTCAATCCAACAACAACTTGAAGATGTAGATTTTTGTTTGTTTTTTTCTACTATTTCGTGCCTATACCTGTGTGCAGTAACACAGAACTTAAAACAATCACTACCGTTATTTTTATTATTAAGATATCCAAATTTTCGTGGTTTCAAAGCTGGGAGTTTAATGTACCCTTTAGCTTTTGCATTTGCAAATAAATTCAATACTTCTACTTTAACTTGAATTGATTTTATTTCACGAAGCGTCCATCCAGTCCCATTCTTATTAAATTCATTAAGTTTTTTTATAATGTCACTGGCACTGTCAAAAATAAAACTTGCAATTTCCTGAGTACTTAAAATATCATAATTCTTTGAAACAAACTGTATATCACGTTCTATTGTATTTTTTTCATTTTCTACTTCTGTAATTAATTCTAATGTAACTACAATAATTAATTGTGCTTTAATACTACAGTGCAAATTTATGTTTTGGGTCAACAACTTTACATATGGCTCATATAGTTGTGTCAAAAGAGATTCAATATCTTAGAATGTCTCAGTAGGCTGATGACTGTATGTCACCATCATGCCAAGATGTGAACGTGAAGTTTCTTGCAATACATCTAAATCAATTGGATAAGAGCGACAAACTCCCCTTGAAGAGGCAGCTGGCTGTGCAGAAGTGTTGGTAGAAACGCCGTAAGTAGTCCCAGATCGATTTGTACCACCTCCAACAAGATTTTGATTTCTATTTTCTACATGGCCAAGTCTTTCTCCTTGATAAAGGCACTGGTGATCTGCCTTGCTTGAACAGTAGAGATTGCAGTCTCCACAGTAATGAACATGCTCAACGTGAGCTTGGTATGGGACATGGCTTTGGCAAGTAAAGCGGCAGCCTGGAACAGAGCACGAAAATATCTGTAAAATCAATAAATCAAAATTTTTATTATACTTTACATTAATACCACTGTTATTTATATATACATGCACTGTACAACAATACATGTTACTAAAAAACTGAGAAACCAAATAAATGTCAACTTTGGTAATAATAGATATAAATATAAATTAAATGTTTAAAACACAGTGTAAGAACGACACGTACATGATCTTTTTTATCGTTCGTAGTAGCAGATGGAAAGTTGGCCTGTTCGTGGTACGATGTAGATGTACGGCAGCGCTTGGAGTATGGAGCTGCAGCAGTGGAAGATGGGGAATCCATAGTGCGTGCACTTCTATACGGTATATATATTAAACTATATATACTACGCAAAGTATAAAATCCACTACGCTCTATAGCGTACGTTGAAAGCACGCAGACGATAGTAGGTTGATGTTTAGGCTGTTGTTGTTGTTGTTAGCGAGAGCGATTGAATGCTCTTTCTAGTCTAAAGGTGAATTTAATACAGAGGGTGAAATGGCCATGAAGTCCCCTTCTGAATCTTGCCTATTCTCCTTTTCTAGAGCCAGTAGTCTGTTTTTATGGTACAGTTTTCTCATCTTAAATGCAAAAAGTGTTAACACCAGTACAAACGACACGTAGATAGCTGTTAACACAAACAAAATTCTATATTTAGTATAAGTGCTTTTAATTTATTTGTAACTATACTATCCTATGCACTAAAAGTTTATATGTATGACTTACTCATAGTGAACAATCATGTATTATTTACTTACTTATATAGTCAAATGTGTTGTCAAGCACAGGTTTTGTTTCTTTGTTTTGATACTTGTCAACCACATCCATAATAATTTCATTCTGCGTGTTCAAATTCTCAAGCATGTATTGCAAAGCCATAAGAATTACTTTATGGAATGAACTTGTATTTACCACTGGTAGCGCTGTTGTATCGATTGGCAATGTTGGGTCAAAGCTACTACTCTGTAGCTTTCTCTCAATTTCATCTAATGCCATTTTCTCTTTTCCATAGCCTTTAGAGGCAGTATATGGTGCACTATCAGTATACGTATTTTCAACAGACTTGGCTTGATATTTATTTACTTGCGAGTCTAAAGCGCATGCGGTGTTGCAATATATATTATATATGTATGTATATACAATATTTAATATATGTTTAATATTTAATTAATATGCATATCACGCGCATCCTAAGTAACAAATTTTCCCTTATGCTTTGATTTCTGCAATGCTAAAGGTCTGAAAGTGCACTTTATTCTGTCTAATTGAGCTCCATAATAAAATATAATATTATTTATTCGAGCATTCCTACCCCAGCAACTGTATGTATCTACATTAAACAACATTTAAATCAATAATTTAAAGGATATACTACTGTTACATAGTGTATAGGTACGCAGTTGGGCATGTACATATATACATTTACATATATCGTATACATATATCTCATTGTCGGTATGTCTTGGCTATAGGTAGCACGAGTGGTCAGCTCAGTACATGGAAAATTAAAGATCAGAGCTCTGTGGGTCCGAAAAGTTTGATAAAAGAAGTCGACTGGGCCCAACTAAAGCTTCAGCCCAGCCTCAGTCAATGCGTTGAGGTAATTAGCTATTAAAATGCACGTCACGCACATCAAAAGTAACACAGCCACCCCAACTCAGTGCACTCTCCAGTGCTAAGGGCTACAAGGTGCATCTAATTTTGTCCATTTTTTCTCAATAGTACAGAATATTTCAAAACAATATTCATTCCAGAACCCAAATATCAACTTGCTTGCTAATTTTTATTTTTGCCCTCAACTTATTTTTAATAATTAATAAGATTTTATTGGATGGTCATTTTTTTTTAACTTTTGAAATAAAATAATTAATTAAATAATTAATTTTAATTGCAGTTATAATATTTAAATATTTTAAATAGGTACGTACAATTAAGTAGTGCAATTAGTGTATTAAATAATGTTAAATGCATATAGTTTAATTTAATATACATGCTAATTGTATTTCACATTACCCAATTAGTACAGAATACATACTAAATAATGTGTATATACATACATTGGTACGTAACGGGCTCCATTTAAATACAAGTAGTACTTGATATTCAACTACCTTGCATTATGCATCAAATTCTATCCATGACAAGCTCTCAAGTACAAGTCAAAAATGAATAGAAAATAGTATTGCCCTATAATACTGCACTACACAAAATCCACGGCATCCACGGCATGTATGTACATGCCTGTATAAATACTACACTGCATGATTCACAATACGAGTCTCAAATAAAAAGGAACGGTATCGCCCTCTCCTACTGCAAAATGCAGTCATACGACTAAAATCCACGGCATTCACGGCATCCACGGCATGTATGTACATTCGTTTTCAATTCCATATGGTTCCAGTTTGGGTCCAAATGAGTTAAGGTGCTCCCGCCCTCTAATACTGCACTGTGCAGACATACGACCAAAATCCACGGCATCCACGGCATCCACGGCATGTATGTACATGTCCACTTAATTTCCCATGGTGCCAATATAGTTCCAATTATATAGGCACGTTGTCTCTTCCTTCGTAAAGCACTCCTGAACACCGTCTGTTCCCCTCATTTTACATACCATATGATCCCGTTGCTATAGTGATCAATCCGAACAATGCAAATCCCCGCTCATTTTAAATTCTATCAATCTCAAATATCATACATTAATGACTGCTCTCATATGATCAGCACTGGCAGTCACAGCTCAGCTGATTCTCATACCCAACATACGTTGCCATGGGAACGCAGTCCAAACATTAGCACTGGCTCCGGTCTTCTCCACTCTTCCTCAGTACTTCCCAATGCCCATATACCAGCCATACTGTTCCACTCCAATAATACAACTCCAGCTCCCATTTCCTCCCATTCATACCCATGACATTACATTAAAATGCATTTAAATGCCCATAAGCTTAACAAGGTTATCCGTTGTTTCAATTTATCTCCATGACTTTACATTACAATTAAATTAAATGCCAATATGCTTAGCAAAGTTATCTGTTGTTTCAGTCCCATATCTCACAACGTGCCTCAATCCTTGTCACGGCCCAGGCTATCCCAGTCGATACTCTCGGGTACTACAACTACAAACTACAAAACACCTCTACTCCATCACTTCCCCCGTAGAACTGTATAGTATTGCCAGCTGTCGTAGTCATCACAAAAGCTTGGCCGGGATTGAGTCGAGACTTCAAAATTAAATGAACAATATTGTAGTTAGAAAGAAAGTAATTTTAATAGAAAAATAAAAAGAGCTTCAGTTATTTACAATAATTTTAATAATAGCAGCTATCAGTTTATTGTAAATAATCAGAAAGAATTTGAAATGATTTAGGAATTATAAATATTAATCAATAATTTTAATAATAATTGTAGTTCGGATATAACGGGAAAGCAAGGAAAGTTTGAACAGCGTTATGCTGCGCCTGTGATGACCAGAAACAGTCGACGGCAAATACAATCAGTAGAGGATATCAATGGTGAATTCAGTAGCGATTCGATTGTTAAGAGTTTGTTGAACGCACTAGGTAGTTCTGCAGTTGTAGCTATTTCCCCTGCAGCCAGTGCCTATGTTACAATTGGAATGGATTCAGCAAGCCGTGTAGAGGTAGAGCAGGGGAATTTTAAGAACAGTGCGGACGTAAGAGTGGGAGGTTCTATGCACAGGTTTAGCATTGGTATCGCCAGAGAAATGAATGGCTTCCAACTCAATACCACGGACGTAATAGCACGAGCTTCGACTCCTAGACCAAGCAAAATTCCAGTAAACAGTAGCATTAGGCAGACTCAATATAAACGTGATAGAGAGCCACTAGAGGGGGAACATGAGAGAGTAGCACTGCGTGCGGACCAAGTAGTAAACTCTTTGCGTGATCAATTCAATGTCGGTATAGTAAATGGAATGATTGGGCAGATACAAAAACGCGAGAATGAGAATAACCTCATTGAATTTACAGATGATGGTCAGTTAAGGCAGATGGATGTACTTCCAGGCGAGGAAGACATTTTGATACAGCGTAGAGCCATGTTAGCTAATGAAGTGAAAAACGTGATAAGACAACAGAATAGACGTATAAGTACTGATTCAGTGTACGGTAATTGTGGGGACAGGGTGGATGGAGGTTAAAACAATACTATCAGATATTTTCTGGCGTAAATTATTACGTTGGTTCGTAAAGTAGACTTTCTAGAATCAAAGCTCAATGGAGATAACCTAGGAAATTTAAAACAAAGGCCGAAGAAATCGTATGATTCTAGGTATCAATACTCTTTTATTGCAGATAGAAGTGTAATGGCCAAGGCACATCACTTAAAAACAAGCAATATCCTGATTTTAAAGTATGCAGGCTCTCATGAGAAACAAACTTTATACGACTTCCTTATGGAATTGAAAAAGTATCAACGCGCAGTTGGGTATACAAATGATGAGATTTTACGCCATGTCATTCCACTGGGTTTTACTAAAGATGCATTTTTAAAAATAGAAAAATGACGCAAGTGGCATGTAATTGAAACAGTTTTTAATGCTATTTTAGACTGGAATTCCAATCAGTTAGCTATACAAGGCATCTGCAAATAAACTTGAATCAAAGGATTCAGGGTCCCTACGAGCCTTTTACAAAACTAATTCATGTAATAAATGATTTCTAAGATAAATTGGATCCAGAAACGACTCAAAAAGTAAGAGTAAAAAAGATAATCTCTAACATGCACCCAAAGAATTGACGGCGCATATTAGCCACAGAAAATCGGTTTAATAATATGACAAGGTTACTAGAAGAAGCTTATGGGGCTCAAACTAGTATTGCACGGGATAGGAAATGCCAGGTTCCAGCTAAAATTCAGTCATAGAACCCTCGCAAGCTTATCGCTTGCCTTACTCCGATCTAAAGTTTTGGAATGCCAGTACCTAAGTAGTTTGCAGCGTGGAGAAACGGAGTTGCAGATGCCATCATTTAATCAGTATAGATACTTACATGAAGGAGTAAAACATAATACGACAGGTGTTAGCCATAATAATGTGAAATTTAAAAATTCTAAAGAGATTGCTTCCTTTTTTAGACGCAATAGCAGTAACAAAAGAAATCGAAATCACTTTTGGCGTCCAAATCATAATAGCGGCAATCGCAGTAAAGAAAATACATTGCCGCAGCATCTTTAAGAATGCCACAGTCTCACTACTAAGCTGTAACTCATACTGGTCTATCCTTAACAATTTTACACTAGGTTTAACACCAATTAGCTTTCTATCAGACAGCTCCAACGCATGACAATACCCTGACCGCGGGAAACTAAAATCACTCAAGCCGGAAATGAGGACCGATGCTTAAGTAAAGATAGACTGCACAATACGTAATTTTCAAATGCCTAGGCTGACAATCCTGCATATTGGGAGGTTTTTAAAACCCATTTCACATTTTTTGTAAGTTGTATTTATTATTTAGAGCGTTATCTTTTAAAATACGTCCTTATAGTTCTATTGCGGTTTCCTGTTACAATATGTTTGCAAATTCTATGCAGTAATGCATGTTGGAAGATTAATTGCAAGGTGCAACATATATATAACATAAGTTAACACAAACCCAATAGATTAGAAGAGAAGTAAGTGAGCGCGTCAAATGAAATAGCCAGACAAATGCGTTTTCTTTTATTTGAGATAAAAAATATAGATGAAAATGTTAAACATTCTTGTGTTCTATGTAGCGTCTTTGAAAGTCATGAAATTATTAAATTTTACAAAAGCATCCTATTTTAGTATCACAGACATCCTGCAGAAGCAAAAAGCATTACGGATTTAATTCTTTTTTTTAATAGCAGCACAGATAAAACATATGATGAATACAACAAAGACACGCGTACATCATTCTGAAATGACCCTGACAAAGAATTCAAAAGCATTAGGATGAGATTTAAATATCCGTCTTTCACTAATTTTCACATGTTTTATCTGAATCAAGACATACTTGTGGATGTTTTAAAGACATTTGGGAATAAGAGCAGAAGTACTATTTCATTTGCTATTTCACAAATGTCAGCGCTATCACAATTTCTACAAGCAACAAACAAGGTCAATCGGACTTCGCCTAGCAATGCAGAGGAGTCAACATTCAAACTGTTATAAGATCAACGCATACGACATGGAAACAAACTCACAGTTCCAGCAAAGCAGAGCGCAACAACAACAGCTACAACAAGCACTAATTTGCGTGATACAGTAATTAGCGGAACTCAAAGTATAAATCTATCCTTTTACTGCTCCATCGTAGGATAAATTTAATGCTAAATGTGACCACAGTCAAGCCTACAATTCAGATGATAAAAGCGAAATGGATTTTTTATTTTTAATAGATGTTGTTACAATACAAATATGAACTGCCTTTTAAAATAATTTCATTGTTTCAATGATATCTTCAAACAAGTTATTTGCATGCAGCAATTTATTAACTTTTGTTATTTTTAAATGCAAAAGAAAATTAAATATATTTTTATGCAAATATTACATTAATTTATTTCAATCTAAATTGTTAACTGAATTCTCAAATCACGCAGCATTGGCAGTTTTTAGACCTTTGCGAATCCAGTTTTTCCCTTGTTTGCGCTCGTTAGTTCAATATAGGATGCAAAATAAAATAATTATTTAGTATAATTAGTAAACCTTTTATTTGGTGTGAAATATTACTTTTCGTGTTTATTAGAGTTACTTATAAAAACATTTTTACAAATTTTGTCTTTACTGTATCTGAAATAGGTTATCATGTACTGATTAAGTAACATAGATTGCCAATGAATAATAATAAGTCATTTGATAATCAGTCTTTTTTTATTTATTTGAGCATTGTTAGAACTTTATTTAAATTTTTTTTTGAAAACGTAGTGCAATAATAATAAATCTTAAAATGTATCACTATTTCATTCATTTTTTCGTGTTTTACGTTAAAATTAATCAGAATGAAAACAAACATGAAATATATGATGGAACTTTTTTAGATTTTGCGAATTAAAATTTTAAAAATATTTTAATGTGAATAATTACTTTGTAAAAGTACAATAATGTTAAGCTTTAAGTTTTTAAAATATTGCATGCATTATTATAAATTTTAAAAGTGTAAATAAACCAAATTGAAACGTATTGAATCATCATATGAATATATGATTAACTGTTGTACTGTATTCAGTCCTAATGTTTAATTATTAAGCATTGTATTTTATATATACATTGTCAAACAAAAAATAGAGTATATAAAAAGGTTCTGTTTTCTAGAACTTACAATTTACAAGACATTTATATACTTTGACCATTTTTAGGCTGAAACTACTCATTATTTTCATTATTAACTCACTTGATTTGAACGTCAGAAGATATTGTTGGTACTGAAACAACAGAAGTACTTTCAGGTGCCAGAGAAAGCTGTGGCAATCACGCCCAAATTGAAGTTTGGCAAACTGTGTTTGCTTGCTGATGTGTAGTTGATACAAGGAACGATCGCAACGGATGATAGGATTGCAATTAAGTCTAATACAAAGCCTGAGTAGTTTTTGCAGGCATGAAGTTAGACCGAGCAACAACCTTACCATCCTGGGGCTGATTGGCTATTTTGAAGAATTATATAAAGAGTGATGAACTTAAAATAAACCTTATACAAGCATTAAATCAGTAACTGACTGTTTTCAGCAGTAGTCACAGATTTAGCAGCAATATTTTATATATATATTAAATTATATATATTTATATTTTATTTGGTATCTTGAACACTTCCAGATCTGAATCCATTGATTCAGCTACAAAACAGTGACATGTTAACCACGACTATTATATCTTATTGATCAGTTTTACACGTGCTAACAAACAACTCTGAAAAACAAATTTCAAGCCTTAGTATTTAAAAACTTACTTTTATCAGAAAATATCACTCTTTGGTTCTTTGATTCATGCTAAAGCTTTCTGCTAGGCTGATAATTAGCAGACGTTCGATACATAAAATAAAACCAAAAACTGTAATTTCTGATAAACATGGTCAATCAAATATTAACACATACGCGTCTATTTGAAAGTACTTTTGCTTGCATTTTCAGCTGCTTTCTAATTCGTAAAATAACGATTTCATTGTACAAGACCGCCTGTGGTCTTATCTAGAACCGTAGATCGATCAGTGTTGCGAACTTAATAAATAAACATAAGTTTTAATTTTGCAGAACAAGCGTTGACAATTTATTAACTAAAACGTTTCACCCTACCACTATCCACCTAGCTTTATGCATAAAGTTTTTGCATAATACCTTGAGTTTCGCAATTCAGTTGTATAATTGTGGTACAAAAATATTTTTAATAACCTATCCTAACAGTTATCCTCTAAAAACCAATAAAATTAATCTATAGTTAGTTTGATTATGAAATTTCATTATAATACAGACTTATTTGGTGCAAGGAGTTATGTCCTTAAGTTACCCAATTAGATCCAACCTGAGTTACTTTAGTCAATTTATTTCATTACAATACATATTGACTAAATCTCAAAAGTTTTGTATTGGATGTACACATATATACATAAAAAACTAATATTTCCCTATTAAAATACATTAAAACACATTTTTACCAAGAAAGAAGAGTTATGCCCTTAAGTTACTCAATGGGATACATCCATGGTTACCATAGTCATCACATTTCATTTTAATACATATATATTAGGTGAAAAAAGTTATGTTCTTAAGTTACCCAATCCAATCCAACCTTAGTTACTTTGGTCATAAGATTTTAATATAATACCTATTACATGTATATCGTCAGCGAAGAGGCAAATCTAACTCTCCTTTTGGTGCTAAAAGCGAAACTGACTATTACCAGTTTTTGCTAAAAGCGAAAATGACTATCTCCATTTTTCTCGTAGTATATAATTAAAAGAAGGCACAAAAACTATATGTACCAATGCAGTATGTTATGAAGGAGACGTTTTTGTTGAGGGGTCGTCCATAAATGACGTCACAAAAATTTGTGTTAGTCTTTTTGTTGCAATAATTAATTATTACTTTCTCAGAAAATACCTCCATGTATAAAAGCTTAGCTATCGCAAGGAGTTTTATTATTACAAAATATTTGTTCTAAGTCATTAGTTAATGATTATATTGAATCAATAAGCCAACCGTGCAGTTTCCTGACATACAAAAAGCAGTAGTCACAGTCACTAGAAAACCGCCAGCAGGAACATTAAACACTTCTTGTAAAGTGGAAAACCAGAATCTGAAAATTTGAACGTTAACGCTGAGTTCAGTCAGTAAAAGGTTGACACATTGGTTTCGATTACCGATAGCTAATGATAAAATCAATGGCTACAAATTTAAAGATTGTAATATTTATAATGGGTTGTCTATAAATGATGTCACACTTAGCGTGTGTGGGTCATATCTGGTATTTATGACACGCCTTGTTATAGTTGAGCTGTTATAATGAGAGTAGGTGGGTTCTTTAAGAGCAATAAGTTTTTATAATAAGTCATTTATGGACGACCCCTCAACAAAAACGTATGCTTTATAAATTTATAACATGCTGCATTGGCACATTTAGTTTTTTTGCCTCCTTTTTAAAGTATTTTGAGAAAAATGGAGATAGTCATTTTCGCTTTTAGCAAAAAATGGTAATAGTCAAATTCGCTTTTAGCACCAAAAGGAGATAGTCAGATTTGCCTCTTCGCTGACGATATACAAAGATTTTTATTAGACGTACATATTTATACTGAATTAATACTACTACTTTTATTAATAATAATAATAATTTATTCATTGAGTCGATTTGGCCGCAGCCCATACAACATTGGTTATTTACATTTTTAGCTTTGCAGAGGTAATTGATCCTCGGTTTGATATATTAATATAATAATAAATAATAATTCATTCATTGAGTCGATTTTGTCGATATGTTAATATAATATGTTTGATTTAGTACATGTAATTATGGTTATTTCTTGGCTGAAAAGAGAGAATGTTAGTCATTATTCTTACACAGTATAATATAGTCATTCTTAGTCCTGTAATAGATTATAATGTGAATGTAATATAGAGTATTGTTGTCATCTGTAGTTTAATGGGGGGGGGGGGAAGTCAGGCCTCTCCGATGCATTCGTAGTAAAAATTTCGAGTTCTAATGACTGTATTCCAGAAATTAAAAAGTAGTTCAAATCCCTCGGCGTTGTGGTATTTGTTGAAGATGTGTTCCATGAGGCTCTTCCTGGCTGGTCTTGCGTCGCTTAGTTTTCTGAGGAATTTGGTTCTTAGGTGTGCGTAATGTGGACAGTTGAGCATTACATGGAAGGTGTCTTCCTCTTCCCTCCCACACAGGTCGCAGTCAGGTGTCTCTGCTCGATTCCATATTCTGTACATTCCGTTGAGGTTGGTGACCTTTCCCCTAAGTACAATTCTAGGTAGGCCTAGATCTTAGATTCAGTATGAACTTCACTATGTTCCATGCTAGTCCCATTCCAAAGTATTCTAATCTTAGGGCGTAGGTCTATAGGCGGCTATAGTATGTGAGTGTGTTGCAGCTTTGCATTCTTTGCACGTCCATATTAACACAGCTTAGTTGATATTTTTCTAGGATTTCAGATTTATGTAGCTTTAGATACTCACTGTTTAGTTTCTGGAACGTTCCTTCCATTGATGCATCGGCAAAGATCTTTTTCACTTGTAACATCCAGTTGTATCTGTGGTCTGTTCCTTTTATCTGCAACATCTCTTTATAACAGTTCCTTGATATGCCGTCTTCCTTATCATAGTAAAATCGACAAGATTACATTTCGCATCTAATTGAGTGTTTTACTGTGGATTATTTAATTTTTCTGTTTTTTACTATGATGGCTCTCTAATGATCTTCTAAATGAACGTTAGGAGAGCTTTAAACAGTTGCATCTTGATATTTTGCGCTCCTGTTTCTAGCCTCAGGTAGTATCCTGGTGTTGAGTTAGATTGTTGTTATTAGTATTCATTACAATACATATTTACTAAGAGGGAGAAGTTATGCCCTCTAGTTTCACAACAAAAATCCGGCGCTTCGCGCCGGATTTGTCGACCGGGGGCTCGAAGTAGATGCTGAGCTTACAGTGAATAATTGCTTTAATAAACGAGTAGAACCCTATTCTGGCAACGCTTAAACTACGACAGCATCTAACTCGACTTTAACTTCTACTTTAATTTTTTATTTTTAAATCGCAACAAATAACTAAGGGATTATTAAAATCATAATACTTGGATAACGTCATTTATGAACGATGCGTGCAGTTATTCTTGTGACATTCTGCGTACAAACTATCTGTTTACCTAATGTTGAAACAAGTGCAGAAATTCTTTTTTTCTCCTTAAAATAGTGATGTGTAAATGACGTGATTTATGAATGAAGTATGAATACTGAAAGCATTTCATATCATGAGTACCTGTTTAGCCAATTTTAAAACTAACGACAGGCGGAATTTCTAAAATAGGAAAATTTAAATAACGTCATTCATGGACGATCCCCGTACATACGCTTGAAAAATTCGATGTTAAGGATACATGTTTACATTATTTTAGAACTAATGGCATGGGAATCTTTAAAATCGTAAAATTTGTATGACGTCATTTATGGACAATCCCTCCACGCATACTAGCAAAATCCTATGTAAAGGATTTATGTTACACTTATTTATGAATTAGTGACAGTAGGGATCTCTAAAATAGTAAAATTTATATGACGTTATTTATGGAAGATCCTTGCACGCATACTAGCAAAATCCTATGGTAAGGATATATGTCAACCTAGTTTCCAAACTAATGGCAGTTTCGATCCCTGAAATGGTAAAATTTGTATAACGTCAAATATAGACGATCCCTGCACGCATACTTGTAAAATCTTATGTTTAGGATATATGTCGACCTAATTTCTGAACTAATGACGGTGGGGGTTCCTAAAAAAGTAAAATTTGAATAACATAATTCATAGACGATCGCTGTGTGTACGCTTGAAAAATCCAATGTTAAGGATATATGTTTACCTAATTTTGGAGCTAATGGCATGGGAATCTCTAAAATGGTCAAATTTAAATGACGTAATTTATGGGTGATCCGTGCATGGATACTAGTGAAATCCTATGTTTAAGATATATGTCAACGTAGTTTTTTAACTTATGACAGTGGGGTCCCTAAAATGGCAAAATTTGTATGACTTCATTTATGGACGATCCCTGCAAGCATACTAGTAAAATCCTAGGTTGAGGATAAAAGTAGAGGAGGATAGTAGGTTTTGCGGGTTTTTTGGGGAGGGTGTGGGGGTAGGGGTGAGGGGGAAGTACCCGGTTGGGACAGGAGAGATGTTGGGAAGGATGTGGGCTACAGCATGGGAAGAGATGGGGAGCGTATAATGCTGATGGGCTGTAAGTATGATGGGAAGCTGGAAGGCAACGTGAGGAAAAGACTGAAATAAAAATCTACATAAAAAATAAAATGATAAAATGATAAGACCGAATTAAGTACATAAAGTATGGGCAGATACGTAGCGGTATGTACATGCAGGGAATGGTACAATGCAGTTGGATACAGTCTGGAATTTGAGTGAGGGGATTTGGAAGTAAACTGGAAAAGGGAGGCAATCAGTAATGCTATCTAAATGTAACTATGCACAGCATGCTTTACTAATACATATATGCATAATTTGTAATGTAGTTGAGCACTAGAACTTCAATAAATTCTTCAAAGCAATCTTTTTATTGAAATTCATAGGTATGAAATATTACATATATTTGAATATCACGTGTAAACAAAACGACTTTGTTTATTGGTATTACCTATATAATTGCTTGAGAATAAAAATGTGATAACACTATGTTACACAATGTGGGGAATAAGTTGGTCATAGGTGCTACAACTTTTCTTTTTTTATTGAGTAGGTCGATGTATTCGCATCCGAGTCTTCATCTTCCAGAGTTGTTTCACCATGAAGTGAGAACGAAGAATCGGAGTCAGAACTGGAGTTATTTTCATGTGCAGAAAAATAATGTTCTTCATCTGTTTCAGATGCGGCATCGGTACCGGTTTTGGTTTTAGTTTTGGGTTCAGTTTCAGCATCGGGTTCAGGTTTGGTACCGGTTTCGGATTCGGGTTCGGTTTCAGTTTTGGGTTCGGTTTCGGCATCGGGTTCAGGTTCGGATTCGGGTTCTGTTTTAGTTTTGGGTTCGGTTTCGGCATTGGGTTCAGGTTCGGATTCGGGTACAGGTTCTGATTCAGACTCAGTTTTAATTTTAAGTTTGGGTTGTGGTTCAGCATCGGTTTCTGAGCCTGATTGAGTTGATGATTGTGGATACTCCGTAGTTGAACTGTCGGTTTCACTACAGCTGAGAAAAGAAAAATTAGTGGCTAGGCTAATTTCATCCTCCGAGACTCCACGACGCAGTTCTACATAAGGCAAAAGTAAGTACCGGTCCCGGCTTCGGCGACGATGACGAAGGTACAGAGCATATGCCACCCAGCCAACAAAAACTACAGCGACCACGACAGCTACGATTATCTTTCCGATCTCATTGTCTATAAAAATTGACGAAACAGAATTATGATCAGTGTAATCTCAACAATTATCACGCGATTTATTATAAAATAGGCACAAGGTAAATGTGTGTTCTTCGAATAATATGTAACTATGTTGTTGACCCTGTACACGCTTAGAAACTATCATAACTAGCTTCTTGGTAGGTCGAGCTAACGCATTTATGTGTAAATTTTAACACGATTACGGGTTAATTTTAAAACTTTAGAAGGTGATAAAATATGTTAGCTACGTGAAACATCGCTGTCTGTTAATTTACTTACACCCAATAATGTTACAGTTGACCAAAAATTGTATTAGGAATTTTAACTTGCGTGAATTATGCTAAATAAGTGTTACAACTGAAAATGAGTTTTCTCAGCCCAGTGGTAAAAATGTTAGTACCAATGTAGACGGCCATGGGTTGGAGCTTGACTTTTTGCATTGGTTTTGAATTTAGTTAATCCAACGTAACTACATTCTTGGTAAAATATTCAACACAGAAACTAGTACACTCATTCCAACACTACAGTGTAAATCCCTAACTAAAATTTAGGTTCACCACTATAACACCTCCTACGGTCGATGTTGGAGTAACATAAAAAAAGGTTAAAAATTAACATCTACATGGTTAATTTGATTATATTTTTCTAAGCGTGTACACAATAGTCATCAATAATAAATAAACATGTGCGTGTTTTACAAAACACAGCCAGTAAGTGTATTATTGAAAAATAGATGCAGCAATTATCCGAAAGAGATCGAACAGTTGATGCTTGGCACTCATCATTTTTAGTAACAAATTTACTAAAATACTTTCCCCATTCGACCAGATTGTCAACACATAGCTCCTGGTCGTCCATCGTTGTAACCCATACATTTTCGTTTTGAGTGCAACTATCACAGGTTTCTAGAAAACAACAATTTGAATTTTTGTTATTGTAATGCATAACAACATGAAACCGGATTTATTGTTGCACTTTGTTCACAAAGAACAATTAATTATTAAGTACATATAATTCAATCAACAGTAACAGTCACATAATCATGAATTAAAAAATAGCATAGTACAGTAATGTTTAAATTTTGTGCACAACCTAAATCCTATGTACTATAATTATCTTAGTAGTAATCTGTTTACTAACATCAACCACTATAAATTTGCATAATATTTAGTAGACGGTCACATATACGTACCTATAAATGTAAAAATGCATTAAAATTTAGAGTTATACTTACGCATTTAAAAATTACGATTACCACAATAAAATGGCAACTATCAAGAATGAACTTGTTTTGCTCAAGTTGAGGTATGCATAGGCATTTGTGAACAAAATACAACATTAGACTAAAATGATTATGGCTATGGAGTTGTTAGTGTCGTTCTTACACAATCGATTAGTTAGTAATATTTATAAAGCTAAATGTGTAGATACAGAAGCAGTTACTTTTGATTATTAAGTTTGTAGTTGAAATTCTTTTTAGAAAAATACATATTATTGAAGTTTGTACGCACACATAAACTTCTTAAGAATAAACTGCATGCATTAACTAATAATAATTGTCAAGTTTTTTACCTTCAACTGACATTGTAGCTTGAATTAGCCTCGCACTTACTTGGAGCATCCACAAAGAATGAAAACTTGATCGCAAGACCAGATAGAGCACGTTTTGTTCCTGTTTTGATTCACAAATTAAATTCGAATTTGGTTTCCAAAATGTCACGTGACAACATAAAACGAAGGGTCGCTTTGTTGACTAGTGTTATTTTTGCGCCGGCGGCATATTATGAATGAAACTATTTTACTTGACATGTGACTGCACTGCATTAATGTATATGTATGGACATGGTCTGCGAAAGAGACCTTTTAAATGCCCATATGCAAATGCTATGAAAATAAAATGAACGTACACACATTCTTTAGACTTGCTTGTGATGAAACGAGGCTAGTACTTATATGAAAAGCCGCGGGTTCGAATCTGAGTTTTGCAATATTTTTAAATTAGTTATGGACGTAATTACATTCTTCCTTAGTGAAATATTGAGCGTGTGGGCTGTATTGTTGTACATATCTGGCAAGTGTAAAACACAAATGCATTGTGATTATTTTTGGTTTTATTTTTCCTACTACAATACACATGTTACAAATTATCAAAAGTTTTCACGCAATTCGTAAGCTAGTAACAACTTTGAGCGTCAAAGGGTCCAAAAAATGAAAATATCCCAATGACGCCATGTATAGACGACTTATAATTGCTGTGCTGCTAAGCGTCGCTACAGAATCATTCTATTCCTTTAAAATAAAATTAAAATAAATATAAATTAATGCGATATAATCGAAGTTTTAACAACTGGACTCACCTAGTCATTGTGGATGACGAAATAGGAGGCTAGCTAGTTAGATTGTCTTGGTTGTTTCTTAATTTACTTAACCTCATCCCCTTCTTCACAGTAAAGGTGTCCTATTTCCTAGGCCTGGTAGGAGCCACTACGTACAGTAGTGGGTAGTGGTCACTAATATGCACCAAAGAAGATTGGGTGTCAATCAACTTTCAAGTGACGTTTACCGTACAACACCGAGCCAAATACGATAAGTAGTGGCCAAGGATGTAAGCCGGAATTGAGACTGTAAATTTGGTTAAAGTCTGCAGTCCTAACCTTTCACTTGCGCACACATGCTTCTATTTTTTTAAAAGCGTTATTTAACATCTTAAAATCCTTTTACGTGATAAAAACTGATTTTTTTTTGCAAGATTGAGAATACAAATTACATAGACCAACTGGGATCTATAGTCACGTTTTCGCAATTGACCTATGACATCGACACACGTAACTAACCAGAGAATTATATAGTGATACTCTTGCTAACTACTATCGGTTTATCTAGATGAAAGACACATGATTAACACATAAACTTACACTTTTATTAAACTTGTCAACCGACGCAACATTTAAATGTCGCATTAAAAAGAATTTTTATTTTTTTACACATATGTTTAAAACTTGCCAGCAATTAACATAAGCACTTTTAAGCTAATACTATTGCATTGGTTGTGTGTTGCACACAATGATAATAAAAATCTATTCGCTCTTGTGTACTGTTGCCAATAGGTATATGCATTGCTCTTAAACGGCTCAGAAACATCACGCTAATTGCCAGCTTTGTATTACAAAGTGTGGAGAGGAAGGAGCTGGTTCTGCTAACGGTTGCATTTATATGCTGTCAATAAAATAAAGTGTTGCATTTTATTTGTCATTCACTTTTACACTAATTAATTGAAACATCAACACATATTTTGATTTTAATTTTTTTAAATATCTAAAAAAGCAAGCAATCAGTCATTTTATAAGTGGTTATATTTTTAATATATGGATATTAAAGAAATTTATTCTGTGCACTATTGTTAACAAAAGCATATTTTTTGAAAACAAATACAAATATTAACTTTATAACCCATTTTTTAAATAGATGCATAGGGTATTTTGTGTAAACGTTGAGGTATTGAAGTGGTCAGATTTTATCATTTTAAATAGAACAAGTTATGAAAACGCACACTTATATGACACAAGATGAGCTATGTAATTGTTAACTTGTCTGTAGTTATAACAAGTGTAAAAAAATTGCAGACGTTAAAAGCCAGACAAATGCAGCATTCGAGTGTGCATAAATTATATACACTTGATATACTTGACCGATGTAAACGTTTAATATATTTGATGTATATACAAGTGCTTTGAAAAAACCTAATTTAAAAGTTTTGGCATATACAAAACATTCACAGGCAAAGTTAAAAATGTTTGTTACTAGCTATCTACATAATTCACAAAAATATTAATATTTTTGCAATATTTGACTAATTTAATCGAGCCATAAATCATTTGAAAGTTAATAACTTGTAAAATTTAAATAACGAAATGCGCTTTCATTAAAACATAACTTTTTAGGATAACAGTCTTTTAATTTTTGAATTTCTGTTTAACTGTGCTGTATGGGCTACGATAAAATAAAAAAATAAAAACAGTGTCTGTTTATTTTAAAAGAGCTTTCAAATATATATATCACTCAACAAGTCCGTTAATTTTTTAAAATTGCAATCAGGTTTTTTCAAAACTATTTAAAAATTTATAACGGTCATGCTTGCACACTATGTTTATTACGTTTGTCGGATTGTTACTATTCCAAAATATAACATTTAAGGGTAAGTTTAATGAGTGACCGGTCAATATCTTGAGTTATCGCAATATTTACAGTTTCGGTGAGTGATTTAAAAATTTTGTATTTTGAATATTCTGTTGTAATACAAAAACTGAATATAACAAGAAATTACGCAGATTTTTTAAATTCAAACCTTTTGCTTAGTGGTTTTGCTGTTCGGGCTGCTATTCTTTCTGTTTAATTACTTTACATACTACATTACTCATCACATATAACAGCTGATAATGATAAAATGAATATATTAACTATGCATAGATTAAAATATGCTGCTGCTTTTTAAAATTTGTTTAAAAAAACAACAATAAGTGGCTTAATTAGGCATTATTAACTTATCAGTTGCATAGGACTATTTACACAAACCAAGAATTTTGAAAACCAAGTCTATTGAAATTTAGGTTTGGTGAACTTCATGGTCTCATGGCGCTCAGTAGTCTCTTTAGTGCAGTTATCTGGCTGATACATGACAGCTCTGTCTTGTGCATTAAGCTGAAAATAGACAATACAATAAAGGACATTGTTTTAAAAATTATCACAGTTGTGGCAGCGAGTAAATTTAAATATTGCTTGATTTCTAAAGCTCTGTAATAATTTTAAATACTATAATGCAAAATTAAAATTTGTATTGTGTTACCTGCACTGCGCCACAGCGACACTCGATTTTTTTCTTGGCAGTTTGAACATCGGCAGTACTGTCGCGACTTCCATTTGTATTATCCTCTGGCTCTGTAACGCCTGGTATCGGACCCAGACCGGGTAGGGTAAATACAGCTGGTCGCTCCTGGGTTTCATAAGTCCCGTTTTAATCTGAATTTTCTTCGTCGATACCAAGGATTCCGGTATTCGTGTTGCTTGATAGCCTAATATTTAGAGCTGCCCTTGGTGGAACTATCGGAGCACCAACACGCACTGGCGCGTGAGACTGTCGTGGTTGTGTTCGAAAAACAGCTACTTGGGACCCAGTAACTGGAAATTCCGGGTCCACAGAATTTGGTAAAAAAGTTGTCATTTCCAAATCTCCGCGCCCAGGACGTGAGTTAAATGTTTGACCCCAAAACGGGCTTTGAACATGACGTGATCCATCCAGAAGCATATCTCTGTCACTTCTAGCATCCGAAGCGCCAAACATTTGAGGTCTGTCATTGTGAACGTAGGAGTTTCCAACAAAGCGGTGACGGTTTCAGTAGCGATTAACAAGCCATCCAATTCCAAAAGCAGCTGCAGTGAGCCCCACAGCCCCAGCAACGAAACCAGCTGTATGTAAAGTAAACAACAATCCAATGTAAACTTAATAATTAAAGTGTATGTGATAAGGTCAGTCAAAGTTTATTTGCAAATTGATTCTTAAATCGTATATTTTAAATTAATTTGCAAAACTCGAGCCTTGTAAGAGTGCCGATATTTATCTTACCTGTTGAAGCTGTAAAAATTGGGGCATCTGGGATGACATCTCGAACACAGCCTCCGATTTTGTCAATAAGTATTGTGTAATTGACACCCTCCCTTTTAAATTACAATTTAATAGTGCATTAATTCACTACATAATATAATGTTATTAAATAAAATCCCTCTCAAACAAAATACCTAGCTAGTTTATATCAATAGGAATAATTACCGAACAATGTCATGGAAACAACCCTCAGTGCCATTGATCAATGTCACCTTTAAGAAAAAATATAGTTCTAGTTATGAATATTTTTATTTTTACAAGGTTTTCACATAAGACACACACATTAATACATAAATTAAATTTCAATTATTAAACAAGTACAAACAAAGAAACTTATGAATATTTAAAAAAAAATCCAAACTAGTAATAATAAAATATGTTTACCCAATAGCACGCTTCATCCTTCACACAGACGTTACAGCTCCCTCGTATGTTGCAGTGATTCATTGTGAATTTTTTGAAGTATTGCAACACAGTTTGTGCGTAAAATATGAAAATTAGAGAAAAGCTAGATAAATTGAAAATTTAAAAATACCAAAAGAGCTAATAGACAACTCAAAAGTCAAATGAAGACTGGCGACTTCCTCGACAATCCCAATATAAATTAAAATGTAGGTAGGTACTGATGTCAAAAAGGGCTATTTTTATTATTCAATGATTTCATAATGAGTCATATTTGAGACTGTAAATAAATTTAATATGTAGATAAATTAGTATATATTTAGTAGTCGTATACTTTTAAATTGTAAGCAAGTATATTTTTGATGTTTTTAGGTACAATAGTTCTGTGTCAGCATAAAATTAAAGGAGTCTGTTGGTCATTTAGGCTGGTGTCATTTAAAAGTCAATATCTTGGTACGAGACATAAGGCCAACGCGGGCACAATTTAATTCACTCTTATCACCGTGTTAGGATAAATAGTATTCACGCATTACAAAATTCACTGCTGAGAGGTATGAGTATTTTAGTTCTTTGGAAGTTGAAATAAGAGCGGAAAAATTATGCGAGTGAGATCTCTAAACCTCAGCTATACAATATATTTTTATACCCATGCATATGCAAAGTAACATCTATCATTTTCAATGTGGCTTACATGTAAGTTAAATTAATACTGCATGGGTTCGATCACCAAATTAATATTTCCTGCTCGTGGCTGAGATGCCTGACTTGGTGTGGCAATTAACTATAACACGAATCTTGTTTCTGCTACAGTGCGTAGGATTTAGCTAGTGTAAAATCAAACTGTTTACATTTGCTGCGTGACTAATAGCAGTAATTCACGTAAGTGCGTAATCAATAGCTTTGGTTATCTAATTGTCATTTTTCGCATCGCCAGCACTTTCAACGACTGTGGTCTCTCTACGAGCTTGTTGATTGGATTTGATTATCATTATGTATGTGAAGAACCAAAATGACCCATATCCAATTTATGCTAAGTCAAAATGAGCTATGTTATGAAAACAAAATGAGAAAAATGCATAAAATATATTATTTACACGCTTTTAAAAGTGCAAAATATTTTATTTAAATTGTATAAATACACGATTCATTATTTTTGTCGATAGTGGATATTGTTTTTAGCTAAAAATGAATGTGGGTTATTTTGATTCTTTACAGACGATTTGCTGTACATTTGTCAAGAATAATAAATATCAAGCTCTTATTTTATACTGTGGCATGAATGTACTGTTAATTATTTTTAAAAACAAACTCATTTAATTGCTGTGTCTAACCGTTATCGACCCAATCCAGTTCTGTTCTACGTCATAGTTATCTATGTTCTCCGGCTTTACCTATATATATGCTTAAGAACCCAAAATCCGGAACCAGATCCAAAACCAGTGCCAGTATCATTCTCGGAGCCTGTCCCTGTTCTAACACCTAGCTCTGTATAACTTACTTTTTTTTCTACCCATTCTTTTTCCTTTTGGTTTCTGGTACTTTGCACAGACTCAGCAGGATCAGCCTTTTTCAGTAGGTAACTTTTATCAGTTGTATACTCCTACATGCTCCATCACACACGGCATCCATTCTATCACGTATATAAAAATATAAGCATATTAACCACAAACGAGTTAATTCGTAATGCAATCAATATCGATCAAACATAAAAATACCAGGGATAATCGTATTTGCTTAATGATATGACATTTAACCCCGTTAAGTTATTTTATACATTCATGAAAATGTCCTATTTTTTAAGTACATTAGCAGCTACTTTATTTTCCAGTAAAGCATTTTAGTTTTAGGCTAAGGATATGGTGGGTGCAAAATTTTCTATCTAAAATGCAAACGAATGTTGTAGTTTATTTTTATAGCAGGGGCCTTTTGAGTGGGATGCACAGTGTCACACAGTGCACATAGCCGGCTAATGTGGCCAGCGAAGGTAGCCTCTGCTGCTTGAATTTTCTCAAAACTTGTAAATGGAACATTTTGCACTTTTCAAAAATGTGTAAAATAAATAGTTTTGTACATTTTAAAAACATAGAAATTAAACATTTTGCACTTTTCCGAATTAAGTTAAAAAGAAGTTTTCGCAACTTTTTTAAAACATGCAAATACAACATTTTACTTTAACAAAGAAAAAAACATCCGAATGGTGGTTTTTGTATAAAAACTAATTCCCGCCTATAGAAGCAATTACTTTGTCCAGCCCTGAAAATGATCTTGATGTTGATAGTGCCTTTTGAAATGATGAAATAGATTTGGATTTAAGAGGCACAGTGAAGTAGTGGAGGGCTGACGAATTACATGGTTATTTTATTAGAGGATTTTTATAAGCGAGACGAAAGAGGTTAGGATTTAATGGAGCTTCTCTCTACTTTTTTATTTCTTGTCAGCATTTTTTTTATTTCCAGTTTTCAGCCCGGCCGTGTCTCTGAGGCCAACACCGACGCCGAAAGTGACAGCGATGCATACGGAAACACTTTAATTTTACATGATACAAGTAATTGAATAGAAAAGAAATTTATTTTTGGAAATTAACTAGAAATGTGTTGGATCACGCAACACTAATCCTGTTAAACAATTTTTTGTAATTAAAAAACAGCACCAAAAACTGGATACGAACCCACACCCTTAGAAATACCCAACTGGCTCCTTAACCACCAGACTGACACAACTTACTTACACAACTTAAATTAAATTAACGATAATCATTTACTTACATTGAACGTCTGCAAAAAATGAAAAATCTTAAATTAATGTTCTGTTTAAATTCAAAAAGTGAAAGTTTAAAAACGTCAACTTTTATTAAGACGGCAGATACATTCATTACAGATACTGTTAACTTTAATTATAGAGAAACTAGTTTGGCCGACCTTTGTTGTCGAAACCTTAATCGAAATTCTGTTTAAACATTGAAATGATTATTCTATTAATTAAAACATATAACAATAATATTTTACTCATTTGGACAACTTAACCGAAATTCAAACAACCAGACTCAACCAGTTACTGTGAGTGAGAACATATGAGCTTACCGCATCATTTTTGTCTCGGTCGAATTACCATTTTACCTATCCACGTCCCCTCCTCCACAGTAAAGGAGTCCCATTTCCTAGGCCTGGTAGGAGCCACTACGTACGGTAGTGAGTAGTGGTCACTAATGAGCACCAAAGAAGATTGGGTGTCAATCAACTATCCAGTGACGTTTACTGTACAACACAGAGCCGTAAACGATTAGCAAGGGCCGAGTATAAAAGCCAGGTCTGAGACTGTAAATTTCGTTTAAGTCTGCAGTCCTAACCGCTTACCCAAGCACGCCTGCTTAAACTTCTTCAAATAACTTTTAAACGTTTACAAAAGCGTCCGCGCAGTGCTGTATAGCTTTTGGTCAACATCCTGAAACACGTTTTACGCAGTCAGCAATACAATAAAGCAACTGTAAATATCTGTTGATCTTTTCGTAATCTCAAACAACACAGCCGTTTAAATAACATAAGCAGTTATACTAACTTTTATTCCTAGGTAGATACATTATGTGTTTTTTTTTCATAATATTGTCCCCATAAGAAATCTCAGTTTACATTACGCGCCTACAACAGTGTGGGGGTACTTTTTATTTAAATAGTTTAAATATGCTAAGCTTAATCATCTATTAAATAGTTATGTCTGTCTGTCTGTCTGTTTTTCTGTTAGTAATGCTCAACGGGTCACAATTGTTAATTGATATTTATTTTAAATAGTATTTGTCTGTAATACCTTTTCCCGCTCATTGTATCAATTTCATAAATTTAATCCATTTTCACTTTTAAAAAAACCAAATATTATTATTATTAAACAAAACATTAACTAGTACTAGTACGCATGAAGGTGATCACCCCCAAAGAGTGATCAGTGGCCGCCATTTAAGCAGTGCTATTTATATTAGTTTAGGTAACTAATATCCGTACAGCTTAGATTCTAAACTACCTTATATGGATTTATTCTGTTTTCATTAAAAACCGTAGCTATGTCAAATTATAAAAGATTTTATTACTTTTTTGAATTTTTATATGCCGATCACATTTAGGACACTGTTTTATTTACACATCCCCTTTAAATGTATTTAGGCTAACTCATCACAGTAAGAGCATTTTGGCTAATGTAAGACTCACCGCAATTGTTTTGTACAATAGACTAAATCTCTTGCAACTTTTAATTTTTGAATCTGAGTTTCTACTGCAAATAAATTATTTAAAGAGAAGTAAAGATGACAGCTTTTGGTTCAGTGTATGTTGGCTTTGTCAAAAGATACAGATACTTGAAGTTTTGAAAAAATTTACCTCATCACTTTAACGTGCATTAGCACTACCTAAATTGAAACAAAATTAAATGTAAGCACACAGACATAACATTTCTGAGCCGTTTAAGAGCAATGCATATTGGCACATCTTTGTATATTAAGCGCAGTCAGTGTTTCTCGAATACAGACTAGGAGGAATCAAGGGGGAGTATATTTGGTGATCAGATTTATACACACGAACTTGAAGCGGTAAGATCATGTTCAATTTCATCACACATGCTTTTTAACATACAATAAAATTTTAAAATTACCAGTCATTATTTATTATCATTAAATGTCTGCAAACTCATTAAAAATCTATACTTTATTATTTTTTAAATATAAATAGTGGGAGCTTAAAAATGGCAAAATGTATCATGAAAGCAAATACAATTATTACAGATACAGTAAACTTTGTATGTAAGCACTTTGGTTAAAAGGGATATATGATATTGGGGAAAAAAACAGACCGTTGGTTGGCCGGCTATTTGAGCAATGTTATAACTTTCCAACAACATTTGTGACTGACAACCACAATGCCAAATACCTTCTGCATGTTAACTGTTTTTCCAAATTGAATTAGCTTATTACTTTAAGCAAGTCGCAGGTGGGCATTTAAATGGCGTGTTTAATTTGAATAGGAACCCGTCTAGTAAGCAATAACTAAATGTTAATTATACATGTGGCTGTTTGCTAGAACATCATTTATTGAATTTTTCTAGTTTTTATTTACAAGAAGACAGTTTATGGATTTATTTACACTGGTACTACAATAGTATTTGCCAAGAGTCACAGTAACAAACAAACATGTTTTTGCCTACGTTTAAAATGTTTTCAAAATTTAAATCAAACAGCGCTCTGCTGGACGTGTATTCTTATTATATGCAATTAGAGTGGTAGCTGATAATCGTGTATTTTATAAAAAAGCTAAAGAACGTCAAGAATTAAACAAGCTTCATATTTTATAGGTCGTTTAAAAAATTAATTAAAACCCTTATAGGCTCCACACATATTATTTGCACATAATAAATATTATTGTATTCGTTTAGTAGTAACTGAATCACGAGTGAAAACTTTTTATGCAGATACAAGTTAAACTGGTTACCAAAACCATGTACGTTTTATTTGACAGTATTTTTGTCTTATGTACCTAATGATTAAACATTCACTAAATGCAATTGCGTTTTGAACTATGGGTTAGTCATTTGATAAGTAATTACTAAGTAAATCACAGATGAGCAAACAGTTAAATAAATGGCTAAAGTACTATCAAAATTTCGTTTTATCATGTTATTATAAATCCCAAAAGTATTGTTCATGTACATAGTTATTCATGTTCCACAATACTTGAAAGCTGTAGTACAACTTTAACGTCGATACTTTTTATTCAGACAAACCAGATGTAGTTGAGTTGTCGCTGTCCCCTTCAGATGACACTGAAGGATTAGAATCTACAATGTCGTGCAAATTGGTTGTTTGGCAGGTGTCTGCTTTCCGTTTCGGTGCCATCGACATCCGCCAAGCTAGAAGATGCAGGTTGAAATTCTGTGAGTTCTCTGTGTTCACTGACTGCCCTCAGGTTAGACAGAGCTTGCAATGAATCTGTTTGCAATACTTGTAGTGAATTTCTTGGGCAATCTTCGTTCTCCAGAGATCTAACGGGAATGCAGTGTTTCTTATTGTTGGCGCAAGTCTCTCGCTTTGAAAACATTTTTGCGATTGACAATTGTACAGTGTCTTTTGAAATTGCTCGTGGTCGGCGAGTAAACGATGAAGCTTTTTCAGTCAATTTCCTGGCTCGTAATAATGCAGCAGCAGTATTTCTTTGAGCTACAATTACAACATATACAATTTTGTTAGCAAAGTTAGTAAAATAATTTGCTTAGTAATAAACATTGTAAAGATGTTAATTACCAGCGTATGCATCCATAGAAGTTGGTTTTAAAGCCACACGAGTCTTGCAGGCTGGAACATCTCCGTGGTGGATAGTGAGCGTTCCTAAAAACAATACGGACATTTTATTAAATTTAACAGCATATTTTTAAAAACAAATTTAATTCGTATGATTAATCTGTTATTATAGTATGTAACAAGACATTACTCTTTTTGCTTGGTTCTACACTGTTGCTTTGAATTATTGCCTGCCTTTGTTCTTCATTAACTTTTTGCTTAATAGCAGCAATGCGTGCGGTTTTTTTTTTGTTTCTCAGATGCGTCTAGAATAGTACAAGTTTGTATTTTTTAATGCATAAACTATTTAATGTGTATAAGGTTGTATTTAAAATAATATTTTCGTTATGCAATATTATACCTATAGATGGATTTATAAATAAATTAGCGTCTGCCTTGGCCAAATTAGGAAACCCTGGCATGACTGCTTTACACAAAGCAATAGAATCAGCATTAATGGCTTGAGTTCCTATTAAAGTTAAAATAAATGTTTAAATTTTTAGCTAGCTGTTTTATCAAACAATTAAAATCCACGTATAAATAACTTCTTGAATTTGGTAACACTAAACTGTATACTTACTATATTTTGTGGTGGTTGAAGTCTCAGTTACTGTTTGTTTTTTTCCAATCTGTATTATGTTGACTGTTTTGTCTTCTTTAATGTTAATAGGTGAGCCATCCTCTTGTCCTGTAGTTTTAGTTGTAGTAGTCAACACCTGGAACTTAGCTGGGCTGACGTTTCCAGTACGGTCACTGCAAGTTGTTTTTTTGCAAAAAACTTTTTTCCTTTTTGGGAATTTTGCTGCAAAGGCCTCGCCCAATAATGACATCTGTGTTTCTCCTACAATTTACACATTACAAGTTCTATGAAGTATGCACCTTTTTAAATCATAATTAATTTAAATTAAATTCGACAGCCTTTAGTAATGTATTCAATTACCTCTACATGTCACAACTCGAAACTGCTCGTCAGCTTGTTCAGTTAAGGCTAACTTTTCGTCGCATAATTTTTTTGCAGTGATGAATACGTCATACAGTTCACTCATTTTTTCTCCAACTTCCTTGATCTTGTTTCTCTTCTGAACACTTTTTGTATTGCAGTCAGACAAATCAAATATCTTTGCACTGTATTTTGGCTTTCGGAATACTAAATCCCTCTCTGTCTTAAAAACATATGTGCAGTCCTGGGCAGGACACCTGCCTCTTAGTTCAGGCTTACAATAATTGCGGTGGGTGGTACTCTTTACTTAAATATTGCGAATACAACTTGGGCTTTGAGTTTCAAATTCAGATTGAATGTGTCTCATCAGTTTTATCTGTATTTCGTACTTTTTGAAAGCTTCTTGTACAATTTTATGGAAACAATGAGGATGAAATTCATGGTTGTCGCGGCAGTTTATAATTTTCACGCTTTGACTTCCACTGGTTTTGTCTTTAAATGCATCGTCAAATTTGTCAATCTGCTGCTGGCACAGCGCATTTTTCTTTAATTTACAGGCCATTCTTGAATTGTCAGTAAACAGAGCTTCATTGCACATATCGCAAATTTGAACGTAAACACCCATTTTGAATAAAATTACTTAAAATATGGAAAGAAATTAATATGTTGGATCTGAAACTGTTTTAAATGCAAAAACTTGTAATACCAGGACAACTAAAACAAGATGCGTTGTAAAGCATTGCTACACGACTGTGTATCAAGTTTCTGGCCATTTATCTACTATCCTAAGCTGGCCAAGCATTTTAAATTTACTTACTGTAAAAAATAAATAATCAAACAAATGTGTTATCACTGACACCGTTTTTATTTAATACAAGATTTTTTTACATGCGACAAAACATTTGGGATGCACCGGCATAGACACTGCAACCGAAAGTTACATTTAAATAAAAAAACTCACATAAAGCTGTACCCTTAGTGAATTTAGACGTACACATTGCATACAAGTATCAAAGTAATTTTCAAGTTCACAAGTAAATAAAACAAATTTAAATTATTTCTCATCGTTTCATAGCAAAATCAATATTTCTTTATTTACTTAAGTTTCAACTGCTGTCGTTTTACATTTTTAGGCGTCACAATCTACACTACACACTTTACAATTTTTTTATATCACAACAATTTAAATATAAAAGCCATAGCTACTTTCAGAAAGCATCGTGTCATATCCTAACGTTCTTATGATTACTCCCTTCTTAAAATAAACATCTGGTGTGTTATCTTGAATGTTCCAGTTTTGACGCATTGTGTACTTAAGACATTTTTTATTAGGTAATTTACATGTATTTTAGACACAGTGCAATTAATTAAAATTTTGAATATACTTTACAATTTCTCCACAAGTCAATAAGATACTACTACATACCTATAGACGTATACACAGATTTTTACTTGTTTTGCGCAACGTTTGAAATTGCTTCAATATTATGTTGAATAATCTGGCTATTCACATCTATTTGCTTCTGAAATATTTACTTTTGATCTTATGCTCTTAACTCTAACCAGACCACCAAACAGAGGACAAGAGGACAATAGCGTATCCATAACTTGGTTATAAATGGGGCTGACAACGTTGTGGCAATCTTTGGGAAATCACTGCTTCTTTCTTAACAGTTTACAAGTTTATGTAGAAGTCAAGAGCCTTAACACATGTGGCCTTCCTTTTATTTGGTTACGAACTTGCTACAGAATTTGTATAATATGCATAAATTTTTATTACTTATCCTACTTTGACAATGTTTTGAATTTATTGTAGTTTGTGCCCTTTGAGTTGACGCATGATGATTTAATTTTGATCGACACACAAATAATTTTTTATGTTGTATTTGTTGTACTTTCGGAAGCTAATGCTTTTTTGCTTAGCCCAACAATTTTAAATTATATGCATAAACATACAGCTGATACTCATATTCACGCCTCATTTATATTTTATATTGTAAACGCCTAATTTAATGCACACAAGACAGAACGACAGTACTATAGTTAGTTATATGCCCTGCAACAAAACTAAAGCAGTATCAAAAAACACAATATGCATTAAAATACTGCATACATATTATAATATCTCCAGGTGCCGGAGTTACTGATTGCCTCCCTTTTCCAGTTTACTTCCAAATCCCCTCACTCAAATTCCAGACTGTATCCAACTGCATTGTACCATTCCCTGCATGTACATACCGCTACGTATCTGCCCATACTTTATGTACTTAATTCGGTCTTATCATTTTATCATTTTATTTTTTATGTAGATTTTTATTTTAGTCTTTTCCTCACGTTGCCTTCCAGCTTCCCATCATACTTACAGCCCATCAGCATTATACGCTCCCCATCTCTTCCCATGCTGTAGCCCACATCCTTCCCAACATCTCTCCTGTCCCCACCGGGTACTTCCCCCTCACCCCTACCTCCCCACCACTCCAAAAAAACCCGCAAAACCTACTATCCTCCTCTACTGATAAATGTCAACCCAATTTTTGAACTCATGACAGTGGGGATCCCTAAAATGGTAAAGTTTGTATGACGTCATTTATTGACGATCCCTACATGCATACTAGTAAAATTCTATGTTAAGGATATATTATTATGTCAACCTAATATCTAAGGTAATGCCTGCATTGCCTGCCTTGATATATAGAAAGTTGGAGTTGGTCTCTATTCCCCAGGTATGATGGGAAAGCAATGCAGGGTGCATCATAAGCTGTGGTAAACTCATAGAAAGGAATACAAAATTGAAATTTTTGGTTCCATTTCTTAAATATTGAAAAAGAAATGACGCACCCTGCAGATACACTTTTTAGTATGTACTTAAAGAAAGCATGGAATCCTGGTTTTTGGTCACAATAATTCAGATTCTTGTTCCGTTGCACTGATAATTACGGAAGATCAACTAGACCAATTGTAACTAAAAACCATACAGCACATGGACATCGCATTAGGAGTCAAATAAAATGTATTTTCCCGAATTCGGTTTTGAAATGCGACCTGTAGCGCACAACAAAGAGGTAGACAAGACAAGCACACATATTAAATCTCACGATCTCAAAATATTGAAAGTTGCTCCAGTTAACTGCTAACATCGCAAAAACTATTCATGCGATGTTGCCCAAAAACTATACAGCACTTTTTCCTCGCTTTTCTGAGCGATTAAAATTTGTTTGACTTTTATCGCTTTAAAACTCTGACCTGTAGCGAAGTAGCTACAGACGGACAGAGGTACACAGACAGACAGACGGACACCAAAACCATATTATAAGATGCAGCTAAAGCTCAGCATCTAAAAACTATCCATTTTTACTATAGCCATTACATTTCATTAAAATACATATTTATTAGGTGCGAGGAGTTAGGTCCTTAAGTTACCCAATCAGTTCCAACCTTAGTTACTTTAGTCATAACATTTCATTAAAATACTTATTCCTACCTATCTACATAATTTAGTTGACTTTTGCAATTCTCAACCGAATTCGACATGCGATATGTCATTTTGAAGCTTGATTTAAATTAAAAATACCAGATTCAACAAAAGTTGAAAATTATTTAATTTACTAATTTTTTTAACTACAATTAACTTTAAATTTGGAATTTAAAATTGAAATTCAAGCGTTTGCACGCACATTTGACATATATGATTCTACTTAATTTTATTGTCATTTTGAAGTATAACTTGTCTATAATAGCATTGAGTGACCGGTTGAATTTTGAAGGTTAAGGTTTAAAATTTTCAAAAACTAAAAATCGCCTAAAGGCATTTTTAGCTGACCCATTTTTTATTGCGATTTTAAAAACGCGTGCATAAAAATCGACAAAGGCTACTCTTTCACGGTTCCTGCCACCTATTTTACAAGCTTTTAATTGACAATTAACATTTGGCGCCAAATTCAAACTGCCTAAGTTTTCTTTTACGGCTTAATTTTATAACGAATATTATCCAACACAAAAAATAGTAATATTAATACCTGGTAAAATATATTGTTTGCTTGATCCTCGCTTCCTGGTTGAATAATTAAAATAACCTGGTGATCCATGTGGGGCTACACAATTATTTCTAATTCTTGTGACTGCTACCCTGCGAAGCAAAAAACAAGGGCTTTAGCCCGTGTTTTTTTTACATGTATATAAAAAGCTTTGTATTAGACTTACGCATTTACACTCAAAATATTAGTGTTGTCTTATTAGTATTCATTACAATACATATTTACCAAGAGGGAGGAGTTATGCCTATCAGTTACCCAATGTGGTTCATTCATGTTTACGTTGCTTATAGTTTTGCATTAATGTACGTATTATACTTGGGGGAGTTGTCTATTATAGGAATTGACCAATCATGCTTAGTTAGTATATGTTAGTGCATTTTTAGATTTAGGGTTGAGCTTAGTCAATTGTCCAATTAAATTCAACTATAACTTTTTCAATTAATTATAATTTCAATTGCTTGTAGCTACTTACTTACATGGAACATTTCCCAACTGTGAAATCCGAAATGGAGCAAACGCTTTCAGAACGTGTACTACATGGTGGGGTCATTACAACGTATATAATTATTTTAGTGCAAATTGTGTTCTGGCGCAAAAACAAATTTTCAAATTTTCAAAATTGGTCTAAATAAACAAATTGAAAAATCATATGGGAAATTCAATAGGAATTTTACCTTGCCCAATGGTTTCCCCTTACCCATTTTTCAATTTTTTGATTTTTTTCAGAAACAATAAGTCATGTGTTATTTGAATACAAATAGGCCTAAAATTAGCAACGTGTCGTTCATAAATGGTGTCACCCAAATAGTTTCATTTTTTGAGCTCTAACACGCTCTGATTAGCTTAACAATGGCGTAAATGGATATGTTTTTAACATTGGGTGCCATCAGTATTCAAGAAGACCCGTTGACCCTATCCAAAAAGTTTTTTATGAATGACCCCTAATTTATTAAATTTTAAAATTCTATACTTGAAAAAAAACCTTACGTGACAGAGCTCAATGAGCAGTTTACTCTACTTGCATCATTTATATGTTTTTTAATGTTTTGATGTTTTAATTATATAAGAAAACTAAAAATTTTCATAAAAATAGTTAGATTGCAAGCTTAAAAAGTATAATGGTAATACAACAAACATGAATTTTACAGAATTGTAACAGTTTTTAATACCTCAACACAATTTTAAAACTACGTTAGCTAAAAACAGGTATTAGGACACACGATGGCCGGTTTGCGACTACGTGTTAGACCACACAACTGTCATCAAAACAACATTTTAAAGTTTAGCAGTCTACCTATATGACCGTCCACCTATATAATTTTAGCTAACCTTATCTAAATATGACAGCAGAAGAAATTGCTGTTATTCATTATACTGCTGCTAAAAAACGCCGCTTTGAACCCTACGTTGCTCCAATTAATGTTATTCATATTACTTTTGTATAATCAGAAGTAGGGATGTCAGCACCAAAGACTCAAGACCCAAGGATTTCCGCCATCTTACCCAAGAGTAACCAAAGATTCTTGAGTTGTAAAGAAATTTTAATTTACAATTTTTGGGGTATTTTGTTGTTTATTATACGTTTCAGAATAAAATACAACTTCACTTGGGCAAGAGTCTTAGGATACCTAAGTAATTTGAGTCCTTGGGTACCCAAGACTCTTGTTTTGGCAAATAATTTTCAACCTTCGGTAGCCAAGAGTCTTCGAGTACCCAAGGATTTTTAATACTTGGATACCTGAGACTTTTGGGTCACCCAGGTAGAAAAATGGTTGCCAAAACAAGAGTCTTGGGTGCACCCAAGGAATCAGAAACTCAAGACTTTCGTCCAAAACCCAAGGATTCCTTGGGTTTAGTACCCAAGAGTCTTGTGATTGTACAAGGATTTTGCAAACTTGGGTACCCAAGCAATTTCAATACTTGGGTACCCAAGGCTCTTGGGGTACCTAAGTAATTTCAGTACTTGGGTACCCAAGACTCCTGGGGTACCCAAGGAATGCAAGTCTTGTGTACCCAAGAGTCTTGGTCTTGAACAATTATTTTTTCACCCCAAGTATTTAACATTGCTAAGCAGAAGCACTAATGCGATTTTTGGGTTAATAAAATCTGAGTTACCCTGCTACAACAATTTGCAACTAATAAATATAAACTTTCAAACTAACACTTGTTGTAAAAAGTAAGTAATGTGTCATTTTAGCTGTTATGAATAAAAAAAGCTAATAATTCTAAAGTCAGAACTGCAATCGTTAAAGTTTTTCCACCTTGTTTTGAAAAATAAAACATTAATTTAAAGCTGTTAAAAAACAATTTTGTTTTTACATTCTTTACTTCCAGCTCATTCAACAGAGTTAAACATAATTTTTTAAAAACAAAAGTTTAGAAAAATATTTTAAAAAGTTTGCAGATTTAAGTTAATTAGATTTTTATATTCATTACCGTTCGAATGAGTTGGAATGATAAATCACTTGTGAAAATTGGCTTAGGCCTTTGAAATAGTTTTAAATCATATTATGTAATCCAGTAGTCTGAAGAACACCAAAATGCTTCAATAATTCAAAGCAGAAATTTCTTTATTTTATACTTTTTGGTTTTTGAAATAAAAATTAGGACTAAAAATTTAATCTCGAAACTGTTACACACGCAATAAAAATGTACGTATTTCTTTACTCAGCTGCCAATCAACAAAGGTGAAATACTAAATCTTATTTATATTGTTTATTTTCTTGTACCGCTGAAACAAAATAAATTTTCGGCAAGATAAATAAATAAAATATTATTTTTAAAACTAATTTTATTATTACATGCGTTAAATACCTACTAAAATGACTAATCATAAGCATTATTACTAGTAATTAGTGAATAATAATTTTTTAATGTTGTGTATTTTCAACAATTTAACATTTCAAAAAATTTTAACTCCATTCCCCTGCACTCATTAAACGTGTTTATTCCCTCAATACCTCCATCATCAGTGTCGATTCTGTGTAATTTCAATATTATTTTATCACCGGTGATTCCTTTTATTTGTTTTGTGTTTTAAACTTTAATTAGTTCAACCGGGGGAATATGTTCAGCACTGAACCGAAGTTTTAGTTTATTTTTCTAAATCTAAAAGTTCGTTCAACTTCACAATTTTTAAGTTAAAATGCCAGCATTAATAAGTCATATTTAATGTGTATTTAATATTAATATTAGTATAAAATTACCTACTTGCTGACATCAATCAAGATGTCGTATATCTGTAAGTTAGTTCAATAGAAATAGTAATTTAGTCCTGACATTCCTCATTCCTTACATTCTATGTATAATTGTATTCTTCAATCTGGCTCGGTGTTTTATCTATAATAAAATTATGTTAATTAATGCATTCTTTACATCTCCTACTTTTAAAATAAAATTAATTGTAATCTAATAATATTTAATGCAAACACTGTGACACATATAATAAATACGCCATATCAGCCCCCACCAAAGAAGGTACATCATGGTCAGCCCCGACATCACCCCTGTGTAAGTAAAGTGAAACAAAAAATCAAAAGTTATTCCCTGGTTAACTCTAATGTTGATCAAGCAACTTCAACAAATATTGTTCCCCACATCACACTAGCTAATTTTGACGATTGGATTCAACATGGCAAACGGAATAGAAATAGTAATTATGGCCACTTCATTCCAATCAATCCAACTCCACAAGAATAGCATACCTAATAATAATAATAAAAAACATTTCCAGCCCCTAATTATTATACTTAATTATTCCCATGTATTGTCTATATAGTTAAAACATCAATGTTATACTTTTTCATACTAATACTCATACTGTACAAGACTAAAGCCTGTAAACTTATTATCAAAACAAAAAGCTCAATTTTCCAAGGAAGTATTTACTCATAGAAAGCAAGCGCCAACTTTCAGTACTAAAAAAGGAAGGGCGTAAGTGCAATCTTGAAAGTTAAAAGTTAAAACTACATTTAACTATAATTACGCATTACTCTACCCTGCTAATTACGATTTAATTAATTTTGACTTACAAATGTGTGTATCAATGGAATATAAAGGTAAAAATCATCATATTAATAAATTATTGCTTGATTTACTTGTTTGTAGCACGTCATGTATCCTAATGTGTAAGTAGTAGCAGTTTGTAGTAAGTAATGTAGTAAGTAATGCAGTTAAGATAAAAGTAAAATTTCCATAATTTAATGTTTATGACAGTGTAATAGTTTTGTAATAAAATTATGTTTATATTTTATGCTCTGCAGTTACTACAAATCGTATGAATAGGTATTATAAAGAACTATGGACATAATAAGGTAGTTACTAAAAGTAATTGAATTCTCATATGTATAATATTGTATATTATTTCAGCCTGATGAAAATTAATAATAAATCCTGAAACCGGTCGCTTTATACTGTAAATTCCAGTCAATTTTCTGCCATATTTTATTGACCTCATCCGTAGTAGTTCAGAAGTTGTACTATCTAGTAGCACTGTCTCACAAATACATTTTTAATTTGTATTCTAATGATCTATGGGCCTTGATTGTAAATGGTGGGGCAATTAACGTAATGTTTTAAAGATGTTACCAAAAAATGTCCTGTAATTTGAAAATCCAAACCTGGAAACCCTACCCTCGATATATGTTATAGATATTTAGGCATCCTTCATATTCACGTCCTTCAAATATTATAGTTTTTAGTACCCCCAGGTTTAACTTTAAATTTTTTGTGTCATAGATAGAGATCGTCTCTAATGACGTTATTCAGTTTTATTGATATTCAGGGATCGTCCATAATGACGTACTTCAAATATTATATTTTTTAGTACCCCGAGTTTTAACCTTAAATTTATGGTGTTATAGATATTCAGGGATCGTCTATAATGACGTTCTCAAATATCATAGTTTTATGTACCTCCAGTTTCAACTCTAAATTTTTTTCGAACCTATTTTACCTACATGTCATGGACTTACCTATATCTGTTATAGATATTCAGGGATCATCTATAATGACGTCCTTCAAATACAATTGTTTTTAGTACCCACAATTTTAACTTTAAATTTTTTTCCAACCTGTTTTAACTAAATGTCATGGTTCTACCTATATATAGTATAGATATATAGGGATCGTCCATAATGACGTCCTTTAAATATCATAGGTTTTAATACTTTCAGTTCCAACTTTAAAATCTTTTCCAACCTTTAATTAACTACATGTTACGGACTTACCTTTATGTGTTGTATTTAATCAGAAATCGTCCACAATGACGTCATTCAATTATCATAGTTTTTAAGACCCCCATTTTCGACTTTAAAACTTTTTCCAACCTTGTTTTTGGAACTGCTTGCCACCTACATTCGTATATGTCTTATTGATAGTAGGGAAGACTTTATACATGACGTTATTTGTAAATCATGGAATTCTCAAGAATATTTTAGATTTTTTAACTAGATGCCACGTACTTCCATATATGGCTTATTGATGGTGGGATAGCCTTTATAAATGACGTCATTTGTGACTGGTGCAATTTATAAAAATTTTCATCTATATTTAACTACATTTAAGACACATTCGTACATGGTTTATTGATAGTAGTGGAGCTCCCATAAATCTTATATCATCTTAAAGCGTAACCTAAATTGTCTTGCGTCGTTGTTAAAGCTCAGCATCTACTTTGGGTCCGCCCCCTGTCGACAAATCAGGCGCGAAGCGCTTGTTTTTTAAATTTATATTTGTTCCAATACTTTAGGTATGCACTCATAATCACTACCTTATAGCTATAAATGTGAATCCTATATCAATATGAACAAACATTGGTCTTAATCCTCCTTATCCTCATACTTAACATCTTTTCCCTCCTCCCGTCTTCACAAGTTATTACCGGCTTCCCGGTTAGTAGTTATTTCTGGTTTTCCCAGCTATGATTTAGGCTTTAGATGCAGGATGCAATGCACACAGTTACAATATTTATTCATTCACAGTCCCTTTTGGTTTGTTTTACATTTCATTACCAGCACATTGAGAATAAATGCCAACCCCTTCGTTACAGTTCACAGTGTTCATAACATCTTAAGACTAATACTGACCTGACTGACTATACCATGTAAATTATATTGTGACTTATAAATAGTGATAGTGAAATGGTCAAGGTGCGAATGTAATTAATGTTTGTACTGACTATCGACCTAATAACAATAATATTCAAAAGTCAGAAGTTGATAATAGATATTTTCTTGCGGGTCTTCGCTGATCCAAATTAGGAATCGGGCTGAACTTACTGGCAGAGGGGTTCTACAGAAACTCAAGACCAAGCCCGAGTGATATAAAATTATATGCACTTTTAATGGAGGGATTTATGCAACACAGAAAATAGACCACAGGGTTTTGATATAATGCTTATGGGTAGGGAGGGTGGATGCTTTCTTAAACCTAACTACTTATTTGTTCCGCTAATCTTAAATTAAATATAAATATATTTTATGGAATGATCTGCGAATATCATTGAATGATGCAATCACAAACACACACATAAATGGCTTACTAAATAATACGTATAAAGGGACTTTAATGTGCCCTGTATTTCTTGAACTTTAGATATACTTTTGCGGGCAAATATGCCAAAATGAAAGGTTACCTCTAAAGATACTTTTACGGGCGATTACGCCGAACTAAAAATAGATAATATACGGCTCTTTGGGCAAACAAAATTAATACTTTAAGAACCTCGTAGGCGACAAATCAATACTTCAAAATAGGGGCAGTAGGCTGACTTTTAACATATTCTCATTAGGGTATTTCATTAACCTTGTATTTCAGAATCGGCCTGAGAGATGGGACTTCCCAGTAGGGGCAACAACAATTGGCTCGTAGCCGGGTTCTCTCAGTAGAGCAGTAAACCTTAATTCTTTTTTGCCCAAGTATGGGTCAAGCTTAAACACGGGGTTCCTAATTTATTCGCAGTAGCGACAATTCTTTTTCCTCTTCGAGTAATATAATTAGGTCTATAAACTAGTGCACGTGGCAACTCAGTTTCTTCGCAGTAGCGGTAACAGTTCCCTCTTAGGTTCTGAACTGATAACGTCTCTCAAAGTTGATGGTGACTTGACAGGCGAGCAGACCGAACTGCTATTTCATGGCTTGGTGAAAAGAAGATTCACCAATCCATAAGATAACTATATATTTTAATTCCTATATCATCTCTTCACATCTTGTAAAGCATCTTTTAACATCTTATATTTCTTTACTTCGCACAGCGTGAGTCTCCGTTCCAACCTATTTTACTCAATACTAAAAGACTGCCAACCATAACCGTATTGGCTGAAGTATGTACGATGCACATAATATAGTTATAATACGTAATAATGTGAAGTTTTCATAAGACTATATGTTAATACATATGTAGTTTTGAATCATAAGAGCATAAATTAAATAATGCGACATTGAATTTGAATTGACTCATGAGCGAGAGAAAAGAAGAGAATGAAAAAGTAAATATTCAGAATTGGATAAGATCATATTGATATTGATATGGAGCTGAAATTCAGTGGGATTGTAAGCGTCAGCATTTATACAATGTAGATAGTGCCTCGGTATAGTCTGTAAAGTGTAGGCGTACTGTGTATACAGAATGTGTAGTTGTAGTACCGTGTGGTGGTTGCATTTGGATGTATGATTACGAGTTCAGTGAAAAAAAGAAACAGAAGGTTAGCGGAAGACTAAATTCTGCTGACTGTGGCTGGAGGAAAACTCGTAAACAATATAAAAGTGTCAGTTTTTATTAGTTGACGGCTATCGAATATCAAAAGTGAGCAAGAAAGGAAAAACTGGAGACTCAATAACGGTGACGTTAATAGTTGCTTTTGTACATTGTGCGTGACTTCAGAGTGAATGTATTCTGAAATGTGAGCAGGAAAACTGAAAATGCAGAAATAAGTAGATAACAGAAGTTCAAAAAGTCGTGAGAGTTAAATTGTGTCAGTGGGACTGAATAAAAATAGGAAATGAACATGATGAAGCTAAATCCAGTGTGTGACTTGGTTTTTGACGAGAAAGATCGAAAAAAAGTGCTGCTGCTTTTGACAATCATTTCCTGGAGAGACAAGTACAGTATTTGTGAGAACACATGCGTAAGCTTATTTAATTAATTAAAAAATAATTTCCCGTGCATCTGTTGTTGAGTTGTGTAAAAATTTGTTAAATAGTAAGTTCATATTATTTGTAATATTTTTGAATTGGTTTTACAGCTTGCATCCGTGAATGGAATTGTATAGAGTGTACGTCTCATAAGTGTTACTTTGTAACCCTCCTGAAATCGACCAAAGTTTGTATGTATGACGATGCGCCGATTTATACTTGGGTCGTGACCACGGACAAGACGATTGATGACTGTGACTATGTTCCGAATCCGTGGATGGTACCTGCAGTTTTGAGCGGAGTTGCAGGAGGGCTTGCTTTGGCCGCTGCTTTTGCCTTCATGATATTCTTCTGGATTCGTTCTCGTCGCCGTAAAGTAGAGCTGACTGAAGTGAGACGGCTGCTGAATCGAAGAGATAAAGAGGAAGTCAGGAATTGTTCTGTGTCTCAGGTAATTTATTATCTGTAATGTGTAGTCAGTTACGATGTGAAATATGTGTGTAGATAATATGTGTGTTTGATAATTAATGACTGTGATTTTCATTTTTTTCTAATCGAGTAATAAGCTCATATTATGTGTGTGTGTGTGTGTTCAGTGAGTAACGACTGCGAGTTCCGTTTTTTCAAATCCAACTTTTATTTGTATTTCGTTTCTATGTTTTGTATTAGCCAGCTGTTGCTGGTCATAGTAGAGGAAGACTGGCACTGGGAGCGGGAGCCAGAGCCATATATGACGTCCCTAAGAAAGGCGACATTTGTTTGGCCAAGATCGTCCGTACTCTCACCGAAACTGAATTCTGAACAGTTGTGTCAGTTTCAAAATTCGAAAGTTTATTTTTAATTCATATTATACAACTACACTTAAGCATGGGATGCGATTATGAATTTTACGGATTTTTCCTTACAGTTAGCATTCTTTTTATTTTAATTCACCGCACATGCAAGTGTAAAATTTTTAATTGTTGGTTACATTTTTCAAAAATGCTTCAGATTTTCAATATTTTGCTTAATCAAAATAAAATTCGTATAAAAAACCTAGGAATTAAACATAAATGTCTTGACTGGTTTAATTGAATTTTTAATTTATTGCATTGTATGTGCAAGAAAATAATGTAATTAAATTAATGCTTTATTCGAATTTATTGTTACAGCATACACAAAATAAGAGTATCTTTACTAATTAGGTAGGTTAGTATATTTTCAAAATGCATTCATTTTCATACATAATAATAATGAGTCACTCAAATCTCAAATTACAATTTAACTTGAGCATAATATTTAAGATCTGTGTATACTGTACTCCTTACTAATATAAATAAGAATAACTATCGATCGCTTGTCAAACGACAGTGTCAAAAAAATTTATTTCAAAAAATATATTAAAATATATATTTATTTAGTTTGAGCTTCAAGCTTGATAAAAGGTTCTTTGCTTAAGAAGTCGTCCGAAACAACTGTAGCGAGGAGCTTCTGCAGCTTCTGGACCGGCAACGGGATCAGGTTGTGCAACGGGGTTGGGAACCGGTTCTGGTTCTGGTTCGATCAACAAAAGTAAGGGGGCATTCGGCTCTTGACGTTCGAATCCTTCTATAGGATGAAAGCGGACTGAAACCCCGTCATCAAGTTCACCATACTCGTGGCGTATGTACCATTGTCGGTTCCTCCAACCTGCAGCAGAAATCAAACCCAGTCCACCAGCAACTCCGAAAATATAAGCCACATAAGTTCCTTTAAAAATAAAAAAATAAATTTTGTGTTACTCTAACATCATAACGAGTAGGTGTCAATCTAAATTTTAGTTAGGGATTTACACTAATAAGTTAGACTGAGTTTCCTAAATTTTGTGTTGCATAATTAACCAAAAATGTAGTTACGTGAATAACTGATTAAAAGAATTATGCAAAGACTCAGACTTGAACCTTCAACATTGTAGTTAGTTACTGGTCTCTTTAATCACTAGCCTGAGACCGCTCATTTACAGATGCAACACTAACTTAGCATAATATACGGTGGTAAAAAACCTTAAAACAATTTTCGATCATCTGTAACATTATTAGTGTTGGTATATTAACATAGCATAGTTGCACGTAGATATTGTATTTCCCTTACTTTCAAAATTTTTTAAATTAACTAGTAATCATGTTAATATTACCACCTAAATCTGTTTGATCAGTCTAGCTAAAAGTTAAGATCTTTTTCAAGCGTATAGTTCTGTCTGTAATTTAAAAATACAAAATATTTCCTTAAAAAAACTGACCAGCAGTAGTATAAACCCTATCCTCCCCTGCATCGTCGAAATCAGGACAGTCTTATTTTTTGAAATAAGAATTCAAAACGTCCAAACCGAGACCGGCAAATGATACCACACATTTGGTAGTCGAGTTAAGTAACTCTATCCAAACTCGATGCAAGTCGGTGCACGATACACAGTCACTTAAAAACAAATTAATCATAACCATGAGTGAGTAACTGTATCTGAAAGTAGCAAAGAGTAATTAATTTTAAGTTTTACACAGTTACTCACTCATGGCTATACGCGCTTGAAAAAAAAGTATAAGTAAATTTACTACTTTAATATTAATTTGTAACTGTTGCGCTGTTATTCCGACATTTACAGTAATAGTTGTTAATCGCAGTCAACAGGAATAGAGTTAGTGATTTGAAGTTTACACTGTAAGACTGAGTATACTAGAACGGTGTTGGTATATTTATCAATTTAGCTAGAAATGTAGTTGTCTAACTAACAGGTACACTAGCAGTTTGAGTTGTTAGTTTTCCGTCTGGTGCATTCGGCTCCTTTTTCTAGAGGATTTAAAGGTTAATCGTTCAAAAGTTGACTTAGTTTCAGTTTTCGTTTCCCTGTTTGGCCTTTCTTTTACTTCTACAACATTGAGCTTACTACGAACTTGCAAGCTAAACTACAGAATGACGGGATGTGAGGCTACAAAAAGTTTTAATATATCTACTATAGCGCTGTTGTCGATGGCTACGGTCACAGTGCAGTAGCACCATCCTAATGGCGCTAACATAAAGAATAGGAAAGAAGGCAATGGGATAGAAATGAAAAATGAATCAATGTGTCTTCTTTAAAGGTTGTAGTAAGTAAAAAATGTTTTCTGTTTTTTAAGTTAAATAAGATTACTTCATGCGAGTCTGGAATTCCTTTCCTTTATGTAAATAGAACCTTTGACACTTGAAAACTCCGAATATACATTTTACGCATGTTTCCTATTTTGTTTCTATGACACAGTCCTATTTTGATTCTAGTTTAAATTTAGTTAGTTATTTCGGTTTTTCACAGACGATAAAAAGTTTTTCAAAATTTTTATTTTACCTTGATTTACGCTTTACGATATACAAAATATAATAAGATGTTTTTTTAGTAAAGCAAAATGTTTTATTGACATGTTTTTGACGAGTGCTCAATTTACTTGTTATGCGAATCTGGCTATAAATGTATAAAATACAACCACACAATTCAAGACGTTTTTTATTGTAATCCCAAACCATTTTAAACACCTCGAAACCGCCAAACAAGCCATATTATTGACCAACCGCAAAGTAGGTTAAATGTCGAACTTAAAAGATGTTGGAAAGTTGACGATACTCGTAAAGCTGAAAATCGCGAGCTTTCTTCTTATTGTGGTAACAATATTGCTCTAAGCACTTGGAGCAGATCATCAATGTTTCCTGGGGAAACAGTTTCATATTTCAAACAGCAAAACTGAAATATGACAAATTGGTATGAATTAATTATGATATATGAAGGATAAGCAAGGAATGCCCTGCCTACTGGCTTAACTAATAAACAAACATCTGCTACTACGAGAATTTCATGCCATAATTTCTCCTACTAATCGCAAATTATGATACATATTAAATAAAGTAATATGATTGCTGTACTGCGAGCGCAGCTTTGTATTTTTATGAAATTATACTAGTACAATATTATTACCTTGAACCCCCTCGTCTCCTTTATACTGTATCAAAACTCGGCAACCATGAATTTTTCTAACAACTCCAACGTGGAGAAGGCCGTTCTTCTTAGCATCAAAAATCTCGACGAGATCAGTCACTTTCACTCTGTCGAAAAAATAAATATACATTGTCACAAGACATTCCTATCTTTCTACCTTCAAACTGTTTGTACTGATGAATTTCGAAAGCCAGGATCATACAATTCAATACCAATACAAATATTATAAATAAATGTGAGCCTCGTCAATATTTTAATTTCTCTACATAAACCTTGCCTTTGTCCAGAATCAGATTCCAGGGCTCTTTGCACTACTTTCGAGAGCTTATTTAGTAGAGTGAGAACCCTAATCAACCGTCTAGGAAAAAAGTACTTTCGCCATAGGGCTAAGCTGGTATGGGGAATTCATCCTCATCTTCTTTGAATCCGTACACTATTATCAAGCTCTTCAAAATTTCTAGGAGAAAATTTAGTTACCATAAACTAAATGGCAAAGTCCTTGATATATAAAAACCCATAAATAATGCAGTGGTTGAAAGGAAAATAGAAGTATATGTACTTACGTGAGAGTGGGACGAGCGACGCCGTAGAATCTAAAACAAAATGAAACTCCGCCCACATTTCCTGCAATGTCAAAGTTTCAAATGAAAATCTTTGAAATTACGCTTTATCCTCAACTGTTCTTGACAGATCCAAGTCGCTGACGTCAATACCTATCCAATGACACCACATACTCACCCCCACGTCCCGTTTCTCAGTCGGTATATGCCAATAACTTATACATTAATTAGATGAGCTGAAATATTCAAAAATCAATATCTCAAAAACGGTTATTTATCCTTAACTTTTCTTGACAGATCCAAGTAGCTGACGTCAATACCTATCCAATGACACCACCTACTCACCCCTACGTCCTGTTTCTTAGTCGGTATATGCCAATAACTTATACATTAATTAGATGGGCTGAAATATTCAAAAATCAATATCTCAAAAACGGTTCTTTATCCTTAACGTTTTTTGACAGATCCAAGTAGCTGACGTAATACCTATCCAATGACACCACCCACTCACCCTCACGTCCTGTTTCTCAGTCGGTATATGCCAATAACTTATACATTAATTAGATGAGCTGAAATATTCAAAAATCAATATTTCAAAAACGGTTCTTTATCCTTATCTTTTCTTGACAGATCCAAGTAGCTGACGTCAATACTTATTTATTGACATCACCGTAAAATTAATAATTTTTGGAAATCATGGTTGACTATGAACTTTCTTGTTTTTACGGTGCTTACTTCTACGTTTGTCATATGCACGTTTTTTCTCAATTCGGCGATTTCTTTGAGCTTTGGTCTTGTTTTTTTGCTGTTGTTGTTGATGGTCAGGGATGACACTGCGTACAGAAGCGTTTTTAAGGACATCATGGGTTGCTGGTTCTGTTATGGTACAATAACGGTGTTGTGTAAATGCATTTTAAATATGAATAAAATTTATTATATGCAAATAGGTACAAAACAACTTTAATGTCTTACAAATAAGAGTTGTATTAACACTTACTTGCTTGACATGGAGATAGTCAAACGTCTACTGGGATCACATTGGTTGACAGTGTACCATCTGTCTCCGAAGACGTCGGTTTGGGTGGCTATCTCGTCCGTGGAACGCCTAAATTGGATTTTTGTAACATCTGCTTGTGAAAAAAAATGGTTGGTAATAGCCACAGGCTCAATTATTTTATTTAAATTTTTGCCGATGCCCTGCTTTTCCGTGTCTTGCCACTGCATCATTATTTTGTTGACAACAGGAGGAGCTACAATTTTTTTAACTGTTTCAGTTTCACGTGCCGGTAGCAGAAGCTCTTTAGCTGGATTCGTCCTAGAAATTTGAATTGTAGGGGACCGTTCACGGTAGTCTTTTCGTGGTGAAACATCACGTCTAGTTCTTGTACGCTGAGAATCATCGCGTCCCCGCTTGCCTTTCTGCCTCTTAAGTCCGCGGGTGTCGTGATGGCCGTCAACTCTTGATCGGTTTTCCATTATCAATACTTTGTTAAAAAATGAATAAAATGAGCTAAATTTGTATGCAGTAACGTTATTGTAAAACCTTAGGTGATAATAATGTTATTAATATTTTTTTATAGCACACTGCCTCAGTTGTTTCTGCAGAAACCAATGTGTTTCATGCGATACGTTATTAATAAGAAAACGTCCGCTTATTAAATTAGGTAGGGCATACAACTAAAGACAATAAAATACCAAGACCACAATGTACAACATCCACCACCAAATAATACAAAAAAACCAAGTACCTAAATAACCAAAACATAACAAAAAGACGTGTTTATTTCACGAAATGAAGAGGTCCCAAGGTAGTGTTTTTAAATAGTTATAAATGCAAGAGATTCAACACAACAATAAAGTAGGTTACTTTAACCATAGTTTTAAACAATAAACGCTATCTAGATACACGTTAAAAACGTGCCTACAATTCTAAACATTACAATAATGTACATTTTATTTAAAGCTTATACAAATAAAAACTTTAGCAAACTACCAAATGTAAAGCAAGGAAAACGATTTTAGCTCAAATAAATTCAACAGAAATCTAGCACGTTGATGTAAATATCTTAAAGCCTGATCACCATACAAACGCAATGAAACGTATAACCATGTGCTAATCAAAACTGTGTCTATTTAACTATACAAAAATATCAAAGGTCGAACGTGCTACAGAAATCAAATTCTACAATAATGAAACACAGACAAGGCAAACCACTTACAGAAACCCATACATAAGAAAAAAGACTAATACGTAAAATTGACAGAGTAACTGCAAATCAGCATCATATAACAGAAGTAACTAGGATTTATTGTTTCTTTTGTTCGCCGCCACATAAGATTTATAGGCATTTAAGAAATATGTCACAACAAAAACTACGTTCTTTTACTTCTTTTGATTTGTAAGAAACGGTTTCTGTAATGTTATAGGGCGTTGTTTCTTCTTTTTCAGGCTAAGGAACTTAGAAACCGTACTGTGTTGCGCAGGGTTGCGGTGCTTTCAGGTTTCAATAGCGTGTTGCTCTTCTGTTGTGTCAACAGGCTCATCGTCAGTAACAATTAATTGTGCAGGTGGGCGTCGAATTATTCCGGCTTGATACGCTGTGAATACACGATCAATAGTCAATCCAACAACTATTTCATAATGCGATCTAACAAAATCAGCTGCACTGACTGGCAGATTACCATGCAAGTTGCTTTTGTATTCCTTAAATATGCCTTCAACACGCCTGAAGTTTCTCGAACAAATCTCTCCAAACCGCGTCGTTTCGTAATCACACAGCAAGACCACAGCAAAAAGTACGCTATATAGTCTTTTTCTAGGATTTCAATCACAGCAGGCATGTAATATGGATTGGAGTACAGGTTTTCAACGTCAAGTTCAATATGCACTTGTTTGTTTGACATAAAATGCTGGTAAAACTTAGATCGGCATCTTTGGGTTTTATGCTGTTCAACTTCCTCTTCGCTAAACGTAAGATCGTATTGAGTTTCATCGTCAGTGCACAATTCAGAAGTAACGCAATCAACATTTTGCATCATATCAACTAGCAATGTGCAACACGTTTTGCTATAAAGGAATTTGGAGCCAAACAGAGAGAAAATGCCGTGAAGGACGGTAACGAAATCTGGTTCGTTGCTAACTTCTATGAGACGTGCTAAAGCAAACACAGCCATTTTTTTCACTTGCATGAATATTTTACAGAAATACATGGCCATTCACCTACAAAAACTTTGTAGCACACGTCTTAGTAGTCATCTAATTTTATTAAGTTGATTCCTCTAAGAATGCAATGTATCAAAGCAAAGCTGAAGTCACAAACAAAAAGAGGGGGATTCTAAATGTTTTTAAACTGTCTAATATCTGCAAATACTCGTTCTAAGAAACCGCGGAAATCAGTGCTGGTATTCTGACAACTCAACATCTCGGCAACTACTAAATGCTTTAAGTCTCCGACTTTAAGTACTAGTGTAGTCAAAAGTGGCTTTGAATTCTCCCCATTAGGTTTGTGCATCACGCCACCAGTAGTATCAATATGAAATGTTAAAGTGTCTTCGTCCACATCATGCATCAGAACAGAAGTTGCACAAATTTGTTGTCTAGAATATAAAAACATTTGAAACGGCAGTGTTTTTAACTCCCAAATGAAGCCAGACATCTTTATTTTCTTTAATGGAAATTTTTCTTTCTGCTTTTTTTCATCCGCATCACGTAACTGCAATGTAAGCAAATTAAGTTCGATAATCAGATTTTTGTCCAAGCGATTAGCTAGGTTGGCTTCAGAACTAATTTTCTGCAGAACTTGATTCGATCTGGCAGGATGATTGTTATGAGCAAGCCTTAAAACATCTAAAGCAGTAGTAGTCTTGTAATGCAAACTACTTGCCTTTTGGTTTTATAACACTCCAGCCATAATACGACGGTGATTTCCTGTAATACGAGTCGCGGTGTTTACTTTTTGCACAAGTCTAAATTTACCAGCTGCTATGCCCCGAAAAGTAATTGGATAATTCTTTTTGGGCCCGTTGATGGCTAAAACAGCAAATCGAACTTCACAGTGACAAGCACCCATAATAATTGCAAAAGCTACCAGAGGCTGACCTTTAAGACCTTTGTAATAGTATGGAGATCTTGAAGCATCAAATCCGCAGACGTGAACAGCTTTAAAAGCTACATCAAAATCTGATGCCCATGAATAAGGAATGAATTCCATTGTTTGCCAGTTTATGATTTTATCCACCATGTCCCATGGCATATCAAACTTGAACTCACGTGGTAGCTTAAAACGTTTATCGTTGTCACTCATTCCAATAATCTCAGCAATATCATCATCTATTTCACGTGAAGTAACATGTGGGTTATTGATAGGTGGTGCTGGTAATGTCTCTTGGTTAGTAATAACTTGCTGTACTAAACTATCGGGACTGGATACGCTGGCTGATGTAGAATGAGTCGAAGCTGCAGAAACGTTCTTAACTATCGATGTATGCAAGGAGTGGGTAGCACGAACATCCCCAATACTGATGTTGTCAGTATGATGATCCTTTGAAAATGTTTGTCACACATCTTAAGCTGACAACGCGTTCATGATTTCCTCTCGTGTAGGATTACATGCCGTCTCTGGTGCTGTACGTAAAATTTGTGGCTCGGTCAATTCGACTTCTGTTTGGTTTGCATTACAATCCTTACAAGGAAAAAACGTATTTTCTGGAAGCTCGATGTCATAGTTAGCGCAGGAAAAGTGAAACCACCTTTAACAGTTAACAAATAAAAGTGATAAATATATTAGGTATAATGTATAACTCTACAAAAATATGGACAGTGCTGGTAAGCCTAGTAAAATTAAATATACCGATCGCATTTGTCGCATCCAACCACGTTCCTGCTTGCCGAATAGAAAACCATGCAGCAGCCTAGAATTTCCTCATCGCTTGCTCAAACTTCATTTGCAACTGCACGCAGCCTCTTCTTGCTTGCAATTAAAGAAAGGGAGAATCGATCAGGTTTTTGAACTTGTCTTTTTCCTGGGTAGCATTTACAAAAATAAATAACAGTATGTAAAGAGTAATTTTATTATATAAAATATTTTACAAACTCAGTCTCAATTTTAAATTTTGTATTGCAAACCTAGAGTAACTGGTTCAGCTACTGCTACACTACATTGTGTTTCATTACAGTCCTCAAACGCTACAGAACAGTGATCTACAGGTGCTTGACATGGCGAACTAATTTCTTCAGCGATGAAGATGTTGCTCTTGGTTTCATCAAGGCTGGCAGTATTACCATCCCTGCATTACATAAAAATTAATGTAGCTTAGTTTTGCTAACTTACATTTAAACTGTTGATTTTGTTTGGCTCTAATCTACCTAATTGTCTACAATGCAATTGTTAACTTACTTTAAATGATGTATACAGCTAAATAGCATTGAGGTCAGCTCCAAGATCTGTGAGCACGTCTAAAAGTACTTTGCAGTACGTTGTTTGCAGCTGCATGTCATAAAACTGCCTAATCTGCTTCTTGAACGTACTGTTTTGAGGTTGCCTAGGCCACAAACTCACTGACAAATTGGTTAGATACTGTTGAGTTTTTAAATCAGAAACTACTCGCATCCAGTCAATAGCTTCACAACAACGTGAAGACTCATACGTTGAAATGTGATTAAATACCATAATGAGCTTTGTAAACTTAGGGTCGTTCTTTTTCTTACGTGTAACTAAAACATGCAAATCAGAAACTGTATAATCCATACTTAAGTTGGATAAACGTTTATTACAAAATCTGTAAAAGTCAACCAAAACATTTAGTATAATTGTACCCAGTTAGATTAACTTAACACACAAATATTTATATACACGTCGCTTACATGGGGACATGTGAGCCGGCAAATTATGAGTGATGCAGCCGTCGCTTACATGGGGACATGTGAGCCAGCAAGTTATGAGTGATGCAGCCGTCGCTTACATGGGGACATGTGAGCCGGCAAATTATGAGTGATGCAGCCGTCGCTTACATGGGGACATGTGAGCCGGCAAATTATGAGTGATGCAGCCGTCGCTTACATAGTGACATGTGAGCCGGCAAGTTATGAGTGATGCAGCTTTCGCTTACATGGGGACATGTGAGCCGGCAAATTAGGAGTGATGCAGCCGTCGCTTACATGGAGACATGTGAGCCGGCAAATTATGAGTGATGCAGCCGTCGCTTACATGGTGACATGTGAGCCGGCAAGTTATGAGTGATGCAGCTGTCGCTTACATGGGGACATGTGAGCCGGCAAATTATGAGTGATGCAGCCGTCGCTTACATGGGGACATGTGAGCCGGCAAATTATGAGTGATGCAGCCGTCGCTTACATGGGAACATGTGAGCCGGCAAATTATGAGTGATGTCGTAATATGAAGTCTGCCCATATTCTTCGGATTCTGAAAATTTGGAATTCTGCATCTATAGTAGGATAAACTTAGCGTGTTGTGGTTGTGGTTGTGAGCAAGAAAGAAGGTGCACTCAAGGCAGTGATGTGAATATATCTGAAGGAAAGATAATCCTTTTGTATAGTATTCTGTCGACTGTAGAGATGTAACGTAAAAAAGGGAGATGTGAATTTCTTGAGAACATACTTTGGGATTTGGGATTCACTTGAATTTGGAATTCTACTCTCTTCTATACTTATATGTAAACTTACAGTAAATTACAGTATATTATGATTATAGCCTTGCAATAGGCCATAATTATAAAGGCCTTGGCGGCGATGGTCTCTTTGGGACCAAACCCCTGTCATTTAATAATAAATAGTGTATATGAGCTATAGGCTGCTGCTATAAATTAAACGTTCTACTGAACTCACTTTTATCTTCAAAAAAATACCAACATACTGATACTTACTTTTATTTGGTATAGTAGCCGAAACATATGTTTCATTATTTTGATTTGACTACTTTAAATAATATATTGAATTATTATGGATATATCTAACTAGTTTATAAACTTTTGTATACAGAACATTGGCTGTCATATTCCACATCGACGTAATATGAAAAGTTAAGTATGTACTGAACTGCCTGTGCCTATAATACTATACAATAATGTCTGGCCAGGCCATATTACAGGATATCTTTATTACTATTGTTGAATATTTTGAACGTGTATGCGCTAATTATAATTAATTTTTAGTTTTGTAATGAAGCTACATATATATAAATAGAAGCCTGCATACCTGTCAGTCAGTGTGTGATGTGTTATATTAACGTTTACTTTTTGACTATGGCTATAAAGACAACCCTCACATCAACACAAACCAGAAGTTGAAGATTACGTCCCTTCTTGCGGGATAAAAAACTAAAAACCTACTAGTACACCAGCCGCCAGCCACTGTAAACTGGTGATTGGCTAGTGCGTCCACAGTGTGAGTGTACTACACTGTCAATGAAGTAAAGTCAACGCAATCTGTTTCTGGCTTCGAAGTTCGAATACCTTCGTCGAACGCCTACGTAATTTTTAATAAAAATTAAAAATTGTATTTTTTATCTTTATCAAATAAGCATGGCATATAATAATAATTTATTGATTTATATAGGTGTACGGTAGTATAGGTAATAAATCCAACTATAGCTTTAAAATTGGTCAACTGTTTCGATAATAATGGAACACAACAGTAACAGTTAAATATTAAACTTTTAGAGGCAACGGCAATAGATACTACTACTATAATACTATACTATACAACTATACTATATATAGTTAAATAATTATTGCGTAAGTACATTATAATAACTATACAGTGGAATGCACGTTTGATTTAATTTGTTGTACTGCCGCCGTGTTGCTAGTCCTGAATCCTAAGCTAGTATCTAACAAACTTACTAGTTACTTAGTAAAAGTGCGCCGTCAATATAATAAATTCTTATTTGATTCATTTGTCATATACCTAATTCATCATTTATCTGTCTACCACCATCATCATTGACCGTGATAATGATATTGCTTACTATAACAGGCGAGAGAGAGAGACAGCTTATATTTGTTTGTTTGCATAGAGTTTGATTGTTTTTGGCCATGACCATGGTTGTTAAACTAAACTAGTGAGAAAGTTGAGCGTTCCAAATTTAAACTACCCTGGGTGCTAAGTGCTTTATATGTGTAGCATAGGTAGAATGTGCGTAAATTGGTAAAATAATTTTTGATATTTTTATTTCGACGCAACAAAATAATTGAAAGACTGAAATAAATAAAAATTCATTTTAATTCTAGCTGAAATTGGAAATAGGTTATTTTGGTTCTTCACAGATGATATTGATTATATTAAAGTATTGTGGAATTTTGGCTCAAAAAAATCTCAAATCACCGACCACAATTGCAACACTTTGATGAGAAATGGGGGTTTCAGTTAGAGAGAAATAAATTTATTAACAAATCCACTGACATGCATTCATGTTTGCCCTGTTGGACACTTTTGCTGGGATTTTAAAAATAAAATTTCTAACTAATGACGTAGATTACCTAATTATTTTAGTTGATTAGGGTAAGGTAGGGTATCTGTGGTAGTCAGGTAACTGTGGTAATGGAAAACCATAAAGCAACGAACGACAGCCGTTGTCCGAAATTCGTTTCAGTTCACTCAACTACTCATGGAGTACGTTCTGGCTGATGTTCCCCGCGAAAGTCGAAAACTTGTAGGAGAAAAAAATTACAAAACTTACTGTGTCATTTTAACTAGTAAGGAAAGTTTATTTTCATTTTCTTCAAGTCCCTGTAATTACTGATCCAAACACATTCTCACCGAAACTGATTGCGGGGAGATAGTTGGAGTTAGTCGGCATAAGTTAATCACAATTAGGATGAAATATTAATTTAACCTTTAATTTGGTGGATTTTAGAAAAATATTTAGTCATTTCAAAGTAGTGTTCTAAATGTGGTAATGTCAGGGCTTCTAACTGTGGTAGTGTGAAAACCATGCTAAACTCATTGGAAATTTTGTGAAAATGGAGCAAGTATGTTTAAAAAATATAAGTAATAATATTTCAGTTTGTTTTCATTTGTTTAGCATGCCATAAATTGTGAAAATGGGAAAAAAGAAATAAAGTGACAAAAGTAACTATGAACTAAGTAAGCCATACACCAACGTAGACCTTAGCGATGTCATTTTTTCTGTGCAAAGTGGATCATTAAAAACATTTATTTAATTAATTAGCTTGTATTTGGTTAGTATAGTTTTAGTACACACGATTATTTTTATTTTATTCATTAAATGTGATTTATAGAACCTAGTGTGATAAAATCTGTTCCGGCTTAATATGCGTTATTTACATGTTAATTGATTTTTAACTTGTGTTTTTTGGACTAAAATTGCAATAAACGGTGGGTGTTCATAACTTTGCTAAACTAATAATGAAGGTGGCCATTCATTTAATTATTTCATAAAAAGCAAAATAAAGCTTATTTACATTTTTTTCGTACCATAATATTTGTTAATTTTAGCAAAAATAATACTACCACAGTTAGAACCCTGCTTACCACAGTTACCGGACCTAGCAAATTTCCCACTCCACCTAGGTCGTATAGTTTGAACACCTGTAGTTTAATGATGCGGCGGTAGAATTTGATAAGAATTGGGTACAGTATTCAGTACAGTATGTGTGTCAAGTGTATAGTGCTATTCCTTTCAAAATTTTATTAACTTGGTATTACAGATTGAAAAACTGAAAGTTTTCCAAAAAGCTACCACAGTTAGAAGCCCTTACCCTACTCATGAAAAGTTGCAACTTAAAAGCTACAGCCGTAGATTCAAAATTTGAACACGGCTACTCTAAATAGAATTTAGGGACATGCATAAATTTCATGGTACGCCGGGGGGGTAATAATTCAAGTCGTCGATCCTTGTAAATGGGCGTACATACCAAAACGGCGAAGGTAGGCGAATTGTCCGTTGTTTGTACTACATAATTTATGCACATTCCCCAAAGTGCAACATCGTATGAACCATACAGCATTATATTCAAAAACTTTGAAGTTGTAATTTGTAATTCCCTACCTTTCAGTCCGGGTCCGGTCCAGGTATGGTGTTTGTTCTGTATTTTGTAGACTAGTTCTAACTTTAATAATTATTACCAACTTGTAATAAGCTAATACTTCTCAATAAACTAAATGAAGTAATTATATTGAAGTCCATGCACTTGGTCCGAAATTTTGATATCGTTCAATACCGCATGGCCTGTTCAACAATTCAAAAATGCATAACTCGCGCTTAAACCCAAGGACATTTTGTTAAACCAAATCAAGGCCAAATCCTAATAAACGTGTAGTTGGGTAGTTTCTTCACACTTCACAGTATCTCAGTAAAAGAATACAGGTAATGACGGGACAACCGAAAGTGGGAAGTTTAAAGTTGCTATTTGACTGCATACAAAAATTATTATTGACACTTTCCGGTGGACCCACTGTCCATTCCGTCATGGATGTTTTTGATGTTTTAGGGTACACCCACCCCTATATGTGTTAACTTAGGCGCTTGTGCACCCCACCCCTTTAAAATTTGGATCCATTTGTACCCGACCCCATTTAGTTTTGAAATTAGGATATTGCAAGAAAATGTGGGCGGAGTTTCATTTCGTTTTATTTTCTGCAACATGGACAAGCGTGGTTCCATGCTCTAGATTCCATCCTAAGAAGTTAGCAGAATCAGTTTTTTAAAGGTTGACCAAGAAATCAATGCAATTTTGATCGTCACCCCTTTCTTTCTCAGGACTTAAATACCTTAGAAGAACATAATAGCCTGCAATGCGAATTATTAGAATCTGAATTGAAGTCAAGCCAATACTGTGCACACTTTGAATTTTGATTGACATTATATTACATTTTCTTCGTCATTACTAACTTAGTCAGTAAGTCATTAATACATGTAATTCCATATAAATATGAAATTCCAAAATGTGTGAGAGAATGTTCATTAACCACGGAGTGGTAGAATGAATCCCGAAAATAAATGATGGAAAGTATGCGAGAAATAATTATGATGTTTTCCCCTCCATGCTATTATCGTCTCTGATTCTTTATTTCACTTCAATGCACTGAGGCTAGTATTTGTTATGAGTTGGTTGAGATCAATGGTACAGTGAATGAATGTTAAAACAAAGAATTATATAGTATGTACTTGTGTGTGCTTGTGTGTGTGTGGATTGTGTTGAGTGTATGGTTTATTGAGGTCAGAGTAATAAAACTCTCCTCCTCTCCGTTTGTGTGGAGTTAAATGGGAGAAGCTGTCCCAATGTTAAAGATAGGATGGGTGATTTTAAAGTGAAGCTTTAAAATCACTGACGGTGACAAATAATATTTGAAATATTATTTGTAATGCTGAAGGAATAATCCTGTCTCAGCGTGTTGGTTGTGTGTGTGTGTGTGTGTGCATTGTACTGCGCACTTTAGTTATGTACTATATATATGTGTGTGTAATGAATGGTATGTTTGATATATATAGGTAATAATACCCTCCTCGGGGGGGCGCCTTTATTGGTAAAGACGCCCCTCCGCAAAAATTGTAAGGTTGGTTTGTTTGGAAGGTTTGTGTTGTAATTGTTAAATCTCCATATAATCAGTCAGTAGATGATTATTAGGCTGTATTGTAAGCAGGAGATGATCCGTTGGTTCAGGTTGTGGAATTGGTGAATTTGCAGGATCATTGGGTAGGTACGCTTCCTCCTGGTCGGCAGGTGAGTAGATGGTCCAACTGCGAAAAATGATCCATTCAAGTAAAGCATAGATGCAGAGGAAGAACGATCCAATTGTAAGGGCTATCCATTTGATAGGAATCCAGGTCGGTCTTGAGATTGCTTCTAGGGTAGAGTCCATAGTAAATGGAGTCTCCAGAATCCATTGTTCAGATTTAAGGGTTGTAGGGAGGTCCTCTGTGGCATCGTATGACGTTGTCAGATTGTTGAAATGTCGGTGGCCAATGGTGAAGGCTGCTCTCAATGGTAAGGTAAAGACTAAATCCGGGCAGGGCTGAGTTTGATTGTTGTCCAGAGTAATGTTGAGTGTGGCGCAGTAGACATAGAATTTTCCTTTGTGGATTTTCACTTGTAGAAGAGTTGAGTCAACATCATCAGTACGGTTATGACATGTAGCATACTGATACGCCAGGCGGTTGGCATAGAATTCCGATTGTGGTTGGCAGGGAAGATGTTGAAGAGAAATCAGATTGTGTCCATGCAGAGTGTCCATGCGTGAATGGTAGACACAGTTTCTGGTTTTGTCCAAAATTGCATGCAGCGGGCCAGTGTATTTGATATTGCATTGTTCAGTTGAATTTGTTTCCCATCTAAGTCTAAAAGGATCCGCGGCAAGTAGTACCAAGTGTGGGTTGATAACCGGAATCGTGAATTGTAGATGGATAGTATCCAAGTCCTTGTCAGAAGTGCAATAATTAAAGATCGCTTGTTCGCGGGGAAAAATTTGATGTGGTAATTCCAGATGGAAGTAATCAAAGAATTTTCCAGTGCTTTGTCCATGAGTCCAGGATTGATTTATTGTATGTAGAACATCAGTGTAGTTCCATTTATGGTTGATAACGGCAGAAATGTCAAGTCCAAGTGCTGGGAAGGAGATATTTGTTTCTGAGTCATGCACAGGAAGAAGTTCCTTTTGGAGTTGTTGTATTTTAGGCATGAACACTTGTCCATTTTTGGTGACTTTGTTTACAACGAAGGTCCGTTCTCTGAATCGAATATCCATGGTTGGCTCATAGTTGGTGATTAGATTGTAAGTTGTCATGGCGTAGAAGGCCATGTCAATACCAGGGCTTGTTTGTACAGACATAAAGGTTTGTGTCACTTTGTTGTGAATTATGTCATCAGGTGTGTAAAGGTATTGAGAGTAGAGGTCAACTGGGGTTTGTGGTGCCTTGTTGATTCTAATAGACGGGCAGATGGTGTGTAGAGGCTGAACAAAAGGTCGATCATAGTCTTGGAGACATCGAGTGTGTAGTTCATTTATCTGGGCCTCATCATCTTCGTCATTGACATCATAGACGAGATGACTGCAAGGAGGTATAATCTCGATCTGGATGTTGAGTTCATTGTAACCGATGCTTACACTGAGATTTGTAGGAGTCCAAAGTACGGGGGATGTTTCGTCCATCCGGTAGGTGTTGCTAACGCAGATTGAAGCGGCAAATAGTAGGCAGGTGAGGACTCTCGCTAATGGGCTAGCGGTAGTATGATCGTCAGTGTGTGCATAAGGGTGATGCATGTGGGGAGTGGAGGACCGAAATTTTTGAATCTTTCCCACCGGTTGATAGATATGTGATGGTTTGACATCAACTTCAGTATAGTTAGCATATCTAGCTTGAGCATCATTGAATGGCATTGTGGTATCCATAGGGTCAGTATTTTCATCATGGATGAGTCTTTTAGTTGGCATTGCAGCATGGGTTTGTGCAAGCTGAGCCTGATGGATTTTTCCCTCCTGATTCATGGTCGTCATCCCAAGTAAGAACATAAGTTTCCTCATCCTGGGACTAGTCAGGGGTTTTGTAAATATGTCAGCGGCTAAGTCTTCAGTTCGGCGATGCTGAATGACGAGCTGGTTTGTTTCAATGAGATCTTTGACCCAGAAGATTCTGGTGTCGACGTGTTTAGTACGGTCGTGGTGATTGTCTAGACTGTAGATGAGCTTCCAGCCAGATCCTGAGTCTGTAAACTGCCAGATAGTATCAGTCCATTCACGTAATCCCATGTCAGCAAGAAGATTATGTGACCAGATAGCTGTCTTGGCCATATTGTTAATTCCATAAACTTCCGCAATTGTAGTTGAGTGAGCAACAAGGTTTTCTTGCTGGTCCAAATCCAAGCAGTTCCATTCAAGAGAACGCAACCACCCATGATGCTACGGGCTCTTGGGGCACCCATTGCAAAGTTAGCATCAGATTGGACTTCCATGCTAAGGTTGAATTTCCCATGGTCGTTCCGATAGTAGCGGAGACATTGGTCCTTGGTCGAGATGAGGTAGCGAGCCACACGGAGAGCTGCTTCATAGTGTCCTGCATCCCACTTAGCAAAGTATTGTGTCAGTTTTTGTACTGCATGAGAGATATCAGGTCTAGATATTCTCGAGATGAAGAGTAAGGATCCAACTCAAGTTCTTCAATCTTAGTGTGTTGACTAATTTGTATGTAGTCAGCGGTCCGTTTCAGATCCATGCCAAGAAAATGGGTAATTGTATGGGTCTCTGTAATTTTGAAACGGTCCTTGAGGGCCTGAGAGAGATCATCCATTTTTTTTTGATGTGTGGACGTAGCGAGGCTGTCGTCTACGTACCAGCAAATGTAAGACTTGTGGTCTTTGCCTTGTTTGTCTTTTTAGCATTTAATGTAAAGGCATTTTTCATAGTCGCTCTGCCTATAGCTGATGGAGTCCATGAATTGTTTAAATTTTTTGTAGAAGTTGCGGGGGCTTTGACACAGTCCGTAGAGGGATTTTTTGAGAAGACACACCAGGTCAGATCCTTGATTGTATCCTTGGGGCTGGTGCATGTAAACCTCTTCTTCAAGTTCAGCGTATAGAAAGGCAGTTTTTACATCAAATTGGCGTATGTATTTGTTGTTGAAACCTGCGTCAGCGAGCAGGAGTCTGAAAACTTCATATCTGGGGGTCGGTGCAAAGGTTTGCTTGTAGTCGACGCCGGGGGTTTGGAAATTTCCACGAGCAACTAGTCGTGCTTTGAATCGGTCCTCGGCCATTTTGTGTCCATAAATCCACATTGAAGGTATGATTTGTCGATTCTCTGGTTTCGGAACGAGAGTCCATGTCTCATTGGCGAGTAGAGAGTTGTATTCAGAGTCCATGGCTTCCCTCCAGTAGTGGCGGTCAGGGGTCTTCATGGCTTGATTGTAATTCTGTGGAATTATGACTGGTCTTTTGTGAGTCCGATCTTGATCATCAAGGCGTTCATATAGAGTTTTTGCGAGTAGGGCCTTGACTTGTTCTTGTGGTATTGCGTGTGCATAGTATAATACATAGTTAGCAAGTAGTTTGGATAAAGTGGTAGTACGACCTGCACGTGTAGTAGCTTGTTGGAGTTGTTCACTTTGGAGCCGATCATTGTCGGGGGTCGGTGGATCTTCACTCATGATGACATCCCCTTGTGTGACAGGAACGTCTGGATTGGCATCCTCTGGGGTTTCTTCTTGATGTGGAGCCCAAAGGGTACTGACGTCTGTGAGTGTAAGTGTAGTACGAGCGGAACCTGGAGTAGTCGAGTCCGTGGTTCTGTCCAAAGTGGTCTCAGCTTCTTCGTCATCATCATCATTGTCTGAGTATTCAAATAAGGAAGTATTGTTTGTCGAGTTTCCCTCCTGGCGAAGTCTTTCTCGAACCAGGGTGACGTTGTGTCTAGCGGGTGAGTCCGCAGTAGGAGTGCCGGTCTTGATGATAATGGGCTGAGGTATTGTTCGTTTTGGTGTCCGGTGGTCCCGAGTTGAAACTGGAGTGTTAGATACTTTAGGGGCCACTGGTGTAGAATTGGTTTGAGGTGTCCCTGGAACGTTTGAAGATCGAGTCCTCATAGGTTGCATTATAGGTTGTGCCGTTTGTGGTGATTGCTGAGTTTGGGATTGGAAGGGTACCAATTTATTTCCGGTCGGTGGTGTAGTAGTTGTGATTGGTTGTGAAATAACGACAGGTATGTTGACGGGATGCGTCAAAGAGTGCTGTGATGACTCATCTGTAGGTAGAGTGCTCTGAGGAGTAATTAAGTCCCCAGCGTTATTCCTTTGATTAGTTACGTAAAGACGAAGGTCTTCAATCCGGTCTCCACCATAAGTATGGGCATCAAAGAATTGGTCATCTCTGAATAAATGTGCTGGCGGGGGTTGTACCGGTATTCTGGAGTCAAAGAAATCCACGTGACGGGACCAAAAATGTGACTTGGTCTTGGGATCATAGAGTCTGACTTCCAGGCTGTGCTCTTTGTACCCGACAAAGAGGCCTTCTCTTGTCTTGCCTTCCCACCAGTTACGTTGATTGACTAGTTTGGCGGAGGCAGGGCAGCCAAAGATGTGTAGATTAGACAGTATTGTTGGTTTCTTACACATCATAGTGAATGGGGTTGTTTTTCGGTTGCCATGGCATACTCGATTGTGAAGGTAGACAGCAGTGTCGACGGCATCTTCCCAGAATCTAGCTTGTAGATTGGCTTCGAGTAGGAGTGAGACTGCAGTTTCACGGATTGTACGGACGTCTCGTTCCAGTTTGCCATTTGATTGAGGACAGTGGGGAGGAGTTATGAGAAAGCGAATGCCATTGGTCTTGCACCATTGTTGAAGAATAGCATTCTTGAACTCTCCGCCGCCATCAGATTTGAAATATTTGACTTTGTTTCCACTGTTAGTTTCTATCCAAGCACAGAATTCTTGGATGACAGGTAGAATGGTTGTCGCTTCCTTGTCTGAGTGAAAGGAGACTTTCCTATAGTCAGAGTGGTCGTCCTTCAGAAGTAGGAAATAGCGATTTCTCTTGATTAAGGGAAATTTTGCATGTACCAGGTCAGCGTGGATACACTCTCCGGTTTCATAAGTGTCCTGAGAAGTTTGGCTATGGAAGGGTTTCCTTGTGGCCTTGCTGCGATTGCATATGATACAATCTTGAACCTCTTCAAGAACATTTCCAGTTCCGAGTGTAGCTGCACCGTTTCTGAGGGTGTTTTGTAAGTAGCGATAGTTGATGTGTCCGAGTTTTTCATGCCATCTCTGGACACGTCCCAATGATAAGCCACGGGTCATCATGGCTACGGGTAATTGTTTGATAGGCTTGAACAGCATAACTAGTTGGCCAGAGCCGCCGGGCTCGATGGTCGTCATGCCTTTGAGTAGCAGGGTTTTTTTCATAGTGTCAGGGTTAAGGCGGAAAAATTCAATCTTCTCTTTGTTACCTTCATATATAATGTTCCCTTCGTTGACCATTTTTGTAACGGAAAAAAGATTTGCAGCATTTTTGAGATACCAGACATCTTGTAGTTCAAAAGGATCCCATCGGTTTCCATTGAAAGCAGAAACGACTACTGAGCCGTAGCCTTGTGCAAAAATGAGTGAGTTGTCTGCTATCCGAATTGCTCTTGGTCCTGTTGAAAAAGGTTGGTATGAGGAGAACCATTCCTTGCGACCGCATAAATCAATATTAGCGCCAGTGTCGCAGGGCCAAATAAAGTTGTCTCTGACTGCTTTGTACGCATATGGTTCTGAGTATTTGATCGGTTCTATCCTCCAGTCATTGGGCAAGGAGGACGGTGTGTCTTTGGTGACAGGATGAAAGTGATCAGTATCCGGTTCTTGTGTTGTTGGCCGGATATAGTTGACATTTGGTATGAACTGAGCCATGTGAGCTCGGTGTAGTCGAGAGGGTATTGGTTGACCATCTGCATCACATAATACATCTGTGCGGCGTGTACTATTAATATTGTCTAGTTTGTGAAAAGCTGGGGTTTTGACTTTGGCTTTTACTCTGTTGAGAGTTAATTCGACTCCTTGGTTAGTAGCTTGAGTCGAAGGTTCTGTGGTTGAGTCCGATAAATCAGAAAGATGAATGACAATAGAGTTGGTTGTCTCTGGGTTGTGTCCGTTGTGGTCATCTATTTTTTGTCTTTTTGTTTTGTGTGAGGGGCTGGTTGTATCCCTCCTGACCATAAATGCCCGTGCTTGAAAGTCTGCCGGGGGTTCTTTGGTCGTTGGTTCAGGTAGCTTTGACTCACGGTCTTTGTAAAATTAACGTTCCCATTGGGATGTTAGTTGCATCGTGATCTCTTGGAATTTTCGTAAATTGATTTTTGTAGTAAACGGGAGGTTGTCACAGAATATTGTAGCATGACCTATCTCATTGCAGAGGTCACACATTGCACCTGAATGGCTATGTTGGAGCTTGTATAGTATTCTTTTGGATCTTTTGTAGTCAAGAAAGCTGTTTTGTTTGACTGCTTGAGCCAGTTTGAAGGTCTCAAGTGCTTTCAGGGTCGCTTTTCGTTGATTGTAATGATTCGCTTGGCGTTGTAGGCGACCTTTGTCTTCACACGCAACTTGTTTAGTTTCAGACGTAGTAGCGTCTGCACGGTCAGGGCATCGTCGAGCAACATGACCGAGTCCGGTGCATAGTGAGCACGGTATATTGTCACTGGTGAGTTTGTAGTCTTCCCAGTGCATCATTGCTTTTAGTGTAGAGCTTGTGGGCAGCTCTCTTAATTCATATTCCATCACTGGTTCTGGCAGGGGATGAAATGGGAGATGATCTATGCTTCTAATGCGTGGCGATTCTCTTCCGCGAAAATAATCGGGATTAAGGACAGCAGGTCCTGGGCAAGCATTTGGTACGAAATCATATTTTGGACATATTTCGCAGAGCGTAAGAGGGTCTATTAGGCCTTCGTCATCGCTTTCGCCCCTCCTTGTTTCTGGAGGTTGTAGGGCGTCTGAGTCATACGGATCCTCAGTGTCAGTCGGTGAATTGCTTTGATGGCGTGTCTCCGAGACGGTATCCGCATGTGCTTCTTCGTCAGCTTCAGCTTGTTGTGCTTGTTCCAAATAATATTCAGCGATCTATTGTTGTATTTTGTCGTGTTGTTGGTCTACATATTGTGTCCGTTTTGCTTCAGAGGATCGAGTAGTGTAGACACAGTTCCATATGAGGTGGCCTTTGTTGCCGCATTGTTCGCAAAGCGATTTTGGGGTTGTATTTGCAATGGAATCTGCTTGTATTTTGTCCATAATGTATTTGCCGAGAGGATTTTTGTCGAATTCCTCCTGTCGTCTAGCCTCCACTGAAGATGCGTGGAGTGCTGGAGATGTAGCAAAAATATGTTTGAGTTGTGCTCGGCGGGCCTCAGGGGTTAAGGCATATTCAATTTCCACCGTGTTGACGGGAATTAGTGTGAAGTGCCGAGAATCTGGATCATAGTAGACATTTGGTCTTTTGAGTAGTTTGTGTTGTTCCCTGGGGGTCAAGTGTTCCACTAAGGTAATATGGTACCCTTTAAGGTGAACTCCTGTCCGGGGAGTGGGTCGTTTTGTTGTTCCCTTTGATATCTTTTCCCATGAGGATTGTCTGTCTCTTGCAAGCCTTGAGGCTATTAATTCTTCGCGATAGATTTCTTGAGACATATGGAAATCATAGAGTTGGTCAGCTTTGAGTGTGTCATGTCCATATTCATAGGCTAGGACAGCTTGAGTTATGTGCGTATCAATTAGCTGTTGAGTCGTCATGTCTTTCAGTTTGAGGGTATCTTCCGGTTCATTGCCTTCTATGTTCATTGTAAGAACCGGGATATCTTCCTCTTGTGCCGGGGAGTGTGTCTCCAGCTGAGCGACGTGGCTCATTTTTTCCATTAGTTGTGGGATTGTTGAAGGATTATTTTTGTACATTGTGAGTGTGTCCTTTGCGATTTGTAAAATCTTGTCTAGTCCTGTTGTGGGGACTATTTGGTTTCCAGCCATCATTTTGACTTCATAGCCAGGGCTTTCCTGGGTTAGGGTTTGGAGATTTTCATACATTTTAATGCGGTTTTCCAACTGTTGAATTGCATCCAGGCCGTCGGTAGGCATTTCCGGAGCCAGTCGAAAATATGCGCGTTTGCCTTTTTTTCTGCCCAAGGTTTTCAAATTATCCTCTACTTGCTGCCTAAAGGCTTCTTTGCTAGTGTCGCCAGATAATTTCATGAAGGTTAGTTTGCCTTTTATGGTTGTCGACTTGTGGACCCTTGTAGCGGGTTTTGTGGGCGTGGTCTTTACGGTTTCGTTTTGTACGGTTTCGGTTGGCCGCGCCTCTGTCTCGAGCTTTGTATTGTTTGTGGTAGTCTCGATTGTTGCTTTTTCCGAGGGGAGAATTTCAGGATTTGTTGACTTTTGATTGTGAATTTCCACTTGTGGGCTTGGTTTGTAAGCATGCTTTTGATTCACTGTCTTTGTATTTTTCACTCCAGTATCATGATCCGCGCACGGATCAGGAGGAAAATTGAGAGTGTTGTATCCAGCTTGGTCGCTGGTGCCCTTATCGTCCTTGTTAGGATCGATTGAGTGGATTGTATTGGTGACTTCTGAGTTTGGATAGTCTACTCCTTTTTCATGATCCGCGCACGGATCAGGAGAGAGATTAGAAGTTGAGTGGCCTTTGTTGGCATTGTTTCCATTGTGGTCTTCAGTTTGTTGTACTGGTACTGTTGTATTGTCATTGGCGTGGGTTTGGTTGTCCACTTGGTTTGTATTGTCAAGAGGACGGTGATCAGCCGTCTCTTGTGACTGTATGACATTCGGGTTTTGTTCCGTTGAGAGGATGACTGGTGTAGCGAGTCCTATGTGTGGGCATTGTTTGGTTATATTGTTGTGGACTTCTATTAGTTCCTTTTTAATTTGATTCCAGTCATCATTTTGTGATTGTGGATGTGCCATTAGAGGGTGAAATTGGCTTTGGCATTCTTGTAGTTGTGCCTGTAGAACTCTCATTGTTTAAAGGATGCCTTTAAGACGTTCAATTTCCGGATTTTTTGTGAATTCTGCCATGTTGGGGTGTGTCCCTTGTGAGTTTTAATGGTAGAAATCCGGGTGGATTTGATTGTATTGTAGTCCGGGATGGTTCCCTTGTGAGTTGTAGGACTTGGTTGCAGCAATTATCCGAATAGATAAATCTCTGTATATTGTTGGGGGTAGTCCCTTGTGAGAACACAGATAATAACTTCTCGGAGAGAACGTTATTCGTGTCTTTGTTGGTTGTTGTCCAATTGTAATTTTGTATGTAATAATATCTCTGAGAGAAAATTATTAATTGTAGCGGCGGGGTGTGTTCTTGTGAGAATGAATGTCCTCCGTAAATCTCGGAGAGATAGTACGGGTAGTTGAAAGTATGGTGCCCTCCTTAATAAATTCTCGGAGAGAAAGTTATTAATTTGTATTGTTGAGGTGTGTCCCTTATGAGTGCTGCAAAAATAAAAAATGTCCTTCGTAAATCTCGGAGAGATAGTACGGTGACATATGGGTATTGTTTCCCTTTTACGTTAAAAAGTCCTTTGTAAATCTCGGAGAGATAGTACGGTGACTTATAGGTATTGTTGCCCGTTTATTGTATAGATTGTGCTAGTAAATCCTCGGAGAGGAAGTTACGACAATCTCAGGGTTATTGTTTGCCCTTATGAAATTGTATATTGTACTGGTAAATCTTTGGAGAGGAAGTTACGACAATTACAGGGTGATTGTGTGCCCTTATTAAATTGTAAATTGTGCTAATAAATCCTCGGAGAGGAAGTTATGACAATTACAGGGTGGTTGTGTGCCCTTTTTGTAAATCCGGTTTGTAAAATAAAAATGTAAAATCTCGGAGAGATAGTTACAATTATTTTTCCTCTTTTTGTTCGCTTGTTTTGTGAGGATTGTCCGGATAGGATAATTTTTAAAGAAAAAAGCGGAGCTTTAGTTGTCAAAATTTCCTTGGTTGATATACGGATTTAAGTGCCTGGCCAGGACTTATGGTGTAGAATCCGTAATTTCAATCCAGTTTGGAGATTGAGATTGTTGTTGTGGTCCGAATCCGGGTTTGACGGAGTTGTAGCGGATGGGCTTTACATTGACAGGGTAAAGCGAGTGCTGAATACGTGTAATTCCATATAAATATGAAATTCCAAAATGTGTGAGAGAATGTTCATTAACCACGGAGTGGTAGAATGAATCCCGAAAATAAATGATGGAAAGTATGCGAGAAATAATTATGATGTTTTCCCCTCCATGCTATTATCGTCTCTGATTCTTTATTTCACTTCAATGCACTGAGGCTAGTATTTGTTATGAGTTGGTTGAGATCAATGGTACAGTGAATGAATGTTAAAACAAAGAATTATATAGTATGTACTTGTGTGTACTTGTGTGTGTGTGGATTGTGTTGAGTGTATGGTTTATTGAGGTCAGAGTAATAAAACTCTCCTCCTCTCCGTTTGTGTGGAGTTAAATGGGAGAAGCTGTCCCAATGTTAAAGATAGGATGGGTGATTTTAAAGTGAAGCTTTAAAATCACTGACGGTGACAAATAATATTTGAAATATTATTTGTAATGCTGAAGGAATAATCCTGTCTCAGCGTGTTGGTTGTGTGTGTGTGTGTGTGTGCATTGTACTGCGCACTTTAGTTATGTACTATATATATGTGTGTGTAATGAATGGTATGTTTGATATATATAGGTAATAATAATACATGTGCGGATTTTTAAATTCTGATAAATGATTTTCGATAGAGCTACATCCTACATAATAAAAGAGAAAGACAATCTAATGCTGTGGATTAATGTTGTTACAATATGTTCCTTGAACTTTAATGACTTTAGCAATCCAGTACACAGTTTTATTCAAGTCTGGATGAAAATAGTGGAAGTCTAAAAGTACTGCGATCAGATCCTGTTTCCAGAATTTCCATAACGGAGACTATGGATTAACAAAACATAAAAATGAAATTATTAATAATTACCTATACAATCGGTACCCGACTATTCTTTAAAGTTGAAAGTCAGGAAAGAGTGTTTAGTTTCTGCGAAAATTAAAAACTAAAAACTTTTGTAAGAACAACAAACAAAATAGAAGCAGGCACTATCAACTACAATGCATTCTAAGGCGACTGTAGAACATTAAACCCAACACAGTTAATGTTTTGGACTGGTAAGCGTAAAACAGCCATGCATAGTTAAAGTTATCCTTAATGATTTTCACAAAGTAACAAAATGAATTCCAAAGTTAAAAAATGAAAATGAAACACTATTGAATATCAACTAAAACTTGCCTCGTGTAGACGCCAGTCAAAATTAATTCCAATTCCATCGACTTCCTTAAAAACGACGGGAACAACTTGGTCCTGACGATCCTGCTCCTGACCACTCTCCATGTTTAGTGTTCAATGTTCGAAGTAAGTATGCTGTATTGCTGTGGGTAATTTAAACTTTTATAATATCTGGTGTAAAATGATGTGAAAAGTTAAGTGTAAAAGTTGTAATTATCTTGGCTTTGAAAACCAGCAAGCAGCGTCGCAATCTCCTGACAACTTTAAAACTTTATATTATTATGTATTTTCCAATCCCGACTACAGAAAACTTACTAAATAATTAACTGCACACAACACAATCATAAATCGCTTTTAATTCGTATTATAGTTATAATTTACAACTGGAATACGACACTCTTGGCTACACAGCTACAACCACAGTTAACTTTTACAGTGTTCCACATCAGTAATAATAAGTTGAAACGAAGGTGACGCATCTCCTTCGTCTTTCTTTTTGCCTAAATTAGGCTATTCAAATTCAATAGGCGACTTTTACTTCAGTTCTAGCAGTATAATCTAAAATCTACAAGTTTGCTGAGACTAAGAACTGAACTGGGACTGAGACCAGGACCAGGACTTGAACTCGGGCTGACAAGCGGCACCAAAACCGAGTGTACAAAAATATTGAAATATGTCTCAAAGCATTTAAGTAGAATATTTTGCACGTTTATGAATCAAATAGAAAGAACATTTTGCACTTTTTATGAATCAAGTAAAAAGAACATTTTACACTTTTCAAAACCAACAAGGAACGAGACTAGGACTAGGATAGAGACTGACACCGGCACGGAGACTGAACCTCACTGTAAACAAACAACTGAGAGCAGAACCGTGACCGAGTCTGGATTTTTGCACTTTTTATGAACCAAGAAAAAAGCCCATTTTTTACACTTTTCAAAAACAACTAGGACCAGGACCGGGACTAGGAGAGAGATCGACACCGAGACTGAGCCTCACTGTAACTTTGACTCTAGATCCTGCGCTCCGGTACAGAGACAGGAACTACAACCGGGACCGGGAATACGACCAGGACTGGGTTAAAACTTTTTTTACACTTTTCAAAAACATGTAAAAAGAACCGCGTCCGAGCTCGGATTTTAAACTTTTCAAAAACATTTTATGCTCCGACACGAGCTTAACGAGTATTTAAGTAGCACTAATTGACTTTGACTACAGGGTAGAAATTGCTCGCCATTCTTCTACCACAGCTAACGACTCATGGAAAAATAATAAATAAACTGAAACTTACCGGTTTTCAATTTTTCTTATTTCTGCTCACAGTTAGCTGTCTATAATAATATTTTTAAGTCTGTTTGTTGCAAATCAGTCTTCAATGTATTAAAAGTCAAACTATTTTTCAATCTAAAATTAACAAGTACACTAGTAAAATTATTAGTTTACACTTTGTATAGTTCTGTTTGGTTTTCACATTTCAATCAGAGTGAAAGAAGTTGACATGGGCTGTCAACTGATACCCTCTGAATGTTTTGAAGTAGCAATCACGACACTGGAAACAGTTATTTGTTGTGACATCCTCGTGTGTACAAATGTGACGGAGGAACCGATAGCAAATCTTTGTATTATATCGGCAGTACACACAGGTTATTGACGGTCGTGTCAGTTTCTGCGATGACTTGGAGTAATGGTCGTTGCGATGCAAAATAAAATCATTGGGTTGTCGGGTAGCGAAATTGCACAGATGACATCTCTTCATAGGATGCTGTTTGACGTGAGTCACCAAGTCTTCTTCGTTGTCACACGGCTTGAAGCAAGCTTGACACACTAAACTTACAACTTGACTCATTTAAAAATTAATAAAATGAACAACTGCTTAATATTAAAATATTTTAGATGTTAAAGCGAACTATTGAGAGGAATTATTAGTATACAGTGTGCATGTAGTACTAAGTGCCGCTTTACGTAATTTTTCTTCTTCTCTGTTATGTTTAATAAGCTCAAGTTCTCGAAAGGCACGTCTTTCTGGGAGTTTGTGAGTTGTATTATTGTGAGCTTTGAAAATATCTCTTGATTGAAAATTGGATCGACAGTATTTGCAAGTATACCAGTCAGACGACGTAGCTGGAGTAAAATTAACTGTAATCAAGGAGTACTTCGTGGTCTGAGGAGTACTTTCTGGTCTCAGGGTGAACGGCTCACATGAGATACGGAAGGCAATGAGTGAAAAATATATGTTTACATATATATACGAAGCTTTTCTAACACGAGTATTCACGGTGGATCATCCAGCTATGTCTTTGCCAGTGCTGGCATGGGAGTGGAAGGAGGGTGGCGGTGGAGGGGTGCATGGCTGGTGGTCGGCGTGTGGGTGAGTAGTGGTAGTTCTATGTGAATCGCAAGTCATAGGTTGACGCTGCTCCATAGTACTATCTCTCTCCTCGGCTGCCGGCTCCCGGCCTTGTTTCCCTTTCACTCCCTATCCTCTTCCTACTCCCATTGCCTTTAGCACGAACCGAAGCATGTCTCATTTGAATGGTCTGCCATAATTAGAATAGTGAAGATAGACAGAGCGCTCTTTGGCTAAGAATATTGATAACTTTTCGGAGACTGAGTAATACTCTGAACTATGTAGGCCTTTAAACAGAATTTACGTCTCCACAGCTGAAGCCTAATCTAGTATCTTACAGAAGGCGATAGTAATACATCCCAATCAATAGCTAGAACTTTGCAAGTAAGTTAGTATTAAGTTACTGGCAGCTATCTCGACGAGCACATTTAGTTAAGCATACCACCAAGCTTGACTAAATATAGTGTGTCTCAAGAGTAGCAAGCCCAAAAGTAATACAGTGTACATGGGCGTCTGCCTGCGAGTACAATACTGTTACATACATACTAAAATTAACTGTTATTGTGGAATCAGATATTACTCGCATTTTGAAATTATTGAGGTACAGATGCACTGAATGTGCGAAACCAACTAAATTGAAGTAAATGCGTCAGACTAGGATCATCTCGATATTCATTCTACTTTCTGAAATTGTAAAAGTACAAGTGAACAGCTGCAATGCGTGAAGACAATGTAATTAAAGTATATAAGTGAAACGAGGTTTTGTGTCTAAATTGATGCTACTTCCTGTATAAGCTGCACAAGTCCAGGTGTTCTCATTATTTCCCACAAATTTAAAACGCAAGAAGTAATTAATAAGAGGATGTTAATATTTCTGTATTAGTAGATCATTAATCATTGTCCATTGTATTCCATTGAATATATATTATAACTCTACACAACCAAACGAAGCTAATAAATAATCTCTTATGTACTTTTATTCTCAAATAGCATATGCTCTTGTATTTTACTGTGGCTGACACTCGTTTTAAAGCTCAATCAAAGTCGGTTCTCTGTCCAGTCTAGTCATCCTTTTTCTATGCTCTGAAAATTTCATTATTATTTGAACTTATTAAAATATTTTTAGTGAATTTGCTTCAAAAATAGTCTCCTTACAAATTCTTTTCAAAATTTAAGATTTAGTTTTAACAGTTCATAGTTGCATAATGTGCTCCACAGTAGTTTGTAAGTAGTAAAAATTAAAAAAGTGTTAAATATTTAAAATTATATTCAGAATTTTCAAACGTTAATCTCAACACATCTTTATACAGTTTTAAGTTTTTTAATATATAATATTAGTTTAAAAGTGACAAATTACAGAAAACATAAAATAATTAAAAACTTACTACAACTTTATTTTACTTCAAGTCTACTATCAGTTCCTACGTCTTCTACTCTTCTGAATCTCTATATCTTTTAACAGTGTAAAATATTTTATCTCATGATTTCTTTAAAACATTGTTTTTAAAGCTTTGAGTAAATAATTGTGTTCATAAACTATTTAAAATGCATCAAGTAAATAAAGTGTTTACGCCGTTTTATTTTGTCTTGGTAGAAGTATGTATTAAAAAAATTAATGCATTGTTAATAGTTAGCAATAAAACATTTAAAGTTTAAAAGTGAAATAAAATAACAAACAAAATTTGTACACTTTGTGATAAAGATCTTAAAACAATTCCTAGAAAATCCCTCATAATCAATACCAAAAAAACAACTATTTTTGAGCTCACAAAGAACAACATTGCATTCTCTATTTTAGATGAACTGAGATGTGCTTCAAAAACGAGAAGCTTGACATATAACTCCCACTTCTTCGTAAAAATCCCGTGCGGTGAGGAACATTTGTTCCACTATTCTTGTTTATTAAAGTATACACAGAACAAACATAAAAATCAGATTAAACTATATTTAGGAAAGTTAAACGATACAACTCGCAAAATACCAATCAAGATCAATCAGTTGAAGATATTTTGCCCACGATTTAAGGAGTGTGACAACTTCACGTTTACAAGCCTTAAAGATCTCTTCCCTATACCATACATGACAAAACCGACCTGAGATATAGAGGTTTAATCTTTAGGTAGGTTTAGCAGTGACATTTGAGTTAGTATCTAATCGTTATGTTTATTATATTAAACCATCTTTTTTAAATTAATAGTTATTCTACAGCGTTTAGTATTTATAAACTAAACTTTCTCGTTTTGTTATTGTAGCAGAAAAGATTTCAGAAATGCGAAAAAAGCAGCAGTCTTGTAGTATAGCTCTCGAACAAGTGGCAAAAAGTATTAAACAATTGTGTGATCAACTCGATTCGCACAAATCTCGAGCAGGTCATTTTGTGGGAGATATTCTAAGTGATCCAGAATCACCGCAGGACACCGACGACAAATACTGTAGTAACGTGCATCTAATTGCTATTCCGCTTTCTCCCCCATTAGCACCACCTTCTTCTCCTGTGACACCAAAGAAGAAGAAACTGGAATCGATTTGTATAAGAACACACGTTGGGGGAAAGCCAACTGAGAAGATGATGTCGCAACCACTCAGTTATGACGAGTCGTCTTTTACGAAAGATGAACTTAGCTCAGATTCAGAATTTTTTGAAAATTCACTAACGATCAAGACTAATCCTGTACAGATTTCAACACCAAAAAAGACAGAGAATTTACATCAGCAACAATATCATCCTTAAGATATCCCACCGCTGTTTCGGGCTTCACATGATATTCCAATTGATGGCAGACATCCGGCAGACCCGCGTGCACGAAGAGTTTATGAAAACGTAAGTCCACCACCTACGACATTAAAGGCTATTCCTAATTTGCCCTAGCCTACTGCTTTGGCTGCAGTTTCTTTGCCATTTTGTCATGCAAACTTGAATACTTCTGCTGCTGTTGCTGGCCCATCTCGACAACTGCACCAAGAATCAACATCTACAATGTTTTCATCTACCGCTAGTGCGTCTTATGCAAACCCAATTACTGCTTATGCTGTGGCAGGACTGTCTCGACAACTGCAACAAGAATTAACATCTACAATGTTTTCATCTACTGATAGTGCGTCTTATGCAAACCCAAATGCTACTTATGCTGAGGCAGGACCATCTTAGCAGTCACAGCAAGCGTCAACGTCTGCAACGTACTAACTTAACGACTGTACGTCTTTTCCAAATTTTAACTACAACGTGGACCTTGAATTGCAAGGAGCTGAGCTGAGTTTGATGCCTAACCTACTTAATTTTGGTGAGCTAGATCTTTTTGATTTTTTAATTGACTAAACATGATGTAAAATTACCTATTACTGTCTAAAACAGTCTTTTTTTTTGGTTTAAGATAAGTGGCTGTTTGCCAAGGATGATGATCTTTTTTAACGCTCTTTAATCTTTTTTTACTGACTTACTATAATTTATTGTAATTTATGTTTATGTATTCAAGGATGAAGACAGTTTAATATTTTGTAAGTATGTAAGTTTTCGTCTGCTACTTATTGTAAGCATGTAGTTTTACTTTTATTATTAGACTGAAGCACAATGATTTAATTTCGTAACTAGCACTTCAAAAAATTATTACATCTATTCTTATAACTTTAATTTTTACCTCTTTGTAAATATCCGAAATTTTGTTTGCAAGGAAGTTTTGAGCATTACGTATTACTTTGATTTTGTAAATATTAAGTACGTAAATTTCTGTTTTTGATTGTTTTTTAAATACTTTTATTTATGGCTTTACATCGTTTATTGTAAATACATTTTACATCGGTTTTATTTTACAGTGATAAAAAACATTATTATTTTGTAAATACAACAACAATTTTTGCCGAAACTACTTATTATAACATTTGTCTTCTACTAGTAAAACTTCACTAATTGTAATATAGCAAGAAGAAAAAGCAGCTAGTAAATAGAGCTTGAACAAGTAAAATGTTTACAAGATGTGCATATAAAGGCATTAACTTTTAAATCCTTTAGTTATTTGGTTTTGGACATGCACCCGCGCAGTACTATGAAGTAACAGGTTCAAATAAGAACTGCAACGTCTACAAATCAGTATAAGCACAAGATCAGAAGTGGAATGTGAATTTCTTTACAAAGTTGCAATTAATAGAAGTATAAAGTCTTTAATACTTAATGCTACAGAAAATCAACTATGTGCAATTATTGAGTGTATGCAAAATTTAAATATATTTTGTGACAATTTTGAAGTTAATAATTCAGTAAAGAAGTTTTTGTCTATATTAAATAAGAAAAGACTAGAAGAATCCTTGCTATCAAATATTCTATTAGTGAAAATATCAATCTTGAGTGTATTTCATTGTATATTTAGACATACGTATATATAATGGCTAAAGTTTTAAAATGCATAGAGCCAGATTTGTATTCTAAACTGATGGATATTTATATATTAAACTGTAAGACTAGTACTGACCAACCATAAGGCAATACATCTGATAGTATAGCTGATACAATAGCACTAACAGTTATACCTAAAGAAAAACCAGCTGAAACTAAACCTAACTTAGCCTTGCAGGAACAAAAAGGGTATAGCATTAAAAACCCAAAGAATAAAATCACTCATTGGTTTCAATTTAAAAAACCGATAAAAACGAAAGCACGCAAGGAAGTGACCTAAACTCAAAGAAAAAGTCATAAAGGTGTAGGACAGACTCTAAAAAAGCTATTGTCGTCTCAACCATTGGTATGATAACATGAAAATGCTAGTGCATGTTTTACTTTTATTTTGCACTGCGTGCATTCGCGGCAAAAGCAGTGCAGGGGATACTAAATTGGGTTTGCAACATGCTGCGTTTTCTAAAAAGTATGATCAAATACACCCAAAATTCATAAACGGTTCTCCACACCAGCTTGATAGTCATCAACTCACAACCTCAATTGCTGACGCAGTTCAATTTCTTGTGTGGAACGTTTGGAAACACAAATCCACAAACGAAAGCCAACAGAATCCTAATGATCTTGTTCTTGTATATTATTCTTTTGGTTTACTAGTTATATTGTTCCTATTAAAGCTTTTTAAAGTCTTTAAAACTTTTTGGCGTGATTGGAAAGACAAATCTAATAATATTTTAACTGTTGAATGAATAATAAAGAAGGATAGATGAAAATGGCGATTTGTTAGCTTTCCCTTAACCTTAAGTTATTTTTTCAAATCCAAAATGCTCATACCTCAAATAGGTTTTACCTGGCTGCCCGTTTAAATGTAGGCCGCACTAAGGATATGATGTGCACATTGAACGTATACATTTTTGCTAAAATCGTGCCAGATATACTGCTGACAAAAATAATTATAATTGTTTATTTCCCACACAGTTTGGTGGTCACGTCACTCATAACCAAGATATAGATTTATTTTTCTTTAAAGAGTTTACTTTTATCTACTATTGTTCACTACATATATACTTTTCCTCCAAGTATAAATCTTATTGATATTGAATCTACGTTTGAACATGTAAATATACCAACAGTAAAATTGTTAGTGCAAAATCTATTTATATACACTTCTGTTCGTGCACAAATTGGAATTGATATTTTATTGATAAAACAAATGACTGATGAGAAAGGTGAGGAGGTTTTACATGAGAAAACTATATATCTGAAAAGCGATAATTATGATTTACTGCATGAGGAAGACATAGAAAATTTTCATTTTAAGTGCGCAGATCAAATTGTAGATAAAAAAACATATTTACAAAAGATTAAAGCGGATGGACTATTAAAAGAATTTTATCCTTTTAAGTAAAAATAGGTGAGCTGAAGCTGTTCTCATCTGCTCGAGCATCAAGTTATTTACCTATGCCTTTCCATAAAAAGGGGATCTTGAAAATCCATAATTACGACAACAAATGCTTTAATTATTTGATTGCAGCTGGTATATACCTAGATGAAGAAATTAAACATCATTGCACTAAATCTACATCTTGAACTAGTTAGATTTATCGTTGTCAAAGATGTACAACGTGGAAAAAGTATTTAAAACGGTTTAATTTCACAATGTTAGAAAGCGAAGGTGTAAATATTTATATCGATATACATATATTTGAAAAACGTAACCGTAGTCGTGTTAATGTGTTTACGCATAAAAAAAGAAATTTTGCTCGCACTTAATAGCAAATTTAAATCAGATAAAACTGTAAATTTGTTTTTAATTCATTCAAAAAACGGAAGTGGTGAAACCAAATACCATTTTGCTCTTTTTACAAACCTAAATAAGTTTCTTGGTCATATTAAACCAAACAAAGTGTACGTTTGTCAAAAATGCTTTAGATATTTCAACCATCAAAGAGATCAGCTTAGACATTGCTACACATGCATAAGAGTCGAACAAATGAGCGAATTTCCAAATAAATATTTTAGAGTTTTTAAGTCGCCAGCTATGACATTAAAAGTGCCCTTCATTTTAATATTTGACTAAAAAGCTTTCTTAGTACCAGTAGAAGCTCAAAACGGTGGTAGTGGTACCACAATAAAATCAGAATTCATGCCTGCAAGTTATTTTATAGTTATTTTTTAAAATAAATGCAACAAGCTCAAGGTTATACACGTAGATTATTATGACGGCGAACAGGTTGTAGAAACGGTCTACAAATCAGTGTTCTCATGGGCACATAAATTAATTAGTCATGTAAGGAATACAAACAATTTCATAAAACCAGACGAAGAAATTTTAGAGCGTCAAAATAAAGCTACGGTGTGCGAGATTTGCAACCGCGCATTCACTAAAAAAACAGATAAACGAGCTTATGATGATGATATGCAGTACTGGAGAAAAAAACCAAAGCTTATTATTAAAACCTATCATCATTCACATTTTGACGGTATTTACATAGCAGCCTTGTGTCAAGGATGTAATCTGCAAATTATGTATCTCACACAACGGTTTAAAATACGACTATCATATTTTAGTTCGTGGGTTTGAGTCTAACTTATTTTCAACGACCAATTTAGACGTTATTGCTTGAAGTTTCAAAGAATTCATTCAAATGACAATTAAATCTAAAAATTTGTTACTACCACAATTAAGAACAACTTTTAATTCAGATGATGTTAATGAAGATGAGTTTGATAGTAGAGTTGCCGTAAGATTGATCGATTCTATGCAATTCTTACCTGGAAGTTTAAGTAATTTAGCTTAGGGGTTAAAAGAAGAAAAATGTGAAGCGCTAACAATTGTGAAACAGTGTCTACAGCTTACAATACTATCAAATAATAATGCCAGCGATGACGATATTGAGCTTTTACTAGCTAAATTACCATTTCCATACTCTTACCTTACATCGCGCGCTGTATTTAAAGATAGACACAAAATTCCAGCACGTAAATGTTTCAACAATGAGCTAACCAATACTGAAATAACAGATTCAGAGTAGGATCTTGTTAATAAAATTATAGCTAAATTTAAAATACAAGATTTTAGACAGTACTGCAAGCTTTACACAGTTTTAGATTCTGCATTACTTGCAATAATATGGGAAAACTTAAGAAGTAATGGTCATAGACTGCATGTGCTTGATCCAACATATCGTTGTACAACACACGTTGCATTGTCATGCTTTTAGTACATCACGGGCGTTGAAATCGACGTCATACGCGATCTGAAAATGTAAAATATGGTTCAAGATGCTGTACGTGGGGGAAGATGTTATGCTTCTAGAAAAATAACAAAAAGTAACTGTGAAAGAGATATGAAAAACTACGACCCTAGTTTGCCACGCAAACATTTATTATATGCTGATCTTCACGCATTATACGCCCACTCTATGCTTATGAAGTTTCCAGTTGGCGACTTCAAATGGGTAGATAATTGCAAGCTAGAAAGAATTGATTGGAAAGATGTAAATGTAGGTGATAAGGAAAGCATTAGTTACATCTTAACAGTCTCCCTTGATTACCCGGAGCAAGTACATGATGCGACCGTGCCGATGCTGCTTTGTTCTACACGGAATCAAATCAAAATTAAAGAGTTATCAGAAACACAAACTGAAGGTGTGAAAAGACTTGGAGCTCTAGGTAAAAGTTTTGTTACTCAACCAAAGCTCATGCTAAGATGTTATCCTATACAGGATTACACACTACACCATCGATCTTTACAATATTATTTATCAATGGGTATGAAACAAGTGAAAATTTCAAATGGTTTCAGCTTACGAGAAACTGATTTTATTAAATTATATTTTAACAAATTTAGCAAAACGTAAAGAAGCAACAACTGCATCTAAAAAAAGCTTTTATAAGCTACTTAACAATGAGGTGTATGGAAAATTCTTACAAACGATTAAAAATAAATTTCTGCTGTTCTAGAGCTGAAGCTTCACCGTTACTTTGTTCGCCTTATTGAATTGACTTTAAATCACTTACAGAAAACTTAAGTTTATTTGTATTCAAACTAAAAGTCTTAGAATTGGACAAGCCTATTGCCTGCGGCCTTACATGCCTTGAAAATCCCATAGTAATTTTATATAAAGGTTTTTACGACCAACTACTTGTTGCTTTTGGCAAAAATAACGTCGAGCACTGTTATACTGACACTGACAGTGTGATTTTTTCAGTTTCAGACGTTGATAATAACTATTTTAGTAATTTAATAAAGCATAAAGAATATTTCGATTTCTCGAAATTAGAAAAAAACATGAAATATTTTTAAAATATCCCGAAATTCCGGATTTACGTAGTTTTAATGATTCTGTTTCAGGTAAATGGAAGCTAGAATCCATAGATATATCGTCTGTTTGTACTTTGAAAGCAAAACAGTACTGTATTAGGTACTTTGACAACACCTGTGAAAAAAAATCCAAAGGTGTTCCTGCACGAAGTCTACAAAATTGCGATGCAAATACCTATGCCGATGTTGTTAAAAATAAATCTCTAGTACGCTTAGATGTAGACTGCATAATGTCGAAAGATCATAGGCTTAATCGTATGAGTATCAATAAAATTAGATTTCACTCTCTTGATATTGCACGCTGCTATCCACATGAGGATGATTATAATAAGTCGTATTCTTTTGAGTACTATAAACTGAAAGCTGGAAAACTTGTAGACTCTTAAACACACAAGTTACATAGCATGAATTCGTAGGAATCATACGAGGATGTTTTCTAAACACGCAAGAGTGCAATTGAATTTTGCATGGTAAGTAGACAGTAAAAACAACATACCTTAGTTTGTAGTTCTACGCAGAGCGCAAACACAACCAAATTTAGAAAGTTTCTAAAATTGTAAAGTCACTTGCAAGTCAGCTTGCGAGTCGTGAAGATGGATAAAATTGCTGTCTCTAAATCTAAACAGTTAAAGTGTACAGCCTGTAATTTTTCCTAGTTAAACAGATACGTTAGTTCATTGCGTATGTACACATACCAATGCAACAAATACTGCAAAGACTGTCTGTATAGAGACCAAGTTACAGATTTGAGAGTTAAACTTTACAAAAATACACCTTTTGCATTTTGTAGTAGCATTTTAAGCCTACGCGAACGTTTGTACTGGAGTAAAGTAGTACCAACAGTTGAAAACAACCCCTGCTTTTACTGTAGAGTAAATCCTATGGGACGAAAAACTGACTGACATTCATTATTTGGACGGTTTTGATGTTGAGACCTCTGGACTAGTTGTTAGAGTGTACACACAATATCCCGAGATTTGTGTTTGCTCTTTCTGTGACCACAACAGGAAAGGAGACATTTTACAAGATATTTTTGATGACGTGCAAGACCACAAAGAACTTTATATGTGGTTAAGCTATAAAAATAAGTGAGGTAGAAGTAGAATCAGACATTTACAGTGTAGAATTTCGAATTCGTATTAACGGTAAAGTAGCTATTATCAACGCTATGAAGATGGATGTTCCGACAGTTGAACTAAAAATAATCTGGGACAAAAACTATGAAAAAGAAGAGTGTATGCATTTTCAATTGGAAAGAATATACAATAAAATTGAAAACGTATCTAACACTGAAGTTTGTGCGTACTGTGTAAATCTAATAGGACAATTTTCTGCTCATATTCCTGGTTTTACTGATAGTATTTGTTAGAATACAAGGATTGTGAAGTTGAATGCTATGGTGAATTACTACTGAACATTTTGTATCTTATATAAAGTTCACGCAAACTTGAGTTGCAGTGTCAGTTCATTTTTGGACTTTCGTCAGAACTCAACAAATTCAAGCCAACGATATGAGTGAAGCAAAATTAGTACGATATGAGGCGCACAAGTATCAGAATTAGAAAACTTAAAAGTACGAGCAGACAAATTTGTAGAGCTTTTATGCAAGTCCGGACGCTCCTTCTTTCGTAATTAGTGAGAAGCTGTTGGTTAGAAAAGCGTGGGATGCGTTTAACAAAACTGACTTTTTTAATGTGATCAGAAAGACAAGAGGACCCAAATGTACCACTATAAACTTCAGCAAGCATGAAAGCAAGATTGTTGTGAGCTTTTTGCAAAAAGTTCTGTCTCAAATTCGTGAGTATGAAGCTTTAGGTCGAACTGACCTCATCCCTCATTTTTCAAAAAAACCAGTGGGACACATGCAACAAAGTCCTACGACGTTCGACTACTATGACCATGCTGATAGGCGACTAGTATCTACGCGATTTCGTCTAGGGAAAAATGGCGTGACTGATAAGTATGAATTGTCGTTTCATTGCAGCGTTTCAACAGCTACAACAGCAAAGTTTGGCGGATAAATTGGACCCGTAGTGAATCTGAACGTGGAAGAAATAGTTACACTGCGAGATGTTCTCAAGGCTCAGAACAAGTAAATATTAAAAAGTTTGAAATTCAAACTATTTTAGATGTAATGCATAAACTTTAGTAGTTATTTGTAATAACGAGTAGTTTGTAGTCAACATTTTGTTTAATTTAAACTATATTTGATGAAGTGTGTGAACTCTTTCTACTATTGTACACAACAAAATGTTATATTCACTAGTAATATGTGAATGTGGATGTGAAGTTTAATAAGTAGAAAACAAATTGTTTTGTTTGAATTTACATAATACTAATTTTGTTATTAGTGTATCTTAAAACCTTTTAAAGTTGTATTTACAATGAAATTCGTGAAAACTTGAATGAAAATATTTAAACAAACGATTCTTTTAGACTAACTTTCAAAAACAATTTGGCTTATTTACATAGGGATATAGACTAACTTTCAAGAACAATTTGGCTAATTTGCATAGGGATTTTAGTAATTTGCGTAAACATAATTAGAATTGAAATTCACATTCCATTTCTAAACTCGTGCTCATAGTGGTATGTAAACATTGCAGTTTTCATCCGCAAAAATATGTGAACGAACCCAATTCTTGTTGTTACTGCGTCGGTGCATGTCTAAAACCAAATAACCGAAAGGTCGGAGTGTTACAGCTTTTATATATGCATCTTGTAAATATTTTACTTTTTCTGGACAGATCCGTGCTCCAATTCTGCAAATAGTAGACCTATCTCTCCGATTGTCAAAAATAATTAAGTACTGAGAGTTTATGTTTACATCCCTGAGCTCTTTTTTAAACGCATTTTGTAGTAATACGACAATGCTGACGCCGGGATGGTGGGATTGCTGGATGAAGAAACGGGTGATTAAATCATGGTTTGGCCCTGTTGTTATTACATCCATACAGTCATCCACTATTACAAGTGTTGAATCTGTTGCTAGTTGCTCTATATCTTGCAGTCTATTAGTGAACAATAGGTTACTATTTTCTTGCATCATTTTATAAAATATATCCTGAAAGTCACAGTAAACATATATGACTTTTTTTATTTTTTTCGTAATTATTTCATCCCTTCTTCTTATTAACTCACGAACCAAGTGTGTTTTTCCACTCCCTGTGCTTCTTATTAGAGAAAACGTGAAAGGGTGCTGCAATTTAAAATGACATAGATCCATAGTGTGTGTGTGTGTGTTTAATAAATTTTCACCAACGACTGATTTAAAATGATAAAAAAATTATAATTTATATGGTTTTATTTTAAATTTTGTTTTTCATGCATTCAATTTTACAGTTATTAACTAAACATTTGTAACTAAAATTATATATTCTGTACGGATTAAAGCCGTAAATAGACTGAACAAATTTTTTAACTTTAAAATCGTTTATATTTTTGAACGATGAGAATAAATTAAGTATTTGTTTAAATGAAATACCAATTATTCTATGATATAAAAAAAAGATACAATATTGACCGCACACATACGAATATGGAGACTGCAATTGTTTGTAGTTTTCATTTACAATTTTATAGGGTGGTTTTTGTACATTGTAATAAGTATAAGGTTCACCGAAGCTATCAAAATATTCACATGTAGATTTAGATGTAACTAACCAAACAATCCAATGATCTCCTACTTGTTCTATATTAGAAGTATTTTGTACAATACAGGTAGGATATGACTTAACTTTGACATGACCATGTAGTGTGTTTGCTGCTACAACGTATATGGGTATATCTATATCTAAGTCTACTAATAACCTTCGTAGAGCTTCATAAATAGAAGAAGTATTCATATTTAATGATCAAAATGTATTTGCTTATTGCGATCCAACTGAAAAACAGCTTGATATTGCGAATATACAAGTACTGTAATAGGTTTCGCAAGAGGTTGTTTAAATTTTAATCCCAGCTTCACTTGTCCTTTTCGGTTCACAGTTTAAGCACTGCCGCTATTTGGTAGTAGTTCGACAGATGTTAAAACATTACCATTTCTAAATGTATCTTGGTTTATACCGTTCCCTAAAATTTCATTGGCAGCCGTTTTTGTCAACGATCGCAAAGCAAGTAAGAAACTGTTTCCAGCTGTATCATCATCACCTTTAAAATTGTATGAAATAACTCTGTTCTCAACGTTCTCGCCATTCCATGTTACATTAAGTTCACTGAGGTTAAAGTCTTGAAAGTTAAACGCTAAATTTGTAAGATTTCCAGTAAAAGCTACAGTGTCCAACATTCCAACCACCATTAGTTTAGGTAGTTTACCTATAACAAAACCATTAGACGTAACGAAAGTTAAAGCAGCTGCCACTGAGATTGCTTTCATTTGTATCTGATTGGTAACATATCTAAAAGTGTTATTGCTTTAAAGCTGATGTCTATGCAAACTGATAACTTCTTTCGAAACCGACTAATTTGCTGCGTAAAATATAGCTTCTGTTTTTTTGCTTTATACGGACAACCATTGAAGCCAGAAAGAAAATGTGCTGCACAATCAAGGTAAATATAAGAGTAATTTTTTTTTAAATAATTTTAACTTCTGTGCCCATTGGTAAATATCGGCTTTGATTAAAAAAGTTTCCAAGCAGCGATCGCAAGATAAAGAATTGTTTTGATTCTTGTGTCTTTTCAAATCGGGTTTTAAAACCAGCATCTTCCGTAGTTTTGAATTTATTTGGTGTTAAATTTGGATAGTAAAATTCATCTTTCAACACTCCTTCTTTTTTAAGAGTACTTGCTCCTAATGTTCTTTGAATGTAAGCAATCCATGGGTTAAAGTTGGATGTATCTAAAACGAGTTAATTATTTAAATATAACTGGATATTTGAAAACAGTGCGTGAAAGAACAAGTTGGATGGGCTGAAAACATCTGTGGCTGCGCATAGGGTACCATGTTGCTTGAATATTCGAACTCTTAGACCAAAAAGACTTTCATTTATACTACCATATCCATCATATATATATCAAAACTCTATAAGATTGTATTCCTCTTTCGAACTTAATAAAGAGTAACACTGAATGTAGTCGGTTGTAAACTGTTGTGAAACGTCTGTAGGCGGTAAATCAACTAAGTTTAGCTCAGATCTTAGTGACTTTTGAGATTTATCATATATAGTAGGTTTGGATTCAAACACATTGTTAATATCCATTTTTAGACAAAGTAGTTGGTATGGCTTCCTTAGATACCGAATGTACTCTGAGTATTAGTGTCGTAGGCATACGATATTTAAATAATACTAGTCATATCTGACCTTATTGACGCTCTTTTGCCACATTTCCTTATCTTTGCACCCCCTTTTCGTTTCCTACCCCCAAACAGATTCTTTTTCATGCTCCTTTTATTCCTTCTTCCTCCGGATTGCAATCGTTTTGTCGACTTTTGCCTTTTTCGCCTTTCTCCAACTTGTATTTTATTTCTACTATTCCCTGCACTTCTACGTTTTCTTGTTTTGATACTAGTACTCTTTTTTGATGCTGAAAAAGGAATCAAGTATGACGGTTCACTTGCTTCTACACCAGAACTGCCGGTAAATAAATTACTTCCACCACCGGTCTGACTATGACTGTACGTTGAATCTTCCAACGTACAGTTTTCCTCGTCACAATTAATTTGTCGCATTCTATAATCTTGATTTGAAGTGCAGCTTTATTTGAGTTTCGCTTTTGTCTCCGAATTTAAGTTCTTTTTTCAATTCGTCTACAAGATTCATGTGTATTTGCCGGATGTCTTGTTGACTCAAAGGAAAGTAAATAACTGGCTGATAATTTACATTTGATTCGCCTTTAATATTGTTCCAAGTTAAGTCTGCATACTGTAATATTAGAAGCACTAAGTGATTATAGCACTGGTTTTCAACAATATCACTTAAAACTAAAACCCGCTTAGGTTCTGTTTTAATTTCATCATCATCATTTTCCCCAATCTCTTCTTCAGTTATTTTATTCTCTTGCTCTTCTTTCTGTATATGTTTTGCTACTTTTAACCGAATATTAAAGTTAAAAACCTGATCTTTTGGAATTTCTACCAGTTCATTTAGACTTGCAGGCAATTTAATTGACATGTCATGGTTAAGATTCTCAATAAAAATGTCTCCATCTTCGACATCACCTTGGCTTAATTCTTTTTGGAAAAGTATTACACTTTGAAAAGGTTGTGTAATTGTGATGAAATTATGACGATCATCATACGTTTCCGTACGCATAGTATATTCTGTACCTTGCGGCACTTGGTTTAAAACATCTTGTCCTATTGGACTTGAAGCAGGAAATTTACCATGTGGAAAATGATTTTTATTAAATCCTAAAAGAATTGCTAGCTTATCTGAAATTATAACATAAACGTTATCTTTCTCAACTAAATTCAAAACTGATAAAAACACCAAATTGTCATTTAATTTGTACTCAGCTAGTGCCAAAGGTATTAAGTGAGCTTTGAGTTGCTTATTCGCACTTGTAAGAAAATGACTTAACAATTATTTATTTTTTACAATTTTTACAGTTTTTACAACTGGTGGCTTTAGATTAGGAAATAACGGACCAGTTGGTTCTAACACTGCTTCTCGAACTTTTCGTTCTAGTTTCAGCTTTTCAGCATTGTATTTAAAACTAACCACTCCCACATCGTACATATTGTGAGGAAACTGAAGCTCGTTTGGCAACACTGAGATGAAATTAGTAGCAGTATTTGCTGACAGGTCTTTATTTTTACTATTTAAAGTAAAACAAACACTTGGCAGTGCTAAATTTTCTATAGCGAATCTTGATAACAATATTCTACTTTGTTAAGTTCAGCAGCATAAAATCCTCCAGTAAACTCTGTAAAATCATTGACATATGTTATAAAAACAGATACGTACATCAAATTTAAATATTATTCCCTTACCTTTACCATGAAGATCAGACAAGATATAGGTTATTGGTATTGTATTCTGAATTTCCTGGATTACAAAAATTTCTCTGTAATACGACTTAGCGTACCCTATACAATAGACTTTATAAAACTAACTGAAATGTATTTATTGCAGTACATCTATATACAATATTCTAATACCCACCTTTTTCGAACTGGAGCTTAGATTTTGAAATACTCCCTTTGTCTCGAATTTCAAACGATGCAGACGGTTGCTTCTCTTCCTTTGCTTGTTTATATTTCTTAAACAATGTATGCCATATATCAAACTCATTTTGCTTTGTAACATCATTAGGTCGAAGTTTTATAGATGAATGAATTGTATTGTTGTACGCTTTTACAAAGTCTTGTATTACATCATCGATTTTAAAAGTATCTTTATAAGTCATATATCTCTGAAGTTTCTAAAATAAGGTCCTAATAAATCTTTCTGAGAACTTGCTTTTTTCCTTAGAGTAAATATGGTAATTTTTAATTTTATTCTTCTTTAAAAACGCATGAAAAACTCTGTTTTGATACTCGCTTCCCTAGTCTGCAAACAACATTACAGGAGTCCTCTTAGCTTCCCAAAACACCGATTTAAACGCTTGAATCATTGATCTGAAACTCTAATCCTTTGGCTTTTTAACATAGGCTTTTTTACTGAAGGAATCCACTACTATTAAAACATAGTAGTTGCAATTATTATATTCAGCTATATTACTTATATGTTTTAAATCTGAACTCCATATCTCATTCATAAAATTAAATAACACACGTCTTCGAGCAAACTTGTTCCTAAAAGCTTTATGTAATGAGTATGCATCTATTTTACGAATTTCTTTTATTGCTTCTTTCTTATTCACCCAATTTTTTCGGTTTTTTAAAAACGTATCGATCCTACTGAAACTTTCACTCAGTCATTGATTTAAATAAGAACGACGAATAGACTTTTTCATCTTAAATTAAAAACTAATTTAAACCACACACGCAACTGACGCTTTACAATTCTCAAGTAACTACTTACAGTAAACGTTGATCAGCAGCATACATACCTACTACGCTCGTACTTTTAAAAAACATATCTTTAAACATTATTTCAACAATCTCAGCTTTTAAAATTAAAACGTTTCCATTTCCGTATACGCTCTTAACTAAGCATTATCATACAAAAAAAAGCGCTCGCATTATTTAATTTTATGCTCTTATGATTCAGAACTACGTATGTATTCACATGTAGTCTTATGAAAACTTCACATTATTACGTAATATAACTATATCACATACTTTTTATTGCCCGTCTGCAACTGTACTGCCAAATCTGCCTGTTCAAAGCTTATTTCTTATGGGGAATATCTCTGTCTTTGTCTGTTTGTTCCAAAGTACATTACAAAATATTTTTAATTTAATTTATATATATTTTTCCAAGTAGTATTTTGGTCTTCGTATTTTTCTCTGTCATTGACACACAAATAACATTTTTAAGAAACAACAAAAATCTGCTTATATTTGAAGCTGTTTTATTCAGGTAATGTTGCCATAGAAAATATCTACTTTGACAGTAAAAATGATGACATCAAAAAATGCATGTTACACTTACACTGTAATCTAACACTTACTGACTATATATACTGTTACCTTAGTATAGTGTGAACAAGATTTCGATTTTATGGATGCATCAACTGTGTAGTTGATAATTTTTAGATTATCAGCAACAAATTATTTTTCTCATAATTATTGTTTGTAAACTTCTTACTTTTGAATATTTATTATTATTTTGTTGACGGTCCACGCAATGATTTACTATAGTCAATATACTGACAGTAGAAAAAGTATTTTTATTACCACCTAATTTATTACTACTACTGACTGCTTCCATTGCCATCCACCACTGTTGTCAGAGACATTGCCTTCATTCAAAATAAACATGACGAGACAGGATTTACGCTTAACCATTCGCAAATTTTTTACATAGCTATTTTATTGAAACCCAATATAGCACATAAGTGAACTTATGTAGCACGTACACTTTGAAGGCAGCATTGTTGCTGATTTTAACAAACAGAAAAGCTTGCTGTCACCTGTTATTTGCAATTTCCAAAATTCATTTTTTTAACTCTTTGCTGTAAACCTCTTGAAATACCTAGTCAAGCCATTCTGCACATTGTTTGCTTCAACCGTGACTTTGTACACAAAATGAGTTTAGAAGTAGTTTAGAAGTGGGCCCATGGGAATGAGTATAATTGTTACTACCTTGTTTTTTGTAAATAGGTATTACCGTTGCTAGTTAAAATAAAGGATGAAGAGCAGCTTGTTTAATGAACTGAATAAAAATGATCGACAGCGGTGTTGCTAGAACTCTAATGCAATTGCCTGATATAATGTATGAAATATCGTGAGGTGACCCATTACATCATCTTCAGATAATGTAATTATTGCTTGTGATTTAGTTGCTAAGCGGGTACAAAAATCATTTAAACTATTATAACGTATCGACCTCAATGACACAACAACTCTGCTGACCGTGTACAAAATAGTACTATTAAATAAATTGGTGAATAATTAATACTTGGTCTTATGTTATTAATGCCACGCATAACATTACGTTACCTCAACAATGCAACATTACCATATATATATATATATATATATATATATATATATGGTGCCGTATATATACCGTATATATATATATATGCCGTATGCCATCACGTCTTCCAGACAATATAATATAATTATTATATTATGCACTTTACCATACAGCTGCCAATGTACAAACTAAAACCCAAACACGATCTATGCCAGTGCTGATGCAAGAAGTTAATCTTCCGATTCGGGATGCTGACTGGTGCTGGGATCACTCTCGATGTACGCAGTAAATAAATAACTACTGTTGCCAAAGTCTCGAATGTTGTGGCCACGTTTATATTATTTTTTTATTGATAAATAAACTTAAACTTTTAAATCAAAACTTTAAAAATGTACAAACTGCTGAACACGAATCATAGTAGTGGTGGTACAAAGTTGAGCCCTTGTCGGAGTTCAGTTCAAGTCTGAAAGTAAAGACAAAGAAATTGGCTAGCGAAGGGCTTAACGTGGACAACGACGTACAAACAAATATGAATATTCATATACATGTGGTGCTGAATGCAAATGCTGCTGTTAAGGATAAAGAAAAGGAGGATAAAGGGAGTAAGAGTAGGGGGTTGTATTAGAATGTGGATGAGCTCATCGTAATCTCATTCACATTCTAAGATGCAAACGTGAGATGTTTACATATCCTACTATGTAAACAATGCATTGAAATGTACCGAATAAACTCTTGGTCGACAGAGAGACTGCCAGACCTACCCACACAGCCAGCGAGTAAACAGTACCATCGTCTAGTCGATAAAGTAGTGTTGCTTACATCATTTGTGTACCAACCCTAACAATGGTGGAGGTGCGAGTTTTGTAAGAGTTAGAGATAGTAGTTACAGTTTTGTAGTAGTTATAATTTTTACAAATTCCCACCGAGTAAAAGAACAATAGTAGGTTAAATTAAGTGTAGTAAATGTTCAGTTTACTAAAGAAGAAGAAGTTGCACAGTAACAGGGTTATGAGTGAGGGAAAGTCAAGAGGACAAAAATCAGCGCCAGCAGTTCCAGCACAGACACCGTTTGAACAATACGACCTTTTACCGTGTCTTAATCCTGATTATGCGAAAGTAGTGAAACGGAGATACAACGAGTTTTTGAGCGAAGAGTATTTACTACGGAAAGAAGTAGCGTTGAAGTTTTCAGAGCAAAGACTTCCGGATTGTTTAGTAGCCACACCAGAAGCAGACAACTTAAGGGCGGGGCAGAGTCAGTTCACCAGGGAGCTACAGGGTTCAGCAGGTAGAGGACCAATGTACCTAACACCCTGGACGAGTTTTAACAGACGTGTGGCCTAAATAGATCAACTTCAGGAACTATCACAAGAAGCCGTAGAATTACTTTCAGACGCATCAACAGAAACAAACGAAATTTCAGACCCAAATCGAGAGAGGTTGCTGTCAGCCAAAACAACAATCGACACAACCCAGAAGTAAAAGTCAGACAGCTCAGACGGGATCGACCAACTATCCATACTTCAGCCTGATTTCCGTAAAATTCAATCGCCAACAAAAAGCGTAGAATCAGAAGCCAGCTCTAACGGCAGTCACAGAAGCGGGTTGTACGAGACGTTTAAGGTATTCTCAGAGGGTAATAATCAGGAGCCAATAAGTAAGCGATTTTTAAATTTATCATTACAAGACGAGATAAGAAACGTTGACAACGAGTTAGAAGGCATAAACGGGTTATTTAAGTCATTAAACGTTTTTAAACCTGAGAAAGAAGCAGAGAGTCATATTACGGTAAAGGAACCGGAAGCTAAGGAGCAAGAACAAGTAGAACCAGTCATTATTGAACCTGTGGTAGTGGAACCAGAAATAGTAGAGCCAGTGGTAGAGCGACTAGTAGTTGAAGAACAGGCAGGTCCAGAACCAGTAGTTGTAGGACCAGAGGCAGAAAATAATAACGACGAGGAAGAACATATTGAGAATCCAGAAGACGAGCCTGAGGTAGATATTTTCATAATGGCTGCACCACCAGTACCAATGCCTACATATTCAGACCCTGTTTTGAAGCAAAAGGCAGTAAACGAATTTTTAGACGAATTCGTATTATGGACTACCATGTACAATTTGCAAGCAGTACCAGCTAAGGCTCACCTTAAACGCGCTATCACCACACCCGAAGCACAATCGTACTTTAGTTTAAACAAGGCAACATTGCGTGACGCATCAACATTAGAAGAGTTTATAACAGCGTTTAAAGCAAACTGTTCTATGACATCAGTTTCACGAGCAGCAGCAGATGAGATATTTCGACAGCAACAGCAAATTGGCAAAACAGCTTTGACATTTATAATGAGAATACAGGACGCATTTGGTACAAACCTAGGATAGAATGCCAGCTGCTATAATGATTGAAGTAATAACAAAAAATCTTAGAATGAGTGTGCAATAGTATTTAGCCGAACGCACGTTAGCAGCAGATAAAGCAGAATTTAAAGCACAACTTGCAGACAACGATCAACGCAATTTAATTCAATTTGACACACCAGCATCTAAACTAGCAATTAAGCAAGAGATTAGACAGTTTGCGCAGTTCGACGTAAAATACTTCCACGTAAAATACGTAAAACGCAAAATTTAATTTTTACGTTATTCAAAAATTACGAACAAAATAACGTTGCACAGTTTGCGCTCTTCGATAATACAACGCAAAAAAAATTACACGTTATATTCAGTTATTTTCAAAAAAAAATTATAAGCTTGTTTTTTTTCTCGTTTTTATCGAAAGCACCACATATACTAAAAAAATGATGTATTTACATCGATTATTTTATTTAGTAAACTATTTCCGCCATGACGCTACAAATTTCCAGTTGATAACATCTGACAATTGCGGATAAAAATCTTGGATTTAAAAAATTGTTTTTTGAAAATAATTTTAATTATATCGAAATAAGGTGTAAGTTGGCGTGGGATGTGTATCTGGGACGTTGGTTCACCACACATGTCGTATACGATCAACTTTCACATAAAAGTCATTCGCCACTGGTGAGGATTGAACGCGCGACCTTGATGAACAGGCATGTCCAGAATCCTTGGATATTTTGCTTCGCTAACTACTGGGCCATCAGGGCTGTCAGTAAATCCGCGTAAATTCAAATTTTTACGCTAACGTGATATTTTGATTACGCTATTCGTAAACGCTACCGTAAAATATAGCGTTACGTTATTTCAAATGTTTACGTAAAATTTGAGTTTTGCGTAAAATCGTAGGAGCTTACGTAAAAATAATTTTTACGTATACCGTATAGCGTTTTACGTGAACTGCGCAAACTATCTATTAACGCAGTCATAGAAAACAGCAGCACAGCGGAGAAAGAAGCCAAAATTTATATGTTAACAAAAGAGTTAAAGGCGTGAAAGACATCAGAAAACGCCAAAAGACCACAGGGATTAGCTAATAGCACTTACAGACAAGAAAAGGAGCAAAAGAGGAAACCTTACAATTGCTATAATTGCGACAGACCAGGATATTTTGCGAAGGATTGCCGAGATCCACCATCACAGAGAACTAAGGAGTGGCGGCGGAAGCAGGAGAAGAAACGACGTAGTCAGGCAAGAGGACGATCACGAGAGAGAAGCAGGGAGCCACGTAGGCAGCGATCGCGCAAGCGGAGTCGTGAGTCAGGCTATTATAATGAAGACAATAGGGAGTCACGTAGGCCAAATGATGCAAGAGGTTGCGGGAATGCGAATGACTCAAGAGAAAATTACTACACTCCAAACTTAACAGCACCAAGGAATTTAAACACGTAGGTGGATCAGTAACGCCGGACCGATCGATCACCAATATTAGGCCACCAGATACATACGTGAGAGATAGTAGACAGTAAAATACAGTTACGAAATAGATTTGAATTACTAACTGAGCAGAATGATGTCACCACGTCCGCCATTGCCCAACCAGACGTAAGAAATAATAATAGAAAATCAAATAATAGAACTCAAGAGCATAATGTAGCAAGTATTACATCATCTGCGATTGTTATTAGTAAAATAATTACAATGTTCATAGATACAGGGGCAAAAGTCAGTTTAGTTTCATCATATCAAGTTAAAAGTGTTGGAGCGGTAATTAAACAAATAAATGATGAACGGCGATATACCTATATACCGCATTCTACAGAGAATATAATACTTTATTATACGCACTAAGCACTACATAAAATAATGCAATACACAAACATTTTATTTTATTTATTGTCATACTTCCTTATGACACGTATTATTCTAACTCAAAGGAAATCAGGAAAATCATTCTATTATTTTCCTTGTCTCTATCATACGTGGACTTTCTGCCCAACGTGGATATGGAGCCGAGTGACCTCAATAATATATTGACTTACTTTCTTTACTCTTTTCTTTCTAGAAATATTGGATTTACTTCCTCCACTTGTTTTTATTCCTATCCTTTCCTACACAACACATAACATAATTAATTTCCTATTTTCTTTCTAAATTGTATTACACACACAATATTGGCGAAATCATATATTATGTCAAACTCAGAATAAAACACTAACACTTGTTCACAATAACTCTGTCTGCCAACATCCAGAAAAGTTATTTTCCACTCTGAAACTTTTACTTTTATTTCATACATCATAAAAGTACACAGTAAACTGACAATTTACTTACTCTATACTATTGATAGAAATCAGCGTACATTATTTCAAAGAAAGTAGTGTATCAATCTATTTGGCTTCCTGACGAATCTTACCCGGGTCTTTTCGAGACCTTTTGAATTGCCGGTGCTCATTCTATTTGGGCCCTCGACAATCCCGAATTGGTCTATACTTAGTTTATAACAAAAACTTACAGTTTAGCCCTATTTTTTAAAGTTTTTAGCATTTTTGGCCCATTTTCAGGCGCGTTTTGCCGTGTGGTTTCTTTTGCTTCTTCACTCTACGTTCTTAAAACAGTTAGTTTTGGTGTGGGAGAATCTGTGTTTCAAGTGTTCACTTTATTTAAATCATTTTAAAGTGGTACTGAGGACAAAAACTATAAATTCAGTGCACTTAAAAACAGTTTTAAAAATATTTAAAAATACAGTATATACTATAAACTAACGCCGTAACCAGTATATTTCCAAAGTTTTAGTACTCAAATTGACTCTCACTCTGTGCGTGTGTACGAGATATATACATTCTACATTCTCAAGTTCCTGGAACGAGTAGAAAACAACAAAGATCGAACAACCAGAGAGAGGGCCAACTGAGGGACGTTTCAAAATTACGTGGAAATTCTGAAGCAAAACATTTTGAAAATACTTTTCGGCCCATCCCACAAGGAAAAACGTTGCAGCCCATCCCATTCCATGAGGAAGTAAAGGTAGAAAATATTCTGGACTAATGTGAATAACGACAAAGGGGGAATATTATTGAAGGAGATTTTGGCTTGAAGTCGGACGCAAATTAAGGTTATAGCTCGAACATATGGTACCGTCTAAAAAACGGTATTTACAATTTTAAGAAAATTAACATCTTTGATTTTGCATTGTGTACGGCCATATATGATTGCATAAATTAAAAATATCTAGAATTGTTTGCGAATTTCAATATTTTTCTATCCTAAAAATATTTTGTGTCTCATCCAACCGAGGCTCAGAAGAAATTACCCAAGCAACTGGTAGGGAATTTATTCTTGAAGGTACTCACTCCAGATATATCCTTTTGCACCCAACGACATTCCTTTCTCTATGTACTGAAGTACATTATTATATCCTTATATAAGAAATTACGCATGGGTAACATATATTTAATAGAACTATAATTTCCGTGCGTGGAAAGAAACGCAAACCTATCAGGGACTACCTAAGAAGCTTAGAATATGACCAGTGGTGCAAACTTCCTCAAAAGGGGCAATGAGTGATACAATTTGCTGAATGCCCACAAGCAAACAAATGGATTCATTCAAAAAATGGCTTGTCTTCATCTGAATGGACAAATGCGTTGAAAATGATTGGTAATGTTATGCCTATTAATGCCATCCCGCGACCTGACCAAGGAACATTCCGCTGCCGCCATGGCTGTAGCGAGACAGAAACATTAGGACATATCCTTGGAAAGTGTCCCAGGGGGGAGTTAATTCGTAACAACCGACATCACGCAGTAAAAAATTTGATTGCTGATGCAATGAAGAAGTCTGGGTGGAAAGTTTTGCAAGAGGTCGAATGTACTGGTGATGGCTCAAGGAGAGTTGATATAATTGCATATAATCAAAGTTCTAGAAAAGGTTTTATTCTGGACCCTACAATTAGAATGGAGCAGAATGATACTCAACAAGCAGAGGCAGTGAACAAGGAGAAGAAAGAAATTTATGATCCGTGCATACCGTATTTTCGTCAAAAACTTGGCTTAGATGACATCGAGGTGGTAGGTCTTTACGTCGGCGCTCGGGGTACGATTACTAAATTTTTTCTGGACTTCATGAAATCTTAAGCATTAACAGCCTTTCTTATTGAAGATATTGTAACGACAGTGCTGAAGAAATCAGTACAGATATGCCAACATCATTTATTTTCTACAGTTTCCAATGCATAGTTGGTTACACTCGATTAATATTTTACTTAGTATTCTGTTTTTTATCTAATCTTTGATAAACAATTATTGTTAACGTATACTGAGTCTATTAGGCCACCCTCATTGGAGGACAGTGTTAAGTTTGTTCTTTTGAATAAATATTTTCTTTCTCTCTAAATATATAGGTATTATAGATATTATTATAATTTATAGCAAAAAAGGGCAATTTTTCAGAATAGCAAGTTATTCAATGATTACAGACCAATCATTTAGCAGTGTCCTCAGCGCATCGAGCATACAGACAGGCTCAGTCTAGACAAAGACTTACTTTCATACATACAGTAATCAAGCGCAAAATATAGAGAATCCATAGCAAGTCTAATTAAAGACAGGCCTTCTACATACGGTCGTTCAAGTTAGAGAACAAATTAAAAGCTTATTAACAGTCTAGGTCTTACAGCGACCAACTTACATACATCAGTGGACGTAAGCTAATTAATTAAGTAAATTTATTATTTAGTACAGAATACTTAGAAGTTCATAAAGTCAAAATACACTTTGTACAATAGTGTAGGCTCATAATACAATTAGGTATTTACTAAAAAAGTAAAATATTATAAAGCCTTCTCAATTCCTCCGCATCACTGAGTACTCAAGGTATAGCGAGCCACACCTAGTTCATATAGTGACTCATCAAGCATACATTCATAAAAACAATATGAATCATGTATTATGTTACCAGGAAGTAACCCAATTCTTGGAAGTCTAAGAAGTAATACAGACAAAACAGGAGAACGCTCTCCACAAGTATTACAGCATCCTCTTGAGTATAAAGCCAGAGGGACTCAAAGAGATAAAGTTCCATCTGGACCTGAAAGATTAGAACTATACTCACATAATACTGAAGAAGCTTCAGTATCAAGGCCTGCAGATATCAGCCTACATAATCCTGCATCACCTTCTACAGCTAGTCGACGACGACTTTCTTCAGTATCATAAATAACTGAAGTAGAGAGGGCTCATAGGCTAGCTAAACAAAAATTTGAAGAAGTCGTAGAAGAGGTTACTAACAGGTTTCGAGTTGACTTTGATATAGTGCCGTATTTAGGAAAGCTAAAAAAGCATCAAATATACGAAGCATATACAGCTCAAGTACCATATACTAGTAATCCAATATCATACGGCTATACTTACTTATATTTTCGTGCGACATTTCTAGAACAGGTTCCTGACTTGAATATTTCGTCATTTGAACAAATTATTCAGACACTTGAGTCAGCACCCGATTCGTCTATACATACAGTAGATACTCCGATATTACCTACTGCTCATACTTCTACAGATTTAGAAGCCCCTACAAAAGAGATTACATACTTCTCTGCGAGCAAGTACGCAGTACCAGAAATACCTACATTTGACGAATAAAAGCAAAGAAAAGCAAATACTACTCTAGCCATAGAGGAGACATTTGCAGACGAGACATTCGCATCAGCTAATAACACTACACTAGAAGGTGAAGCTGAAACTCAAAACAAAACTTCCCATCCCTCAGACAACGACAGTGCAGAGGACAACGAGGGGGGTAGTAACCACAATTCTAGAGGCTCTTTACAAGAAAGAGATTCGGACCAAACGAGGAAAACTTCCATCCTACCCCAGTACAGAGCGACGAGGAGGATCAACAGGAGGAAAACCCTCAACAACAACCGACACCTCCACCACCCCCTGTACCTCCAGCGGGCGGAAGCGGAGGAGGCTGCAGCCCTCCAATAAATATGACGCAATTACATTTGCAGAGACATAATGCGCTTATTAATCGAGTACGCAGCATTTAAATAAAAATCGATCTACATAACGGTTTAGTAACTAATTACGTTAATAACACTACAACAGCCACAGCACCATTTCTACTTACAAAAAGTTCTGCTGACATCGTTGAACAAAATCTGAAAGCTATAGCTCCTGAAATAGCTGCACAGCAATTAAGCTGCTATCAACATCACACGGATACACCAGCAAATGGTTCCGTCGCTGCAGTCACAGCACTTACAGACGCATTGAGAACTCGTGCAAATTTGGATCAAGCTCATATCAGAGCAAGAGCTCAGTTAAGTACTATTATCGAAACGTTGACAGTAGTGACAACAGAAACAAAAATGAAAAAGCCAAAACTGAGCCAACCTACATTCAATGGTAGCTACAGTTTGTGGCCAACCTTTAAATCTCAATTTACTTCTTTGGTCATTACACCAACTCAGTATGCTCCGGTCGATAAACTCAGATTACTACGTGACGCTCTCAAGGATAGTTCAGCTATGCAAGATATAGAGGACTTGGAAATTTCAAATAAGAATTGGCCAATCGCCTGGCAGGGACTTGAGAAAAGGTATCACAGCCCGAGACAGTCTGCTACAGTATCACTCAAATTGATGGCGAAAAGAGACCGTATGAAAATTCAATCAGACATTAGAATTTTTCGTTTAATTATTACAGTAAAAACTGTTCAAGCTCAATTATAACAACTCGACTTAGGAGAAGTGAAACTCGATGAAGTTTTATTCGCCGATTACATTCTGTCTCATTTGGACTCAAAAACTCTGGCAGAATTTAATGCATCTTCACCTGATGAGAAAGTACCACACTTAAACTACACCATTGACAAATTAGAAGCCATGGCAAAAAATATTGGTACATCGAAAGGTATGCGTGAAAATAACACAATTTCCACCACCACAACATTTCATTCAAAAAGAGGTAATCATGAGAAAAAAGTCACAATCAATAACGTAGTTAAACGTGACTCTTCATGTGAATCAAACATAAGCACTGTATCCAAAGACACAGCGACAAGTCAGGGATCAACCTCAAGCAAAGATTCAGTCAGAAATAGAAAAAAGAAACACAAGGTTTCTGTACTTGTTAGCAAAAAGAAAAGTGAAAGTCAAAGAAAACTTTCTACTAAACAGCGCTCAGCTTCACCAGGTCATTCCAGATCAAATGGAAAGAAGCACAACACTCACGAAGAGAATACTCCAGGTCCATCGTATACATGCAGAGTCTGCGGAAAACATGGACATTCTCTTCATTCCTGTCCTACAATGCTGAATTTTACACTACAGCAAAGAAAGGACTGGGTTCATACGAATTAAAAATGTTTCAACCGCCTTAGTAGCCATCAAGTAGAAGAGTGTCCTTCTAAGCGGACTTGTATACACTGCAAGAATCGACATCATTCACTTCTGCATAAATTTACGTCACCTGTAAACACTGTGCAAACTCAGCAGGTGCAACAAAATTTATTACAACTTCAACATTCTCAAGCATCTAACACTATGGAGGTGCTATCAACTGCTGAAGTCGACGTTCTTCAAAATGGCAAGAAGACATCAGCTCGAGTTTTACTAGACACGGGAGCTGGTAGTAATTTCATTACGAAAACACTAATGACGTACCTAGGCCTACCAATAACTACCTCTGATCAAAAATTCATAGTAGCAGGAGGCAAGAATCTTCCATGTCGTGGTACAACTACACTTCAGATTCAATCAAAATATGACAACAGTGAAACGATGGATGTTGAAGTCTACATTCTCGATTCATTTACTTCTAATATTCCCTGCTCGCCAATCAAATCACAACAATGGATACACCTGAAAGGAGTGCAACTTGCAGATTCAAAATTTTTCAAACCAGGACCTATTGATATTTTATTAGGAGCAGCCACAGTGGACAAAATCTGGAAAGGTCAAAAAATAAGCGGTGCTCCTAGGACTCCCAGCGGACATTCCACCACATTGGGAATAGTTGTCATGGAATGTACTACAGATACTCAAGCAGATAAGAGTCACATCACTGTAGCTACAGTTACTTCGGAACCTTTTGACATGGAAAAGTTTTGGGTACTTGAAGAATTACCATTTGAAAAAATTCTAACTACTGATGAGAAGGAATGTGAAGCGCATTATAGGAAAAATACGATTCGACTACCTTCTGAAAGGTACTAAGTACGATGGCCCTTCAAAAAGAATAAACCACAACTAGGAGATTCAACAGCAATGGCATTTCGGAGATGGCAATCAGTAGAACGGAAATTGCTTCAAAATCCCGAAATGTACAAAGCTTACAATGCTCAACTGGATGACTACTTAGCAAAGGATGAAATGGAGCTTGTTGCCAAACATGAAATAGGCAAAAAACTATTCTACATCCTACCTCATCATCCAGTCTTCAAAGAATCCAGCACAACTACAAAGCTACGGATTGTCTTTGACGCTTCAGCAGACACCGACAATAAGAAATCTCTCAATGACACTATGCACACAGGACCAGTTGTGCAATCTGAGATGTTTGATTTACTTCTTGGATTCAGATTGAAAGATTACGCAATATCTGCTGATTTGGAGCAAATGTACAGGCAGATACGAATAGCTCCAGATGAATGGAACTTCAACAAAATATTTAAGAGACGCAGTCCGAATGAGCCAGTTAAGCTGTATCGTCTAAAAACAGTGTCCTTTAGAGTGCGGTCAAGTCCTTATCTTGCTTGTAGTACAGTCAACTGTTTAGCAGACGACGGTGTGAAAAAATACCCTATTGCTGCACCTATTCTAAAGAAAAAACTCTTCATAGATGACTTACTACACAGTCTAGAGAATCTTGAAAAAGGACTACGATTACAACAAGAAATAATCTCGCTTTGCAAGGAAGGTGGATTTACTCTTAGGAAATGAAGCTCCAATTCAACAAAACTATTGGAGCAATTACCTACTGACTTTCGTGCCACTCAACTTCCTCTGTCATTCGACAAGACAGACACAATTAAGACGCTTGGATTAATTTGGCATCCCGGTAGTGACCACTTCACTTTCAAGGTACACCTGGATATGTCTAAAGTTCCAACCAAGCGAATTATTCTCTCTGATATTTCAAAAATCTACGATCCACTGGGTATGCTGAATCCTACTATAGTTCAAGCAAAAATCATAATGCAGAAAATTTGGGCTCTGAAATTGGACTGGGATGAAACATTACCTGAAGAAGTCGTTACACTCTGGATAAATTATGCTTCTAATTTACCAGCATTGCAAAAACTGAAAATCCCTCGCTCTGTTCAACATCGTGATGCCGGTGATTTTCAGATACACGGATTTTCAGATGCCTCAGAAAAGGCATATGCTGCCGCAATCTACTTAAAAAGCAAGATTAATTCAAAAATATTTTGCAACTTGATCGTTTCCAAGTCACGTGTAGCTCCAATGAAAACAGTCACCATACCCAGGCTTGAATTGCTTGGGGCAGTAATAATGATCAAATTACTTCATCACGTCAAACGAAGCTGGGAACTTATAGACATGCCTATGCATCTCTGGACGGACAGCACTGTTTGTCTTAACTGGATTAATTCTCCTGCAAGCCGATGGAAGCAGTTTGTGGGCAATTGTGTACAAAAAATTCAAGAATTATCCCAAATTTCTGACTGACATCATGTTGTTTCAGCTGACAACCCAGCTGATTGTGCATCAAAAGGAGTCAATCCCGAAGAATTGGGCGCACACTCACTCTGGTGGCACGGTCCATTATGGCTAACCACTGATAACTATGTAATTCCGATTTTCAATCCTAATCCAAAAATGGACGATAAAGAAAAGAAGCAGACACCTGTTCTACTCATCGCCCATGAAAATGCAACATCCATACTGGATCGACTCACTGATGTTTCATCATGGAAAAAGGCAGTTCAAGTCACAGCACTATTGTTGAGAATCCAAGAAAATCACAGTTTCAAAGGCACGGCAGTTCCACTTCTGTCACCTCAGGATCTCAACAACTCCGAAAATACACTCGTATCATGGATCTAGATTCACACGTACTCGTCTGTCATAGAGGACGTTAGCAACAAGGTTCCACTTACAGATCGGAGTTTTAAGACATTATGTTTATTCTTAGACCCCCAAGAGATTCTACGTGTGGGAGGAAGGCTAGAAAACTCCAATCTACCGTTTGCTACAAAACATCCGGCTATCCTTCCAGGAGGACATCCAATAATTCGAGCAATGATTCTACATCATCACTACCGTCTCGCTCATGCCGGTAAACAAACAGTCCATACTCACATTCGTCAAAAATATTGGATACCCAACGGGACGAAGTACATCAAGTCAGTATTGGACAAATGCCTTCTATGCTTTCGACACAGAGCTAAAGCATCAACTCAACTAATGGGTCAACTACCATCAGTCAGAATTACTGAAGCTTGACCATTTCTACACACTGGAGTGGACATGGCAGGCCCATATCTACTGAAGGCACAAATTGGAAGAGGCGCAGCCAGATACAAGGTCTAGATCGCACTTTTCACCTGCTATACATCGCGAGCAGTACATCTGGAATTAGTGTCTAACATGTCTTATGAGAGATTTCTACAAGCATTACGAAACTTTATCTCAAGACGAGGAAGACCCGCAGTAATGTACAGCGACAATGGTACAAACTTTGTTGGAGCAAATAACGCAATCATCAACAACTCCAGCACCCTGAAGGCTATGCAAGAAGTCACAGAAAAGATATTACCAGACATATCCTTGGAAACCATTGAATGGCAATTCAATCCACCAAGAGCACCACACATGGGAGGAGTCTGGGAATCAATAGTCGAATTGATCAAAACGTATCTTAATAAGATATTTACTCACGATGCCTATACTTGGGAGAAATTCTCTGCAATATTAATCTTCATTGAAGCTATGGTCAATTCAAGACCTCTCTCTCCAGCATCCAATGATCCCACAGATTTGGAAATCCTCACACCAGCACATTTTCTGATAGAAACTCCATTGACTACCATTCCTGAACCTGATTTCAGTCACATAAAACTGAACAGATTGGATCGCTTTCAATTAATTCAACGAAGAAATCAAGAACTTTGGACACGTTGGAAGAAAGAATTTGTGACTTCTCTTCAACGCAGGTCAAAGTGAAACAAGCCAACTGAAAACCTGAAAACCGGAGATATGGTTATCTTTCTTTAAGACAATCAAACGCCATTAGAATGCAAAATTGGAAGAATCAAAGGTGTCAATACAGGAAAAGATGGACTTGTACGAGTAGTCACACTTGAGACTGCAGGCGATTACAAGAAGGTCAAAGGGAAATTACAGAAAACAGTAAAGGAATTCACACGTGCTATTGCCAAAGTAGCTAAGCTACCAACAAAAGAGGAAGAGAATCAGAAGCCAGACGAAGAAGAAAAACCACCTGACTCACAATTGCCAATAAATCATGCACAGAAGGTAAGAAAATTAACTTCTGGACAATGAATTCAATCAGTATTGGCACTCTTCGCTCTAACTATTCTGACTAGCAGTAGCTACTTCATTCCAACGGAATTACCAGAATACAACAAGTCAGATTATACAACCGAAGTCCAGAAAACTTATCAAAGTGCACCTCAACCACTTGTGATTGGCTGGATTGCTGTTATCTGCGCTATCCTGAAAACAACTGGAAACTTATTCTCTTTATTCGCCATTGGCCAAGATCGTACATTACGGAAAAATCAGACAACTTAGTTCATAATGAGTCTACATGCCTCAGATCTGTTGACAAGCATTTTCTACTTACCAATCAAAGCATCGAAGTCATTTACAACTGACGGACAGCATGGCACAGCATTATGTCAACTATATCCAATAATTCATTATGGAGATTCTGCTATTACGCTACTCACCATCATGAGTATCACGGTAAATCGCTACATAAGAGTTCTACATACTCAAGTCTATGCAGCAATCTACTCAGCTCGAAATACAATACTAATGATACTTGGAGCATGGACACTCGGATTTTCTATTATGCTATTGCCGTACACAGAAACATGGGGAAAGCTAGGAAGGAAAGAACTGAATGATATGACCTGTACAATCATCAGGAATTCCAATGGAAGATCTCCAAAAGTAACATTACTGACTTTATTTGTAGCCATTACAGTAATAATAATGATGTACTGTTATGCGCAAATCTATCGATACGCCCGACGTGCACACAGAGCACTAGGAATCAAGACTAAAACGAACGGCGCACCTGGAAACTATACGAAAATTATCTCAGCAATCTTCGTAAGCTACCTGATATGCTATTTACCATTTGCGATCACCACAACCCTTGAAGTACATGAACGCGTACCAGCAGGAGTCCAGTACACAGTCTCACTTCTGACTTGGATATCACCTTTCACCAATTTAATCATTTACGCCATCTTTAATCAACAAGTAAGACAAGCGAATGCGCACACAATCTGTATTAAACCAAGGAAACAGAAGAAACGATCAGCTGCAAGCAAGTCTACAACATTGAAGTGGAAAACGTTAGCAACACTAGCACTGCTGTCCGGATCTTCGGTAACAGCAGAAGCTACAACTCAACCTGGCATTGAAAATAAGTTTACAATGTGTGAAATCCCTTGGACAACTCACCAGGAAATTCCACCATGTCACGATACTGTGAGTTGGTTACATGTACTCAAAACAGGTAACTTATGCTACAGACAGACGACATGTAGTGATGGAAAACAAGTAACTGCTAATGGAAATGATTGTGAAGAACCGCCATCTCCTTGCGGTGAACTAACAGCTTATGATGTGGATAAAATTGAATGTCAAGAGGTAGACTTAGAAACCAAAACTCATCTACTCTCTAAACTAGATTTGAAAACCACACTATGTGCAGTTGGCGATTACACTATCAAAGGTTGTAATCACTTTAAAGAAGAAATTGTTGATGTTCCAATTGTAATTATTGATGGTAAACTGTACCCATTGACAACTATGCACATTCAACAAGAAGCACCACTCAAGGTTCGAGCATCATATAGATGCAACGGAACATGCAACCCTGGAGATTGTTCACAGCGACAATGTTAAGGAGATGAGATATTCTGCAGCAACATGGGTTGTACCAATGAAGTTCAAGCCCCGTGTTTTTGTATATATAACAACGCCACAACTATGCTGCATAAAATCCAGACATCCGAAGGCTTCATATATCCAGAATGATGGGGTATGAGGAATATGTTGGTAAAGAAAATGGATTTAAGTCGCCAATTAAAGGTAGCTACATGTCCCCACTGTGAATTTACCTGCATGCCTAAAGGAGTCAAAATAAAGTCACCAGGCATTACACCGAAATATATCAAGGCTACAAAAAACCCTGGATTTGTTTCCGTCTTGCCGGACTCTACAACTACAGAACTTAGACTAAGAAATCACATGTTAGCAGCCACTGGAAATATCACCTTGGAAATTTGGAAACCTGATGTCGACACTTCTATTTATACTACATTGACGTGTCCCAGAATACCGATCTGCGATTTCATAACTTGTTAAATGTGTCAGGACAAATGAGTTAATGTGGCGTGTTATTTAGTATTCCATTGGCTTGCTTTAATAGTACTTGGATTATTTATTACAGCCCTCATAGTAACTATCATGTATTTGACAAGATTCATAATGACTGCTTCGTGGTAAATCATGTGGCCCTGCCGCCAATGTATTCGTATTATACGTCGACGGAGAGCAAAACGGAAGATAACGCGGAAAATTTATCAAGGAAACCGCGATGAAGAAATTGAATTCCCATTGCTGGACATTTAAACTTTACCTTACTGATCCACAACCACGTCAAAGTCACGGACAACCTCAAGACCACGAAAAGGCTACCTACCTGGAGCGAACTTATTAATTATCATGTTGATATTTACTCTGACTCCAATCGAAGCCTGCTCCAATTTTGCAGCAATGACAGCGCAAACTGTGGAATGTCACACAGCTGGAAAACAAACCACCTGTTCTATTCGTATCAACACATGACTAGCCCTCAGCCCGATTTCTCAACAGAGTTGCTTTAATATTCATGACACTCATAATGAACTACTTGGAACTATTATTATTGAAACAAAATCAGTAGCAATGAAGTGTCAAAAGGTACTCCTATACTGCGTACCCAAGGCAGTATCGAAGGTTCAATCGGCTATCAAGTGCTGTAATCTTTACTCCTCAGCATCATGCCACGGAGATAAGTGTACACAGTTCAGTGTTAATGATACGATTTCTGAATTCAAGGACCTAATGAAGAAGAAGGGATGGAGTCGTTGTCAAGACTTATGCCATCCTCAATGTATTTATCCTTGGACTCGTGACTGTTTTTTTATACGATTATATTTAGACAATCCTACGTCTGAATACTATTTAGTATTTCGATGCTCAGCATGGAAATTCTCAGTTGAACTAAAATTGGCTACACATTTCGGAAAGGAAACGACTGTCAAAAATATCACCATCGAAGCTGGTGTTCCTGCAAATCATCACGAGATTCTATTTGATCTTGTGTCAGTCTCAGTTCCACCAATACCACTTCTCAATGAGTGTCTAATAACTAAAGGTGCTTCGACCTCATTAGTACTATGTTATCTCCGAGAAGAAAATGTCCTACGACGGATAGGCGAGATTATGTGTAACTTCATTGAAGACGCCAAGGCAATGTCACCAAATTGTTTTGGTAGCGACGCTCTTATCAGACCAATCATTGACACCAGCGTAATTAAAATACAGCAAGATATAGTTGACCCTGACAAGGCTATGAGTGTCAATCCACTACTTAAGGAATTGGAAAGCGGCATTCTTGTCCCACGAGACGACTCCATCGTTTTTGAATTATCTCTGACCACACTACTTGAAGTTCAGATGAGTAGTGACAATTTACGTCTTGTAAAAACAGTTAAAGACACTACCTGTACTGCTCAATTCATACAATAACGGGGTTGTTACAGTTGTATAGGAGGCTCTGATTTATTCATTCAAGCTCAGACTAATGATGGAAACACAGTAGCGATTTTAGCATGTAATGAAGCAGGCATACAAATACCCATTCATATTACACCTACACTCACTACTTACACACTCGTCCTCAAACTGAACACACCTGAAGTTTCTATGAACTGCAAATTTAAATGTGCCAGAAGTTCTGTCCCTCTCCGAATAACAGGCCATCTCCACTACTTGAGTAATCTCGACGTACAGAGTCATCCAGTATCGATGTCCTATCAACCAGTGGATACAGATTCTGGATTCCATCTTCTCTCCATTACTGGATTTGGATTTTTCAATTGAATTTCTCGTGGACTTATATTCATATGCATTATTGCATTCACCCTTCTCATTCTCTTTAGCAGCATCAAAACCATGATTAGGAAAATGGTCTAACTGATGTTCCCTTAGCATCTCTGCCTCTCACGTTCCAATTATATGTACAACTATTTAATTGTTAATGTTTTGTTGATATCTTTGCAGTTACTCAACGTGTGGAAGAATGAACGGCGATATACCTATATACCGCATTCTACAGAGAATATAATACTTTAATATACGCACTAAGCACTACATAAAATAATGTAATACACAAACATTTTATTTTATTTATTGTCATACTTCCCTATGACACGTATTATTCTGACTCGAAGGAAATCAGGAAAATCATTCTATTATTTTCCCTGTCTCTATCATACGTGGACTTTCTGCCCAACGTGGATATGGAGCCGAGTGACCTCAATAATATATTGACTTACTTTCTCCACTCCTTTTTTTCTAGGAATATTGGATTTACTTTCTCCACTTGTTTTTATTCCTATCTTTTCCTTCACAACACATAATATAATTAATTTCCCATTTTCCATCTAAATTGTATTACACACACAATATTGACGAAATCATATAATATGTCAAACTCAGAATAAAACACCAACACTTGTTGACAATAACTTTGTCTGCCAACATCCAAAAAAGTTATTCTCCACTCTGAAACTTTTACTTTTATTTCATACATCATAAAAGTACACAGTAAACTGACAATTTACTTACTCTATACTATTGATAGAAATCAGCGTACATTATTTCAAAGAAAGTAGTGTAACAATCTAAATGAAGTGACATTAAGTGATTATAGTGGAAATGTAATACGACAATATGGAACGGCAGATATGTTGCTTGGAATAAATAGGACAATGATAAACTTTGAATTTATAATAGTGGACTAGCCACCCCAGGATATTCTAATAGGACATGATTTCTTGGAGGAATTCGGAGTAATTATTGATTGCAAGAGAAAAACACTGCAGTCAGACCGATTTGGATTAGTAGTTTTTTCAACAACAGCTAGTATGAATGTTTAGAGGCAAGTCGACGTGCCTTCTTTGTCAAGTCATGCTACGCCTAATACAAGAAACAAGAAGGACTTCAGTCAACAAGTGACGCAGAAGTCAAAAGCCAACGGCGAGAGCTCCGCCAGAAGCACAAGTGAATACATAAGAAAATATCAGACGTCCCCAGTATTCAAATCAGGGTTACAGCAACTAAACAAGACAAGAGCAGGACACCAGGTACCCACCCTTCAAAGTAAGTTAAATAAGAAGGAATTGTCTACTAAACTGCAGGATTTTAGACGACAACCAGAAGAGAAAATAAGACAACCAGAGGCCCGAAAAGCAGGACCACCAACACGAAAGAAGGAGCAGAGCCCACACGTACTAAGACTCCACTCAAGTGAACGAATTGAAGAAGAAGAAGGAACAGTAATGGAAATACCAGTATAGATTAAGTCAAAGCACAAAATACGATACGCAAGCTTCGTTGCAATGTCACTAGGGCAACGAAAATTCAAGGAGTTGATTGTACCAGAGTTCATCATGTCAGAGACAACAAGAGGAATACGATTCATCAATCCGTCATCTGGGAAAATAATAATTCAGCCACATGCAGTAATAGCTACAGCAATTGTAACGGACTACAAGGACTTTGAAATTAGGGCAGTGGATTTAGTAGGAAGCATTCATTCAATACGAGCTGAAATGTCTAAATTTAATTCTGATGTTTTTATAAACAGTCTTACAGCTATTGAAATATCACGCCAAATTCCAATTTACAGAGGACAGGAGTTGGAAAAGGAAATTGAAGCAGCAGACATTAACCCAGATCAGAGCCTGGAGAACATAGAAAAATATAAGCAGCTATGCAGAGAAGAACAAGAAGTATTTAAGTTTTAGAGAACCCCGCTTGTAGTTTACCCACACGCCAAATTTAAGATCGAATTGGAAGATACACAGCCCATCCGACTACGTCCACACCCAGTTAGTGATGCCCAGAACGAGCTCATCAACAAGAAAGTCAAAAGGTTACTCCAGGATGGAATGATTGAACCAACTAATAGCCCCTACTCAAGTCCTGCATTTTTAGTGAAGAAGAAGTCACCTGACCCTACCAAGAAGGCGTGATGCCTCGTTACAGATTTTCGAACCCTTAATAATGTAACACGCAAATTAAGCTTTCTATTACCACTGATACAGGACATCATTCATAGATTTGGAGACATAAAAGTATTCTCAGCTCTAGATTTAGAGTCCGGGTACAACCAGATATTATTAGACGATGACACAGTACTATTATCCGCATTTTCTACAAAGCATGGACTATGGCAGCACCTAGTGCTTCCGTTTGGTATGGCATGTGCACCGAGTTTCTTTTCCCAGATGATAGTGACTATGCTAGGCAGTTTACAGTATGAAGCAGTAGTTCATTATTTATAAGACCTTATTGCTCCATCAAAATCAGTAGAGGAAAATATTCAGCAGTTGAGAAAAGTTTTTCGGCGATTTAAAGAAAATAACCTACGTTTAAAACCGTCAAAGTGTAGACTAGGCTACAACCGACTAGAAATACTTAGATACGTAGGGACACCAGAATGACTTCAACCTTACCCAGCATTAGTTGACTCCATAAGAAAGATCATACCACCAACGCATGTTAAGTCACTTCAACGATTTATAGGAGCTATCAATTTTTATAGAAACTTCATACCAGACTTAGCAAAACGAACTGCAGCACTTACAGCCTTGATGTGCAAGGACGTTCCATATGTTTGGAGCAGGGAAACAAATGACGCCTTTGAGGAAATGAAGATGGCACTTACAACAGCACCTATACTGGCTCATTACGACCCAAAAAGGAAGACAACTCTTAAGACTGACGCTAGTCTGGAAGGACTTGGAGCCGTACTAGAACAACGCCATGTCATCAACAGTAAAGAGGTAGATCGACCTATTGGATATATCAGTAAGAAGACTAACAGTGCAATGAAGAATTACCAAATCCCAGAATTGGAAATGACAGCCATAGTATAGGCGCTTAAGAAGTTCAGTCATTTCTTAAAAGGAATTCCATTTGAAATACTCAATGACAACTCAGCTTTTCCGTCACTAGTAACTTCGAAGAAAAAACCACTAAGTCCAAAGTTAGCGAGGATGGCTTTAGTTCTAGCAGAGTTTGACATCGTCAACATGAAGCATCTGGCAGGAAAAATTAATATTTTACCAGATTTACTTTCCAGATCATCACCTAATGAGTATAACTCAAATGACATAGATTTCGACATGCCAATATGGACCATCAATAGACAACAAGTATTCTTTGGTACCCAACACAAGGATCCAGCATTGAGAGAGATAGTGAGAGCCTTGCATTGTAGGACTGATAGAGTCAATAAATATGACAAGTATAAATTAATAAATGAAGTTTTTTATTTCAGAAATCCAGACTTGACAGGACCGGAATTTTTAATCGTGGTTCCCAGAGATTGAAAAGATCAGATATACAAGGACTTCCATAGTTCACAGATGAAAGGTCACCTAGGACGGGAAAAGACTTACCAAAACATTCGGGCAAGATTCTTTTGGCCTAGGATGAGTGAGGAAATTAACTGGTATGTCAAATCATGTCCTGAATGCCAGAGAAGTAAAGTACCACGACAGAAACCAGCCGGGTTATTTCAGTTTACAGAGTTGCCCACCTATCCATTCGAACGCACAGTAATTGACTTTGAAGGGCTCATTAAGAAATCATCAGGAGGAAATAGATTCATTTTCACAGCAGTGGACTACCTTACCAAGACGTTAATCAGCAAAGCAGTTCCAAATTCAAATGCCAAAACAACAGCTAAGTTTATTTTTAATGAAATTGTAACTAAGTACGGATGTCCTAAGTATTTGCAGAGTGACAATGGGACTTCATTGTTGAACTAGACGATTGGAGAATTGACGATTTTTCTTGGAGTAACTCATATAACATCCAGCCCTTACCACCCGCAGACAAGTTTAGTAGTAGAGAAGATTCATGATGTACTCATGGAATGCCTTCGTACATTTGTGAACGAGTATCAGAGGAACTGGAGAATGCATTACTATAGCTGACGTTAGCATTAAATAGTTCAGTACATACCACCACAGGTATAACCCCATACTTTGCGTTGTATGGTAGAGAGCCAAAGCAACCGATTGATACACTACTACGAACCTTGGAAGTGGAACAGACTGTGGATTTCAACGACAATGCTGTCAAGGCTCAGCAGACTGCAAGAGCAGCAATGGAATACCAGAGACAAGCTTGGGCGAAACGATACAATCTTACTAGGAGTGAGTGCACCTTCAAAGTCGGTGACCTGGTTTTCCTTCGAAATTCACACACCAAGAAAGGAAGAAGCAAAAAATTGATGCAGACTTTTGCCGGGCCATTCCAGATAGTAGAGGACATGGGACGGAATGTCTATAAGTTTATAAGACTCGATGCAAAAATAAATTAATTCATGTATCTGTGAACATTGAACGCCTTAAACCTTTTTATTTTAGAGATCCAGTAGCAGACTGACAGCCTCAGTCCACACCGGCGGGTCCAGCTAGTACAGTGCAGCCAGACACGGTGCAGGAAAAAGAGCGTCAGAGTTTGTCACAGGCTACTAGGGAGGAAGCTACGCCAGTGGAGCAGAGTGAGAAGAGGAGTCATACCCCCCCCCCCACCGCAAGGAAGTAGGAGCTGATCTTCATTCCCACCCCACACACCAATAATAAGTCAAGGTCCAGAGCCAAAAAGAGGCAGAGGCAGACCAAAGGGTTCCAAGAATTGGCAACCCACTTTTGAAGATCAAACAATTATTAATACAGCTCGATATAATTTACAAAATCTTGTTAGAAATAGATAAACTTAAGTAGTTATAAATTTTGGGATATAAAGATAAAATACATATAGTACGTTATATTATATTGTATAGATAGTAGTTAGTAAGTAGGTAGAAGTACATGTAGAACCATACGTGGAACATATGTAATAGTAGTGGATTACTACTTATAGAATAATAAGTCAATTTGTTTTTTAGCCTTGTATTCCTTCCGTACACTTGTATCAAGAAGTAGCGACAGAACTAATGCTACACCTAACCAAAACGGTTCTTTGTCCGGAAAGGGACCTTTAGGAATGCCGTATGGACGGTCCATTGGTCTTAAAATACCTTTAGCTACTTGTGATCTAACACTAGTCCTTAACGGGGACAATGATTGGAAAGGTAAAGCACAGTATGTCTTCCTTGGAAGTAAGACGAATTTACAAGAGCGTCCAAACCAAATTGTTTAATATCAGGCGTTGCCTGATATTTTTTAGGTTAACCAAGGCGTAGCCAATAGTTAAGTTTTTTGTTGTGAAATAAAATAAAAAAAAGTGAGTAGGAAATTAAAGTAAAGGCCACGTATGTATAGTTTTTAACATTTACTGTTTGAAATTGTTAGAATAGTAATTTTTTTAAGTAGTAGAATATTTGAATTTTGTTGGGATAAAACATGTCAAGTATTTTTTACAAGCTCTTGGTCGCGAACAAGACTAGTGAATAATTAGGCATGATAACGAACAAGAAAATTTGAATATAGAAATTAGTAATAGAATTTAGAAATAGTTTAATTATTTTGATAATAAGTTAGTCACATAGTATACCTAAGAATACTAGAGAAAATATAAGTTTTACTAAGAGTGTCAATGTCAAGGTTAGGACCTTGGCATTCAATACAGTAAATAGCTAGGCTACCTAGTTGAGGGACTAAGTCAGTACAACTGTGCCTCAATATCAAGGACTTTTTTTGTGGTTGGGAAAGGAGTTGGTGTACGTAAAACTAGCCTACTGGACCAACAACTTTTCCACCTACAGAGATATATGTATTTTGAAAAATAAAAGAAACTTCGGGATTAGAAGGCCAAAAATATTGTAATGTTTGTATAATGTGTAATCAAGTATGTAGTAAGTAGTAATTTGTAATGCCATGTGAATATAGTATTGTAGAAATAATATATACTTACCTGCAGTTGTCTTTATGCTTAAAGGCTGAAAAACGAAAACAAAAACTTCAATGGGAAGTATGTGATCAGTAAAAATTATAATTACGAATATTATTATGATTGTAATGTAAACTAATAGTATATAACATGTAACTAGTATTTTGAGCATGTATTTTTAATTTCAGTTATTTACCTTGTAATATAAATAATATGTAGCACTAAATCCGTAAGTGAAGCGTGAATAGCCAGAATCACCGGTTGGGGTCAGTCCGGGTCGAAAGTCATCGATGGGGTCATCCTACAGCAAGTGGGGCCCATCTAGGAATAAATAGATTTAAATTACGCAGTATTTACAGCAGACGGCAAAAATTTTGCTAAAAATCGTGTTATCTAGGATTTAATAGTTATGCTTAGTAGTGTAGTTAATAAAGTATATAGTATCATCTAGAGCTAAATTTTACTAATTTTTTAAGCTATATAAGAAGTTTGTACGTACCGAATTGTCCAAATTATGAAGATTTTTATCCAAATGGTAGGTAGAACTGCAAAACGAGCAGTCCATTTAGATATTTGTATTATTTAATTATGCGTATTCGTAGGTATTGATAATATGTATCGTGTATAAATGATGGGCGGATTTTTTTAGTCAAGATGGTTGACCAAGTGACACGTCTTAACAGTTTAATTACGTGTAATTTTAAGTAAGTAGTATGTGTATATAGGTACGTTACATACATAGTTTACTGTTAGTGTAATTAATGCGTATTATTATATAGATGATGATGTAGATGCATTTTATTATATAGATTACTTTGCAGTATTAAGTATATTGATGCATTGTATTACGCTGATGTAGTGATAAAGCTTTGTTTATTATATGCGGAGAGTGTATTAAAATGTGAATGAGCTCATTGTAATCTCATTCACATTCTAAGATGCGAACGTGAGATGTTTACATATCTTACTATGTAAACAATGCATTGAGATGTACCGAATAAACTCTTGGTCGACAGAGAGGCTGCCAGACCTACCCACACAGCCAGCGAGTAAACAGTACCATCGTCTAGTCGATGAAGTAGTGTTGCATACATCATTTTTGTACCAGCTCTAACAGTTGTTGGTGACGGGACTAAGAGGTCCGTCACACTCTCCGGGGTTTACAAAAAAAAATCGTCGCACTGATTTTTTTTAGAAGAATGATTTACTGTCCGGTCACTTGGCCTTGCGCTTTTCGCTCCTGAATCTTTTTACCTTCTCGGTGTTTGTTCTTTTTGGCTCTTTGTTCTTCCGTCATCTTTAGGATGCTAGGCATCCGCTCATTTTCGCAGTCCTTCAACTTATGTCCCATCTGAAAGCAAGCACTGCATCTTCCCCAAAATCCAATCAGAGAATCTCCACCAGAACCGACGCCGACTTGATCCTCAGCTGCTCAAGTCGGGTTTTCTTGAAGACCAGCGTTGCATGGCGCTACGTTAGTTTCATAAATTTCTTTCTCTGTTTTAATGATGTCAAAATTACCCGGAATCTCTATCCTTTCTACAAAATGTTCTTTCGGCGATATAACCGGGAACAAACCATCATTAAATATATCTAAAATGTCATCCATATGACTTCACAAAAATTGAGAAAAATGTCCACAATACTTTAATCTGTCGCTTTAAACTGGGTTAGGAAGTTCTATAAGTCTTAAAATAAGCTCTTGTTCCATAATCTTTTCTGGAACCACATCTTGCTTACCACACGTAAGTCAAAAATTTAACAGAGCCATAACTATTTTAATTTTGTTTGCTTTTGCTGTCCAATCAATCTGTCAATAATTTACGTTCAAACCTTAGAAGGGTTGCTGTCATGAGTTGGAGGCCCATACTGAATTAGCTTAGCACATCTCTTGACCTCCTAGGATTTCAAATAAGCATAAAGATTATGAAGATTACAATATTTTCTTTTATTATCTTTAATTTTATGCCACATTGTCAAAATACTACGAGTCTTTTTACCAGAAAAATTATACATGTCTGCGTGTAGGAAATCTCGAGACCAATATGCCTATTTACACGAGTCTGACCATTCCTCACCGCCGAACCATCTAAATAAAACTGGCAAGGCTTATTTTCTGGCGTCTGGTTTCTGTCTTTTCACAAAGAAGTGAGCATCCTGGACATCTACTAGCGTTATATGGGGCACTTAGAATTTTTTTTAAAATCTACTGGCTAACAAACTCGCTCCGTGTATGACTTAAAGCACTGCTGGGGATTTTACAATAATTTTCAGATTTTCTAGTGCAGTAACCCTCTCTTTTAAAACTGGAATTACATAGTTCTGGTACTGCGTGAAAATACTCACAAGTGTGATAAAGCGAAACTAAAGAGTGTCTCTTTTTCATTTCTGATAGGTGACAGCAATTTCCTTTTGCCTCATGACATTTTTTACCATCGTTTTAATTAAGGCTTTAGTCGATCAAATCATAACTGATAGAGCAGGTAAAATAATATTAATAAACTCTTTTTGGCCTTGTGTAAATTTCTAAGTATAAATGGCTCCTGTTTGGCTTAACGAATGCTGACCGCAATCAAACTGAATTATTTTCTTCATTATTTCTGTTAAAAATGGAAACTCATCATGGGGTCGTGAGTAATGGCGGCAATTAAACCATTTGTCCGCTCTTGCCTAATGCTCTTTTGAATTTATAATTATACTGGCGCTTTTTCAAAACGCTAAAGTATCTACAAAATATAGAAGAAAAAAACAAAATTATGAGCAAATAGGTAATTTACTAACCAAAAAAATCGTTTATATAATTACTCACACCAAATGACTTAAATAAACTTTATTAGAGAAAAACAATATTTATTTTCCTAAGAACAACAATGATGTTGTTTTATTTTCTAAAATTAAGTGTTAACTCAAACAATCCCAAAATGAAAACAAAAACAGATGCAATTAATTTGCACTTAAACAAATATCTTACATAATATTCTTTTTCATTTAATGTTAACAACTTTCCATGCCTATTCAAGGTAGCATAATCTACTTTAGCTCTAGGTCGAAGCACACGTTTACAGCTCTCGTCTGAATCGTTATTTACACTTTCTTCTAATCTTTTCTTCTTTTATTTCTTACGCAGTTTCTGGTCACTATTTCTGTCCTCTATTAATTTTAAAGCACCAATATCATTAATTATTTTTGATTTGGGATCTCTTGTTTTCCAAACATTAGATCGTGGTTCATAAGACTCATGAAACGGTCTAAAATCAGAGATATGGTGAACTTAATGACTATTTTTGCATTTATTATGAACTAGTTCAAATGTTAACTCTTTAAAAATTTCATTTTTGAGTTAAAATGGGCCATATCATTTTTTTAAAAACTTCTTAATAATTTTCTCTATGGCGTCTGAAATAATGTGTGTTTAAAGTAAGACTTTCTGACCAACAACGAAAGTTGAAGGCGTCCGTTTCATATCATAGTACTTTTCCTGTTTGTGATAAGCTTTTTCGACGTTATCAAGTACAAATTTTCGTATTCTTTTTAATTATATTAGTAACAATTCTGCTATTTCAGCTAGTGAAGCGTTTGAATTTAATTCTAATTCCATTTTTCTATTAATAGTTATTCATTTATGTCTTCCTAGATTAAGCCCGTCCGCGCTGACTCTAATTGAGTCTCGAATCATAATTCGTAAGCACAACGCAAACTTTCGTAAAAAAACATCCCAATCTGAATGACGTTCACCGCAAAATGACTGTATCATTTTTTTTGAATTACGATTTGATCTTTTTACTTGATTCTCTTAGGGATGATAATAAGAAACCTTTCTATGGCTAACACGACAGCGCTTACATAACTTAGCGAAAAATTTTCCTTTAAATTGAGTATTACGATCGGTAATTACCTTTTTTGGACAGCCAAATCTACAGAACACTTCGTCTTATAAAAACCTTATAATAGTTGGTGCCGTTGAGTAACGCATAGCACGAAACTCAACCCTTTTAGAAAATTCGTCTTGAACCACTAAAATAAATTGATTTTGCCTAGAACTAGTAAGTAACTTTTCAACAATATCCACAAAAAATGTTTCCATTACCTCTGGTATATTTCTATTAGAGCTCATCTCTTCCTGCTGAGCTACATTAACGGTTTGCTTTGTTGGCAAACATCATATGTTTTAACAAAATTTTTTATATCTCATTTCAGTTTTGGCCACAAAAATCTACTACAGATCAATACTTGGGTTTTCCGGTACCCTAAGTGAGCCGCTTTAGAAACGTCGTGAAACGATAAAATTATATCAAAAATCATTGACTTAGGTACTACTAGTACATACATAACCTGTTTCTCTTTGCCTGCAAGCTCCTCGTCTGATTTTGTTTTCTATTCTGGCGCCGTTTCAATCATTCTCTGAATGACAACATTTTATTATTTAGGTTATCTTTTGAAACAATTTCAGCTTTGCGAGTTGCTATTAATTTTTTAATACCTGTTGAATTCTTAATCCTATCGTTAGAATTATCTACATGCTGGCTGTCAGGGCATTGCTCATATCCTGAATTGATTTTAATTGTAAAACCTTTTTTGATGCGCATCTTATTTTTTTTATTTCAGTCATGCAATACTTAGGAATTTCTCTGCATAAAAGATCATTGATTATTTTATACTTCTTCAATTCTACATCAACCGTTTCCGAAGCGTCCTTCTACCCACAAGGGAATGGTTTTACATGCAACTCGTCGATTTCAAAGAGTTATGTCTACAAAAATCAGGCTACTTTTGAATAGTGGGGATCCAAAGTAACTCGACTGCATTTTGCGTTGTTCGGTCACAATAGCCCGCCAAAGTTTAAAAAAATTCAAATTTTAATATTTTGCCGCCCTGGTACTTTTACATTTCTTGTCTGATTTTGATAAAATTTTGTTTTTTCTGATCCTTTGGGCTTTTTCTGAAAAGTTATTCTAGGATTTTTTAAAATTCAAAATTTTTTATTTTTTCGACATTTTTTTTCGATCGACACTCATGATTGACAGTGTTGACTGATATCTTGCAGTGGATATCCCAGGATCACTATTTTCTGTTGGTTGAAATTTTGACTACTGGCTAAACCGTTGACTGATGACTGTTGACTGTTGATTCTTGGTTTTCCTTAACTGCTTACTATTCAAGTCCCAATACACACAGACAGACCAAAGATGAAGTAATCCGTAGTTACGGTCGCCAGATATAGATATCGACCTCAAGGACACAAGAACTCTGCTAACCGTGTACACCATTGTACTATTAAATAAATTAGTAAATATTTAATACTTGGTCTCATGCCACTAATGCCACAAATTACATTACGTGACCTCAACAATGCAACATTACCATATATATGCCGTATGCCATCACGTCTTCCAGACAATTTAATATTACTAATATATTATGCACTTTACCATACAACTGCCAATGTACAAACTAAAACCCAATAACGATTAATGCCGGTGCCGATGCAAAAAGTAAATCTTCCGATTTGAGATGCTGACTAGTGCTGGCATCACTCTCGATACACGCAGTAAATAAATAAAGTAAACTAGTAAATAGCCATTACAGGTTGGTCTGGCGGTTAACTAAGAGAGTGATTCCTTCTAATTGAGCAACAGTCCAAGCGCATTCTGAAATGTATGGGTGACCTGTGCTTGTTAATCCTGCAAGGCTTGGTGCCATGTACGCTGCAGGTCCTAGAGAGTCATTCTCTAGGCTTTCTAAAGTTCCTTTTTTGAAAAAAAGTAGTCCGAAATATTAGAATCAAATACAAAAGTAACGACTATAGTGAGTAGTAATGTAGCAAAAAACTTTCTTTCCCTAAAAATCAGTGCAAATTTGCTGTGTGGAGATGACGTTAAAGCCATTACATTTACATTTACAAATAAGTACTCTTAGCAAAGTCACGAATGTTGTGGCGACGTTCATATTATTTTTTTATCAAAAAATTAACCCAAACTTTGAAATCAAAGCTTTAAAAATGTACAAACTCCTAAACACAAATAATAGTAGTAATGGTGCAAAGTTGAGCTCTCGTCGAAGTCCAGTTCAAGTCTGAAAGTAAAGACTAAGAAATTGGCTGGCAAAGAGCTGAACGTGGACAACGACATACAAACAAATATAAATATTTATATACATGTGGTGCTGAATGCAAATGCTGCTGTTGAGGATGATGAAAGGGAGGATAGAGGGAGTGAGAGTAGAGGTTAGTAGTGTATAAAAGTATGTTCTGGAAAAAGCTACGAGCTACGAGCCGCTTTTTAAAAACAACATAAAATCATAATGTATTAATGATTTATCTCTGTTTGTCATTAAAAAGAAGGCAATTTTCAAGAATTTTAGGAGTTAAAAAAAATCACCACACATCCACATCGGACACAACTACGAGTAGGACAATGACTATGACTATGAGAACAGCATTATTTTATAGTTTCCATGTACTACTGTATGAATTCCATCATTATTATTATTATTATTATTATTATTATTAGGTAGCACTTATCGAATTCTCAGGTATATACCTATATATACGCAGGAAGTCAGTCACAGCTGGTATCTTAAGAACTAATATGTATATTAAGGATTGTGTCTTAAGTACTGCCGACCTCTATTGCAGTCAATAGATTATCCTCCTCTTCAGCAGCAATGAAATTCTTCTCTTTCGGAGGGGTACAGTGCTAGGTATTTGCACTTAAATGTACTTCGAGACCAACACGAAGTGCAGACGAGTACACCCAACCCTGAGTGCCCCACGTATTACATTCCGTATATCGACGCAGCGTGAAAGTAATAGCAGATGCTATGGAATGAAAGGCGCAATGTATAGTCTGCTGAATGGTATTGCAACTATGCTACTGCACAAAGAAATAGCTGTTAGCCTGCGAGGCACAATAAGCACGCCGTCTTTGTCTCTACACATGAATAAACGGAAACGTACACTACTTCCCCTTAGTTGCGCACAAACAGTTCTCACACACCTCCCCTCACCAAGCATTTCCACTACACTAACTTCTGTGCAACGAGATGCAAATACGCTACCAGCTAAGGATTCGCTCAGCTAATCAAAAAGAAACCCCGAGTTTATCGAGGATAAAGAAAATCTCCCTTCGGCCACAGAGCCGATATGTAGTAATTCCATCATTCAAAATATATCGTTCATCATCAAAATTAGCTAAACCAATTTTTGATAGATTAATAGTAAACATATCTTATTTATCAGATCCTATTTGATTGAAATTTACTTTCTCTATTTAATACTTTTTTATACGTTTCAATCTTATATTTATTAACGATATGCTTAGGTATACCTTTACCTCGTTGCTTAGTTATTAATGTATCATTACATTCAATAGAATATTAGAACATTTCAGATCTGAATACTAAAAATTCTGTTACAATATTTTTATTGGTTTCTATTCTAAAACAGCTTTATTTCTTTTTATTTATAATATGTAAGTCACATATATTTTAAACTTCTAAATCACTAGTATCAGACCACAGTTCAACTTTTTTTTTTATATTTTTATAGACATCATAAGTTTCTATGTGCAATATTAAATCATCAGTATCAGTTTGAATTATTGTTACATTATTTCTCTATTTAGGTTTTAAATGTTCATAAACATATTTGTACATTCCATATTTCGACATTTCTAAGACACAAAGTCCTGTAAATATAGGTTAATTGAATAGTATACTCATTCTATTCATATGTATTGCTACTAAATTTAAACTAAATATTGTTTCCTGATTAAAGTTTATTTTACTAACTTTTTCAAAGCTTTTAATCTAGAAGTGCAAAATTTTATATCCTGTTGTTTTAGGTTATTCTTAATTGTTTTACTAAATACTGAACTTTCATTAGTTTAAAGAAATCCTTTTTAAATTAAGAATTTGCTTCTTGCCTTAATTTTGTATTTCTATTAATATATGGTTCTAACCAAGCGCTTTGATTATATATTATCACACAATGAATTTAAGATTGTACTAATTCATGCTCTAAAGGTTGTTGCAAAGTTCTATAATCACATACTAGTCTTTGCTTATCTTCTAAACTAGCTCTTTACTTCTTAAAAGCTTTATATTTTTCCTTAATATTATTCTTTTCTGTTCTATTATTGTGTAATTCACATTAATATTTAGTTAATTCTTCACTTTGAACTGTTTTATGCATTGGAAAGAATTGCTAATCATTATGCAAATCATGTAATGTTTCAGGATATTTTAGATCTACTTTAAGTGTATACCCAACATTGCTATTAATATCTAGTTTCTTAATATTACCAGCTTGTGATAAATTAATAATTTCTTCTTCAGAACACCACGTAAACCCATTAAAGGGTAATTTAAGTGACAAAGCATCAGTATACAAATTATTTGCACTAACAGGAGCTAGATATGATGATTTTTCAGTAAGATCATAATTACTTATATATTTATTATTAGCTCTTACATCCCTATTTATTTAACCTAATAACCCACCTCTCATTCCTTCTTGATACATTAAAAGCATATCCGGATCTGTTTAAAGTTATATTTCAACCTAAGTCATTTTAAACATATCACAGAAGAAAAGCCACGGTTTGAAGTATAATGCGCAGGATTTAATGCATAAGTTTTTGATAATAGGTCTCTAAATGATTCAAAAACATCAGCTAATATTAGGACGTCACATGTTAAATACATTTCTATATAATCTTCAAATGTATATGAACCACTATACTTATTAGAAAAATAATTTCATATTTTTTTCCCTTTATTATAATCTTGTTTTAAAATATCTTTACATGGTTCTCATTCCTAGTTTCATGTGAACAGGTATCATACATATTGACTGCTTTACCTTGTTATATATAAACTATAACTGATACATCATTTTGCAATTGGAATTTGTTAATTCCATCAAGAGTTACAGGAAATTGTATACCACTAAAGTTAAAGTCACTATCCCAATTAGATTTTGTATAATTTGAAACTTTTGGAGGATCTTTAATGATTTCATTCTGACGTTTATGAAATAATATACGATATTTAAAACACTTTAAGGCTTCATTTTCAATATTGATAAATGCCTTTTTCTTATATACCCACTTTGGTAGGTCAATATTAGATGGGCTTTTAAAAGTTCTAAACTCTCTCAGTTTAAAATCAATTTTATTTATTTTATCATGATAATAATAAGCTTCATTATTGTCTTTTTCCTCAATATTATTTTAAAGTTAAATAAAACATTCAGCAATACCTAAATTAATATCTTTTTTTTTCAATATTGTTTGAATATTAAGAGAAAAGGTCATATCTTGATATGTGTTTTCTCCAGTAGCAGGTATAAAGTTCTTAAAAGTTTCATATGTAGAACTAGTTGTAATTTTATTTGTTTTGTTTTAAGATTGTCATTAGGAATATCATAAATTTTAAATAATACTTCTGTATTTTTTCTTCCAATTAGTTTTGTATCATTTTAGAAATCTAAGCCTAATGTAAGAAATGTAACTTTTAAAGCTTCTATAGATTTATGTAATTTAAATTCATCATTTTCAAATAGAATATCATATTTTAATCTTTAATTTGCTATCTTTCTTTTACCTCAATGTTTTTTAGATTTCATATGTTTATTTTATGATTTTATAAAATAAAACTTGTTACAATCAGTACAATATTTTGTTTTTTCTTTTTTAATAGGCCTTTTTTCATTTTTAATATGGGTTTTAGTTAGTAAATGTTTATTTATATCTACCACTTTAACATTGCATATCTCACATTCAATTTTGGCAGCATTTTTTTCTATTATATCTAAATTTGCTTTGGATTTAAGGTGATTACTCCAATTTGTGTTTGATATTTGCTTTTCACAAGATTCACATTTTATTTCGACAACCATTTTAAAACAGATTAATGTAATAAGGTAAAATATTAAACTTATTGTTCCCTCGCCCAAAAGTAAATAAAATATATAAATAAATTAATATATTTGATATGAATGAATGTCGTGAATAAATATTATTTACTTATGAATAGTTTTTTATTAAAATAAAAGACACAAAGAAATGTAAAATTTGTAATAAAGAAAAACTAACAACTGAATTCAAAAGACATATTCTAACTAGAAAAGGGTTTAGATGTGAATATAAAGTGTTAGAAGCGATAAAAGCAAGACAAAAAACTGTATGTAAGTGTGGACGTGAATTACGTTACGATAAGATAAAAAGGCATAAGGCAACATCACTTATACATGCAAAACCTATGTTGATTAAATAAACACTTCACTAAATTTATTTTATTTTAAATGGAAGCGAGCATTACATATTTATGTCAGAACAGTAAATGTACAGTAGAAAAAATAGGTACTAAATTAGCAAATATTGAAAATGTTAATGCTTTACAAGATGAAAAATTAGGAATTTTAGAGAATTAAGTATTGAAAATGGACCAAAAATCTTTGGAATTGATTCATGTAGATCAAACTATGTCTTTAAAAGACAAAGGTATAATAAAAAATTAATATAATAAATGAATAATGAACCAATATTTGTTTAGAATAAGAATACTAAATTTAAACATAATAAGCTATTTCCTGATTAACCCCGGCTTGGTGGCTTGAAAATGTAATGCATCGCCTTTTCACTAAGTCAGGGCCAGCCAGTTGTGCTCTGGATTGTCGGCAGTGGGAGGATGGGGCTTAGTGGGGCGTTAGGGGAGTTGAACGAAGTGGGTGTGAGAGTCTAAAGTTTTTTGGTGCTGGTTGTATTTATCTCTGGTAATTCCTACCTGAGACAGAGTTACAAGTCAGCTTAATAGTAGTTTACTACATGCCTTAACACTGTACATTCAAATGTATAGACTCAAGATTCATCTCAAAAATCCTCTCTTCCGCGTCCACTACAAGCCGTCGCCACCTGTCCACTCTCGATAAGAGTGACTACTGGCGGGTTGGAAGCAGAATAATTGCGGAGCAGTTGCAGTCCTGAGAACGCTGTATCTGTTCCGTTTTACTCTGTCCCATATCCTCGGCTAGCCAGAAAATACATTTATGGTACCTGGTGAAAACTAGTATAAATATATCTCTCCAGGAGTACGACAGTGAGTAGTCTATATCAGTATACTAGTTGAACTAGAGTTAAGAAAAACATGAACCACTATACCTGGTCGGGTTTACTTTACACTTGCACCTTCCTAGTGGTTTACAGAGCAATGTTGTATAGAAAAACAGTTGATTATTCCCTTGAGGTTAAGAACCACAGCTGTATAAATACACACAAATACACATACACATACACTATTTCCTAATATATTTAGATCCTAGATATTTAGTAATTGGTAAAAGTATTTGCAAAAAAAGTTGCCTAGTTATTACATTTCTATAACTAAAAGAAATATTGTACTATAATAATCCTATTTTAGTAGAGGACAGTCTCCAACATCACACATTTCAAATTTTAATTAAAGCTTTTGAAAATAATCTATCAAAACAACGTGTGATTAATCTATTTGAAAATCAAAATAAAATACAAAAACATCTATGTAAGTTGCAACTAATAGATTTAGTAGGCAAAGGAATCAAAGGAATCACAGGAATAAACAAATGCAAAGCAGAAATACATATAGCTGTTTATAACAAGAAAGATGTTATACCAGACCCTAGTGAAATTGATTTTAATTTGAAAACTCTTATAATTTTTAATGATGTTATGATTCGTAAAAATCAGGATATAATTAAAAGTTATTTTACAAGAGGAAGACATAACAATATCTGTGTATTTTATCTAAGTCAGTCATATTTCGAATTAGATCTAAGGTCTATTAGGATAAATTCTAACTTTTTAATTTTATTTAGGTTATCTAATAAGAATATACAAAACTTACATAGTATTTAAATTGCTGTGGACATGGATTTAAAAGAATTCATGTTATTTTGTTAACAAGGCTGGAAAAACGATTATTCCTTTATAACTATTGATTTCACAGCAAATGCTAATGAAAAGCGATATAGACCTAACCTAGACAATTTTTATATTCTTTGTGAATATCTGAAGTAATATAGTTAAATTACCTAATTATTTATTTATATTTATATACATCTATATTTATATTTATATTAATTTTTATTATATAGTTAAAAGTAATTAAATACTACCTACCTCACCTATTTGTATCATAACGCTAACGAACGCTAACGCTAACACAAACGCTAACAAACGCTAACACAAACGCTAACAAACGCTAACGCTAACAATAAACTATAAACGAGGCAATGCTTACGCTAACGAACGTTAACACAACACAACGTTAACACAACACCACGTTAACACAAGACAACGTAAAAACAACGTTAGCACAGCGTTAACAGTACGTAAACTATAACAAAGTAACATGTATTCATAACAAATATATGCTAATAAATGCCTGAAAATATATTTTGTGTGAATTGTAAGATAAAAACACCTAATAAGGAAATCAAGTATACTGTTACTAAAAATAACAAAAATATAATGAAAGCAAAATGTGCTAACTGTAAAACTACAAAATGTCAATTTATAAAAGCCAAAGAATCGACTAAAATAGGCGGGTCAAAGACCCTTGAACTGAAGGTGGGTGGTGATATAGTTGATTCAATTGGAAAATTTGTAAGTAAATTACATTATCCAGGCAGTAATTATTTAGATCCTGGAAGTAAATATCAAGAAAGAATAGCAAAAGGAGATAAACCTGTAAATAGAGTTGATGAAGCAGCAATGCATTATGATTTAGCATATAATATATACAAGGATTAAGATAATAGACATAGAGCAGATAGAAAATTACTTAAAGATGTAGATAGAATAGAAAATCCTACATTGAGTGAAAACGTTAAACGCTTTGTAACCAAAAGTGTAATAAAACCAAAATTATATCTAGGTTTAGGACTTAAGCTATTACATAATAATAAATTATGACCATTAAAAGAACGTTTTCAGGACTTAAGCGGCCTGAGGGTCTTAAACAGAGTGGCCCACTAGATAAAGATCATAAATCATACAAAATTCTAGATTCTAAATATGAAAATCCAGCGCTTTGCGCTAGATTTGTCCATCGTTGGCCTGAAGTAGATGCTGAGCTTACAGCAAGTTGATTTCATCATTGAAAAAATTGCTTTTGTAGTACAGTTAACAAAGTCCTAACCTAACTTTAAGCAGTTACCGCTAGTGAAACCAGGCTAAGTGCAAGCTATGTTGGCACCAGTGGGGTGAGTAAAAGCTTTGCTGCTTCAACCTAGCTTGAATTAAATAGAACACAAATATAGTTTACGTACCTACCTACCTACGTTCAGAACCAAGTGCGTACATCAATGGAATGACGTTCTGGACACCCATTGTTAACAGCATTCAATTTAGGCAACGCGTAAGTAGTTGTCTGTTATTTTAAGCATGTTCGTTCACATAATTCATAACTTAATGACATAGGGGATCTTTATAATGGTAGTATACATATAGTCTGAGTAATAAACGATCTCCGTATGGGTATTATTAAAATCTCATGTGAAATATATCAGAGTACCTATTTTTAAAATAATTAAAAAGTGGGCCTCTGAAGTGATAATTTTTAAATAACGTCATTTATGCACGATCATCGTATGCATATTAGTAAGAACCCATGTTAAATATATTTGATTTCTCAATTCATAAACTAATAATAAAAGGGATCTTTAAAGTAGTAATGTTTGAATGACGTCATGTGAGGACGATCCCTGTATGCATACTAGTAGGATTCCATTTTAAATATAACCAATTACTTAATTCCTAAACTAGTGAAAAAAGGGATCTCTAAAGTAGCTATTTTTAACTAACGTCATTTATTGACGATCCTGTATGCATATTAGTAAGATCCCATGTTATATATTTTTAATTGCTCAATTCCTTAAATAATAATAAAAGGGATCTTTAAAGTAGTAATGTTTGAATGACGTCATGTAGGGATGATCACTGTATGCATACTTGTAAGATCCCATGGTATATAAATTTGATTCCTAAATTCCTAAAGTATTGAGAAAGAGGATCTCTAAAGTAGTAATGTTTGAATAACGTCATGTAGTGACGATCCCTGTATGCATACCAGTAAGATTCCATTGTAAATATATTTCATTACTGAATTCCAAAGCTAATGACAAAGAGGATCACTAAAATGGTAATGTTTGAATAACGTCAAGTATAGACGATCCCTGTATACATATTAGTAAAATCCCATGTGAGTGGCTTGTTTTAATTTACCCACCCTCAACTTGATTCAAGTCATTGTGTCGGTCCCCTAAGCGACGTTGTCCTTGTCTACCACGTACGTACTGTCATGGTTCCGGTGTTTCGCTGCTGTTATTGAGATGGCGATTGTTATTTATATTATATTATTAATATATTGGAATTATAATTATTCCGACTATGAATTTGGGGATTCAAATCCATAGCCGTCATTCTGGATCTGGTCCTATTCATGGCACTACTTATATTATTACTACTTCTAAATAAATACCTACACTATTCTACACTATCTACGTACTATTTATTACTATTACATACTGTACTCTACTGTACTTTAACAAAGTTGCGAAATCTCGATCTCCTGATTACTGAACGGTGGTAGTGGCGGCGACCACCCTCTCATTTTTGCCAAGCGAGTTTCTCCGTACTACACCACTCCTACACCCAAAATTAAGTTTTTTTTTTAAAAATTAAAATTAAAATATTTTAAAAACTATTATCTATAGTTATTTTAATTTATTTTCAAACTACTACATGCTACATAATACTTATGTTGACCTCTTTGACCGTGACGGTGTCATCCCGTTTGACCCCGTGTCATTGATGTGTCAAAGATTCACGACAAATCGCTGCCTAGTGGCTGGCCACATTGACCGGCGGTTTTCGGCTGACCTCACAGGTCAATTTTGAGGTCATCAGTAGGTCACCACTGCCACTTTGACCTAGAGGGGACCGTTGGTAGCTTCTTCTGGTCCGCTAAGTGTCGCTGTGGTCAGTAAAAGCGCGTTGACGGATTGTTACTTCTGCGCATGTGCGGCGCCGATAGGTGTCGCCACTGATTGCTACTGATACCTACATAATGGGTAGCACTATGTAATGTTACCATGACGAATTTTGTCATGTTATGACAGTGCATGTCAAAACTATTTAATAAAAACCGATTTTACCCGGATTTTTATTTTTATGCATACCCATTTAACCTTTTCTGTTTTCCTTCCAGTTTTTTTCTACTATTTACAAAAAAGCGGGACTACTTCTACAAGAAAGCGGATACTTGAGAAGCGCTAGCGCGCGCTAAAGAAAGGGCGGGAATCAAAAATCCTATACTGCTTAGCAAATGCTCGCCTGGGGTCGTTGCTTCGTGCCCGGGTGGTGGCGAGTTATTTTCCCACGCTGGTTTTTCTGGCCACAAAGCAGAGAGTTGAAAATGTCGCGCCGACATTTTACCGAGCGGAGGGCAAAACAACCTCGAAGTCGTCTAACTCTCCTCCTCGCTAATTCTAATGTGACCTCGAGACGAGGTCAAGGAGGACAAGGACATGTCATGGTTCCGGTGTTTCGCTGCTGTTATTGAGATGGCGATTGTTATTTATATTATATTATTAATATATTGGAATTATAATTATTCCGACTATGGATTTGGGGATTCAAATCCAAGCCGTCATTCTGGATCTGGTCTTATTCATGGCAATACTTATATTATTACTACTCCTGAATAAATACCTACACTATTCTACACTATCTACGTACTATTTATTACTATTATATACTGTTCTCTACTGTATTTTAACAGTACCTAGAAATGGAGGTAATTTTGAATTTTAATGTAATTAAAACGGCTTGTTTTTCTTTAGGAGAAAAAAAAAGTTAAAAAAACATTAAAGTTGCTCCAGTTAACTAGTAACTGTGCAAAAACTATTTATGCAATCCCGCCTAGAAACAATACAGCACTGCTCGGGCCCTTTTTGTAGCGTTAAAAAAATATTTGAAGAAATAAAGTTAAAAACTGCGACCGTTCTCGTACGACCTACATACATTGGGACAGACAGAGCGAAAGACAGACGGACGGACAAAGCCATTTTAATTAATGCTTATGAGCTGAAGCTCAGCATCTAAGAACCCTTCAACTGGATTTGTTGAAATAAATGAATTACCTAGAAAAACTGGTATTAAACCTAACATAGTAAAAGAATATCCTGCTACACAGGATAAATATACTTAGCATTTAGGTAAAATAACAAAATGTAAACGTAAAACCTATTATACACCAGGTTTAGATTCAATATGGCAAGCTGATATAGGTTTTATGCCTAAGAAATGGGTTAAAGGTAATGATGGATATAGATATATTAATTTAATTATTGATACATTTTCTAAACATAGATAAGCTAAACCTTTAAAAACTAAAAATGCAGAGAAAGTAGTTGAAAGTTTTGAATTAGTATTAAGTCTAAGACTTACTCTAGAAAAACTTCATTCTGATAAAAAAACTAAATACAGTAGTAAAACGACTATTAATCTGTTCAAAAAATATTATATTTTATGGTATACAATCAAAAATAAAAAAAATTAATGATTATGAAAAAATTTGCAAAAACAATTCAACAAAACATGTATAAATATATGACTGAACAAGGAAAAACTAGATGGGTTGATTTTTCACAAGATTTTATAACAAATTATAATAATTTAAAACATACAAGCATTAAAATGACACCTATTGAAGCAGCTAAACCAGAAAATGAATTAATTGTATATTTGAATCTTTATGGTTCAAAATCTAGACTAGGAGAGTTAGATAATAATCAAAGTACAAATATTAATTTAAAACCAGGTCGACCGAAGGTATCAGAAGGGCTTTGCCCCAGTCAAAGAGTAAGAACACATTTATTTGAAACTAAATTTGATAGAGGGTATGAACCCCAATTTGGAGAATAAATGCTATATATTAAAGAAGGTTTATTTACAAATCTTGTAACTTTTAAACTTGTAGACTATTATAATAAGGAAATTAAAGAAACATATTATTCTAATAAAATAACACCATATAACAAAAAAGAAGAAGATTTTGAATATGAATTTATTATTGAAACAAAGAAAACAAAAGATCCTAATGTTATAAAAGCTTTGGTGAAATGAAAAGGATATTCTAATAATTTTAATAGTTGGGTTGATTTAACACTAGAACAAATTAAAAATTGTGAATATATGAAACCTATTAAAGTCAAGCTTTTAAAACAAAATATAATAATACCACGTGTTAAAAGACATGTAGCAAAGCAGACCTAAAGAAGTAATTTATAAAATAAACGTATATAAATGAAAAAAGCAGAACAAATTAAACGTCAAATAAGACTTATGATAAAAGAAAATGAAAACAATAGACAAATAAGAGCACAATTTGTAGCTGAGAAAACAGAAGATGAAACGTTTCAATTAAAACAAGAAAACAAATATGCACAATCAATAAAAGCTACACAAAATATATCTGAAACAGTTAAAAATAAAGCAACAGCATCAGAGGAATAAGCTCTTTTTTAAAACGATGTTGGAGCTAAACATTTACATTTAAAAAATGTTGCACATCACTAATACACTAAATTAAAGGAATTTAAAGCTAATAATGATCAATTATTAGAAAATCTAGCTTTAGAAAATTAATCTGTAGAAGAAGAAGGAAAGGTACAATTAGCAATTAAAAATGTACCAGAACGTATTATTCAAGAATATAAAGGGGGTCCTATATCTTTTAAATATTTAGGTAATGTATCTAAGAATGCTTTATGAATAAAACTACAAGTAGATAATAATACTAACACTGAAGGTTATCATATTAGAACTGAAAAAATACAGGATTAAGGTGATGATTTTATACATATATAGCGAAAGAAATGTGAAATAACAATTGCAGTATGAGAATTATTGACTAAAGCACATCCTGATAAAACAAAATATGATATGTATGATGCTGATTTATATGCGTGGTTTATGGGTAAAAATAAAGCTTGTTATACACGTGAAGGTAAATTAAAAAGTTCAAAAGGTGACAAATGAGGTATTATTTCTACTTATCTTAAAAAACAAGGTGTTATTACTAAACCAAGATCACAGAGCGATACTACATTAGATGAAGCAAGTTTTAAAACATCCATTGATTAAGGTCTCCGGAACAGATCCAAGGACAAATTCCGACCTACGGGTAATGTGGGTTTTATTATAGATGATCCTGATATTCTTGTATCAAAGTTAAAAACTACATTAGCTAATATACAAGGACATACGAATATTGACAAAAATGATATAGCATAAGCAACTGAAATACTAAATAAATGTTAATCACATTTTTCAGAAAAGGCATTTAACAATATACATTCTATACGTATAAATAAATTACATAGTAAATGAGTTTTATTAAAGCATTAGATAATATTTCAAAAGATATAAAAATATTGAATAATAAAAGAGAAAAAAATATAATTGAAGATAGAACTGTGTATTTTAATGAACCAATATTTATCTATAATAAGGCTCAAATAGCTTTAAAAAAGATATCTGTATACTATTCAATACCCAATGTTGATTAACAAAATATTAATTTTAGATATAAAATAAATCAAGATCCAGGTATTGCTTTTTGAAATATCACTTTAGAAACTAGTAGCTATGAAATTGATGCTACTGGTAAATTATTTGAAAATTTAATGGGTTTTGATAAAAATAATACTAAAATTTCTAAGACTGACACAGTCAACAAGGTTATAAAAATCAAGCCTGATGCTTTAATTTCTAAATGTATAATAGAAATACCCCAAGGTTATTTGGTTGATTTTGAAACACCTAATTCAATCGGTAAAACACTAGGATTTACACTAAAAGTACTTATTTTAGGTAGATATTTGTTAGATGCAACAGTTGATATTAATTCAGTTAATTTAGTACTTGTACATCGTGACTTAGTTTCTGGTTGTGCTTTAAACGGTAAACCATCAAGATGTATTCATTCATATACACCAAAAGCACCAACAGGATATAAAATTATAAAAAACGCCAGGCAAAATTTATTCTCAAGTAGATCAGAAATACATTAATAAAATAGCTGTATAGTTGCCTCATAAAGAAGTAAATCCTACTACGTTTAGAGGTGACAAAGTTACAATTACTTTATTTTTTAAATAATATTAAATGAATACAAATACTGAATACGTTACCTATGACAAAAGCTAAGTAGTAGAAACTAAAAACAATGATTTAGGAAATGCTAAAAGCTTAAAATGGAAAAAAAGGTGAAGCAGTTAAATTAATAATATTAAAATGCGGTAAGCTTTGCAGAACTTCGCAGAAAAAGTCTTGATAAATTAGACGCCTTAATTGAAAAATAGTGTTTTCCTTTACAAATTTTTTTTGATAAAT